>OW240912.1:378446095-378689333 GCA_933207985.1 Pelobates cultripes
CGGGTATAATGGATTTTTATTTGGCCTTTTGGGGGGCTGAAGAAAGAAGATTTTAGAAAAAAGAAGACGTCAAATGGTAAGTTTAATTTTTTTTTTACAGGTTAGTTATTTTATTCCCCCCTCACTATTTTTAGGGTGAGGGGGGTAGGTAGGGGATAGTTTTTTTTTGTTTTTTTTTTGGGTGGTGGGGGTGACTAGGGGCTTGGGACCCCTAGTCACCTTGATTGGGGGGGGGTTTCATTTAGGGCCCCCACACAGCTCAGGGGTGGGGGCCAGGGGGACAGTAGTAGGGCATGTGGGGGGGTATTAGTTTTTTTTTGTTTTTTTTTTACAGTGAGCAGCTATATGCTGCTCACTGCTTACTACACATGCCCTACTCGCGATATAGAGAGTAGGGGCATTTAATTTACTAATACTAAGTAATCTTTACTTAGTATTAGTAAATGTGGCTGAAAGACCAATTTAGGTCTTTCAGCCTTTTAGTAGATAGCTCCCTGATACCGTGGGAATTAGGGAGTTATCTACTAAGCGGCTTCAAGATGCAGCCACAGCAATGAATAGGATCGGAGTTTCATTCATTAGAATGAAATTCTGATCCGAATAAAGTGCCGAATTGCGTTCTAAAAGAAATGAACATACTGTTCTCATTCAGTTAGAACGCAATTCGGCAGTTTAGTGTAAAGTGACAGGAAGCATCGCGGGAACACAGAGGGAAGGTAAGGATCATGGGAAAATTGCTCTGACCAGCGGAAATGAAGCACCCTTTGCTCCTCCGCTGGTCAGAGCTGGTCAAGCGGAGGAATCCTCCATAAGGCAAAGAGTCCCTACTTTGTCTTATGATTTTAAAGAAAACTAAAGAAGACAGGAAGAAAAGAAGAACAGATCCTGAGAGAGGGGGAGAAGAGGAAGAGATTGAGGAAAGGTAAGTTCGGCATGACAGTGCCGCTTTAACAAGCTTTCCTTAATATTTCAAGGTAGTTGGACTGAAACATTGATTACATGCAAAGGCACGTCTGCTTAAAATAAATCTGCACTTTTGTTTATTTTGAAGCCTATGAGTGCGCTTTTTACGTTGAAGTACTTTTTAATTTTAAGTTATTTGTTCTAACTCTGTATCTGCACACTATGCTGGCGCGACGCATTATGGGGCTGGTAAATATTTTTTTTCCAGGGCTGCTTTTAATTCCCAGTCCGGCCCTGTGTTAATGTGGTGGTTTTAATGCATAGTCCTTGTCCCTGCACTCTGACAATATTTACATTTGTCCAAGAACACGTTTCTAGTGAATTTCACTTCCATTCTTAAAATTCTTCACGTCTGGCATCATCATAGACAGAATTAGGGTGCTGAATGCAGCCAAGGCTTCAGGTTGACTGAACACCTTGCCATACGTACAGCCTTAGTCCCATGGAAGATTGTGTTTCATGTTTTGTAAGTGCTTACCAAAATGATCATCAGAATAGCCAACCAGACAACTGGGACATCAGAGAAATAAACCAGAACACTAGTACATTAAGCAGAGATAATGGAGAAATAATACAGACTGATTTTGCCCCAGGTCTTAACAGCCCTAATGGATCTGTATCTATTGGATAAAGAGGTAGGGCCAGATTAACGAAGGGGCTGTTGGAGATGAAGCTCCATGGCCCATCATTTGTTACAAGCCCAGGTTACCAGATGTTTTTCTTTAATGATCTGCTGCCCTGAAATGTATATCTACCAAATCTCCTTTTTTTTTTAGGAGGGACAGTCCATATTTTGGACCAATGCCGCTCCATCTCTTTTTTAGCCTAATGTTCCTCTTTTCTATGAGCTCCATATTGTTGGTCAAGAAGAGTGTATATAAAAAAACTCCACAGCAATTATACTCCCAGTAATGAGTCTTCAAACTACAATAAATGTGTTTAGAAATATGTCCATGTAAATAAGATACATTGTTCTTGCATCAATTGCTATTACTAAGTAATGTAAAAATTTCGGCCCAGGATACACACTCTCTTTGTCCGTTTCAAATGTTGGGAGGTATAAAAATCTTCCTTGGCCAGGCTTGGCATCATAGGAGACACCACTCATGAAACCCAAAGTACCAAATGTAGTTTTGGGACTGTATGTATTAATCTTTATGTTATAAATTGCCTTAGAAACAACCAGAGAGGCACAAATGTGTCCAAGGCTCTTTGCCTACCAGCTCAATGTCCCTTATTAGGAGTCCTTTTTGGGCCTAAGTCCTTCTTTTCTATCCTAATGTCCTTTTTTCGTGGAGCTCAGTATTCTTGGTGTGTCTGAACTTAAATCAGCGCACATAGCACTAATACTCACATTAAGGTGTCTTTAAAGTTAATAAATGTTTTTAGAACTCAATCTAGCTAAATATGACACTTTGTTCTGGTTCTAAATTACATTTTATTAAAATGCACGTTGGGATGATTTTATACATGGCTGCAAAATCTAACAGCAGATGAGGTGAGGAGCATGAGACAAAAACACAAATTAACATTTTATATTTAGGCTCTAAGTAATTTCCATCGCAAAGCCCATGAAACCGTTAATCCAACTCCTCTGTCACTGTGTCCCTGCACAGAACTTCTTATTAGTGACACATGTCGCTCAAACAAGAGTTCCATTCACATCTTAGAAAGAATAGAACTTCTACCAAGTACCTAACCACACTCCCCAAACCAATCCTCCCTGAGAACCAACAGAAGGCTGGGATTGGATGACACATCTCAACATCCTCCTGGTTTGGGCAAAACTACTGAAATAAGCCACCAAGTCTGGGGATTGTCAGAATCTTCAAAGGTTCATTTTGCATTTATCTGATTTATTTACATATAAGTAATGCATTATCTATATAATACATACATAATGTGTATTGACCCCCAGTCCCTTTAATCCTTATTATTACTAAAGGGTGGACACTAGTGATGTCCCGAACTGTTCACCGAACGTTGAGTCATTGAGTAAACTTTGACCCTGTACCTCACAGTCAGTAGACACATTCCAGCCAATCAGCAGCAGACCCTCCCTCCCAGACCCTCCCACCTCCTGGACAGCATCCATTGTGAAGCTGCATTCTTAGTGAGCTGTCCAGGAGGTGGGAGGGTCTGGGAGGGAGGGTCTGCTGCTGATTGGCTGGAATGTGTCTGCTGACTGTGAGGTACAGGGTCAAAGTTTACTCAATGATGAGTCCTCGGCGAACCGTTCGTAGCGAACCGTTCGCGAACCATTCGTCGAACAGTTCGGGACATCACTAGTGGACACACTTTCATTTTAATTCATTTTTATTAGGAATGCTTACAAAAATATTTTTTTTTTATCAAATGACGAGCTTATGGTCATATATTTTTAGAAGCACCTTTAATTGAAACAGCAGTTTGCTTTTCTGTAATAAAAGGCAGTGGAGCGACCGAAAACTACCCCTCCTCCCTCCGATGAGTAAAGTTGAGAAGCCGGTAACAAAGGAAAACGTTCTCCTTTTGTTGCAGTGGCTGTAACTAAGCAACAGATCTGTTGTTAATGTTTAACTGGTTACTCAACCTCAATCTTCCTTGTTCTCGTTTAACTTAACAGTCTATTCAAAAGGTACCAAGGAGTCTCGTCAAACGGCACAGTTTTTGTAACGGCCGCCCTTTATACTTGGAAAATGTGTGAGGTCTCTGCTAATTTGAAATAGCTGGAGATAATACAATGGGTAGATTGTAGGAAATATAAAGGAAATAGATGACCAGTTGGAAAACAATGTAGTCCAAGTACACAGGGTTTATAATCCTTTTACTTTTATTCTGACTGGTTTCATTATTCCCCTGCGAGATTATGGGGCTTGGAAATATAAAATGACACATAAAGTGAATGTAGTTTTAAAAATAGCGATCACCGACAATGCATGATATCGACTTTAACAGCAAAAAAGCTAACGAAAATGTTTATATAGAAAAACACTGTTGGTTTTTATGTTTCTGCAGATATACAGTTTTTGCTTGTATATTTTTGGATATTTGTGTGATCTATTCATTAATCACCGAATTATGGAGGACAGAAAACTTAATTACAAAACATTGATAAACAATGGAGATTTGGAAAAAATATATCACTTGACTATAGTCAATTTACTATTCACTATAATCTTGTGTTTTGTGCATAAACCATAATGTTGCCCCTCTTCCTATATATATGCCTAAGAAGTTGCACACTGTAGTTTTAGATGGGTATCTCCTGCATCCGATTTCAGAGGCGGCTCTAGACTTTATGAAGGCTCAGGCGAAACTCAAACATGAGGCCCCACTAACACCAAACTGAAAAAAATATAGTTGCAATACATGCACACATATACACATTGATGCATTGTCTACCTGTGTATGTGCCTGAGGGTGTGTTTGTCTGACAGAGAGTATCCCTGTGTGTGAATGTATGTCTCTGTGAGCATATTTGCGTTTTTGTCTGGGACCATATCTGTATGGGGAAGGCTGCTTGAAGCATGTTATGTGTATGGGGGTCTGCCTGTGCCCTTTGTTCATTGTGTTTATGGCAAAGCTATGCTTCCTGACTGTGTGTGTATGGTGAATGTCTTCGGCTGGTGACTTTGACAAGGTGAGTAAAGGGGTACCAGTGGCAGGGAAAACGTGACTCTGTGAAGGGGGTAAATGGGACAGGGTGGGGGTTTGATAAGGGAGTGTGACAGGGCGAGTGGAGGTAAGTGTGTCAGAGCAATTGAGTCATTGCAGGAGGAACTAGTGTGACAGGATTAAGGGGAGTTAATGTAACAGGGTGAGTGTGGCAGAGTTGACAGGATTGGATGCATTAATGTGACAGGATAAGTGTGGCAGGCTTGGGGGGAGAGTGTGAATTAGTGAGATAAGGTGGGTGTGACAGAATTAGGGGGGTTAATTTGATGGGGTGAGCAGTGGCGTACACATGACCCATGGGGCCCCGGTGCAAAAATTGATCCGTGGAGTGGTTAATGTGAGTGTGGCTGCATGAAGAGGCTGACAGTGTGGGGCGGGGGTGACAGTGTGGGGAGGGGTGACAATGTTGGGGAGGTAACAGTGTGAGGGGATGCTAACAGTGTGTCTGCGGAGGCTGACAGTGTGTGGGAGTATGGTGACACAACATAGTTGTGGGTGACAGTGTGTGGGGCGCATGACAGTGTGTGTGGTGTATGCGAGGGGGTTACAGTGTGTGTGAGGGAGGTGATACTGTGTGTGTGGGGGATACTGTGTGTGGGAGGGAGTGACCCTGTGTGTGTGAAAAGGGTGATCATGTGCTTAAATTTATGTTATATCACTCCAAATATGAGAACATGTAAACAAGAACATAAACAAAATATAGTGTACATTGCAAAAATAGGGGATCACATAAACTGGGCACAAATGGCCCACTCACATCGTTGAAGCTGAACCTATGCTACACCATTTAAAGACCTTGTGGAGCTATGAACATCGTAGTGTCCAGGCACACAGCCCTTAGCATACGTGTATGGGAGAAAGCAGTATAAATAAAACTACAACATTTATTATATAAACCAACATAATACAATAAAAGTAAACCACTCATGCTCTAGCAATAAGAACAATGCAGTCAACTTGGGTCATAAGGTTTACATCTGTTGCTTTTAACGCTAATCAAGACTCTGTTTGACACTATATATGGGCAGCTCTATAAATTCCAGTTGCCCCTACATGATCAAGCATTAAATTTTAGCATAAGATCACTAAAGGGAGACTCTAAGCACTGTAAACATTTAATCTCACTGTAGGGATTATAGTGTATTTAGTCCCCATTTTGAATGTTTCAGTGCTAAGCGAGACTCCCCTCCCTTGTCCCCCCCCTCCCCCCCCCAACAGACCATTCCTTCTGGTGATAGGATGTCAATGTCACTTTGAATGGTACAACAATGACAACCAGTCCTGCGTTTATTCCAGTAAATTTGTAAGCCACCTAAAACCAGCGCTAAGCCAGGATTGCTACAGAAAAGGCTGCAATAATTAATGTCCCGATCGTTGAAGGTCGATCTGTAAATGGAGAAGGCTGCCCTCCGCACATAACAAACGCATGTAATATAGAACAAGCAGATTGATGCCATTGCCAAAAATGCAACCAATGCCAGTTTTCTTTGAGTAATAAATGTCTGATTATATCAGGATGTCTGCCAAGACTAGCAGCCTAATAAAACAGAACAAATGAAAGTGTATCCAGAAAGACAGACCCCTTTTAAAAAAAAAAAAAAAAACACAGGAGATCAGAATTTCAGTGAGCAATTTGTGTGGGCACTGGCACATCAGTATGATATTGCAATGTTTGTCCAAATCCCACTTAGTTCTAAGCAAATTACACATTAATGCAAGCTTGGAGCCAAGTTGTACCAGATGGAGTACTTCTGAAATAACAAACACTGTAATTGTTCCTTCAATAAGTCATTTGGAGCTTTATTAACTAGCTATATCTCATTTTATGATAGATATGGTTATTTTGTTTCTGATGCAGTTGAGTATATTATTGTTATTTTTTTGTTAACTGTCAACTCTCCAGAATATATTATTAAAGTATGCATGCTTATTTTAAATGGAAGAGAAAAAAAAGCAAATTTTGTCTTATAATTTTCCTTTATTACTTTCAGATTGTCCTATTGCTCACGTGAATGTGCGGATAGGCATACATTGTTCATATAAGCACAAAACACACACAAGTTGTTCTATTGGGAGGTCATCTGATGCTCAAACCCAGAAAATAACAATAGGGAATGTCATAAAGGTAACAGGTAACATAGGCTTAGATTCAGAAATCACAAGAAAATAGAATGGCAAAGACTATTAGAGTTCCTTAGAGGTTTAAGAGGGAACGAGGGGTAGAAAACCAAGAAGAGTAAGCAAGTGAGAAAACGAGCCTGCCAGAGAACCAGAAACACAAGGTTATTCAGTAAAGTGAGAATTCACAATGAATTTAAAATTAAGGCCAGAGTTGCCAAACTGGAAGACTTGAAATTCACTTTAAATTCATTTTTAATTCTCACTTAACTGAATAACCCTAAAATTAAAAATAGATAACATTAGTCTGAGTCAAATACTTTGCAACAGGGTGGTCATCTATAGCCAAATCTAATACCAGAAAATAATCATAAGGAATGTGTTAAAGGATCACTATAGATAATTAAAAATTAAATAAGGTAGGCACACTCAATATGAAATATATGCAAGCTTCCAAGTGGAGCTCTATGAAAATTCAATATGGGGTGCTCACTCACATAAGGCTTTATCCCCAAAAGCCCAAATATATATAAATAACAATGGAGTAAGGAGCACAACCATCAATAGTAATAAAACAATCTTTATTAAGTGGATATACTCTATAAAAATATCACATAACATAAAGATCCAAAATATAGGATCATATCACGCTATACATCAATGATCAGAAAAATTCTGAATATATATGTATGTACGCCAAAAGTGTCTTATATGAAAAACAGAGTCTCAATATACAAAAAATAGAGAAATAAAATAACAGTCTAATCCAACCCCACAAACATAGACATAAATATACAAAAATATATATAACAATAAGCATACCAGACCTAGTGAGAAGCAGGGACAGAGTCAGTCACAAAAACACGTTTTGGCAAAAATGCCTTTATCAAGGGAGCATGATATTTTTATAGAGTATACCCACTTAATAAAGATTGTTTTATTACTATTGATGGTTGTGCTCCTTACTCCATTGTTATTTAAATGATCACTATAGAGTCAGGAATACAAACATGTATTCCTGACCCTACAGTGTTAGAAACACTATTTAGCCCCCGTGATTAACCAGTGACACATTCCACCACAATCCAGATGTCTGTGATGAAACTATTACAAGTCTGTCAAAGTCTGTAAGAAATACAAAATATACAGTAGAAATTTAACAAAGCTATTGACTTATCTTGAGGGTTCCAAACCCGTTGTACGAGTGCCCGCATGGGTATAATCCAGTGCCCCTGGGGGTAAGTTAAAAAAAATTGTAATTACATGATTGCAGCCGCCCCTCACTGGCTGGGGACCGCAGGTTGAGGGTCCAACAGGTGGCCCATGCATGTTACCCTTCTAAACTGCATGGAGAGCTGGGTGGAAGTAAGAGCTGGTCACTTCCTTCCAGCTCCAAGGGAAACTGACGCAAGGGAGCGGATAGTTTCAAGGGGGGGACAATACCTGGAGAGGAGCAGTCCCTTCCTCCCAACAACCCCAGCCAGCATAAACCACCTACCTGCACCCAAGAGGTAATAAACTGGAGTGTGGCAAAAATTGTGACCTGTATTCATGGTTTGAGTGTTTGTATCTGTATGTATGTAGTGTTTGTGTCTGTGTGTGTGTATATGTATGTCTCTATATCTGGAAAACAGTAGTGGTGGTCCACGCTAGAGTGCACAAAAGATAAAAAAAATTCTATATATTTACATATAATGGGTAGAAAAAAAACTTCTGTACAGTATATCTTAATAAAAATAACAGAAAAACATAATAGTGGAATACAGTATATTCCTATGTGCAAATAGTGTTAGCAATGCCAATGGAACACACACTTCCTAGAGCTAATATAGCTCTATTTCTGTAGGTGTAGGCAGTATAATCCCCATCTAGGGATACGATGATGAGGTCCAGGGATCTTGGTCTCAGGCAGGAGTATATGTCATGTATATGTGCGGCATCATCTTCGCCTGTGTACCCAAGAATACTTGCACCGGTCCTGGTTCTGACTACTGGGTTGTATGACACTCCAATGTTAGGATTACTGTACATATTTGTATTTCTAATGTTCGAACGTTCCTTTTAGAAGCAATATGTTTGTCAGGCACTAAATTCTAATGTTATTTGCAGGTGTGTGGTATATGCTTGAAGAGAACCAGTTCTAATCTGTAATGTGGATATACATCTACAAGCAGTTAGCCATCAATTCCAGGCAACAATGTAAATATCTGTCAACAGTTCAAATTCATGTCTGGAAGGGAGTAATAATTATCCAGAATTCTTTCCTGGGTGTGGGAGTAAAGATGTGAAATTCTCCATTACAAGAAAATGCTTAGGTAATTTTTCTTTACGATTACACTTGCTCTAAAGCATTTCTATGTTTTTGACAACAGAGAATAAAAAACCTTTTGTACCAGTGATTGGAATGTATCGGACACTGAATGCATTCGTACTGTAACTATTGTATACGATACAGAATTAGGACACACCTGGCTCAATTTACCACTCTTTTTTATTGCTTCATAAAATTGAGGCATTAAATATATGAGGAAATAAATAAATAAATAAAGACAAATCATCTCTGACAGCAATGGTTTTGTTGGAAATCCATACTCTATGTTCACAGGAAGTAGCTTGAATCTCAACGCTAATTCTGGCCTTCCCATTGACACCTCAGTACTTTTCTTTCGAATAATTGGAGAACAATATCCGCGCTACGTGAACGGATTTTCATGCATTGGAATAAATAAATGGGAGCTGTTAGTAGTTCTTCATTGTTTTCCAGTGAATGAAATTGTCCTTGTGGCTGTATTTTCTACGTGCAGTTGTCTCATTTCCTTGAAAGATAAAATGTTGCACGTGGCTTCATGTGACATGCACATCTACGGTTGCTAAATCTTTATATTTGTGTGACAGGGCTTAAAAAGGAAACAAAAATATTTACAAAAGGCTTGACAATTTAACTGGGGTTAGCCGGGTGCCAGACACCTCCTACTTCTGCAGCTCAGAACTAAGCCCAGTGTGGCAGGGCTTAGCTTATTGGCTGACAATGCTCAGCTGACACTATCGCTGACACTGACGACTGGCCCCACCTCCAAGGCTAAGATCATCAATCTTGATGATCTCAGCCAATCCAATGCTTTTCCATAGGAAAGCATTGGGAGACTATTGTGCATGCACGCCGTGCAACTACAACAGGATCTAAACACATTTTTGAGGAACAATTTCTGAATGGTTTGACTTCTCACTTGGTGTTTGTTGGGTGCTGCTCCTTTCCTCCATTGCAGTTGAGAGACAGCTGGAAGATCCTAAACATTAGCTTCAGTCAGCTCTCCTGAGCTAAGAGGTCAGCTGATTACTTTTCAAAAATGGTTTAACTACTTACAATGGGGGAGACAAAAAGGCACTCTTGGTACCATAACTACGACAAGGTGTTGTAGTGGTTATGGTGCTTGGAGTGTTCCTTTAACTATACCAGATTATCTGCACTTACTTTACTTGTTTTGCGTCCTGTTCGTGGTTTTGTTTTGTTTTTTCTTTTTTAATACTTTATTTTTGCAAGTTAGTATAATCATCACAGCATGACGTACTTAGCATGAACGATAAATTGAACACAGAATAGATATATACAGTATTACAGATAGCAGGCACCAACTCAATTTTTATAAAGTTAATGTTAATGCCAGGGACCCGGCCCTAAATACCGGCAGGACAATGGGTGGACTAAGACACTTAATTGTAACTAGACGAGTTGGACGCGCAGGAACAGAGTTCACTACAATTCACTGTTTAGTGAATAGATCCCAGTATGATACAATATTGCCGTCTAGCAAACAAGGAAAACTCTTTGAACAACTAGAAATAACAGATTGATTTACAAATATGTGCACGGTGACTTCTCTATGAACAAACAGCTTCAGCTCATTTTGTTAGTGCGAAAAGAAAAAAAATATCACTTTCCCTGAAGATTGAGCCGCTGTGTTAGGAGAACAAATATTTCAGGTGACTTCATTCGGCAATATCAGTGTTTAAATAATTAGCCAATCACTGACTGGTTTACCTGAATGGAAGTGTGTTCACACAATGAGTCATTGTTTTGACATTTGGCCAAATTGCTTTCTCTGGATAATTATTTACTGTGTTGAAAGACGAAATGAATAAATGACGCTAGACGACAGATACAAAACAAAAACCATAACATTTTGCGGAAGCCAAGAGAGGCCATATATTTTTTTAAAAATATTTTTCTGACTTGTTATCTAAAAAAAAACAAAAAACAACAACTTATTTTCTTGAGAAAAATATAAAAAATTCATGGCCTCTCTGGGCTTCCCTAACTTTTAGATTACTTTTTTATATAATTTTTTTTATTAAAAAAGATTGAATCAGATGCCTTTCTGTAAAATCACAAAAATACATTTGTCACAAATCTATGTTGTATTGTAGACTTTTTAAGAGGACACTCCACTGCATAAATATAAAATAAATAAAAATCACTGTTAGTAAATATAGCCCAAATAAAAGCTTGCATGCATTTTATTATGTATTTTTTTCATTGGGGATATATCTAAAATCAGCTTGCAAAACCTGCAGTTTCCTTCTCTGCTGCCTTTGCAAGTCCTCCCTTTCTAACCCAGCCCAGACTTTCTTTGGCTGTCCAATCACAAACTTCCCAATGCAGCTCAATGAAAAGTCTTTACAAGGCAGGTGCTCTGGGCAATTGCTGCCTTTTCAGATCAGCTGCATTGAGCTAACGAAACCAGGAAGTAACAGGAATGGTTGTCTGCTTGTAAGCCAAGGGGGTGTAACCAGGTTAATTTATAAAAGTTTTTTTTTTTTTTTTATTGAAATCTGCACTTTTTGCAAAAGAAAAAAAGAGGACACACTCTTCACACATAAAGCTTTTCAGCAAGCTAAAGTTGTTTAGGGGTCTGGAGTGACCCTTTAAGCACACACATTGTGGTAAATTGTCATATGTTCTATTCTCAATCAGATTCACCTCTTATTTCATTTAGGACACTAATTGGTGATGTTAGAAAGAAGGAGGCACATGTATTAATTTTCATCTGAATTTTTATCCATTTATTGATTTGTCCAACTATAAAATGAAAGGTACACTGATCAAATAAACGAAAAAAGAATAAACCTATTCATTCAATTTCTTTCCGGCTGTGAACGGAAGGTAAGCTGATTTTCTCTTGGTTAATCTGTTCCTTCATTCACATTGAGGTACGCAGTGTCAATTCTTTCTTGTTCTTGGTATCTCCAACCCAATTGTGACACAGTATATCCATGACTAATGTTAGGGACATGCAACTAAACATTGTCATACACAGGCTAACCAATCGAGTCAAACATTAAGGAGGTTCTAAAATAAACATAAATCCTTCTCCTCCCTCAGGCCCCCTAAATGTCTTTACATGTGTAGGCCAGTGTATCTTTAACCCTTTAACCCCCTGCCCCTCTCACCAGTCTCTCCCCTCTGACCCATCCTTTTGCCCCTGTTTGTGTGTATTTTTTATCCCCACTGTGTCATTCTTATTCATACTTTTGCATCTTTATTCCCACTCTTCACCTCTTTTTTTCTATTACCTCCTTTTGTGTCTCATAATTCCAATTTTGAATGTTTTGCCTCCTTTTTTTTGTATCTTGCCCTTATTGCAGCGTAGCCCTGTCATGGTTGTTACCCCCGGATGGCAGCCCTGAGCTTGATAGGCTATATCAGAGTATATTGTTATAATCTTTATAACCGTTAGTCAGTACATTTTTAGGTAATTATCATTAATGTGCTAAAACTGAAAGAGAGTCACCACTAAGGAGAATAGGTATTAAAAATGGAAGCATCCCCTCTGGAATCTTGGGAAAATATCTTTAAACATACTGCATTGCTACTCCAGCCAAAATTCAGCAATAATGTTTCATACGCCATAGTCCATAATCATGTAGCACTGTCTGAACGTCACTATAGAAGTCACATAGTTCTGCTGCTCCACTGAGGATCATATATCATCTAACAACTAGAGAAATGAACGGAGAATGTAGATATTGTGAAATGAGGTTAGGGAAATGTTGCAAACACGAGGGATTGAATGCCAAGCAACAAGGCTAGTGACAACTAAAGGGAAAAGAAGCACAAGGTGAGAGACAGTGAAACAACAAAACACAAGGGAATAGTAATGAGGAACAAATAATATAAACGAAGGCGGTAGAAAAGGTGATGGTAAATGGGAACATAAATTAACAGAGAAAAACAAAACAGCATAACAGGTTAAAGGGACTCTCCACTGCCCAAATACAAAAAAGATAAAAATCACAGTTTAGTAGTAGTACCCCAAATGAAAACTTGCATGCATTTAATTATGTATTTTTTCATTGGGGTTAGAGCTAAACACAGCTTGCAAAACCTGCAGTTTTCTTTTCTACTGCCTTTGGAAGCCCTCCCCTTCTGTCCAATCACAGACGTCCCAATACTGCTCAATGAGAAGTCTTTGTAAGTCAGGTGCTTTGGGCAATTGCTGCCTCGAGTTCAGCTGCATTGAGCTCACAAAACCAGGAAGTAACAATACTTGTGGTCTGCTTGAAACCCAAGGGGGTGTAACCAGGATAATTCATAAAAGTTTAAATTTCTCCATTTTCTCTTAAAGTTATTTTTAGTAAATTACATCACAATCCAGTTCTATCCAGACACAGCCAGTGAAAACATTGCAAATGAGGAAAAGAAATAGAAAGTTTAGTAACGTTGTTGTTTCATTTCTCCTCTACTCGGTGTGCTTTCTCTAAGCTAACTGCCAGGTGCAATATAAAATGATTGACAGGGAGATACGGTGGACACTCCTAGTTAGAGGACAATATGGTGTTGGTTAGGTGAGTACATTTAATTTCATTTTTCAAATACATATTTGTTAAATATAGGAGATAAGTAAGCACTATAAAAAAAATCCTTCTGACAGTTTCCTTTTAAAATGCATGTATTATTTTAATGTTTATTAGAGATAAAATATTAATATATGATAAGTTCACTTTTACTTAAACAGCTTTTTAAACTCAAGTTTAGAAACTTGTAGACCTCTCCCAGACCAGGAAGAAATTCCACCATTCAGAGGCCTCTCATTATGGTTTAGATTTTTTTTTCTGGTCCCATAATGCCTCATTCTGTAGAAGAACAGATTGCTACGATATCTAAAATGTGTAAGAATGAAAATATTCAAATTTCTTACGGTAACAAACATAGAATTCTATATATTGATTCAGAACATCCAGTATGATGAGTATGTTATTCATAGCAAGTCAGGAACGATTTGCTCCTAGAAAGTCCTAGTAGAATTACCGGTATCTGCACAAATCAAAGCCTTGTTCAGCTAGCAGCACTAAACCATATCTTTATTTTCCAGTATAGACCTTTATTATATCCTCGGTAACAGGATCTTGTGTTAAGTTGGCAAAACTGAAGCTTCTTTGAATGAGTCAAAATGTGGATGCCATTGTTCTTGATCCCCTGTTTGAACTGATTGTGTCATTCTCTGCGTGGTAGTGAAAACAAATTATCTGTGAATTAGCATAAACAGAAACAAATGACCGTTCTCTCTTTAAAGTGATTTAAAGATTTGGCGAAGGACAGAGACGCTGATCTTATTTTAAGGTTGATTTATGGAAAAGTCACAGTGTAGTTCAAGTTAAACACTGTGCACATTGTTCACACGTAGATTCGCAAAATATGACGTCTCCCTTGTGTGCCTCGTATCATTTAATGTATATGCTATCTCTGCTGATTGGATATGCATCTCAAATACAAAGGTCTTTCACTGGTTTTAAGAGTCAATCCATATAATGATACATATATATATATGAATCAATTATTCACAAATCATGGGCATGACAAGATAACCTTTGAAACATAGAAACATAGAATGTGACGGCAGATAAGAACCATTCGGCCCATCTAGTCTGCCCAATTTTCTAAATACTTTCATTAGTCCCTGGCCTTATCTTATAGTTAGGATAGCCTTATGCCTATCCCACGCATGCTTAAACTCCTTTATTGTGTTAACCTCTACCACTTCAGCTGGAAGGCTATTCCATGCATCCACTACCCTCTCATTAAAGTAATACTTCCTGATATTATTTTTAAACCTTTGTCCCTCTAATATAAGACTATGTCATCTTGTTGTGGTAGTTTTTCTTCTTTTAAATACAGACTCCTCCTTTACTGTGTTGATTCCCTTTATGTATTTAAATGTTTCTATCATATCCACCCTGTCTCTTTGGAGAGATTTACCGTATTTACTCAAATCTAATGCCCATTCACATTTTAGAGACTTTAAAAAAAGGTGCACATTAGATTTGAGTTAATAATGGTAGTTTTAATCTGTCTATATACATTAAATATATACTCACCTGAAAAACAACTTCTCTTCCTCAAAGATGGCATACTGGAAGAGATATTCGGCCAGATTGGGCCCAAAATGGCATACAAGACACACATATTTTATAGTGCACATACGCGGTCACTAGGAAGTGTTACGGCTGTGCAGGCAACCTGTTCTTTATGTTTGTAGTCACAATGATAATTCCCTGATTATTCGTTCAGAATGCTTATTCAATACATAGTTTAGTAACATATAAGATGTTTAGGGCAGTCTTCAGGAAATACTACATATAATTAGTAGCGGTGAACATTGACAGGGTTAGTGAGAACTGTTGGAATCTAAAGAGACTTAAAAGTGAATTTCAAATTCCATAATAATAAAGGCAGATTTTTTTAGTCTGGTGTTTGGTGAATAACCCTTCAAACTATCAGTACTGCCATGAGTTGGCGCATGCAGGGAAATGGAAAGTGATTTAAAGTAAAGCCACTGCACAGCAATACATATCTGAAATGATGAATTCTATTAGATTGTACTATGAACACAATGTAAACATATAAATAAAAAAATCTCTAGATGCACAAGCCATTGAAATAAAGATTATGAAGTTAAATCCTTTATTCATCTCGGAATTCATCACAAAGCAGTTTATACAAAAGTAACATTAACAAAGCCCACCCACATTAACAATACAATATGCAAGAACGCAGAGGAATAATATAATCTCAGGCTAGTAAGACAGCTGACAAAGAAACTATACCAGTGACAACTATGCACAACTATGCATAAAAGAAAAAGGAGAATAACCCCTTAATTACCACATTCTACACTTTGCTGTTATCGCAAGCAGAGTGAAAAGCCCTTTTTGTTCAGCTTAGCAAGCTCCTTGCAGACATCTCTTATGGACAATGATCATTACAGAACAGATTTTTAGGATGGCACAGAAGGGCTTTGGAAGCTGTGGGGTTAAGGGAAATAATAAAATCAACAAAACAAATCAAAAAGTGTATAAGATAGGTAACAATAAGATAGTATCTGTGAATGAATACCCCATCACGCTCGGCTCTCAATAAACCAGTCTTCTCCCAGCATTAAGCCTTGGCTCATGTGTGTGTGGGGAGGGGGGGTAGGGGGTGTTATGCTACATCAGTGATTTTGTGCCTGTGGGAATTATTTGCTGTTTCTTTTGGAAAAAGGGTATCCGTGGGGGTGGTATCTTGGCCGACAGTCACGGTATCATTTAGAAAACAAAGTAAAATAATACATGAGGAAAAATAAAAATAAAGATAACAATAGATTTAACAGATAGATTTAGGGTTATATGGTGGATGATCACAATGGAAATTAATTCTAGATGGGTGGACTCATTCCTCTGATTAAAGCATTCATGGGTTCTTTAGAAGCTATGCTGTTCATGCTCTAAGTCCCCATCAGGAATGACAGTAGAAACCAGGTCAAAGACCATCTCCAACCTAGAAGTTCTGGTAGCTTAAGATACACGTTGAGGGCTGTCTAGACAGCAACATGACACATTTTTGACACAGAGGCAAAAAAAAACAAACACACAGGAACTCCATCAGTGGCTCCCATTTAAAGTCTGACTTGAATAGGGAGAAGCTTCAAGGACTACGCTAGTTGGAATATAAAACTAACATGGTTTGTTATGAGCACCACCATTAGGTGCATCGTGCAATGCCACCAGGCAGTGAGAATAGATGAAAATAAATTTTAACCCCTTAAGGACACATGACATGTGTGACATGTCATGATTCCCTTTTATTCCAGAAGTTTGGTCCTTAACGGGTTAAAGGGATACTATAGTCACCAGAACAACTACAGCTTAATGAATTTGTTCTGGTGAGTAGAATCATTACCTTCAGGCTTTTTGCTGTAAACACTGTCTTTTCAGAGAAAATGCACTGTTTACATTGCAGCCTAGTGATAACTTCACTGACCACTCCTCAGATGGCTGTTAGAGATCCTTCCTGGGTCACGGCTGCCTAAAATGCATCCAAACATTCAGTATCTCCTCCCTCTGCATGCAGACACTGACCTTTCCTCATAGAGATTAATTGATTCAATTCATCTCTATGAGGAGATGCTGATTGGCCAGGGCTGTGTTTGAATCATGCTGGCTCTGCCCCTGATCTGCCTTCTTGTCAGTCTCAGCCAATCCTATGGGGAAGCACTGTGATTGGATCAGGCTACTACTTCAGACTGCTTGATTTTCTGAGGTAGACAGGGCAGAGCCTGCAGCTTCAGGCTTGAATACCGTAAGATTTCTACTATATTTATACAGGCATGAGGGACCAGGGGGGCTAGATGGTGGTTTTAACATTATAGGGTCGTCAGGAATACATGTTTGTGTTCCTGACCCTATAGTGATCCTTTAAGGAAGGCAACATTATTTTTTACTATTATAAGTATTATTTTAATATGTAATTTATTTTCCATTATCTTGTATCCTCTGTATGTTAGAAATGTGGAGAGATGTTAGAGGGACATTGCTTTTTAGTCTTCATGAAGCTACATCATGTTCTTGAAAGACATGTCTTATAGCCCCCTCTAGAAAAACTGTCGTAACAATCTGCTCTGACATCCAGTAGACAGGCCGGGTGGCACTAGGATTTCAGGTATTTTTTAAAAAGAAATTATGGGAAAATCTAGTGTCATGAGATATCCACTCACCCTGGCATGAGTTGGGTCTGTGAATTCAAGTGTTAGACAATGGAATGTTGTTGACAGATGTAGAGGGATAGGATATCACTTACTATTTAGCGAAGACATGTTTCAGTGTTGAAATATTGAGAGTCAAAATTGAGCATTAAAAATGTTACCCAAGAATGCAGAGAAAATGTATGTTACGTACTGTTAGCCCACTGTACGTTTATAATCCTAACCCTAAGCCAAAACTTCATCCCTATTCCTCATACTAAACCTATCTGTAATCCTAACTCCATCCCTAATACTTACCCTATAACTAACACTCACCCTGTCACTCATCCTAAGCAAGTATGACAAGTATGAGTTTTTTCAAGCTCACAGTAAATATAATTTCAGCGATCTTGAAAAAAAAATTTTGTTGTAAAAGTTTGTTTGATTTGTAATTTGTCATTGTACACAATAAAATGATAATAACTACCTAATTCCAGAGCCAGAGTTCTGTGTATAGGTGTTGGCTGGATAAAATAAAAAAATAGATAGTATATATTCTTTAATAGGACGCTGCACACCAAGTAATATATATATGGTCAGAGAAAGAATCCAAAGCCTTTGTGGCTATGCCTCTGACTACTTCCGGACAGCCACTAGAGGCACATCTGCGACGCTGGAGGCATATTATGCCCGGCGCTGGATTAAGGTAAGTGGCTGAAGGTGTTTTAACTGACACTATAGTGATCCTTTAATAGATAGAATTCAGTATAGTGATTCCTGATAGAGATGAATATACATGTAGCTTTGTTTAAAGGACCACTATAGTGCCAGGAAAACATACTCGTTTTCCTGGCACTATAGTGCCCTGAGGGTGCCCCCACCCTCAGGGACCCCCTCCCGCCCGGCTCTGGAAGGGGGAAAGGGGTAAAAACGTACCTTTTTCCAGCGCTGGGTGGAGAGCTCTCCTCCTTCTCTCCTCCTCCGTTCCGCCCCGTCGGCTGAATGCGCACGCGCGGCAAGAGCTGCGCGCACATTCAGTCGGTCGCATAGGAAAGCATTTACAATGCTTTCCTATGGACGCTGGCGTGCTCTCACTGTGATTTTCACATTGAGAAGCACGCAAGCGCCTCTAGTGGCTGTCAATGAGACAGCCACTAGAGGATTAGGGGGAAGGCTTAACCCATTCATAATTATAGCAGTTTCTCTGAAACTGCTATAATTATGAAAAAATGGGTTAACCCTAGCTGGACCTGGCACCCAGACCACTTCATTAAGCTGAAGTGGTCTGGGTGCCTAGAGTGGTCCTTTAAGTAGAGATGAAAAAAAACCTGATGGCTGTTACAACTGGCTTCTATAAAGTCACAGTATTACAATGTAGCAAAAGAAGAGAAAGATTCTTATTTGCAACAGTTGCTAAATATTCTAACGTGTGGGGTTGATAGTTTGTATATTCAGCCACATCCCCTGGAGCGCCGAAGAAAAATATATGTATTTCACTGCCCACCTATGCTGTCTCTATTTAAAAATGTTGAGAAGTCTTACTGTAGTTCTTTCCCAATGATTAAGTTATTGTTTAAGCTCACTGAATATTCGCAGACAGAAATAAAGGTAGGAATTATAGTGAAATCGCCTCTCTCTCTTATAAGCTCGCTAGACAGTTAGAGGAAAAGAAAGAAAAAAATGCAATTAAAGTGCTAATCAAGCAAAACCATGTTTACAATGCTGGTTTGCTACACCCTGTGTTGAAGTACCTGTGAGGAAGAAATACCCGATGCGCGTTTCGGTGCAAGGACCGACGAAGGTACACACGTCCGTACACCGAAACGCAGATTCTGGAACTCAGATGTGAAAGTAATAAAATTAAAATAAATTATCTTGACGGTGGACTTGGACATTGCCCTTTATATTATACACTTACTTTATATTTGCCAACTTATCTGTTGTAATTGGGCTGAATCATCCTTGTCTGCAATTTATCTTATTACATTACATTACATGTGTAATAAACCCTTACTGCAAGCACTAATGTAATTAAATAAAAACTTCCCTCATTAGTATGTCTAATGTCCATTGGCATGTATATAGATAAGGTGTAACTGGGTAAATACATATTAAAGTTTGTCCCTTTAAATCAGCAATGTTCACATTGTAAAAGGCTTGTTATCAGGTGCATTGTGTGATTGTGTAAGGTCACCCAACAGCCCTTAACTGCTTTCTGTTCCTGGTGTGTAAACATTTATTTAACCCCTTTACTGCCAGGATACTTTTAAAAATATATATTTAAAATTATACTTAAAATGTGGAACTCATGGCCAGCACATAAATGTATGATAAACAGCAATTTTGGGTACAGATTTTTTTGGGAAGAATTAAATAACAAAATAAAAATGGTTAGCAAAATGTAGAAAGTTAATTTATATGTTTATTCTCTAAAAAGTATTGTGCAATAATTTTTAGAGATTAGCGCACATCTCTTTTCTTGCTATATTTGCAGCAGTGTCTGAAATACTATCGTACGGTAAGAAACACCATTCTTGTTACATACGGACATGACAAAATAGATAAATACAAAAGTATCACAAACATACTGTAAAGGAAAAGAACAGGTCGGCTTATTACTCCATACAATCCTCTCAATTTTACAAAGTATGAAATTGGTATAGAGTTTCCTGGCTTTGGGGTGCATGCTTGTGCTGGCAAAGGACACAATCTGGATGGTTGGACACTAAAGTGTAAATCTTCTGGAATTCAAATGAAATTCAAAGAGAATTACAAACTTGGGCCAAAATATTCAAATGAAAACAGCTAATTTAGAGAATTCTTGGCTATATTGG
Source organism: Pelobates cultripes (assembly GCA_933207985.1). Lineage (NCBI taxonomy): Eukaryota > Metazoa > Chordata > Amphibia > Anura > Pelobatidae > Pelobates > Pelobates cultripes. The sequence continues at coordinate 378,466,665 of OW240912.1, forward strand.
CCTAAACATTGACTTTTGAAACCTAATACCCTGAGAGTATGCTGTCCTTTTAAATGTCACTGCTAGGTGAAAGTGCATTGCTAGTCATTGCTTTAGTTTCCAGTCAATACTGACTAATGCCAAGTACCATGTTAATTATTTTCAAAACCAACCCAGGCCTCCGTGAAACCATAAAGTATTATTCTCATCCATTTGGTAATTTCACCTGGGACAGCCTGGGGAACTGTCCACAACCTTTATAGCATCAATAGATCTGCTTGCGCTATGATTAGGGAACTAGTACACCTCAGGGTCAGTGTGAATTTTCCAGACTGACCGGCCATTAACTTTCCCGACAGAACTTTCCCTTTGGGGGTGACACAATAACTTCACTGGCCTGCCCTCTTTACCTCTGTCCCGATTCGCAGGATGCCAGAGTTGGGAGGTATGCTATTTAAGTGGGCACTTCTGACACTAACATGCCAGGAGCTACGGTTAATTATACTGGGCCACTTTAATTGTCCTGGAAGTCTGTGTGCTCTCAACCCCATACAAGACATTTGGCTTGGTAACAAGTGCTTCAAACATTTGAAAACAAAACGTGCAGAACACTGAAGAGATGTTTGAGAGAAGTGTTTGAACTGCAGAGTGAGCGTCTCTCTTTTCTGCATGTGCCAGGGATTTTCAGAGAAATAAATATTTACACTCCTTCTAAAATAGCCACGTTTGCAAAATTCTTTTTTTCTTCAGATTGAGTTAACTTTCAAATTACCTGCATACACTAGAGAACCCCACATTTTCCTCAGAGTCATCACATTAGCATTATTATTGTATTGTCTTTATCATTACTTATAAAGTGCAATAAAGTTTATGGTCACTTCTGTCATTACCCAGCTGTGTCTTTCCAAAGTAGCTTGAGTTTCATACAGTTAGCTTTGTTCGCATGTCTGAACCCATGGGAAAACTACTGCTGCAGTAACTAGCTAGACACCACAAGGACAGGACATGGGCTTCCTTGAAGCAAAGCCGTCATCTTTTTGGGGTCCTCTTCTGTCAAAAACTGTTTGCAAGGGCTGTCCTGCATTCTCAGATCTGCTGAGCAGTTCAATCTGCTAGGCAGATTTTACGATGAAAGAAGTGTACGCCTAGGACCATACAAAGCAGAGAAGGATAACATCCCGCATGGCCCTAAATATATTTCCAGTGTGCCCCCTCCACTTTATTCTTCACAGTGGGATAACAAATAGGGCCAAGCAAATTCATTGGATCTCCTGCCTAACCCATGGGCACTAGACAGCCGCCAAGGGTTGCCTTATGGTTAATCCTGCTCTGATGGATCTCAAAATATGCGTTGTGTGCCTTCAAGGAGGAGGCTGTCAGTGAGCCTGGCATACCCACTCCTTTCGCAGCTTCTCCTGCTACTTTAATGGACAGGTACACCCTTCTGGACATTCTACTCCCTTTCCAGCCCACCTTCGATTATTGACAGGCACTGTTGGCCTTTCAGGAATATAGCTTGGTGCAGTATTCGTTTGTAATGAATACATTTAAGTTAGTAACTCTTTTCCATGTTTTTTTTTTTTTTACATACCCTTTCTCTGAGGGGTCAGCTATTTTATCCTTAATTGGTCAAAATCACAACTTATTTGCAATGATCATGCACAGTTTGTAGGCCTGAACTCATCCCAGAGTACATTTACCCTGCACTTGACCTTGATGTCAGAATTTGTGAATGTACACCAGCTTTTATTACCTGCACAATTGGTTTTCTATTGAATGAGCTCTGTTTGTAAATGAAATGATGGCTGCCATCATAGTGCAAGGTTAAACCAAGAGATATATTTACTTATGTTGTATGAAATACAAAATAATACACAGAGAGTATAATGTACATCATCATCTCTAATTTAAATAATAATACAAATGATGACATTTTTCATTTAATTAGCCAAAAGTTTGTTTTATATTTTTGTCTCTCATTGTCTCTTTTGTTATTGTTCACAGACTTTAAGGTGCTGCAGGCTAACCTTTCCCACAATGATCAGTAAGCCTGAGTTATGAATTTGATAAACAACAACCACAAACTCTTTCTTTATTTAATACGTTTGTAATCCTCTTAGTAAGAAGAGATCTCAGTTTGAGTCATTCAAACGCCTGTTGTATGTATAACATTTTGATTCTTAACATGCCCCTTACATAGGTTAAATTTAGCAAATCAGATAATTCCCGATAATAGAAAAGTAAACTCTATTCACAATAAGGGCATATGCTGCATAAGCCTGCCACACTGTCCTATTTTTAGCAGGTCCAAAATAAAAAATTGCTATTAGTAAATTTTGCAAATCGGTTTTCAATTCATTGCAATTCTCTGTTTGCTGAATAAACCCAGTCCAGTGTGAAGATTTAGAAAGAACTGCACTATATTGTGTACATTAGGTCAATTGGTCTCATGTGCACCCTTTCGATCTGTACATGGTCAGGTCTGTATTGTCTCTTATCCTTGAAGTTTGACCAACACTCACAAGACTCTGCTTAAATGTACGGTTAATTCACTAAAATTTGAATTACATTTTTTTTGGCCAATATAGCAGAATTGTAAACATTCTCCAGGTCAACTATCAATTCTGCTATTTTAAAATTATAATTTTTGTGAATTTCCATCAATTCATACTGCAGTAAAGAACTCTACTATATTTATACAGTTCCAGAGTCCCAGAAGCCAGACATCTAAGACCGGATTAATCTCATTAATGCAATCATTAGAATAAGATCTACCAACAAATGGTTCGTTTGAAGCAGTGGCAGGTATATGCATATACATTGTGCATCTTAATCCCTAAGATAGGTAGTTTTCTATACCTGCATATTTATACGGGCTCTTTCATAGTTTATTATTTTATAATGGTATATAACATCTCATAGTTTTATAAATGCTGAACTCTCTGTACTAACAGTAAATCTGTGAAGTGTAATCTCTTTCATTTTGTCTGTTGTGTGAGATGAAGCAGACTGTGTATTTGGATAGTTACCCGACAAACAAACATGTTTAATCCCAGGAAGACAGGAGTCTTAGTTACCGCACAGTGCAGGTTAATTCCACTAGGGTTTAAAGGTGAACAAAGCTTTGTATTTAATCACAATTCCAGGCTAATTATCTTTTACGTGATACCATTTACTCTGCGAACTGTAATCATTATCACATTCATTATAATAACCAACATCAGGGAAGCCCTCAAAAAACGTTGCTCAGAAACTAAAAATAAAACACTTGTGATATTAATGTTGCAGTAAAGATCGGAGCAAAGTTAGAATAAATGCATGTTTTTTTTTTTTTTTAAAGTGTACAAAAAAACCCTATGGTAAACTTGCTTTTCTACCTATTGTTTTTCAAATGATTTCATATTTTTGGATAAACTTTAAAAAAAATTTTTTCCAAGATATTGAAACATCAAAAAAAAATAACAATATCTGAAGAAATCGAAATATTAAAATATTTTTCAAGGTCAGAACTTGTCTCATTCTAAAATTCAACAATGAAGATTGTCAAAATAACGTACACATTTTAAATGTCTATTTAAAAATATTACATAATTTGCAAAGCCTATCCTTAAATCATTGCCATATTTAGCCATTTCTTAACCTCCACTTTTATCCTGTTAATCAGTCTTCTCGGCTTTGTTTCTCTTATTCCCCCCCTTAATGTCAATTCTCCTAATTCTCACCTGTCCCCCTACATGTTGGTTCTCTGTTTCCTCTTTTGAGGATATTTTCTCCTTCTGTCTTTATGTCTGATCTCCTTTTGAATTATTTTCATTTTTACCTTCACTTCACCTTTTCCACTTCAAATGGGCATGCCCCGAGGGGGGTATTTCCAGTGTCGCAACACACATTATTAGTGACACCCATACCCATGGACAAGCCTACCCGCTGACTGACAGACTGCCTGGCCAGCCCCTGGCCTTCATAATCATGCAGGGAGCGCTACTCTTGCACTACCTGCACTACCTAGTGACCTCTGCACAGGGTAAGTGGCAAGTGCTCACACTGTGTTGCTGGGGTCCATTCTCAGGTGTCCTCAGATGTGGGACCCCTGGGAAATAAAGCGGAATGGTGGGGCAGGACCCCAAAATCAGGACTGTTGGGAGACCTGAGTATGGTCAATTTTAACTCCTCTCCACCTTGTGTCTGCTCTTCAATTTGTATCTGTCTTACTTTTTATTTGCTCTTCTTTACTCTCCCTGTTAAACCTCTTTCCCCAACTTTGTTGGCTTGTCTCTACCCTTCCCGCCCTACTGGCTATTTGTGCAGTCTACGCTCCCTACCATGGCTAGCATCCCTGTGGCCCCTTTCTGCCAAGGCCTTGCATCGACTAGAGAGAAAATGGCGGAGGCACTGAAGTGATTTGACATTTGTGACTTGAAGTGACACCGCGGACATGTCTCCATTTGTCTGGCATTAAAGGAGTGTCATGCAGGAAGCCTTTTTCCATTCTAATACTTTCAGAAATTCCAATACCTTTTTTTTTCTCTTATCTTACACGTGTACACACATTACTTTTCTAGGTTATATGTCATTACAGTTGCATGTTTTTCTTTCTGTGTACTAAATTCATACTAGTTTCCTTTTTATGTAATGTAATGTTGTGAAGCACATATAAGTAAAATATATATTTTGCCTCAAGGATTGGCACTGAGTCTTTTTTAGTTCCTTGTTATCTCTTGGCTTGTGCTTTGTAATACTGGTTTATCCTCATAATTTGACTTTCAGCTCTCTGAGTTAAGTCTATCTTTGGGCAATTTGTACAGAGAGAACACCAGATTAACTAATAATTACATTACGCACATACAGCTTGGATCCCTCAGGCTCTCGTAGCTGATACATGATATCTAGTACTGAGACAAGTTATTCACATAAGACGATACGACCTTTGGTTTACCACTGAATATCACCAACTCTGTGTTTTCACCCAATCTGGACTGTAAAATGATATAGTGAAAGCAATTGTTTACACCTTATACATGTAAGACTACAGTGCTTCACTCTCCTGTTCAAAGATTTATAGTTAATATATTTAGGAGGCATACATAGGCATTAATTATTTTCTTCTCTTTTTCTTACTTTTCTTTCTGTAGTTTATTTATATTTAATATGTTTAGGAATATAGCATTCTACACCTAGACCCCAATAACACATTGATGTAAGAGTGTATAAATTTGGGATGATGGATGGAATTTTATCATCAGCTGTGGCAAGGTTATCCCACCAGTGATCAGGGCCGGATTAACATAGGGGCTGATGGAGCTGCAGCTCCATACCCATTCCCATGGAATAGGCCCATTGATTAAAAAAAAATAAAAGCATTTTTTTTAAAACTTTACTAATCTTCATATGCTTTTGCCTAACTATGCCTAACTATTGAAAAAGAGGGATGTAGGGGAACAAAACTTATGTGGTCTGACTGACAATAAAATCAGTTAATGTAAAGCTGGCTTTGTGCATTATGGAAATGCTCTTGCTGCGTCGGTCTCTGTAACACTGTGACATGTTCCCTTTTTCTACATTCACTACATCCTTTTCTCTGTCCTAGACTGTATACCAGGAGCTTCTGCTTGCTTGTAAGAAGGTAAGGGTACATGCAACTCTAAATAAGAGATAATGAGGATTACAGAGAAAGACACGCTTTACGGTGGTTGTAGTTTAACTCATTGTGTTTTAACGTTTTGGTTTAAAAAAAAGGGTATCGTCAATATGCAAATGAACCCATACGAGAAACAGAGAGTTACACAATAGGGGCATACAATGTCTACTGTGCCTGTACCAATGTCAGAAAGAATGTACTGTGAAATGTTCATTTTGTTATTACGATGTACTGCAACGATACACCAAAAATATAGAATTGAAAATAAAAAAAATAAGAAGGTAAGGACAAGTAACTGCCAATGTATTTATGCAAATCTCAGCGTGATGTCTGCCCTTAGTTGGCCTTCCCATTTTTCATGCAGAAACACTCACTTTTTGGGCATGTTCTCTCCTTTTGTCGGTCCTGGTTAGGTGATTCGTGTCAATGGCCCAACCTTTCACCCTGCTCACTGACACTGCTGTTAAGGGGTATAAATTCACTTGAAAGATGAAAGCAAGATATTAGAATAGGGTATGTGTTTTCTTATAGCTACATCCTATGAGTTTCCCTCCTTCACCAGATACATGATGCTTGGAAGGTAAAACTATTTTAGTGTATTCTGCTAATAAGATTCTGTAATTAGGCCCATCATAATTGTCAGCACCAGGCCCAATGGGCTCTTAATCTAGCCCTGCCAGTGATATAAGACCAGTCCGAACAGGAGTCCGAAGGAGGAACTCTAGCCCCCTAACACAATCGAGGGAGGCACCCATAAGGTGCTCTTTTCATCTTTATCTGTGAGTGCAACTGAGTATTTGCGTGTTCTGGATATCAGACAATATTGCACTATGTTATTATTTTATTTTTAGGTTTACCAGCAAGATCCCAAAATTCTGTTTTTTTTTTTTTTTAGTTGGAGTATATCTAAAAACAGCTGGAAATAGCTGTGAATCTCTTGTCTAAAGCCTTTGCAAGCCCTCCCCTTCCGTGGCTGTCCAATCACAGACTTCCCAATGCAGCTCAATGAGACAATTTTTGCAAGGCAGATGTTCTGTGTACTTGTATGCCTCTTGAGTTTAGCTCCACTGTACTAAACAAACAGGAAGTAACAGGACGAGTCCTCTGATTCACAGCTAGGGGGTGTATCAAGGTTAATTTTTAAAAGTGCAAATTTCTGTTGCAATTTTAACTTTTTGTAAAATGAAAAAAAAACAATACGCATTCTTCACACATAAGGCACTTCAGCAAGCTAAAGGGCTTTAGGTGTTTGAAGTGTCCATTTAACTATTGAGATGAAATTAATAATTATCTACACTGAACAGCCACACCATTTAAACCAATCACAGGTGCAGTGAATAATATTGATTATATTGTTACAACGACACCTGTCAAGGGATGAGATACATTAGGCAGCAAGTGAACAGTCAGTTCTTACATTTGTTGGAAACAGGAGAAATGGGTAAGCCAAAAGATCTGAGTGACTTTGACAAGGATCAAATAGGGTTTGGCTAGACATCTGGGTCAGAGCATCTTCAAAATGGTAAGTCTTGTGGGGCCAACACAAAGATATATACCCCAGAAGGGATATATAAAAAAATTAGGGGATTATAATTGCACATAAGGATATACAAGGAAATACAACCTTAAAATCAGAGTGGATATTAACTCATAGTAATCGTGTGTTAAAGTCTTGTGGGGTGTTCCCAGTATGCAGTGGTTATTACCTACCAAAAGTGGTGATGAGATTGACAGCAAGTGAACTGGCATCAGGATTATGGGTGCCTAAGGTTCACTGATGTACGTGGGGAGCTAAAACTAGCTCTCTGGTCCGATCACACCGAAGTGCTACGGTATCTCAAATTTCTGCTGGCCATGATAGAAGTGTCAGAACACACAGTGCATTGCAGTTGGTTCTGTTTGGGGCTGCATAGCTGCAGACTGGTCAGAGTGCCCATGATAACTCCTGTCCACTGCCGAAATCGCCTTCAACAGGGACAAGAGCATCAGAACTAGACCATGGAGCAATGGAAGAAGTTTGCCTGGTCTAATGAATCACATTTTCTTTTAGATCAGGTGGATGGCTAGGTGCATGGGCATCATTTATCTGGCTAAAAGATGGCAGCAGGATGCACTATGGGAAGAAGGTAGGCCAGCGGATGCAATGTAATGCTCTTGGCAATGTTCAGTTGGGAACTGGGAAATGGTTCCTGGAATTAATGTGGATGTTACTTTGACACGTACCACCTACCTAGAGATTGTTGGCAACCTTTCATGGCAATGGTGTTTCCAGATGGCAGTGGCCTCTTTCAGCAGGATAATGCACCATGCCATACTGCAAAAAATGTTCAGGAATGGTTTGAGGAACATGACAAAGAATTCAAGGTGTCTCCTTGACCTCCAAATTCCCCAAATCTCAATCCTGAATTAGCACCTGTGGGATTTGCTTGAACAACAAATCCGATCCACAGAGGCCACGCCTCACAAACTGCAGTATTTAAAGGATCTGCTGCAAATGTCTTGGTGCCAAATACCAACATGTTCACAGGTCTTGTAGCGTTGTTTTGGAAGCAGGGGGCCTGCAATATATTAGACAGGTGGTTTTAATGTTGTAGCTTGTGAGTTTTTGAAAATGTCTAAACAGTGGCTCTGAACCAAAAGACTCATGACTCAAATTTGCGTCCCTATACTATTATCAGTATGTTAGGAGAGACACATCATGCTCTGTGTGTATACTTTGTATGTTTTTATAGTACAATTAAAACGTAGGGCAATTGGTTATTTTTACATAGCTTGAAGGAAAACTGTTTAAGATCCAGGGCACCCGTTTAAAATTTTTTTTAAATTAAAAAGTAAAATAAAAGCCTTCAAACTCACATGTAATCCAGAGCTGAAATAGACTCCTTGAATCAGCAACTCAACCTGTTCTGAGATCATTAGTGCTGATGATCTTGGTCCAATTGGATTAGTGATGCATAGCTTTTGCTGTGGAGGCTTGTGATTAGGGACAAATAGGGCAGCACCCACACAGTTTTGTTGCAAAAATAAAAAATAAATAAAGTATATTTATTGGCATTATATAGACTACTGATATGAGTATTATAAAAAAATTGTCTGGCGTAATTATATCTGCAATTTCCATTCTTCCATTTATTGATGACTGGAGATACAGTTGGTTTTGAACAGGCTATGGCATGTCATGGAGATAAGTGGGTAGAACACAAGTTGGGGGGCAGCACTCCACCATTTTTAAACTCCACCAGCCACATCTGGTATGCAACTATTCTTTAGAAGAAGCAGCAGAGAAATTTGGTGTCACCATACTGTGTGTGATGCACATACTGGCTGTGATGATGGTGAACATAAAGATCTTCAATCATCTAGGGGCTTCAATAAGAATTCTCCTCTAGGGGCTCCCAGTCTGACAGCCAGGAGACAGGTGGTTTAGGCAAAATGTAAACATTGCTTTTCAATAACAAACAATAACTTTTTATACTGTCAGAATAAGGGTCTTTTGACCAAAGCTACTTAATTAAAAACAAGTAGTTTGGTACTCATGGTATACATTTACGAGTCAGCCTCCAAGCTGAAATTATACGTGTAGTTTGAGCCCTACCTTTGGTCTACGAGGAAAAGACTTAAGAAGAGGTACATTTTTAGAATACATTCCATTTTGACCTGAATCTCTAGTGACAATGTATTGTTTCCATTGTGCTGCTTTCATTGTCCCTCTGAGGACTTATTAACCATTACTTGTATTGCAGTAGTGATGGATATTTGTGGACTTTTGATTTGTAATTAGACTTGGAGATTCGTCTCAGTGTGAACTGAAAATCATCTGCTTTTGGGCCAGTGCGGTGATCGGTAGAAATCCCGAGCTCCAATCAAAATTGTATCTGAATCATGAACTAACGGACATGTGCAGTGGCAGAGCATATCGTGAGTCTGAATTCTGACTGTGGCATCAGATGAGATGACTGATGGCTAGGAGTTATCCTCTTCCATTTCCAACTCGGGAACCCCCCTTTTTCTGCATACTCCATTCTTCCTTTTATTAATAAAAAAAACCCAATATTTAACTGCAAAAAAATGACATGCCATTTTGATCATGCTCTGGTGCCTAGCCTAGAGATAACAAATAAATGTGAGCTGCAGAAAATCTCCATTAAATATTCTGTAATAGGATAAAAGAACAAAAACAGAGATGTCTTCAGTCCTAAACTGCACTAATATTTTGATTTCTCGAATAAGAAAAGTGTAATGCATTAATATTGACATAAACTCAGCCTCCAATTCTCTTTTATAGAGACGTAAGAGAAGTGTTTTTCTAAGAGAAAATACACTAGATGGTTTCATTACACTTCTGAACCCGAACGGTTAATCTGCACGCCGAAATACCTGTGTCACAGTTCCATCCATAGTGACTCACCCCTCTGTGTAGGCGTTTTGACAATATGTTTGTGCCTAATTTCTCCATTTACACTTGCTCTCAGCTCTCAATCTGTTTTTTCTTTTAACCCAAATGTTTATCCCCCACATGGTCCATATAAGGACTGCACTTAACAGAACTAAATATATTAACCCATTACCAGCCATGACAGTCTATGCAATCACCCATCTAGACCATAAATACCCAATCCCAGCTTGAAAATAACTATGTAGATACCTAGTAAAACAATGCTGTATTTAGGAACTAGAGGACAAATAGATTGAGGACAAATAGATTGATATAGATTAACGGGACTCTCCAGTGCCAGAAAAACATATCTGTTTTACTGGCACCGCAGGACCTTGGAGTGCCCCTCTCCCTCCCACCCCCCATCCCGTGTTTCTAAAGGGGTTAAAACTCCTTCAGTGACTTACCTGAATCCAGCGCCGGTGTCCCTCGGCGCTGGGTCAGGTTCCTTCCACGCTCCTCCCCCGCCGTCGTCAGCTGGCGTGGTAGACCTAATGCGCACGCGCGACAATGGCCACGCACGCGCATTAGACTTCCCCATAGGAAAGCATTATTCAATTCTTTCCTCTGGGGATTCCTGCGACGCTGAAAATTAAAATTGTGGGAGGATTATTTGCATGTCTCTTTGTACAGTTCTGCATGTCCTTTGCTTGCTTGGCATTGTGTACGTTTGTGCTTTGGCTAGAGTCCTGTATTCCCAATGTTCTACAGACCTCTACTGACCCACTAGAATAATTCCTGGTGGACAGCAGTAACTGATGCTGACCAAACTGGCAGAATACAATGAGTTTGTCTGATGTTCTTGGAGGTGTTTGCCATTAGCCACCGAGTGAACTGAGGCAGTGACCATGCCATTCCTAACACACATATCTGTTGTCATTTGTGGCAGTGAAATTGGTGGAGGCAGAGTCTGCTTTCTGTGCAAACTCCTTCATGCAGTGCAGGTCATGCTGATGGAGGTTACAGGGATATATGTTAACACACCCTGAAACACTAGAAGACACCATCTGACAACTCTATGTGTATTGCATGCTCCATGTCAAGGACCATCTTCCTCGAGATCTGAGTTTCATGTGCAAAGAAAAAAGTCCATTCGTTTACATTTGCCCTTCCCTGGCTGTACTCTTGTTTTGGCAGAATTAGTATAAATCACTTAGTGTAATATGAAGAAAGGGATCAAAGTGTATTGGGTTGGTGTGCTTGTTTGGTGTCATAACGGGCTATTTGCTTGTAGTCCCCTGTAGGCCAAAATAAGTCAGACCCGTCTTCAACCTAACCCCTTATATTAACCTTAACGCCTGATCACTAACCTCCTAATTTTTTCTCTCCTTTTACGTACCTTAGAGCAAGTAAGTCCCAGCAGACAGATATCATGCCCATGCACTGAGTCAAGAATCAAATTCAAACTCCCCATTATAGGCACAATCCAGCAATAATTCCAGCAACAGTGCTTGTTTAGAAGATTGTAATTTTATTGACATCTCACCACACACAGAGTTAATAGATGAACATTTCGGTCAAATGACGTTACTCAAAATCAAATTTTTTTAACTACACACCCAAGTTCCCAGGTTTCTGGCCTGTTTCTTTAATATTCCTTTAATATTCCTTTAATATTAATTAAATATTGGGCATATGTTATATAATTAAAAGACATGTACTTCTATTGCTATTACTGCAGTCAGTGATAACTGTGCTATATATATGTTTATTTATTATTTATAGTTATTATTTTTTTGATACAGCGGCAACTTATTCCCGCAGCGCTTTACAATATTATAAAAGAGGGAAATTTACCAGGACAGACAATGAGACAATTACAAAATGTTACAGGAACTATAGGTAGATGATGACCCTGCTCAGGTGAGCTTACAGTCTAGAGGTGGTGGGGAATAAAAACACAATAGGAAGGATTTGTGTATTACTGTTTTACCTGGTTTCCATGATAATAAATTACACTTCCTGTCAGGTGAAACTGTTTTTGCATTATTATTCAGCTTTTTGTATATCTTTAAAATCATCGTCTGAGAAAAGTTGTATGGCCAAACGTTACTCTCTTAGCCTTGATTGTGGAGTGGTACCAATAAAATTGCTATTCCCCTGGTGTTATTACTGGATTATATTTATCTGATAGTGTCAATCAATTAGGACGAAGTCAAAATGACCACGAACAAAAGGACTAAGTAAAAAATGACAAGTCAACACAAGCCCAATATGATAACAGTGTTAATTATGGCAATACTGTCCTACCAGGAATAGCTGTAATACTCTGTAATCTGTGTTGATGGCAGATTATACATTGATGAGCTGGTTTAAAAAGTACCTTATTTTCATTTAAGCTTTTCTGCAAATTACAATCCAATGAAGATGGCCTTGTATATATCACTTTGCCAAGTGTCCCTTCCCGGGTAGAAAAAAGGGTTAGAAAGACTAAGGCAGGACACTAAGAGTTTATTTACTAAACTGAAAATTGTATAAATTGGCAAAGGAAAAGTGTAAGGAAACCTAGTGTATCCAATCCTCATTCGGTAGTTTCCTCCCAAACCGCCAGAGCATCAGTGATTATAGCTCTCCGTTCGGTAGATGAAATAAACAAAATCCATACGAATACAATAGCTTTACAAGATGATTCCCTTAATAAAGCATACGAATCCCCAAACATCAGGCGAAGTCAAGAAGAAGGGTACAACAGAACTGGCTTTTAATGACCACACACTGGCTTTTATGCGAGTCCCCATGCAAGGGGACATCCCACATGGTGGGGCACAGTACAACCAATCATTTACAGGAAAACCGTAAAATACACCCAGCACAAACATACAATTCCCTCCCCTAGTCCTGGAGATAATCAAGTCTGATAAAGTAATAACTTTTTTATCTCCAGGCAGAAAAATTCAAATTTTCCCCAATATTCAGAACACCCCTTTAGGCATGGGGTATACCCACAAACAATATGTCCCCTGATAGCCCCGATCTGGGTGACCAACATATTCAAATTTCACCCAGATCGGTTCAGGGGTTCTCAAAAAGTATGGAAGTCTTTTGTGACCAGCTAACCGCGAGGTGGCTGCCCAAAATAGTTCCAGGAGTTTGGGTGGTTTTGCCGGTCTATTCAGTTAAGTGGCAAAAAACGAATAATTCCACAAATAGACTCCCCTGGCTCTTAGCAGCGATTGTCCCCCTCATTCGAATGCACAAAAGTGCATTTCTAGCTGTTCGGGAAATAAAGATCCAGCGTTCGCTTGTTGAGACCGGTGTTCGGAAAGTCGAGTGTCTGATTTTAGTTCCGCTGCCTTTGTTCGCATGAAAAAAGATGGCCGCCGTTTTCTCAGCCACGTGGCGTTTGGTAGTACTAACGCCGGGCCGAACAGATAGAGGGTTCAATTGAGGCATTCTTTGAAGTTTTAACGAGCCAGGGGGGTGGTCTCTGTTTGGTAGTTATATCTACCGAATGAATAGGGAAGAAATATGGCACTTAAAGAGGGATTTCTTCACAAAAAGTTCAGGTAAAATTGTCAAAAATTGCTAAATTATTTTCACATATGCAATAACCTACTTTTCTACTGCAGGGTTTAGTTCAGGCAGAGAGCTTAAGGCAGAGGCACATGCCAGACCCCACGTAAGAAGTCAAACCATTCTTAAACAGTTTGACTACTTACAATGGAGGCAGGATCAGTGAACTACCGGCACCATAACAACTGCAGCACACATAGTGGTTATGGTGCTTAGAGTGTTTCTTTAAGCATGGTTACTTTTACGATTTCTAATACTAATGACATTAGGATTTTGCTGTTGGTTAATCAGACAAGGAGACAGACAGGTAGATGAGTTAAAGTGTGGCTTCAACAAACAGTGATGACTCAGTGGGCTTCACCTTCGACGGGACCAAAAACCTCAAATCTATAAGTGAATAAAACTCCACTAAACATTAGCTTTTTCCGGCACTGTACATATAGAATATGATTCTGCAGAACTAATAAAGTAATTCAACATTTTGTATTTCATGGATTTGTGCAATTCTGAGAAAGTGAATCGAGTTATATTCCAGCTCAATTGCCCATGGAAAAAAACCTGGTTAAATGGATGTTAAGTAAGTCACATCAAAGAGTTATGTGTCTATTTTCTTTATAAACATACTTCTGTGTATGCATTTAAAATAGCTGAAATACCATCTCTGGACTTTGAATATCTAAGACTGAAGTCTGTTTACACGAATCTCTTAACACATTTATTGCAGTGTCTTAGTCCATAAGTGATCTCTTTAGTAAGTAATTGTTTTTGTTTAGAGAAGATACCCATTTTTTTTTTAGCACAAATATTTTCTGGGAAGTTCAACTCTCGCTCATATTTAGCCGGTCTAAAATCTTAGCAGACTTCATAAATTACTTCTTTCTGCAGATGTCGGAAATCGAATTTGATAAATGAATGGTTCCTTTTACTTCATCGGGTCTAGGTAAAAATATTACATTGCCTTCTTATTTAAACAGACAGAGAACTTTGGCAGAAGGTGCAATGTACCTCTTTGTTTTGGTGCTTGATGTTGAGAAATAAGTCAAATTTCTATGAATCAGTTTTTTAAATGCTTTTTTCTTTTTTTTTTTTGCAATTTCAACAAACAATTCTATATGAACTGCAAAATATAGGATTGGAGAAATATTAAAAACAAATTTATTTTTTTAATTTCTCCGCGTACTTTACAGGAGAAATGTTTTTGACAATTTGCTTTGACAAAACAAATTATGTTGTCTGTGTGAATTTCAAACATTTTATAGATTGTTTCTTCCTGGTTGACTGGGTTATAGTTCATTGACGAAAACAGAAAGTGATTCCTGACTTTCAACCAGAATCATTGTGTAAACCTGTGGTTCTGAACATGTTTACAGGGATCCAAATTGTTTACATCTCCTCAACACAGCGAGCCATATTTTTGTAAAGTTAAAAATCAGCTATCCATTTTTCAAGTGTAATATAATTCAAATAAATTATATTTAAAAAAAAAACGTAATTAGACTCATTGCAATATCAGAGGGGTCATCATTGCACTGGGGAAGTTACATGTAGACTAATGAAGTGTGTGTGTTAACCAATAGAAAGTAGTCCGAAAACTTGGAGTTAAGAATCACTGGTGCAAATGTCGGCCCCACGGTAACTGAAAATGTGGATACTAGGAAGTCAGAACATTTAAAAGTCCAGGGCCAATATATTATGACTTACTTACTTTACTTACAGTGGAAAGAGCAAGATTAGGAAGGTGATTATATTATGACGTCTCATATGAAACTTGTATGATCAAACATAATGAAAAAACATAACAAGATCGGAGCTTAAATCACATTGGTCCCTAGAGCTAAAATAATAAGCATGCAACAGGGGAAACATCTTAATCCAGAGTTAAATATGCCTTGCAGGAGAAGAATTTTTAGCAAGCTACAATGAACTAATAGATGCAGTTTATTGAAAGTAAAAAACAATGCATTGTAAAAGTGGCACGATATGAAAAATTAGACAATGCAGGTAAATAGTCACAACCAAAGAACTAGGATGCATAAAAACCTCATTGGAATTTATTTTCACAATTGTCTCTTTCAAAGTTCTATCATACAGGAACTCATATTTAAAGGAACACTTAACACCATAACCACTATGGAACCTTTACATCGTAAGTAGTCCAACTGTTTGACAACGAGCCGAGGCTCCATCATGCACTGTGTTAGTGTCCTGTGGAGCCTGCATTATTAAAATGACAATGATATAAATAAAATTTGTGCAAAAGAGTTCTAATAACAATGTTTATTTAGGCTGACGAAGAGTTGTCATTTTTTTAAATAGTTTTTAATTAGGGAATTACCATTTGGCCATATCTGTTTTAATCTAACAATTTTATTTTGCCTGAGTCATTAAAGCTAAAGACAAGACCTTTTCTTGGCATTAAGTACTGGAGTGTGAAATCCATCAAAGGCAACTAGCATTGATCATGACCTTCCTGTATAACCACTCTTTCATCTGATGTGGGAAAAATATAGCCTACAATATCCAGGCTATATATAATAAACTTACTATTCACTCAAAGTCCAGAGAACCATGGAGGCTCTGGGACTGTACCTTACGTAATTCAATCTTTACATTTTAGAATAGAAGGGTGGAGATTTGTTTAAAAGTACAATTCCATCCCATACACTGCAGTAAACTGTGACAATAGCAGCTTTGGAGATATGTCTAAATCTATCCCCCCACCCCCTTTTTTTATTGAGAAATCAGATTTCACTATAATTTTCACTAGAAATTGTGAGTCTGTGGAAAAAACAACAAGTGATTGTTTAACAGCCAAACACTTATGAATTGATATAAAAACCCTCCTACCAACAACACCACACACACTGAATTAGCCTGAGATTGCACAGTGCAGCTTAATGGCTATGTTTAAAGAGCAATTATGTGGCAACTTTTTAAAATTGGAGCTATCACCATGGAAACCAGTGCAATGCTCTCCTGATTGCACCAGTTTTAGAATTCTGTCCAAACTTTTCTTTATAAAGAACACTCAAAGAATTAAGATTTTGTAATTCGGAATCGCACAGAGATGTACAGTTGCACATCCTTGACAATGTGAGATTGGATACTGTAATTTATGATCACTTTTTGTATAGTCTGGATTTAACTTCAGGCTTTTAATCTTTTAAAGAACATTAATTACCCACAAACCAACACACAGAAGTTTCTTTGCTGCGCCCATGACCAGTGGAACATAAAATGAATTGTTTCAGGCACTAATTACGGTACATTTAATTGCAGCTTACTTTTGTTTAAATATAAGCAGCACAGCTGTGTGTGACTGCCCTGTGTCACTGGAATTATCAGCTGGCTAGATAAACTTCCAACAGGACATGCTGTGATTTTAGTTTTGTTTGATCCCATTGTACAGCGCTACAGAATCTGATGGCGCTATATAAATAATAAAATAAAACTGGCTGTATACTTTAGTTTATCAAGAATTAGGCTAAACAGAATCAGGAAGTTGCATTATTTAGTATTTTATATTTCAGTACAACTATATAATTTTCCAGTGAATTTTTATAAAAAAAAAAAAAAAAAGTTACTTTATGATTGGATTATGTTGAGGATGACCAAGATTTAGATTTAAATTACACATTTACCGTTTGTGGGTTATATAGATTTATTGTGATTTCACATTAAGATTAGACTTTGTGGGTGTTAAATTAGTGAATTTCAAATTAAGGCAAAACCAGCTGGTCTGGATTTGAAGAATTTTTGCAGATCTACTATTTTGGATTTAGATTTAAAATTAACTTTAAATTTCCAAACAATTCTCACTTCAGTGAATAAGCCTGCAGGTTATTCATTAACTGGTTGTTTTGTACCTGGGGAATACAAGGTTTAGATTAGAGGGTTTGATGTGGTGGTTATTTCAGGAAAAGATTGGTGGTTAAGCTTGTTTTAAGTTATGGGGATTTAATGTTTAGGAGAGAGAGTAGGGGTTAGTCAGCATAAAGGGTTAGGGGGATTTGTGGGCGGAGTTTAATGGTATTTAAGAACTGCACAGGCAATTAAACATTTTGGGGTAAAAACAGGAAAACTGAAAAAACTAATAATTGTTTTGGTAAAAAAAAGTAAAATCTCAGATCAGTGTTTAGGCTTCCCTGTTATAGTGATTATTATTCTGAGAATCAGAAAGGGCATTTAAAATTTTTGGTCAATGTGCCCGGCCATGCTATGCTAATCCCAGTTTAGTAAAATATAGGGGAGTTTCAGTCAGTTTGAGAATTTGTAAAAATGGCCCTTTACCTAGGGTGGCACAATTCCTTGTACCAGCCCTGGTGATAGGTCCTGCTTGTTACCACGGCAACGGTCCAAATCTCGCAAGAGTGAACTCTAGCCCTGGAGTGCGGGCTAGAGTTCACTCTCCCCACTGGGACCACCAGGGATTCCCCACCGGACCACCAGGGACTAAGAAATGTCCCCCCTCCTCCCAGTAAAGGTAAGAAGGGAGGGGGGACATAAATATTTATTTTAATTAAATAAAACATTATGTATATATTATAAAAAAAAAAGCCCCCCTATCCTTTTCACACACACACACACACACACACTCTACACACATACACTGCCCCCCATACACACACACTGCCCCCCATACTGCCCCTCATACACACACACTGCCCCCCATACACACATACTGCCCCATACACATACTGCCCCCATACACACACACACCGCCCCTATACACACATACTGCCCCCTATACACACATACTGCCCCCATACACACACACCGCCCCCCCATACACACATATTACTCAAGCCCCTCCATACACACACACACTGCCCTCATACACATACTGCCCCCCATACACACATACTGCCCACATACTGCCCCCATACACACACACACACACTGCCCCCATACACACATACTGCCCCCATATACACACATATACTGCCCCCCATGCACACACACACACACTGCCCCCCATACACACACACACACACACTGCCCCCCATACAACCCCCTATACACACACACACACACTGCCCCCATACACATACTGCCCCCATACACACATACTGACCCCCATACACACACACACTGCCCCCATACACACACACACTGCCCCCATACATACATACTATTGCTCTCTATACATACATATTTTCTCGTTTCCTATACATATTGCCTATACATACATACGTTTCTATATACATACGTTTCTATATACATACATATATTGACTTCTATATACACACATATTACTAAAGTTTCTATACACACATACTGCTCTATATATATACATATACATACTGCCTCTATACACATACTGCTCCTATACAGCTACATACTGCCCCCCTCATACATACTGCCTTAGTGCTACACACATACTGCTCCCTGGTATGCTGCCATACTGCTCCTATACACACACACACTGCTCCCCTATACACACACACACACTGCCCTATGCTACATATTACTGCTCTTATACCACACATATACTGCTCCCATACACACATACTGTTCCCCCATACACATATATACTGCTCCCCCCCATGTACACACACATACTGCCCCCATACAAACACTGCCCCCCATACACACACACAGCCCTCCATACACACACTACACACATACACTACCCCCATACACACACACTGCTCCCCATACACACACACTGCCCCATACACTGCCACCCCATACACACACATTGCCCACACTCACGCATACACTGCAATACTCACACACACACACTGCAACTGTTACACACACATACTGTCCCACACATACACTGCATCCCTGACATACACTGCCACCCTCACTCACACACTACAACCTTCACACACACACACTGCTCACACACTGTCCCCCCCCACACACACACACACACTGCGACCCTTACACATTGCACCACTCACACACACCACTGCTCCTATGCCCTACTACAGCCCAATTTCCCAGCAGACCTCAGGTAAATTGTCAAACTGTTCTTAAACTTACTCTGGGAGGGGGTCCCGGCACTATTGACACCATAACCACTACACTGAGCTGTAGTGGTTGTTGTGTCTGGATTACTGGATTATTTCTTTAAATAATCTACAAGTGTCCCTCCCGAGATCAGGCTCTGGATCCGCCACTGGCCCTACCTACCAACAGGGGCTACCCCTACACAACTTCATCTCCCTTCGGATGATCTGCGTTTACCACGAGGAGTACCCTCACAAGAGACCGCAGAAACTTACTTCAGCACCCCACCGTACACCCACAGCAACCTGGAGAATGCTTGCCCAAGAGGCTACACCGCCCTGCACGCCGGCGATCAAAGCGGCTCCCAGCAGACTTAAGCATCTACCTGCTCACAGCTTCCCGTCCATGGGCATCGGCTGAAGTTACTATTTTACTCTACCAGTCCCCTCCCTGACAGAAGGAACAGGACTTACTCTATGTATAGGCTGATATAATTGGACGCTCTCTCAACTGTAATCTTCTTTGTTCCCTCATTAGCCCAGCTGGTTACAGCACACATAACACTGTCCCCAAACAGGATATCTCAATATGTTTTATATGCCGATTATACTCATATTGACACTGAACAAAGCGAGACTCTAAGCTGTTTAAAATGCATACACACATCGATACTTATCTTGGCTGATCATTCCCTTACTGTCAGTTAGCCTAGCCTGTTGTCTCATCATGGTATATTATTTCCTGACAAATGCTTACTGAGTCTTCCTCACTATACATCACAACTGTACCTAGCATGTTCCAACGTAATACCAAAAAATGTGCAGTTTCCATGTGCCTATTTGAATATTCTGTTGACTAATCTATGCGTGCTGATGTGGCACTTCTTCTATGCTTGTAATTTTTCTTGCACAGTAAAAATAAAGAATAAAAAAAAAAAAATTGGGAAATATATTTTTAACTTTAACACTCTCATACCATATGGACTAAACTCAGACTTTACATTATGCCATTTCCTATATATTTATGATTTATTTACTTTTTTTAACCATATGTAACAATTTTTATAAATTTTTTTACATTTTTTAAAAACATTTGTAATTTTTTTTAAAATTATTATTATTATTATTTTTTTTAGCATATTACAAATGCCGTACATTTTTAATTACACTGGAAAGTATGTTCCTCCTCATGGACACGATCTTTATGCAGATATGGTTATTGTTAATATGTCATCTAATTCAGTTAGCACCAAAAGCACTATTATAGTTCTTAAAAGCACTTTTTGGTAACCTTATGCCCTTTATTAACATAAAAGTTCTCTGCTCTCATGTATAATGAAAGTACTTAGTTCTATATATCAGAACAATACATAATTATCTAAGTACTTACATAAGCCTTATGGGTTGTTGTTTTTTTATATACTCATTGCATTTTTGTATTTTTTCAATTTTTCGTTATTAATAACTGAGGACTTATATAACTATCCCTTTTCCTTTTCTCTTTGAACATGCACGTAATATGCAATAACGTTATGGACAATAAAGTTTAATTGTACGGTGGAACGCAAGAATGTATTCCAAATACGGACTGAGCAAAATTACGTCACTGAGAAGAGACGCGAGAATCCGCTTCATCAGAAAAAGACGTAACCGATTGACGACATCAGGTGACCGTAATGAGGAATTAAAGGGAGGTATATAAGAACGACTGAATGCTGGATAAGATCTACAAGCAACTGAAGAAGCCTTCTAATAGGCGAAACGCGTCTTGCAAGCTTTCACCAATTATTCTGGACTTTATACATTGTACCCATTTACTATTTTATCTTATCTTTTATTTTTATTTTTTTGCACTAATAAAGAATTTCCTGACACTGGAATTCACGTGCAGTGGAATTACTGGGCAAACAGGAAGACTCCTAAAGCAACAAAATGAAGTGGGGTCCCGTCCAACTTCCCCACCTGTGCCTGTGGTGAGCCTCTTATATTGGCTCCATCTTTGTGAGTACCATACCATTAGAATCACATGTTTGTTTATTTTGATTAGACCAAACTATATTGCACTAGGCTTTGGCCATGTTGTTTTGTCTTTTGCAGCAATATTATACTCCGCCTATTTCCTTATGTATGTATAAATAGGAAGACCACTTGTTTTTTTCTCACAAAACAGAGTGCAAAAAAAAAAAAAGCAAAGCTTCATAATAATTAAAATCCAAAATTTGAATCTAGAAATCTATTATTTATAATAAAAAGGTACAGTTAGTGTTGTTGTATTACTAGTACCAGTGTGGTTACATGCCATTCTTTCTCAGTACGATTAGATATTAGAAGTCAGAGCCAACTCTTTCTAGAACAAAAGTAAGCTAAGGATAGAAGTCACAAGGGATCTGATAAGATTAAATCCAACGATTCTAAAAAAATGCAGAGTTGAGCTTCACTGGCTACTAGCCACGAGTGAAATTGTTTCTGCTTAAATTAGCACATTTTCAGTCAAATGTCTTGATTTAGAAATGTATTTAAAAGTTTCTTCGTCAGATATTGATTCTGAACATCACGGCTGACGGGTTTTACATGAGATTTTCTTACTATTGTCAGGACGCATGCTTACTGATGTCATCTATATGTCTTAGCAGAATGAGTGCCATTGGGTTCTCTATCCTGCCATCATTCATTGATGAGGGAGCACAATGATGGTTTGCACAGTTATGGGCCGCATCACATTTTATGGATATGTTGCAGCAGTCGTAGTGCCTGTTCATGGTTTTGAATGGTTAGGAGTGTTCTGAGTGTATTCTGTCATTTTTGCTGGCTTTCTCAATCCTGCCTTCTGAACTCCACTTGTCTTGTAGAATTTTCATAGGTCCTTGCACACACACTTTTTCGGGGACTACTTCCATTAGGGTGCTCCAAAACATGGAGGGCCCCAGCCCAAACCAAGCCAGTGGTAGAAAAAAGTAGGTTTGGGCACACCCAGTAGTTTCTTCAGCAGGTAGACTTTATTATGGAGTACAAAAATGTAGACTACATTTCAGAAAGATTTGACAAAGGCTCACGGGGAGCCAAAACGTTGTCTAAATTTTTGTACTCCATAATAAAGTCTACCTGCTGAAGAAACTACTGAGTGTACCCAAACCTACTTTTTTTGTTCTTCTGAACTCCAGACCCAGCAGGTCTATTTAATCAGTCTCTGTCTGCTCTCCTTACAGCCCACTGGTGTCTTTGCCGACTATCCAAACTGGTGCGGTCCCTAACTTTGGCTTGCACCTATTATTGTTTATTAGATTCTCCTTTTCTAAGGTAATTTTTTTCCATTCTGTCTAACTACTCTAAGGTCTGTAATATGTATTTCTATCACTCTATCACTTGGGTATTGCTGCAGTTAGGGAATCGATTTCATCAGTCCAAGCCTGACATTTTATTATTTGATATTATTGCCGCCGTGATGAACACTGGCATTTTCAGAAGTACAAAGGAGTGAGATTAATTGGGGAATCTCGGGAGAGAAGAGCAAATATTACTGCAACATTCGTAACAAAAAGCACAGTAAGTGATAAAGTGGAGTTTTACAAGTAAAATAGCACCTAACGACTTGCTCAATAGTTTTACAACATTGATCTTTTGTTGAAATAAACAATGGATCAATGGAATATGCTAGTCTCGTTATAACAAATACTAGTATATATTATATATTCAGTTTCCGTAGTGGGAAAACAGCCCACACATTTATTGACTCATCTAGCGCACAGAACTCTCAAGTCTCTTAAAGGAAAACTGTAGCACTAGGAACACAGACCTGTATTCCTAATGCTGTAGTGTCCCAGTCCTTAAATAGTTTAATGCCTTCATCCACCCCAGTTCATCATAAAATTATTCAAATTCATTTTTTACTCACCTTTTCTAGCGCTGATACTTCTGCGGTGCTGGTCACCACTGCCACCACCAGAGACGAGGACCTGGTGCAAAGCCACTAGAAGTGGATTTAATCCTGCAATGTAAAAAGAAATGAATCTTTTAGATTGCAGGGTTAAAATAACAGGAAAATGAACAAACAGTAGTGGGTTCAGTGCTTCGTGGCTAGTGGGAAGCTAAAAAAGAAATAAAGAAAAGGTAGGCTGCAACCTAAGGGTATGACATTCCCTCACAGACCGTCAAAAGTTCAAATCTAGAAAACAAAAAATTAGAGGTCGCACCACAATAGAAACAAATGATATGATATAATAAAACCAATAGTGTACTTATATGTTAAAAGACAAAACATTTAAAAAGGAATAGTCCTGGTAAAAGAAACTTCACAGCAAGGGTATTCCTACTCACCTATTAAAGAGCTAGTCCAAGCTTAGTTGTAGATAACATTCAGTGGTGTTGATGCATGCTAGTTTTCACTTCCGGTCTGGTTACAGAATCTTCCCCACCATTTAAAGTCCAAAAACTGAATTAAAGAAGAATATAATCTATTCTGGCTGAAAAAGTATTTTATTTTTTTAACCTGGACACCAAGAATATCGCAGAACATACTCATCCAAGAATCCTAAGGTGGGGATTTTACCACCCACACTATTATAGTGAGCAGTATAACCTGCTCACTAAATACAACCTTCACTTCAAGCTACACACCATCAACCACCACCTACATCCTACCAGTGGGGGATCAACACCATTGAATGTTATCTACACCTGAGCTTGGACTAGCTCTTTAATAGGTGAGTAGTTGTGAAGTTTCTTTTTCGCTCTACTGTTGGATACAGTGTACACTATTGGAGCTCTCCTTTTCATTTGCATATTCTAAACTGAACTAAGAGAATCTGAATACTTTAAGATCTTCACTACAAACAGACCTATATCACACTCAAGATCCGCAAGTCAAGTTGGTCTCCTAAAATCAGGACTATTATATATTTCAATTTGTCTTATTTATGTAAGTACACTACTGTAATCATATTATTTTATTGTCTACTGTGGCGCGACCTAATTTTATTTTTATTTTTACTGTATCTTATTACCAAGACTATTCCTTTTAAATATTTTGTATTTTAGCATATAAGTACACTATTGGTTTTATTATATCATATCATTTGTTTCTATTGTGGCGTGACCTATAATTTTTTATTTTCTTAAAATAACAGGACCACAGAACCAAGAAGACCACTTCACCGAGATAAAGTGGTCTGGGTGACTTTAGTGGTCCTTTAAGGCCAGAGGTGATGTCTCTCCACTACGACTTGTAGTTTGGGTGCTAAAACACATATACCTTTTTTCAAAGCTACTGGCTTTACATTTCTATTTTAACCAAGACATTTAATGCCTGTGCTGCTGCAAAGCCTTCTATGTGATTAGAATCAGAACGCACGACAATGGTTAAAAAACAAAAAAACTAAAGGAAGTCTCAGCAATCAAAGTCAAAAATGTTAAAGGACCACTATAGTGCCAGGAAAACATACTTGTTTTCCTGGCACTATAGTGCCCTGAGGGTGCCCCCACCCTCAGGGACCCCCTCCCGCCCGGCTCTGGAAGGGGGAAAGGGGTAAAAACTTACCTTTTTCCAGCGCTGGGTGGAGAGCTCTCCTCCTTCTCTCCTCCGCCTCCGGCCCCGCCGGCTGAATGCGCACGCGCGGCAAGAGCTGCGCGCGCATTCAGCCCGTCGCATAGGAAAGCATTTACAATGCTTTCCTATGGACGCTTGCGTGCTCTCACTGTGAAAATCACAGTGAGAAGCACGCAAGCGCCTCTAGTGGCTGTCAATGAGACAGCCACTAGAGGATTAGGGGAAGGCTTAACCCATTCATAAACATAGCAGTTTCTCTGAAACTGCTATGTTTATGAAAAAATGGGTTATCCCTAGCTGGACCTGGCACCCAGACCACTTCATTAAGCTGAAGTGGTCTGGGTGCCTAGAGTGGTCCTTTAACTACTCATGTAGAGCATCCCTAGCTATCGATCACTTAATGTTTCCAGTGCCCAGTAAAGCAAAGATGCCAGACACTGAATAATAAATTTTTCATGTCTATAATACCTTCAAATAACTGGAAGGGACTTTCAATGTTTCCCCATGTTATTAAAAAACAATACAAACAGGGATTCTTCTACATGACTTGATGAATTGTTTTCCCTAATTGGCCACCAGTTACTTCCCACTCCCCTGGTGGTCCCAAGTCTAGAAAAACCCGTGGAAAGTCAGCATCTGGCCACGTAATTCTTCTTGGGACACTGTAATCCGTATTGGTATCAAAGGTCTGGCCACCATCTCCTGGACCATTGAGAGAGGGGAGTTTTGGACCACCCCTCCCTCTTTTCATGAGTTAAATTCCACACCAAAGGCTAATGTGTGGAGGAAGAAGTGGTGATTATTCATGTGGCCTCTACCCACTCCACCACACAAGGTGTGAAGGAAGAGAGGCCAATGAAGAGAAGAGCTTTTTGTTGTAAGATTGTTGTGGTTGCATAGTGAGGTGTAAGGGGATATCTAAACTCCTCAATATTGCTTAGTCATACCGGGTCGAGGAAGATTCTTTTTAGAATTAAGTTACTAATTTGTGAAGTTAAATCCTGGATCTGGTATTTTTTTTTTTTATATTACACTTTATTCCCCCTCCCCTTACTTAACCCCGTAAGGACCAAACTTCTGGAATAAAAGGGAATCATGACATGTCACACATGTCATGTGTCCTTAAGGGGTTAAGGTAAATAAGTGTGACATATTTTGACATTTTTAAAAAAGTTTTACAAGTTGGCATTATAGCAATGCCAAGCGTTCTTACCCTAAAGTAAATGTCCTTTTCAGAAAACCATATTTACATCCTGAATGTCCTACAAAGACTTCTTTGTTGTTTAGAATTCTTGGATTGACTGAGTCACATTATAAATAGCTGCAGTACCTTCAGCAGCTAAATGGAAATTCTGAAACAGAAAATACTTTTTTATTGTACACCATGTAATGAGGGAAAAGGCCTTCTTTAAACCATATTAGATATGTGACATTTTACACGCACAGTAAAGGACATCAATATTTATAGCAAAGAATGATTTCTTTATTGACAGTATTCTGACAATATTCCTCCTTTTCATGTTAAGGATTTTGGTAACTTTTCCATTCTGATTTAATATGACCACTATGATAATTATTATGTAAGAATGCATTACATTTTCAGTATTTTGTTTGTTTTATGTTGCGGTTATTCAGCTCTTATTAAAACAAGTGCTTTATTTGTAATTTTTATAAACTTTTTTTTTAATTTGAAGTCAAACTACTATTAAATAAAGAGGTTGCATTATGTTCTTCTAAGTATCTTTTAGGCAAACTAGTCAGCAAAATGAATACATTAAAAAATAATATTAAAGGGGATTAAACACAGCAGCTGTCGGCATCCACCCATCCTCAAAATCTTTGCAGTGTCTCCAGTAATGCCTAGCTCAGTGCATCTCAGCTCCATCTTCAAGGTACACCAACAGTTCACTACACAAACACAGATACCGATACCAGTTCCACTACACACACTGCATCCACTACACAAACACAGACACTGCTACCACTACACACACTGCATCCACTATACAAAGACAGACACTGTTAACATTACACACACTGCATCTACTACACAAACATACACTGCTTCCACTACACAAACACATACACATTACACATTACACACACTGCATCCACTGCACAAACATAGACACTGCTACCACTACACACACACTGCATCCACTACACAAACACAGACACTGCTACCACTACACACACTGCTTTCACTACACAAACACAGACACTGCTACCACTACCCACAATGCAACCACTACACAAACACAGACACTGCTACCACTACACACACTGCAACCACTACACAAACACTGCTACCACTGCCAACACTGCATCCACTACACAAACACAGACACTACTACTACAATATCCCAATTCTGTTCATGCAGGAATGCTCATAAAATCTGGACAGTTGCTGAGCTTTGCGGATTGGTTAGCTTAGCCTGGCTAAATATTTCGTCCTGGGAAAGTTCTGCATTTACAAGTCTACGTCGCCAGATTTGTAGTTTTGACCACATTGCCAGTGGTATAGATGTAAAGAATACAAATGTTATCTGACAATATAAATGAATTTTACTACATGACAGGATGCTTCCTATTTTGCATAAACTTTCTTTACTTTTACTCCAGCAGCAAATCTCAATATAAAGTATTAACCAATCAGAATGAAGAAACACAGAGTATATAAGTCTAAGTCCGCCCACACACTTCCTCTTTCTTTGCTGCTCCAGCAGGATACAGGTCAGAGTACTCACTCCTGCTATTAGACTTTACAGCATTTATTTCATTTCTTGGATTATTTATATATGGTTGCCTGTCAGTTTCATATGCTTTTCTATTACTGTAACCTTATCTAACCTTCTAGCTAATACTTTATTACCTATAATATCCACCCTGCTTTCTGTCTCCCCTGATTGGGGCCTGTTACAACTCCCTCACAGGGAAACTGTCCCTCAGCCCCTCTCTTGTGTTGTGCGATCGACGGCTCTGCTGCAAACGTGATGCATCTTGTGGCTACCT
This sequence comes from Pelobates cultripes, assembly GCA_933207985.1. Classification (NCBI taxonomy): domain Eukaryota; kingdom Metazoa; phylum Chordata; class Amphibia; order Anura; family Pelobatidae; genus Pelobates; species Pelobates cultripes. The sequence continues at coordinate 378,494,741 of OW240912.1, forward strand.
GCCCTCTGTCTGTGGGGGGAGAGGTTTATTGTTGGGTGGTAGGGGCGTTTGCAGTCTCTCCACACTGCTTGGACTCTGCGGGAGTTGGTCCCGGCGGTTCCTCGCACGCGCCATCTTGGATTTCATTACAGGCGCTGTGCAATATGCCGAGAATGATGGCGGCTTCTTCAGCAACATTTTCCTGGTTCAGAAAAAGACTGGAGACTTCCGTCTGGTCATAAACTTGAGATAGCTCAATTCCTTTGTTGTTTACAGCAATTTCAAAATGGAAGGAATTCATCTACTGCGAGACCTCCTGATAAAAGGTGATTGGTTCACCCGACTGGACCTCAAATATGCTTACCTGTCGGTGCCAGTGGACCCCGAATGCTGCAGGTTCCTCCATTTCCATTGGCAAGGTTGGCCATGCCAGTTCACTTGTCTACCATTTGGACTCAGCTCGGCCCCATCGTGTTTCACGAAACTACTGAAACCAATCATGGCTCGTTTTCGATTTATGGGGGTAAGATGCATCATTTATCTGAACAATTTGCTGATTTTCTGCGATTCTGTGTCGCGACTACAATCTCAGAGGGACTTTGCCGCATGCTTACTCAAATCCTTGGGCTTCATAGTCAACCAGGGCTCAAGTCATCCATGATTCAAAATAGACTTGAATACGTGTGTGCGACGCCTACCCCTCCAGAAAATAAAGGCCATTCGGTAGGAAATTCAAAAGATTCTACGCATGAAACACATTCCTCTAAGACTGCTGGCTCAGATTGTCAGCCTCCTCTTGGCCTCCATACAAGCAATTTACCCGGGCCCTCTCCACTATCGGGCCAGACATAGACTGAAGGCACACTACCTCTCCGACCTCTCATACGACCAGAAGATACCACTCAACGCCGAAGTACGGTGGGAACTCTGTTGGTGGCTCCTACATATGCAGGCTTGGAATGGGAAGGCCATATTTGGCCCATCACCGGATTTCGTGGTGAAGTTTGATGCCAGCCTCTGGGGCTGAGGAGCACACTGTATGGACTCATTCACTGGAGGACCTTGGTTGGGCGAAGAGACCGATTTACATATCAACTGCTTGGAACTGATTGCGGGGTCCTTTGCCATTCGCAGCCTGGCTCAACACTCAGGGGGTACCTCACCCCCTCATCCTCCAAGACTGTCTGAAACTCGTGGCATGGACGATTTCAGTGGATCCTGGTTGGTCGTCGGCCTATCACAGGTCATTAGGGACTTGCTATGGGACTCGTGGGCACCTGGCACTGGGGAGCACACTGTGTGGACTCATTTACCGGAGGACCTTGGTTGGGCGAAGAGACCGATTTACATATTAACTGCTCGGAACTGATTGTGGGGCCCTTCGCCATTCGCAGCCTGGCTCGACACTCAAGGGGCACTTCACCCTCTCATCCTCCAAGACTGTCTTAAACTCGTGGCATGGACGATTTCAGGGGATCCTGGTCGGTCGACGGCCTATCACAGGTCACTAGGGACTTGCTATGGGACTTGTGGGCACCTGGAACTAGGCGCAGCTATCTCACAGCCTGGAACAAATGGACTGGCTGGTGTTTGGAAAGAGTCTCTGATCCCGTTACTGCACCTATTCCGATAGTGTTAAACTTTTTATCTCATCTGTTTTCATCAGGACTAGCCTATCGTTCCATCAACGTTTCACGTTCGGCCATTTCAGCGGCCCACATTCCGATTCGGGGCCTACGAGTTGGTAGACCCACTGGTTTGTAGACTACTCCATTGGATTTAATTGTCATGTCCTTAGGCTCCAAAATATGCACACCTTTGCGACATCGACATTGTTCTGCGTTTTTTCCGTGGCTGGCCAGGAAATTTGTCGTTATCGTTACAGCAACTCTCCACAAAACTGACGCTTTTGCTCTGTTTGGTATCCTTACATCTGGTGTCCGACGTTCGAGCTTTCGATGTGGACGGGTCTCGTTCACTCTGGCAGGGGTCTTATTTTCGGTTTCTCTACATACTAAGACTGACTCAGCAAAGTTTTTTTTACCTGTTTTTTCCTCAAGACCCTGAACTCTGCATGGTAAAGACGCTATTACATTACATAGAAGTTATTGCTCCGCTTCGTTGCTCCTCGATGGGCCAATTACTCATCTCATATGTCCAGCCACATCAATCGGTATCTACCACTACTTTGGCCAGATGGGCACATTGGCTTCTATCCTTAGCTGGCGTTGAATCTTGTTTCGGAGCGCATTCGGTACGCGATGTGGCTGTGTCACAGGTGTTTTCGGCGGGCGTTTTGCTTGCTGATATCATGCATTCAGCTGAATGGTCACGCGAGGATACTTTCTGTGTTTTCTATTTTTGTCCTTATTCTCATGCTTCTTTTGCTCTTCTCTCTTAAGCATTAAAAAGGCAAAATAGGAAGCCTCCTGTCATGTGGTAAAATTGTAGATTATGATAACATAGTGTAATTATAATCTTAATTTTAGTAATGACTATCTAATTTGTATCTTATTTTGCTCATAGGGGTGTTATTGGGACTGTAATATGGTAAATCGTGGTTATTGGTGATTGTTTTTTACCATAGTTAGACATTAGTTCAAATACTACTGGATGTCTCAGGATGAGTTAGTATGTTATAATGGTCGTTTATGATGATACAACGCCATGGCTCTCCGCTTTCACTTATCTCTGTTCTTTCCAGGGCGAAACTCATCTTACACAAAGTTGGTCTTATTTCTTCATTGTCCACCAGTTTTTCCTTATGGGGATCGATTCTGATGGTTCCAAGTTCCTGTTTTTCCATGCTTACGTTTGGAGTTGATTGATCGGTACATTGCGAACCAAAGAAAGAGGAAGTGTGTGGGCAGACTTAGATTTATGTACTTTGTGTTTCTTCACTCAATATTCGTTATTGCCATAACAACACTTTTGCAGCTTGCAAGAGAAAAGAGCCTGATGCTGGAGGAGATGGAAAATCAGATCTCTGGGCCCCCTCTTCACTGTACAAGATAGCAGAGTTCCAGAGAACTGCATATATATATATCGTTACTCACTATATATATATGCAAATGGACGGCCCGGGCTAGTTGCGGCACAGCACATTTGGTAGAGGTACAGGGGTGGCAAATTGCAGCCCCTGTCAAAGTGCCGTCTGGAGCCATGGTCCCACCGGGACCAATGAACAGGCCGGCCCTGGTTATTGGGGCGTCATTAGTCAGCTGAGAGTTCAGTGTACAGGGCATAGTGTGGTAGCGTTCAGCCAATGAATGACGTCTGCATCGGCTTCCAGATACTGCAGCTCTGCAGAAGTCAGAAAGGCATTAGCCATCAAGCAAGGAGCCTGCGAGCAACCAGGTAAGAGGGCAAACCATTGCTGAACAGTTTGCCCTGTTACCGGGGGAACCAGGCCAGGGTATTATTGCCATTATAATCCCTTCAGCGGGCTCCAGTGGTTATGATGTTTGGAGTAACCCTTTAATTTAACACATTATCTCATTACCCTAAGTAGACAAGGTACATTCCTTAAATATCAGCTGCTCCTTGAGACACAATTCTGCTTGAGTGTAAGGAGTGCCGTTAACATGATTCTGCCAGGAACAAAGAAAGCGCCATGCGCCAGTACTTCAACAATACAACAATTCGCAACAATACCACACAAAAAACAAAAGAATGTACTCATCAGTTGGATCTCAAAGGTGAAGATTTATCAGACAGGGTTATTCACTAAACACCACATTTTGCCCAGATGGACAAAATCTGGTGAGAATGACTGAATTCCAACCGCAATGGCAATTATGATATATACTGAAGCCAAATATGGTCGGAATTTGACTGAGTGAATATGCAGCAATTACCCGGATGGATTCCGTGTTCGGATCACAGTCAGAGCTTCTGTTTTTTTTGCTAGCAGTATATGTGAGTTCAATCAAGGAAATTAATTTCTCAACTTCTATAAAAACACAATCAGTTGTAAAGCATTCTCGATGCATTAAGAAAATCTCAAAGACCTAAAGCCTATTAAAACAGATTTTGGTTCATTAAGTCAATGGATGTTGCGATTAACTTCCTTAAATAAATTGTCAAATGGTATTGTACTTGGTAGACATAAAGGTTTTATGGATACAGACAGTTCAGTCAAAAAAGGATCCACATTTTTTCTGTAGACACACAACGCTCTACTCAAATCATAGTGTTAAATCCCTCTCTACATACCTCAAAACAGAATGCAGGTGTTATGGTTGATTATACACTGCTCAAAAAAATAAAGGCAACACTTAAACAACACAATGTAACTCCAAGTCAATCACACTTCTGTGAAATCACACTGTCCACTTAGGAAGCAACACTGAGTGACAATCAATTTCACATGCTGTTGTGCAAATGGGATAGACAACAGGTGGAAATTCTAGGCAATTAGCAAGACACCCCCAGTAAAGGAGTGGTTCTGCAGGTGGTGACCACAGACAACTTCTCAGTTCCTATGCTTCCTGGCTGATGTTTTGGTCACTTTTGAATGCTGGCGGTGCTTTCACTCTAGTGGTAGCATGAGACGGAGTTTACAACTCACACAAGTGGCTCAGGTAGTGCAGATCATCCAGGATGGCACATCAATGCTAGCTGTGGCAAGAAGGTTTGCTGTGTCTGTCAGCGTAGTGTCCAGAGCATGGAGGCGCTACCAGGAGACAGGCCAGTACATCAGGAGACGTGGAGGAGGCCGTAGGAGGGCAACAACCCAGAAGCAGGACCGCTACCTCCGCCTTTGTGCAAGGAGGAACAGGAGGAGCACTGCCAGAGCCCTGCAAAATGACCTCCAGCAGGCCACAAATGGGCATGTGCCTGCTCAAACGGTCAGAAACAGACTCCATGAGGGTGGTATGAGGGCCCGACGTCCACAGGTGGGGACTGTGCTTACAGCCCAACACCGTGCAGGACGTTTGGCATTTGCCAGAGAACACCAAGATTGGCAAATTCGCCACTGCGGCCCTGTGCTTTTCACAGATGAAAGCAGGTTCACACTGAGCACATGTGACAGACGTGACAGAGTCTGGAGACGCCTTGGAGAACGTTCTGCTGCCTGCAACATCCTCCAGCATGACCGGTTTGGCAGTGGGTCAGTAATGGTATGGGGTGGCATTTCTTGGGGGGGGGGGCGCACAGCCCTCCATGTGCTCGCCAGAGGTAGCCTGACTGCCATTAGGTACCGAGATGAGATCCTCAGACCCCTTGTGAGACCATATGCTGGTGAGGTTGGCCCTGGGTTCCTCCTAATGCAAGACAATGCTAGACCTCATGTGGCTGGAGTGTGTCAGCAGTTCCTGCAAGACGAAGGCATTGATGCTATGGACTGGCCCGCCCGTTCCGCAGACCTTAATCCAATTGAGCACATCTGGGACATCATGTCTCGCTCCATCCACCAACGTCACGTTGCACCACAGACTGTCCAGGAGTTGGCAGATGTTTTAGTCCAGGTCTGGGAGGAGATCCCTCAGGAGACCATCCACCACCTCATCAGGAGCATGCACAGGCGTTGTAGGGAGGTCATACAGGCACGTGGAGGCCACACACACTACTGAGCCTCATTTTGACTTGTTTTAAGGCTATTACATCAAAGTTGGATCAGCCTGTAGTGTGTTTTTCCACTTTAATTTTGAGTGTGACTCCAAATCCAGACCTCCATGGGTTGAAAAATTTGATTTCCATTTTTTAATTTGTGTGATTTTGTTGTCAGCACATTCAACTATGTAAAGAAAAAAGCATTTCAGAAGAATATTTAATTCATTCAGATGTAGGATGAATTATTTTTGTGTTCCCTTTATTTTTTTGAGCAGTGTATATTTCCTACCTGTTCTATGTTAAGTTTTGTATATATTGTGTATTAATTTTGTTTTTGTATTTTATTGTACCCTAATGTATCAGTGCAATGTTTTGTAAACCCAGGACATACTCGAAGAACGAGAGAAATCTCAATGTATCCTTCCTGGTAAAATATTTAAATAAATAATAAATAGGTATAAGTATAATAAAATTATATATATGCATTAATAATTAGACAGATCAATAATATTATATAAATGGTATTGTGGGTAATTATATAAGCATTCTTACTCAGACACACTGTGAAACTATCTTACTAAGTAACTTTGAGGTGGGTTTACCATAGGAAGGACCAGTTCTTTAAATATCAGATTCATAATAATATTTTAATTTATATAGTTATTAATACATTCAACTGATACTCATAATGGGAATCAATGCAATATTCATAGTTGGTACAGAGTGTTATAAATGCCCCCCAATAGTTACAAAACATTAAAGAATTACTAAAGTAAGAATTTAAAATGAATTTCTAATTGAAGGCCCGAGTAGCCAACCTCTAACATGCCTGAGATTCTCACTTCAGTGAATAGCCCTTTAATAACAATTGAATGGTCTTACAGGGATTCCTTGCTTTGGGGTACGGACCGTACGGCCAATCCTTCTAAAATCGACAAAATCCAAAATAAATCAGACTTTCTATAGGAAAATCCACTGTTGGTGGTCATACATGTATTAAGCTCATATAATACATCTTTCCTGTAGTAGATCCATGTATTCCTTATTTTTGACAGAAACATTTTATTATACAAATGTCAGTAAAACATATGTTGAATTTAAATGATTTGACTTGCTCTAACACATAATAATTAAAGTAGCTGAGAAGTGATCTGAATGGTGGATCAAGACAGGACATATAACAGAGGAATGGGGTAGCGAGCCAAGCAGGAAATCCGAATGTACCATACTTGAAAAGAGTTTTCCTAGCAGCTGTAATTAAACACATAGGGGGAGAACATTTAGAGCTGCAATATTAACTTATTACCACTCAATCAAAAATTAGGCCAAGTCAACAAAATAAATTTTTTATTTTTATTTTTTTTTTCTCCAAATTATTTTAGATACATTCAGGGTGTTCTAAGTTATATCCAAACACAAACACTTCATTAAAGGACCACTATAGGCACCCAGACCACTTCAGCTTAATGAAGTGGTCTGGGTGCCAGGTCCAGCTAGGGTTAACCCCTTTTTTTTTAATAAACATAGCAGTTTCAGAGAAACTGCTATGTTTATGTTAGGGTTAATCCAGCCTTTAGTGGCTGTCTCTTTTCAGCCGCTAGAGGCGCTTGCGTGCTTCTCACTGTGATTTTCACAGTGAGAAGACGCCAGCGTCCATAGGAAAGCATTGAGAATACTTTCCTATGGACTGGCTGAATGCGTGCGCGGCTCCTGCCATGCATGCGCATTCAGCCGAAGAGGAGGAGAAGAGGGAGGAGAGGAGGAGGAGAGCTCCCCGCCCGGCGCTGGAGAAAGAGGTAAGTTTAACCCCTTCCTCTCCCCAGAGCCCGGCGGGGGCACCCTCAGGGCACTATAGTGCCAGGAAGACGAGTATGTTTTCCTGGCACTATAGTGGTCCTTTAAGCTGAGTGTTTTTGAGGCTGTAAGGAAAGCGTATATAAATTTACCTGGAATGTGATTGACCAGTACCTAGATGTGGACTGAGTTCTCCATAACCTCCTTAACTTTTAATACATCTCTTGTTTAGTGGTTGTGTTTATGAGACTCTAAATTTAATTTTCTTAAGATGCTTCATCCAGGTTGAAGTCTATAAGCCTCTCAGGAATAATAATAATAATAATAATAAAAATAAAAAGTGCCTTCATGGCCATTAATTGAAGACGTTCAATACTAGAGTAAAGCCTGTCTAGTGTTAATTTTGCAGTTAATGTTTTATGTCCTAGATTAATAACATAGTCAAACTGGGATTGTCTATTACAGCCATAGGACCTTCCACTGAGGAACACAATCCAATATATAATACACATACCTTAAGCAAAGTGGGCATCTTCTTTGTGTTCCTTGTTATACATGGCTCACGTCAAAGCTGTTTTCACCTCTGCGTTTAGCTGTATGTGATACGTCAGCATATCATGTAAATTACATAATAACATTCAGATGTACCCTTGCTTGTCCTTGTGAATTATTTATTTTGGATCTCTGTGCCGTCTCTGACAAAAACCATCATATGAGCCAATAGGCTTTCTTGTGAGATCAAGATAAGAAGCGTTATGACAAACTTGGTATTAATGTAACCGTAGATACAAAAATGTATACTTCTGAGCATTTAAACCTGTGGTAAAGTGAATAAATGAGCCATGAAACGTGGATGACAGGTAACCCTTTAGAAAGATAAAAAATGAACGTATGCATTGTGCAAACCTATCGGCAAATGCTTAGCGTTAAAAATACATTTAACCGAGGATCGTACCCCCTCACTTCCAAGATTGTATCCAGAAATGGAGCACACAGCAGTCTTCCCCCTGGTGACAAGTGCCGCATCACACAATTCCTTGTAGAATGGTAGGTGTTGGAGATTGCTGCATTCAACGGCAATGATACGCCTGCGACCGCCATACTTAATTAAAAGTATAAAAATGTCAAATACTGCAAAATAAAAAATACTGCATGTATAACTTCAAATCTATGCATGAACTAGCAGTTTGTCTAACAACACAGACTCATTAGTAAATCTTTGATCAGGATATACCAAGTTGTGTTTGCAAGGTGCACCTTAAACCACTTTGTACACAAAATGTTAATACACCCCAAATTAATATTAAAGGCAAGCAAAATTAAAATACTGTAAATTGCTCATCCATAAATGATCAAACGTGGAAAATGCAAACATTTCAAAGTAGATTAAATGAAAAACAGCAAAAATTATTTCACTATTATTACAGTGGCTACTTAAATACACAAAGTTCTGTTTTACTCAAGTTTCTCTTAGATCATAAGTTCAAACTTTTCTTTATTAAGTAACCTCAGTGTGTGAAGCTGGTGAACTCAGTAGTGTGTCTTGGTTGTTGGAGATTAGAAGAGCATTTTGAGGCCAATCAGGACCCAACCTTGGAGTTCAATGCCACTGCCATTGTTCAAGGCCAAAGAATGCATTTTCAGCATGGAGCTTCGCAGTGAGGAGTCAATTAAGGAGAATGAGTAGAGATTTAGCTGTAATCTGACAGTGTAGGTGGGCAGTTCATTGTTACATTGAACATTCTAATCGAGGATCAAACCCTTGCACATTTTAAATGATGTTATTCTCCTTAGTTTACAGGTGCCAGTGAATGCAAACTCATTCTGCTGCATTAATTAAAACTGATTAATCCTGTGATCTGTCCAGCTATATTAGCCTAAAGGTATTAAAGAAATGCCTTGATCCGAAAAACAACACAGTTGTCCTGACTCCTTACACACACGGACAATCGATTCTTACAAAGTCCTCCTAGATGAACTGGAATTCTGTTTGAACTATTATAGTTTATTAGATTGTCACAGTATAATTCTACTATGTGTTAAAGCTATGTTTTTTTGGCCTGAACATGTTCTGTTGGTGCACTGCCATAATATATATAATGGAAATGTATGAAAGTGTATAATAAATGGAAAATGTAGAAAAAAAGAATATTTGGAACTCGTAGATCTCAAAACATAGCAGTACCCCACTTTTTGCTTCTACATCCTTGCTCTCGCAATCATTTACTTCTGGTTTTCACTATCTTCTTAATTCTCCCCTATAGGCCTAGATCCTCTTTTTCTCCCTTCCAGACCCAAATCTTTGAAAAATGCAAATTTTATGCACATTTGGCTATGGCACTTGATTGTTTTTATTACTTTTATTGTTAACGGTCCCTGTGCAAATCTAAGGAGGGTGGACGAAACGTGTAAGACCTATTGTTGTTTTTATATTTTGGAGTAAATATTTTCATATATCGTCACCATGTGTTCCCGAGTACTACTGCGGAGATCCTCAGCAAAGGAGGCGTCCCGTTAGCCCACTGGAAAATCCCAGGTAGACTTTGAGGCATTACAATGTTGTACATTTATTGAGTGCAACCAATAATTGTGTAACAAATTATAGTGTTATAGTGTTAAAATACTTCATTATTATGTGTATTATTATTTTTTTCTAGGAACAGATGAAACCCCGTTTATGTTTTTGGTATACTGTAATATTGTGACAGTTTGCATTATTTAATTAAGAAACATTTGGGATTGCATTTGATTTGAGATATATAATTAATGCCATAAGACACTTTACTTACGTAATCCTTTTTCATTCATCTAATTACAACACCCACCTAGTCATTACTTCTGCAGACAAAAGATTGTAGATTACAGAACATGCAGCCCACTGCTCACAAACACATGTGCTCATTGTGTAACAACATACAGTATAGGAAAAGAAAATAGAATGCCCAAAGACTTGGGAAAACGTTGGAGCATGTGCCATCTCTGTAGGCATATAGACATTGGTGAGCTAAGGTGGGTGCAGTGGATGAACTGCACTGGATGACTTCGTCTACCAAGTTTCCACCTGCCCAGATGTGCAACTGGCTCCTGAGAACACAGCTGTTATAGAGAAATCCAGAGCTATCATAGTATGGGAAAAAAACATCTGAACGGCGCATTTACAGCTTTTTAAGTAGATTGAACTAAAGCATTCCCCCTCACATCATTAACACCTGGCACACTCTGCTCAACTTCCAGTCACCTACACAAAACCTGCAGCACACCCAGTTATCAGTCACTACACCCAGTATGCACACCCCCAGCTCTCCTTCATCTATACCAATCCTGCATATGCACCCAGAAGCCTCTCACCTACACCTACCCTGCCCTTCCCCGACCTTCCAGACCCATCCACCCTGCACATCTTCCAGCTCTCAGTCATCTACACCCACCTACACTTCCACCATCTTTCAGACACACCTACCATGCATATCCCCATCTGTTTCACCCTAAACAACCCCGAAGCTCCCTGTCACTTGCACCAACCCTGCACACTGCCCAGCTCCCTGTACCCACATTGCACATTCATCCAACAACTTGTCATCCAGACCCTACGCCGCTCTCTCCTGTTCCTGGTCACTTGCACCCATCCAACATATTCCTCCTCACCTCCTCGCGCTTCACCTCAGCCTCTACACGTCACCATTCACCGCCCAGTCACTCTTAGTTCAATTTACCATGGATTAAAAAATATCCCATTTAGTCTCTTTCACCCATCTATTTACATACACACTGATCAGCCACAACATTAAACCACTGACAGGTGAAGTGAATAACATTGATTAAATCATTACAATGACAACTGTCAAGGGGTGGGATATATTTGGCAGCAAGTGAACAGTTAGCTCTTAAATTTCATGTGTTGGAAGCTAGACATGTGCAATTCGTTTCGGTCCGAATTAAAATTCAGGTGAATTTCGGTAATTCGGACATTCGGATGGTACCGAATGTCCGAATTGCCAAATTTCCAAAGTGCCGAATTTTGGAAGTGCCGAACCGAATTGCCAAAGTGCCAAATTGCCGTAGTCCCGAATTGCCAAAGTGCCAAATTTCTGAAGTTCTGAAGTGCTTCGGATTTCTGAAAAGTGGCAAAACAGGAGAGGGAGAGAAAATTAAGGGAATGAGGACAGGAATCTAACCCTAACCCTACCCCTGACTCAAACCCTATCGCTAATCCTAACCGAAGTGTGGAATTGCCAAAGTCCCGAATTTCAGAAGTTCGAACTGAACAGAATTTTTTGCCTATGCACATCCCTGTTGGAAGCTGTGACTAACTGAACCTCGTCACGGGCTCTTGGTCTGCTTGCCAGCCTCCTTCCTCAGGACAGCAAATGGCCCTGCAATATACCTTGACCAATGCACTTTAAAAGACTCCGTTCATATGATTTATGTACTTGTGTACTCCAGAAAGAGAGACCGACAGTTAGCCCTGATTCCCTGGAACTGTTTTGGGCATAGGACCATGTGATAAATCCTGAACCCCAGAATCGATCTGGGTGATTTATGGATATGTTGGTCCCCCAGATCGGGGCCATCAGGGAATATGACTTTTGTGCGGTTTCCATGTGTTTTGGGGGTACTTTCGGGTTATTGTAAATATATGTTTTCTGTGCCTGGAGATACTTGAGTTTAGTACAGTTTCTGACTCACTTATCTCTCAGGCACAGGGGAGGGTTTATCTTCTTTTGTGTGGGAGTGTCCTGGACCTGAGAGCCAATGTAATTACAGTGTGTACTTTGTCACAGTTCCCTCTCAGGTCCAGTGGGGAATGCCCCTGTAATATGTTATGGAAAACCCCATACATGAGGACTTGCATATAAGGTCAGTTGTAGCTGCCATTAAACAGTTCCTCTTCACCCTCAACATAGATCCTCGTCTCATGTGTGGAGGGACAGCTATATTCACTCTAGGGATTGCTATACTCATTATACTCCCTTGGATTATAATCACTAGCTCTTGTAAGAGCTATCCTGCTTTACTCCTTGGATTGGGAGCAGTCTACCCACTGGAAGCTGGATCCTGGTCTTGGGTCCAGGGTGGGTGAAAGACAGCGAGACCCCAACCAAGCTGTAACGCTGGCTGTGAGGACTACGGTGGTTATGGTGTCTGATGCGGTGCTTATGGTACTCAAGGATTACTAGGAAGCAGCGATTGGCGGAGGCACCCGGTTGGGGTGCCAGGCAGTCCGTCACAGAAGTAGTGAAAAGATCTGAGTGACTTTGACAAGGTACAAAGAGTGATGGCTAGAGGACTGGGTCAGAACATCTTTAAAATGGCAAGACTTTTGGGGTGTTGATGTAAAAAAACACAGTGTATTGCAGTTTGCTGTGCATGGGGCCGCAGACTGGTCAGAGTGCCCATAATGACCCCGGTCCACTAACGAAAGCGCATTCAGTGAGACATGAGCATCAGAACTGGGCCATGTAGCAATGTAAAAGGATTGCCTGGTCTGATTAATTACATTTTCTTTTAGATGAGTGAAAGACTGGATGCATGTTTGTCGTTTACCTTTGGAAGAGATGGCAGCAGGATGCAGCATTGGAAGAAGGCAGGCCAGCTGAGGCATTGTTATGCTCTGGGCAATGATCTGCTGGTACATGTCAAAGCATTTATGTGGATGTTACTTTGACACGTACCACCTACCTAGAGATTGCTGCAGACCACATAAACCATTCATGGCAATGGTGTCCCCTGATGATAGTAAACTCTTTCAGCGGGATAATGCACCATGCCACACTGCATAAATTGTTCAGAAATGGTTAGAAGAACATGACAAAGAGTTCAATGTGTTGCCTTGGCCCCCAAATTCCCCAGATCTCAATCCGATTGAGCATCTGTGGGATCTGCTGAAACAACAACTCTGATCTATAGAGACCCCATTTCACAACTTGCAGGACTTACAGGTACCACAGGACATATTCAGAGGTCCTTTTGGTGTCTATGCCTCAATGCATCAGAGCTGTTTTGGCAGCACAACTTGGACCTACATGATATCAGGCAAGAGGTTTTAATGTTGTAACTGATCAGTGTAGTGCAACTTAGTTCACCCATCCAGTCATACCCCCACCCTCACTCCCATAGCCTCTTGATTCACACCCCTTCAGTTGCATATTCCAACCTATCCAGTCACTTTTAAAATAACTTATCACCATCAACTTACGAGTCGCACACAACCATTCACCCTCATAGGTGCCCTAAAAATCCTGTACCCTGCTGCTACTTTACTACCTTGGCTCACCTCTGTTCAAAGGTGATTTTTAGTGTCTCCCTGAGGAAGTGAGCGCAAAGCTCACAAAACATGTAGGAGTGAGAACACAGCAAACACTAATACCATCACGTCCTAGGATGATCTGAGTGCCCGGATCACGATGCTCCGGCTTCAATCTACGCGCGCAAAGAGGAGAGACGTTTAAAGGATCCATTTTCAGCACAAGTACAGTAAGCAGCCACGCTACACAGGAGGATTCCTGAGACTGTTTCAATCTTTCAGTTTACTTTGTAGCATCTAAAGGGATCCCTTAGATAGAATATACTACAAAAAAACGCGTTGGATTACATCTCTGAATTTTTACCCACTTTAAGACTTTACATATTTGCTTAATGTGAGCTAGACATTCAAGCTCTTTGTCTATTGTTTTTTTGTTTTTTTCTCTTTTTTATTTAATCTTTTAGAAGCATTAAATATGTATTTTTTCTTAAGGAACTTTAACTTGCTTGTTTTTTATTCAGAATAAAGGAATTTTTTAACTTAACCCCTTAAGAACCAAACTTCTGGAATAAAAGGAAATCATGACATGTCACACATGTCATGTGTCCTTAAGGGGTTAAAGCTATATGTTCTTCTGCACTCTTTTCTGTTTCTGGGTAGTAATATTGTATATATAGGAAATACTAAGGATATTTCCCATTAAGAGCTGCATTGGGATACCAGCACTTTTTTTTTATATATATACCGCCACCCATAATAATAATAATAATAATAATAATAATAATATATATATATATATATATAAATCAACAAGTGGTATTTATAGTATTCTAAATTTGAAGGCTCAGCACAAAGGCTACCTATATGCAATTTCCCCCCCCTATGTTTTTTTATTTACTCTAGGTGTGATTGACTATTCAAATTATTTTTAATTTGAATTTTGATATTGTATAGTGATTTTTAGGTCTTGCAAACATTTATCTTAAAAATAGAGCAGATTGGTTATTCACAAATGGGAGAGTTGTGAGGAAATGAAAAAGCAACTTATAAAAATGTATTAAAAAAACAAACAACCCCAACCCAGCCCCCCAAAAAACATTTACAACTCAGTTTTTTTATAAGTATGCTGTTCTGGTCTCAAATTTGCAATCCCCTTATAACGCAATTCCAGAATTAGTGGAAAAACTAGAAATTATTAATATCAGATAGGTGCTGTATAGCAAGGTTCATAAATAACTAAATAAAATTGATAGCAGAGTTCATAAATAATCAAATAAAGTGACGTAAGGTATATATAGTAACGCTCAATATTATAGATAAAAATGACCTTAAATTTTTCAGTGAGTGAGAGGAACAATCCTTTTCTCACTTCCTTTGGCAATGACAGGGTTTAACAGGAGCTGGGTAAACAGAAAGCTGATTTCTAAATAAAAATACACTTTTAGGAACAGCTTCCGTGAAACGATCAGGTTTATTATGTTAATTGCTTAACATTGAATTCTTTATTTTTCGCTGTTAGATTATATGTTTGTGTAATTTCGTGCATTCACACACATTACTTCTTTTAGACAGCTATTACAGAATACAATAAGAGTGTTTATTATGTCTATGTTAGCACATTGCTTTATGCTAGTGCTATTATTTAGTGACTCATATGAAGCGTGTCATATAAATTAAATATTTATCTACACACAAAATCTGAACAGTTTTTTTTTTTGCCTATTCACACATTTACTCTGCAAACCAAGGTTTTGACAAATATATTTTATGCACGGATCCAGGATTCAGTTATCTTATGACACCTGTATGAGTGCTTTATGGATCTGAACTGTTTCCGGTCCAGTTATTGGAAGTAAAACATAATAAATTCATACCTAATGTGGGTGGTATGTGACCCGGATACGGGTGGGTATCCATATTTTATAATGTAGCACCCACAGGGAAATGTAACAATTATGCTCTCATTTCCTGTCAGAGTTTTTGGAATCGTTGTCTGATTCTAACCCTTAAGGATATGTAGCAGGGACATATCATAAATTTTAGTCTGATTAGGACATATTGCCGGCCAAAAATGTACTTGGAAGAACCTTTAAAAAAGAAAAAAATATATTTTCAAAAGCTAAGTGGCCAAAAACTGTCTACGTTTAATGTCCACCAAAAAAGTATTTTTTTAATTAAAAAAGTATTTATAAGTTGATAGTGATAGTATTTCACATTTTTTCATCAGTGTACTTTTATAACAAATGTCTAGAACTTGGCATTTAACTGTGGAGAGAGAGGATGAAGTCACAAGGGTGTGGGAGATGATCCTCAGAAGTGGCTTTTCTAGTTTGGATTCTGAATAATGGTCAAAGAAGTTTGGTTTTATTTTATCTATGGAACGTTATCAGGATACCTCCTAGATTCCAGCCAAACTCTTGAGAACCAAATCTGAAATCCATAGAAAATTGGTTTCTTACGGAAGGAGCCTTTACCAGATTAGACATGCTAGATGGACAAAAAATGTAGGCTCCTGGAAATTCAGTGGTATATAACTCAGTTGGTAGATCAGTCAAGTGTTGAAGTTAATTATAGATCTTATAGCCGGCAAGATTAACACGGCTAGTTTTTTGCCCATTCTCAGTGTTCTCATACTCTCTCTCTCTTTGTTTTTGAGTTAATACAATTGGTTAAGGTCTCCATTTCCATTTGCTTAGGTTATATTGACAGCATAACATAGTATTTGGTCATTAAGACCAGGTTCCATCATGCTTATTATAAAGGAGCTAGAATCACAACTGCATGGTCTTTTTGATAACTCCACTAACAAATAAATCTCCGAAGGAGCTAACGGTATTCACTGGCAGGTGCTGTGTCGCTGTGCCAGCAGTCTCAATCTGTGTATCCCAGGATCCCCTGCTGAGCAGTGGTTTCTACGATATACTCAGCTCTCAGAAAATATTGGGGAAAACTAGTACTTTCTGGCAGTTTTTAGCTGCTACACTGGGCACAGTTTGCTGTAGGAAGTTACAATCAATGAGAATTCACATCAAACTCCATGCCTTCAAAGGTTAGTATTTTTTCCATTCTTATTTGTCTGTTGTTCACTTTGAAATAATTTTTTTTAGTTGTTAAATAAGACGGTATAGCAACTTAACAATGGTGTTTGAAGGTAATTAGAATGAATGTAATTCGAAACAAAGTTTAAAAAAAAACCCATCAGAGCCAAATAATTCAACAAAAACACAATATAAATTCAAGTCAGCCATATCTGGATGCGAGTCACAGTATAAATTAAGTGCACTCCTGACCTAGCGGGAGACTGTCTGAGGGATAGCTTAATGACACCATGTTACTTCAAAAAGGGCAAACCACATTTCTAATTTATAAAAAGCAAGAAAAGTGAGAATGCCAGACCTCAAGGAAATAGAAACGGAAACAGCAGAAGGAGATCGAATGGAGGGGAACAAAAAAAAGAAAGAAAGAAGCAGGAAAAGGGAACAGAGGCTGACATAGAGCGGTGCTGGAGATACTGGTGAGGGTAACCTTGAACAAACAATTTATGGATATTTGTTTATTGTTCCATCATTTATATCAGGGCTCAAAAGGTCAAGACTTATGCTCATAGCCAGTCCAAAAAGTTATTCACCATGCAAGCCTGGAGGGTCCATAGCACACTCACCAGGGGTGAATTTATACTCACCAGAGCTGAATTTGCTAAAGGGTTAGTGAAAAATGTAAGTCCTAATCTACATCTCCTGCCAAAGTGGCCATTAAATTTCTGTCTTCCTTTCCAAAGAGAGAGGGTTTTGTACAGTGACAGTAATATACATGTGATTGCCAGGTGTGTGTCTCTTTGATGTAAAGGAAATGCATGGTAGTTAGGTAGGGACTTAGTGGGCAATGAATTGCCTCACATTGACCCTTTAATGTGCTTTCAAGTCGTCATGGAATAGAATTCCTTGTGAAAATATTTGGATGTTATTGGGCTCAGTGAAAATACTTTTTCATTCCTGCTATTATCAATCTTTTGATGTTTTGAAGAGGAGATTCACAGAGGAACAGGAGGACAGTGGAGCATGGAATAGTACATCTCAGTACATCTTAATGACAGCTCACTGACCTGCTTCTTACCTCCACATCCCTTGTTTGATGGAAATCAATGAGCAAAGCAAATATCATTTTCCCAGAGACAAATTAACAGATTATGTAGGGACCTCTAACAAAAAACTCATGACCTTGCACAGGCTGAGAAAGTTTGACTTCTTCTGTTTACTGACCTGTGTAAAGCACTGGAACATGATATTTAAACTGTGAGATAATGGGCACCTCTATACGTGTTCTCAAATAGATTAAATTAAAATTGTGATACATTGAATAGCTACATTTACAAAATTAACTGTATATCAGTGTTTACCAGTAAAAAGTTAAAATCTTCTGCCACATCGTTGCAAATTTACAGAAGCCAGGGATTACCTTACGTAATGCATTAAATTACTAAGAAAGTAAAAACATCTTGAAAACTATAGTGTCCTTCTTCAATAAGGTTATTGTTGACCCTCTTTCCTACACCTCCCCAGGGATGAAAGAGTTAAGAAACGTTTTTAAACTTACCTCTTTCCAGCGATGAGGTCAGTCTCCACCTTCTCTGATGCCGGCAATGGGGGAGGGGGATCCTAAAGTTGCTGCAGTGATAGAAACATAGAAACATAGAATGTGACGGCAGATAAGAACCATTCGGCCCATCTAGTCTGCCCAATTTTCTAAATACTTTCATTAGTCCCTGGCCTTATCTTATAGTTAGGATAGCCTTATGCCTATCCCACGCATGCTTAAACTCCTTTACTGTGTTAACCTCTACCACTTCAGCTGGAAGGCTATTCCATGCATCCACTACCCTCTCAGTAAAGTAATACTTCCTGATATTATTTTTAAACCTTTGTCCCTCTAATTTAAGACTATGTCCTCTTGTTGTGGTAGTTTTTATTCTTTTAAATATAGTCTCCTCCTTTACTGTGTTGATTCCCTTTATATATTTAAATGTTTCTATCATATCCCCCCTGTCTCGTCTTTCCTCCAAGCTATACATGTTAAGATCCTTTAA
This sequence comes from Pelobates cultripes, assembly GCA_933207985.1. Classification (NCBI taxonomy): domain Eukaryota; kingdom Metazoa; phylum Chordata; class Amphibia; order Anura; family Pelobatidae; genus Pelobates; species Pelobates cultripes. The sequence continues at coordinate 378,513,397 of OW240912.1, forward strand.
CCTTTCCTGGTAAGTTTTATCCCGCAATCCATGAACCAGTTTAGTAGCCCTTCTCTGAACTCTCTAAAGTATCAATATCCTTCTGGAGATACGGTCTCCAGTACTGTGTACAATACTCCAAGTGAGGTCTCACCAGTGTTCTGTACAATGGCATGAGCACTTCTCTCTTTCTACTGCTAATACCTCTCCCTATACAACCAAGCATTAAAAGAGTTAAAACTTTTAACTTACCTTATTCCAACGCCCAGGGCTCTCAGCACTGGCTCTTTCTCCACCTCCTCCGACGTCATTGTGAGGGGGAACCTAATGCACTTTAGGCCTTCCTCATAGGAAAGCATTCAGTTTTTCCAAATGCTGGATGTCCTCATGCAAAGTGTCAGTACGTCCAGCGTTGTTTCACTGGGTTAAACCATGAGAAACTGCAGGAAGCACCTCTAGTGGATGATTGGTAGACAGCCACCAGGTAAACTTTGCAAGGCTAAGATGACAAGGACACTGCACCGAGACAACTAGAGTGGTGCTTATAGTGTCCCTTTAACTCATTTCCTTCTAGCTTGTTTATGTTGAATTCTAAAATCCCATAAGTTAACCCTAAACACTACTTTACCCTAACATCCCCAACTCTAGCCAAAAGTATTCTAATCTTAATAAGTAAAAAAAAAATAATTGAGCAGTTCAAAAGAAAGAGAAAAGCAAGAGAGGGGGGGGGAAGCAGGGAGGAAGGGAAAGGGTGGAACTATGAAGGAGGCAGCTAGTTCTATTAGGAAAATACTTCTAACCTAAAAATTCTGTATAGTATCATAATCTTATCTAAACCTTAAAGGAACATTCTGGGCTCCATAATAACTTCATCAGATCAAAGTTGTTATGGTGCCAGGAGGACCCTAGCAGCAGCTTACCTTTAGGGGTTAAACCGCTCATGAATAGTCTAAATCCTAAGTCTTTAATTCAGCACCATTTAGCTATGCCCCTTTCCTTCCATTTCTATGAGTTTCTTAAAAGAGGAAGCCTTGGACAGCCTTGGACAGGGGCACTGCTGATTGGCTGAGAGCATTAGATGTTCCCTATAGTTGTACATTCCCTTTACAGTTCCCAGTAACTGAACAAGCTTCTCATAATTTATCATCTGTCAGCAGACTCAACAAACACGTTCACTGCTCACAAATACTATTGTGAGTCCAACAAACTAATTGACAGTTGTAAAATGTTATGTTCAATGTTCAACAGCTGGCTCTGTAGGAGATCCCCAAATTTCACACCATATTTTTTACTTCTATTGTTTGCCTTGTGTGGACATCTGTGTGCAGAAAAATAGAACATTTCTCCAAAAAACCATAACTTTTCAGTGTTATGAGGATGTAAAACAAAAGAAATAAAGTTAATTCTCATGTACTTTTTTAATGAACAAATAACGCATTAGTACAGTGTGATGTCACACTGCCGTACGGGGTAGCTGTAATCTATAATTAATATGGAGTTGGAGAATAAGCTATTTAGAACTTAATTTTAACATTCACTACAACTCGGTGAACTGCAGGATGTCTGAAAAGACATCACAGCTCATTAAGATTAACGGGAGTCACATCGTTTCTAACATAGATTTAAAATGATTCAAATGATTTAATATTTGTGTATAAACTTTTAAAATGATTTGCATTTTTTAAAAAGATGTTGATTTTTTAATATTTTTTTATATGTTTGACGCGTTGACGTATTTTCTGTATGATACATTATTTTATATTTTAAAATATTTGAAAACTTTTTTTTAACAGTTTATCTAAAACCATTAAGTCATTTGAAAAGCTTATCCTAAAATATTAAATCATAACTCATAAATAATTCTACAAATGTACACTTAACCCCTTAAGGACTGAGCCAAATGTACACGTTGTGAACAAAACAAAATGTAAACAAAACCTCTGCTATATGTCTGTCCAACCGTAATTCACCTCTTTCATATTAAATGCACCCACCCTTATTATATATATCATTTTATTCAGGGGAAACAGGGCTTTAATTTAATATCAAATATTTAGCTATGAAACATAATTTAATATGAAAACAATGGGAGAAAATAACTTGGGAAGTTACAGGGTCAAATATAGCACGTTACATTTGAAATTGAAATTTGCCAGATTGGTTATATTGCCTTTGAGACTGTATAGTAGCCCAGGAATGAAATTTACACCCATAATGGCATACCATTTGCAATAGTAGACAACCCAAGGTATTGCAAATGGGGTATGTCCAGTCTTTTTTAGTAGCCATTTGGTCGCAAACACTGGCCAAAGTTAGCGTTAGTATTTGTTTGTGTGTGAAAAATGCAAAAAAACGCCAATTTTGGCCAGTGTTTGTGACTAAGTGGCTACTAAAAAAGACTGGACATACCCCATTTCAATACCTTGGGTTGTCTACTATTGCAAATGGTATGCCATCATAGGGGTAATTTTCATTCTTGGTTTACCATAGGGTCTCAAAGGCAACGTAACCAATCTGGCAAATTTTAATGTGAAAAAAACGAAACACAAGCCTTATATTTGACGTTGTAACTTTTGAAAACACCATAAAACCTGTACATAAGGGGTACTGTTGTACTCGGGAGACTTCGCTGAACACAAATATTTGTGTTTCAAAACAGTAAAAAGTATCACAGCAATAATATCATCTTTGTAAGTGCTGTTTGTGTGTGAAAAATGCAAAAAACTTCACTTTTACTGGCGATATCATTGTTGTAATACATTTTACTGTTTTGAAACACTAATATTTTTGTTCAGCGAAGTCTCCCGAGTAAAACAGTACCCCCCATGTACAGGTTTTATGGTGTCTTGGAAAGTTATAGGGTTAAATATAGTGCTAGCAAAGGAAATTCCCTATACTTTCGGCATGGGTTGTCAGGCAGGTCCGCTAATTGTAATTAATTAAGATACCTAATTATGTAAAAATATTACATAAATATATATGTAGAATTAATATATGTGTGTGTATATATAGACATAGCAGAAATGACCGCACTCCAAGGACTTTATAGAGATTTTCAAATAAAATTTAGCTTTTATTCAATCCATTTAAAAAGTCAACGTTTCAGCTCCCACATGGAGCTTTTATCAGGACAAAACATAACTTACAAGTGCAGACACAAAGAAATATATACCCCCAATCCCTCAAAATAATTTACCTTAATTGTGTACTCACCTAGCCATGAGACAGCTTGCCCTGCATTAGAGAGTAATGCAACTCTGAGTGTGGTGGCCATGTGTGCAAGGCCCAGAAAAGGGGCGGGGCTACAGGTTACTAAGTAACAATCCAACTGGACTGGTTGCTTTCCACTTTGTGTCCTAGTAGCTACAATCATGATTGAGCTCAGGGTAAAGTAGGAGTGGATACAGAGTCTAGAATGTTTCAAAAATGAATCTGACTGTCTTCATATATTTAAACAGTATAACAGGCTGGAAGGGCCATCAGGAATCCAAAATCTGTTAACATACTGGAAATTCACTCTTTGAGTGCTGGAGCAATTCATCCAATGCAGCACTGAAAGGGTGTATCTGTTCCTGTGTAACTGAGGAAAGAGCTGAACTATAAGTCTATTCTTAAACTTGTAGCAAATAGGGTGGGCATATCTCATGGTTCGGATCTAAAAAACACATTTAATATAGACATACATGATTTTAAAAATAAAAATAAAAACAACAGCTCAAGGCAGGAGGTGTTACCATGTTAATACATTGATTATGCATAGGGTACTAAAGTTTAATAAATAATATGGACAGACAAAATGACCAGTGTTGAATTGCATAGTGTCCCCTGCATAGTTATTTATGATTATATACAAGATGTGACATGAGTAGTGTTATCTCTTAGGTACATAGCACACAGCATTGGAGTATGGTGGTCTAGTAGGGTATTTAACCCCTATATGATTAGTATGTGTGGCCAAACTATGTGTAATAGCCTAATTACCATGCATGGAATAAGCAATGGAATGATATGCAATGTATGCAGGGGGAGCATAAATCAAATTATATCAACAAGACAATTTATACACATTGCTGTATTGTGTGTATATATACATATATATATAAATATATATATATATACGTATGTGTGTATATATATATATATATATATATATAATTTTTTAAAAATATTTTTATTTATATATAGGTATATATATAGTGATATATACGTATATATTTATGTATATAGATATATATATATAATTTCGTTCTACATGTATTTTGATATATATATATATATATATATTAATATCACAATACAGTTAGAACGAAATAACACACATCTATATATTTTTTAATTATTTATTTTTAATTATTTTTTTATTTTATTTTTTAACGTATTTACATATTTATTTTTTATATTATATATATAAATATATATATATATAACAATAATTATATATATTTTAATCAGTATCAGTCTACGTGTAATTTGATATTAATATATATATATATATATATTAATAGTAAAATACACCTAGACAGTGTATGTTTGTGTATGTATATGTGTATATATAATATATATATATATATATGATCTAAGTATATAGATTTTTTTTACACTGATTTTAACTTTATTTGATTTCCAGCCAGCAGGGGGACTGTCATTAAAAGCAGTTCCCCTGCTAGCAATGCAGCAGCCAGCTGACTCGGCCATGTGATTGTGAGGTCCTCGCAAGGACCTCATTCTCACATGGCCGGGGGGGGGCGGAGGAGGCAGGATCCGCTGCGATCGCCGGCATGGGATCGCCGGTGACCGGGTAAGTAACAAAAAAACGTAGGGCGTACTATTACGCCCTGCGGCCTTTAGAGCCGCTTAGAATTTTACGTAATAGTACGCCCTCCGGTTTCAAGGGGTTAATTCTAGTCAGGAAACGGTAGGATTCTGTAAATGATGGTCTATGTACTGCTTGGAGATATAGGGGACTTTAGGTTAAAAGGGGGCATAGGCTTAGGGTGCACCTATTTTCATGATGGTAAACTATCACTATCATTCTCAGCCAGCCATAGACCACTAATTACTTGCTAAACTCCCCCTTAGTCAAATCTTAAGCAGAAGTTCCCCCTAGAAACCAAAAGAACTCATAGATTATGTTCTCAATACCACTCCTACCATAGATTAAGGTATTTATTGTGCGTTTCTGAGTAGAACTGAACAGCAAAATAAATTTAAAATAAATAAAAAAATAAAAAAATAAAAAAAATTGTTTTATTTTTTTGCCAGTGGAGCTTAATCACTTGAAGCTGTACCAGGGCCCTGTTCCAGGGCGGGACCGACAGAGAGACCCCAGCCAAGTGGCGGCAGCTAGGGATTGAAACACTACGGGTGTGTACCGGTGGAGAGCTAGGAAGTGAGCTTGATGGAGGTACCCAGCCGGGGTGCCAGGCAGTCCATCACAGTTTATACTAACAGCATTATTCACTAAACTATGCATTGCTAGGAAGTGATCCGGCCCAATAGTTTAACTGCAGAATAAAGTTTGACATTACCTGATCACTTTCCATTTTATTGAATAACCCTGCTAAATAGTTCCCAAGAGCCTGGGGATGGATGAAATACTGGGATTTATCTTAGATACAATCATATATCAGATACAATGATTCATTTCTGTCCTTGTTTAAGCATAAACCCACATTTCTCTTATTTTATAAAGAAATACATGATTTTGGCCAAATTAGCTAATGATTTCCTTAGAGGTTTGACTTGTTTTGTGGTTGGCGTTCTTGTTCTTACTTCCCATCACTTCTAATCTTAATGCCCTGACATGAGATTTAGGGAGGAAGACGTCATCCAACATTACCAGTTCTGTAGCCATTAATAACCAGCTGTAAATGTCAAGAGATCATTCTAAACATATGTGCTTAGGTTTCCTGTTCTCAAATATTTAATACATTCTGCATTATTAAATTGCAATGGGAGTTACTGTTATTAGGGATGAGTTCAGCTCTTTACAATCCAGCTGGCCCGCTTTCCTGTTTACAATTTAAGATTTAACCACACAGAGATGACAAATATGCTCTACTCCCTTATAAACCAATGCACTTCTGTTGTGATTTGTTTCCCTTCATTAGTGCCCACAGGAGGAACCCATTAAGTCAAAAAACTAAATCTTAGGTGCTCTCGATGTTGGGCCCTTTCAAATCGCCTCCTATCTTTGCATTCTCACTTTATCCAGTCAATTTCAACCCCCAAAAATAAATTATTTATTTATATATATATATATATAGATATACTGCTCAAAAAAATAAAGGGAACACACAAATAACACATCCTAGATCTGAATGAATTAAATATTCTTCTGAAATACTTTGTTCTTTACATAGTTGAATGTGCTGACAAAAAAATCACACAAAAATTAAAAAATGGAAATCAAATTTTTCAACCCATGGAGGTCTGGATTTGGAGTCACACTCAAAACTAAAGTGGAAAAACACACTACAGGCTGATCCAACTTTGATGTAATGTTCTTAAAAAAAGTCAAAATGAGGCTCAGTGGTGTGTGTGGCCTCCACGTGCCTGTATGACCTCCCTACAACGCCTGTGCATGCTCCTGATGTGGTGGCGGATGGTCTCCTGAGGGATCTCCTCCCAGACCTGGACTAAAGCATCTGCCAACTCCTGGACAGTCTGTGGTGCAACGTGACATTGGTGGATGGAGCGAGTCATGATGTCCCAGATGTGCTCAATTGGATTCAGGTCTTGGGAACGGGCGGGCCAGTCCATAGCATCAATGCCTTCGTCTTACAGGAACTGCTGACACACTCCAGCCACATGAGGTCTAGCATTGTCTTGCATTAGGAAGAACCCAGGGCCAACCGCACCAGCATGTGGTCTCACAAGGGGTCTGGGGACCTCATCTCGGTACCTAATGTGAGTCAGGCTACCTCTGGCCAGCACATGGAGGGCTGTGCAGCCCCCCAAAGAAATGCCACCCCACACCATTACTGACCCACTGCCAAACCGGTCATGCTGGAGGATGTTGCAGGCAGCAGAACGTTCTCCACGGCGTCTCCAGACTCTGTCATGTCGGTCACGTGTGCTCAGTGTGAACCTGCTTTCATCTGTGAAGACGCCAATGGCGAATTTGCCAATCTTGGTGTTCTCTGACAAATGCCAAACGTCCTGCACGGTGTTGGGCTGTAAGCACAACTCCCACCTGTGGACGTCGGGCCCTCATACCACCCTCATGGAGTCTGTTTCTGACCATTTGAGCAGACACATGCACATTTGTGGCCTGCTGGAGGTCATTTTGCAGGGCTCTGGCAGTGCTCCTCCTGTTCCTCCTTGCACAAAGGCGGAGGTAGCGGTCCTGCTGCTGGGTTGTTGCCCTCCAACGGCCTCCTCCATGTCTCCTGATGTACTGGCCTGTCTCCTGGTAGTGCCTCCATGCTCTGGACACTACGCTGACAGACACAGCAAACCTTCTTGCCACAGCTCGCATTGATGTGCCATCCTGGATGAGCTGCACTACCTGAGCCACTTGTGTGGGTTGTAGATTCCGTCTCATGCTACCACTAGAGTGAAAGCACCGCCAGCATTCAAAAGTGACCAAAACATCAGCCAGGAAGCATAGGAACTGAGAAGTGGTCTGTGGTCACCACCTGCAGAACCAGGGCCGCCATCAGGGGGTGACAAGCATGATGGTTGTCACAGGCCTGGCGGTCCTGGGGGGCCCAGACTGCTCTGGCAGTCCCGGGCCCCACTTTCTTTCTCTGCACACATAGATAGCGAATATCGAATATCGCTATCTATGTGTGCAGCCGCGGGGCCCCCGGCTCCCTGTTACCAGAGAGGGGGCTCAGCACATAGCTTCTACTCTCTTCTAATAACTCTTGCGAGACCCGGTTACCATGGCAACGCTCTGCGGGTCTCGCGAGAGTTATTAGAAGAGAGGAGAGGAGAAGAGAAGAGTACAAGCTGTGTGCAGCCTGGGGCCCCTCTGCAGTAACAGGGAGCCGGGGGCCTCCCATGCCACTGGACCACCAGGGATGGCATCTCCCCCCCCCCCCCGGACACAGGTAAGAAGCAGGGAGGGGGGAGAAACATTTCATTAATTTAATATACACTAACACAACACACACTCTGCATACACTAACACAACACACACTACATACACTAACACAACACACACACTAACACAACACACACACTGCATACACTAACACAACACACACACTGCATACACTAATACAATACACACACTGCATATACTAATACAACATACACTCTGCATCCACTACACTGACACACACTCTGCATTCGCTACACATTAACACACTTTGCATCCGCTACACTAACAAACTCTCTGCATTCACTACACTAACAAACTTTCTGCATTCACTACACATTAACACACTCTGCATTCACTAAACTAACACACACACTCTGCATCTGCTACACACTAACATACTCTCTGCATTCACTACACATTAACACACACTCTGCATTCACTGCACTAACACACACACTACATCCACTACAGACACTGCATCCACTAAACACATTTCATCTAGTACATACAAACACTACATCCACTACACAAACACACACAACATCACTGTACACACACTACATCCACTACTCAAACACACTCTGCGTTCACATTACACACTGCATTCGCTACACAACACACACAAACAGTATCTAATACACACAAACACTACATCCATTACACACATTCTAATTCACTTCCACTATACACACCACATTCAGTCCTGCATCATTGTCAGCGGACTAGGTAGGACGTTGGCGGGCCCCGGAGGGAGGGAGGGGGGTCCAGACCTTGTACTTGTCAGGGGCCCTAAAATTTCTGATGGCGGCCCTGTGCAGAACCACTCCTTTATTGGGGGTGTCTTGCTAATTGCCTATAATTTCCACCTGTTGTCTATCCCATTTGCACAACAGCATGTGAAATTGATTGTCACTCAGTGTTGCTTCCTAAGTGGACAGTTTGATTTCACAGAAGTGTGATTGACTTGGAGTTACATTGTGTTGTTTAAGTGTTCTCTTTATTTTGTGTGTATATATATATATATAAACAGTTGCACCTTCTGTTTTTCTGTTTAGGAGAGAAAAGGAATTCTCTGCATTGGAGTATGATCTGCCACTTGTATCAGATATATTATTTTCCATAGATTATACTGAAATTTAAATTCTCTCCATTAGAATGAATGAATAACAAAACCATCTCCTGGGCTGCATTCACACAGGTTTGTTTACTAAGGTTTAATTGTCCCTCAGGCAGCAGGCTAACAGCTAAAAAAAAAGTATTGGCATTATATATATATATATATATATATATACACACACACATACACACACATACATACATACATATATGTTTAATTCTCCTTTCATTGCATGTACTGGCTCACGCACTCCAATAGAGGTTAGTTAGCATGTGTTAAGTGTGTAAATGTGACCAATTATCTGTGAATAATATCTTTACAATCTACATCATACAAAGCGCCCACGAGATGAAATATCAACATAGGTTGTACCTCCTGCAACTGGCTGATTCTTACTGACTTACTCACTGACCTTCGACATTCCTTTAGTAGTTAGGGTGGAGTAATGTATTTTATAAATAAAATAAAACAGATAGCCACCACAGCTGCCATGCATTCAGGAACCTGTGCCTGGTGTTTGTAACAGGTTGTGGAATGCAATCTAGTCCCATAAATACTCAGCATTAGAGGAGATGCATTCACTGGCACAGCACATGCCCTAATTTATTTCATTAAAGGCAGTAAAATCAGGTCTGTTTTATGCGAAACACTCCAGACATAACCACTGAAGTGCACCCCACTGTAAGTAGTTAAACCATTTAAAAAGAGTTTGGCTTGTTATCTAGGGGTCTACTGGACACTGATCCCCACCTCAGCAACTGCCCTTGGCTCCATAACCACTATAGTGCTTGGAGTATTCTTTAAACCTCTCAACAGCCCTTGCCAAACAGTCATACTTTTCCTCCTTCATTAGCTCATGCTCCCGCAATCCAAGGCATCTTTTTATTACCTTTAACTCCCTTCTTTGCTGTGCCCCCCCTCCCAAACTAACCTTACAGCCGATGGCTTTGCATGCTACTTTACCACAATTCTCACCACCTCTCTATTTCTCAACCACACCTAGGTCATGCCTCTCCTACCCTTCAGACTTTCTCCCAGGCTACTGAACAAGAGGTGGCTGTGCTTCTCCTTTCCTCTCGACCCACCACTTGCCCGCTTGATCCTGTCCCGTCTCACCTTATCAGATCTCTCTCCTCTTGTCTTGTGCCTTCCTTAACACACATCTTCAACTGCTCTCTCTCTTCTGGTGTTGTCCCTGCTGACCTTAAACATGCTACTGTAGTACTCATCTTTAAAAAAAAAAAAAACTGTTGACCCGTCCTCCCCTTCTAACTTCCCTGCTCCCTTTTTCCTCAAAGCTTTTGGAAAGACTTGTCTTTACCCGTCTAACTTGCTTCCTGAATTCCAACTCTCTCCTTGACCCTCTTCAGCCTGGCTTCTGCCCCCTCCACTATACTGGGACTGCTCTTATTAAAGTCACTAACGACCTAATCACAGCGAAATCCAAAGGGCAATACACTTTACTTTATACTAATTCTTTTTTACCTCTCTGCTGCCTTTGACACTGTTGACCACGTTCTCCTTCTCAAAACTCTTCAATCATTCTGTGACACTGTCCTCTCTTGGTTTTCCTCCTATATCTCCCAACGCTCATTCAGTGTCTTCTTTTCTAATGGTACCTCCTCCCTTTGCCCTGTCTCTGTTGGAGTCCCCCAAGCAGAGGCGGCTCTCTATTCAGACGATTTAGGCGGCCGCCTAAGGCCTCACGCTGATGGGAGCCTCGCGGCCGCCTAAATCGCCTTAGGGCAGTGTGACAGATCGGGTCCTCAGTCACTGACCGAGGACCCGACACAGGAGGGGGCCCGCGGCTTGCCCTTAATGCCGCCGGGTGCGAGGCCCCTCCTATGCCTGCCCGGGAGAGAGCCAGCCTGTCTGCAGCTCCGCCGAGTGCAGAGCTGCAGACTGAGAGGGTCTCTCGATCTCACCCAATCAGAGCGTTGCCCCGGGTTCCCACGGCAACGCTCTGACTGGCTGAGATCGCGAGACTAAACTTACCACGTGGTCTGCAAGGTAATTAATCCCAAGGTATTTATGCCCTGCCCTCCTACCACCCTCTGCCCCAGCCACCCCACCACCACTGCCCCAGCCACCCTACCACCACTGCCCCAGCCACCCTCTGCCCCAGCCTACCCTACCACCACTGCCCCAGCCACACCACTGCTCCTCAGCTACACTCTTCCTGCCTCTGCCACCCTGTTCCCAGCTGCCCCTCTGCCACCTCTGACCTCACCACTTCCCCAGCCACCCTCTGCCCCAGCCACCCTACCACCACTGTCCCAGCCACCTTCTGCCCCAGCCACCCTACCACCACCCCCAGCCACCCCACCACCACTGCCCCAGCCACCCTCTGCCCCTACCACCACTGCCCCAGCCACCCTACCAACACTACTCCTCAGTCATGTATAAACAATTGGCATAATTGCTAATTAAATTTGTTTATTGCAAATTAAGTTAGTTTGCATATTATGCCATAACTACAGTCAGAGAGATCACAATGCAGCAGCACAGGGAGCCGCGACACTGCAAGCCTCTGAACGATGAATACACAGACTAGCTACAATACAACTACAGCACCTTATACACACAATGCAACCCCTATTTTTAACTTTAGGTGTTAGTGGGGGCGTCATGTTTGAGTTTCGCCTAAGGCCTCACAAAGTCTAGAGCTGTCACTGCCCCCAAGGCTCTGTACTTGGTCCCCTTCTATTTTCTCTTTATACTGCCTCTTTTCGCAAACGTATTATTTCATTTGGATTCCAATACCACCTGTACACTGATGACACTCAGTTATACCTTTCCTCCCTGGACCTCCCCCCTGCAACGTGTCACTGCTTGCCTTTCTTCCATTTCTGACTAGATGTCCCCCCGCTTTCTGAAACTCGATCTCTCTAAAACTGAATTCCTTGTCCTTCCTCCTCCTAATACTGATCCTCCTCTCTCACTCTCCCTTCAAGTTAGTGGTACCCACATCAGTCCATTCTTGCAAGCGCGCTGTCTTGGCGTCATAATTTATTCTGGCCTCCCATTTGTGCCTCACATCCAGTCTGTTACCAAATCCTGTAGATTCCACCTTAAAAACATAGCCCGCATCCGCCCCTTTCTTACACAAGATGCTACTAAGGAGCTTGTCAATGCTCTAGTAATCTCTCGCATGGATTATTGTAACTCTCTCCTAATAAGTCTTCCCACAAGTCGTATTGCCCCGCTACAATCTGTAATGAATGCTGCAGCTAGACTAATTTTTCTCTTCTGTCTCTCCTCTCACCCCTCATCCCTCTGTCAGTCCTTACATTGACTTACAAGGTTAACAGCTAACAGCACTGGCCAATTCTAGCCCCTCCCATATCTCTTCACTGATCCGCAGATGCCCCTTCTCGGTCTCTCCGCTCTGCCCGTGACCTTCTCCTGTCCGCTTCCCGCACTCGTACAGCCAACTCACTCTTGCAGGACTTCTCGCAGGCGGCTCCCTTCCTATGGAATAGCCTGCCTACAGCCTACCACCATCAGACTCTCCCCTAGTCTTCAATCTTTTAAAAAGTGCCTCAAAACCCATCTCTTTAGGAAAGCTTATGGCCTCCCAGAGTAACCTCTACCTCACATACCTGTCCCTTGCTCTCTCCTAAAGGGCAGCACTTTATTCTCTCTTCCAGCTCTGCTACACTCCACCTTGTTGGATTGCTACCTCCAGTCCTGTTGTGTTTTACGCCCCACCTCCTAAAGACTGTAAGCTCGTTTGAGCAGGGCCCTCTTCAACCTATTGTTCCTGTAAGTTTTTGTAATCGTCTCATTTATTGTTAAATCTTTCCCTTTAATAATATTGTAAAGCGCTACAGAATATGCTGGCACTATATAAATACCAGTAATAATAATAATAATAATAACATAGGTTCATCATCAGTTTTAATATGTTAGTGATGTAATGTAAACCACATGCTGAGCAGAACAATCAGGAGAATGCGTGGCCCACTTCTAAAGATTGCTGGGGCTCAAGTAATCTAAATTAACAAACTGGCACATGAATAAGAAAAAAAAGTTGCTAAACTACTTAGAGGGTCACTATAATCACCAGAATAACTGCAGCTTGGAGAAAAGGTAGTATTTACATTGCCCCCTTGGCACACCTCCAGTGGCCACTACTCAGATGGCTACTGGAGCTGCTTCCTGAGGCAGTGCTGCACAGTTTCAACAGACCAGATACACATTTGTTTTAATGGTAACGCATTCCTTGGTAGTCTCCTGCTACACACAAACACGTACATGCTAACTGACGTTTTCTCATTTAATCCCTCACCCAAAAACTGTTATAATCTCAATAAACTCTGCTTGATTTTATTGTGCAGTCTACATGACCTTCCCAGTAACACCAGCAGGTAAACAACCACTTGTGTGGAAGTATGTTACCTTACTCTTGACTGGATCTTATACGCTTTGCTCCAGAGAGGACACAACCAACCACACGGGAAGACCTGGTGGTAACTAAGGTTGACAATTACCTTCCACCCCAAGCAGAAGGCAGTCGCTTGGACAAGCATCAATCATGCATCTTAAAACTGAAGATAATAATTAGCTAGTAAGCTCTGTCTTCTTCCTTTGTGTACACAGATAACTGTAGATTAATTGAAAATAATTGAGCACCACGGGGGATAAAAATGTGCTTGCCACCAAATTAAAATCCGCACGTCAGCATTAGGTTTGAATTAGTCACATATCTACAATAAAAATTTTTTTAAAGGGCTTTTCATATTTTCTCAACAATACCATACATTCAATACAATTCTAATTTATGATTGTAGAATATTTTTTTTAGCTGACAACAGCAACCTAATTACCAAAAAATAAATTATTATATAAAGTAAACCTCCCTCTCCATCAAGATTAGATTGCTTTTTCAACCCAAGGTTAGAACAAACAAGCTCCATAGCCAAACCATAGTGTGGGTCCAATAAAAAAGGAAAATAATAAGTAAAACAGACAATTGAACTAGAAATATAACAGTATAATTTACAAGACTGAGAGTTAAACAAGAAACAAATAATGCAGGACACAGAACTAGGTCTAAACACAAATGGACTATATGACATAAACCAGACTGAGGTTAACAGAGGACAAAGAGGTAGAATAAAAGAACAAACAACAGAGCAGTAGAGAAAAATAATTTAGCAACCTATTGTTTGAAGAGAGAGCATAAATACTATGAGGTGGGTAAGTGAAAAAAGTGGGGGGGACATGTAAATTTTTAAACCTAACCAAGTTATCATCGAATATTATTGTCAAAGGTGTTATTCAAGTACCATGGGAGCTGAACCTTGTTGTGGGCCAAACATGCCACATATAAATTAGATTATGACGGTAAAAGTGTCAAGAAATGTGTGTTAGAATGTTTGCCATGTTTTATGGGTACAAACAAGGTAACAAAGTTGTATGGAAAGTTGGGACCATGGACGTCTGCTCTTGTTTCAAAGCCGGACTGTCACATGTGAAGTTTTGTACAGCTGAATAGCTAACTAAAAGTTTAGTGTTGGTTGTACTTTTATATTTATAACTCTATTTTTTTGAATTTAGCACTTTACATGCCATGCTGGCACAGCAAGGCATGACATGTAAATTAACTTAACCTCAATAATTCATGGGTCAATTCCGAACATTTCACAGTTTAATGAATAACCGTGTACGATTTCTGTTAGACAAATTCACCTTTCATTTTTGGAATGTATTTGAACCCAAACGAGTCTGGTTTCTAACATGGTGTTGTACTATTCCTTCTATGCAGTCTCAAAAACACAGACATACTTACATAGCTCATTTGTATTTCATGTTACATATTTTCCTTCTGGAGAGCCTTTGTGCTTTAATAAAAGCAATGCTGCACAGCTGCCCATTTCGTTTTGAAATCACTTTGAACTCTTCTGATGGTAATTCACTTAGCAGCAATAGCCGTACTTCCTGCCTGTGCAAAGTATTTAAAGTCTTCAGCATGCTGAACATTTAATAGTACAGGAAAATATGCCTTACCGAAAATCACTGCTTTTTTTTTCAACAGCTCCCATTTTAATGGATGTGATATTGAATGTACTGAACCATATAGATAAAGGAAATATGATCCTCTCGACCTGTTTCGGAAGTTAGAACACAGCATGTACATTCATCTAAAGGGACACTGTAGGCACTCAGATCACATCTCGTAGTTTACATTGAAGTGATCTGGGTGCCAGGTCCATCTAGGGTTAACCCTTTTTTCTATAAACATAGCAGTTTCAGAGAAACTGCTATGTTTATATTGGGGTTAATCCAGCCTCTAGTGGCTGTCTCATTGACAGCCGCTAGAGGCGCTTGCGTGCTTCTCACTGTGATTTTTACAGTGAGAAGATGCCAGCGTCCATAGGAAAGCATTGTGAATGCTTTCCCATGAGACTGGCTGAATGCGCGCGCGGCTCTTGACGCGCATGCGTATTCAGCTGAGGAGGAGGAAGCATTGATTCTATGCTTTCCTATGGGGAAGCCTTAATGCGTTAGCCGAAGCCAGCTCCGAGGGATTTCAGCGCTGGAATCAGGTAAGTGTTTTAAAGGTTTTTCAACCCTTTAGTTGACAGGGTGCAAGGGGGTTAGGACAGAAAGACACTTTGACAACTTTGTATTTCTAACATTTTTATTGTTCCTTTAACTTATCATGTGGGAGCGTTCCATATTGACAACCTGAATTTTTACCAAGACATAAGCAAAATATACAGGAAATTTTGAAACATTGTACAAGACCCTCGTTGTTAAAGTTTAGAAATTTGTGCGTGGTATACACAAGTTACCATTAGGTAACACAATGAAGAATAACAAAACCACACTTAAAAAAAGCTGATTTTTTTCTTCTGTATTAGTTCTTTATAAATTTATAAAACCATGCCAGATATGTAGAGGGTACTCGACCATCTAATAAATAAAGGTTATAAAGGTAAGTGTGTTCATGAAAACAAAAGCAGGCAGTTTTGGGAACAGCTTCAGAGGATCCCCTCCCATTACATCTTCTACCATTTTAAGCTTGGCAGCCATTTTAGGCAAATAAGTACAAGGTCAGTGTTTATTGTTTCTGAATTTGGAAGGAGTTACTGGACTTGTGGCAATTCCACCTACATTATATATGCATATATTAAATATGGTTATACAGACACTGACTGTACTACTAAAAACAAACCACAGGAAGAAAGCTATTTGAATTCTGGGCACACAGTTTTACCTTTTGGAAGGGAATGACAGGTAATTAAATGTTTTTTTTTTTTTTTTAAGATGTACAAAGTTAATGTATATTATTATCTACCTTGTAGAAATGTTGAGTTTTCTCCATTTTTAATTTTCATATCTCCATTTGCTCTAGGTCTCTGTAACAATGAGGCTATGTGATGAAAAATCCAATTATTTTGGGAAGGATAGCTTAGGTGAACAGCAGAAAAGTAACGCTAACATTAACACTAACATTAAAAAGTGGATTTGTTTTTAATGTTTGGAATGTTCCTTTAACCCTATATATCTATGGCAGGCACTGTTGCTGAAGCTGTTGCATCATCTATGCCAGGGATAATGGCCACGCTATGAACTAATAACTAATGTGGTCTAGGAGATGATTCATTACCCACTATGGGTATATTTGCAAATGTTCAAATCCAAGTGGAATCTAGGTGGCAGTGATCTTTTATCGTGGGAACACCAATGAGCCCAAGTTGCATTAGGAATGCTGATCTCTGGCCATGATACACTGACAAGGTTATTCACCAAAGGAAGAAATGAATGTGAATTTCAAATTTAAGGCCAAAGTAGACAAACTGGAATCATATTTGAATTAGATTTCAAATTTCCATTTCAGCTATTTTTGTCTTGAATTTGAAATTCACTTTGAATGTTCACTTTAGTGTCAATATCAGAGCTTGCATTAAACAGGGAAACATAATCTGAGTGTGGATTGGTGATGGCTGGAGATGGTAAGAATGCCCATGCCATAGAACCAGAAAAGCTGCTTTTTATTTTGACCCTAGTTAATTTGGGGTAAATGTATGCCGCATTCTTAGTAGGTAGGTAGAGGAAACCACACTCACCAGGCAGCCAAGGTACACCAGATCCGGTGATTGACCAAACCCCACTTTAGATATATGAAATAAAATAGCGGTCCAAGCACTCAAGGTAATAGCCAAAAAAAACACATTATTGGAGCAAAAACAGCAACGTTTCGACCCAGTGGGTCTTTGTCAAGCTTGGCAAACACCTGCTGGGTCGAAACGTTGCTCTTTTTGCTCCAATAAAGCTGCTTTTTTGGCTATTACCTTGAGTGCCAGGACCACTAT
This sequence comes from Pelobates cultripes, assembly GCA_933207985.1. NCBI lineage: Eukaryota > Metazoa > Chordata > Amphibia > Anura > Pelobatidae > Pelobates > Pelobates cultripes. The sequence goes on from OW240912.1 coordinate 378,530,867, forward strand.
TTTATTTCATGCAGCATTCTTAGCAAGGAGCAGATATAGTGACTCTAAAAAACTGAAATTTTAGATGAAGTTAGCCAAGTACGTGCTTAGTTCAAGCTTCCCAGTTTGTGAAGTCTCTCTGTCTGCTCCAAACTATATGAGCATACTGAATACATTTACCGCAAACATCCGATAACTGCGGTTTCTCTCTCCAAATTAATACACGTGGCTGACCTCTGGGGACTCGCAAACTAGCACTGAATTCTCAAGAGGTTTGAATACAATTTTTCCATGCTATACAGGAAAAAACATTAACATGATGTCTGAGCAAACACATTTTTTAGTCTTTAAATACTGCCCAATCCCAAGTAAAGTAATCCATGGTCAGAATAACAGATTATTCTTTTAATTATAGATGTGATGAGTAATAATTTTTCCTATGCTGGGCCTTCAGATTTCCTCAGAGGTTTAACGTCAGGGTTTAAAATATATAAAAAACACAACTACATAAAGAACCTTCTATGTATGTCTCAGCTTATATTGCATCATCTCAAATTTCCGATGGACCACCTCGAATGTGACAAATTGTTCTCTTTCATTTTTTTATGTAAATAGCACCCTTTGTGTCCCACGTAGGAGCTGCGATATACTGCACACCAACATAGCACTGAAAGAGTTAAACTTACATATTTATTCAAACTGTTAGAAATGCAAAAAATAAAATAAAAAAATACCAGCCCTGTCGTTCTTTTTGTAAAATCTTAGGCATGTTATTTAGATGCAGATTTCCTTGGAAATTTCTGTTTTGACAGCTGTCCCCTTTTTTGGCAGAGGATGCAATAAGATGGAGAATAGTGTAATTCAGAACTTTTTCAAGCAGCAGTTCAAGCAGAATGTTCCTCATTCGTACATTGACCAGATCTGACTCTGTATGTTCTGAAAATAAAAAAAATAACAGTTTTATTTTTGTTCAATGTTTTAGAATGTTCATGTTTCTTCCTGTCCAACCCTCTCTCCCTTTGTTTCCCCAAACTCTATTTGCCCTTTGTCCTTACACATGTTCCACAGATTTAAGTTAAAACTCTAATTTTTCCTATTCTGATTCCAGCCTTCTTATGTCTTTTATCAGCTTCTTTCTTCAAACCCATCTAATTTTTTGTTTCCTAAACTCATCTGCCTTCTTCTCGCCTACATACCTACAAACAGTTCTACGTCGAGATAAATAAGAATGAATATTAACTGAGCCGGCAAAATAAAATGTGTAAATTGACAAATTGTAAATGTAACCACTACAATACGCACTGCAGGACTGCAGCTCAGGAGAGTTCACGGAATTCTTGTTTAGGAACTTTAAGATCTCCGGTGTTAGTAGGGGAGGAGGTGGGATGTATTTGACATATTACACAGAAAATTGCAAACCGTAGGCAAAACTGAAAATATTTTTTTTTACTTGGTTATTTTCCAGCTTGCCTAATTAAACCTAAATTGTAGCCAGGCATTTTACATATATGTGTTTAGCATAGATTCCCTTAAATGTTAAAACATGTTTTACAGTCTTATATTCACTAATAACAACACTCACTAATCCGGTTGGCTTCATGAAGCTCTCCTGAAATAGTAATAACGTGCTGCCGAACAAAATAGCTTCTGTTCATAGCTAAGGGCATCATATCCACTTTATTCATTAGATGATGGGGGTTGGTCGTCTCTAATAGTCTAGCTCAGGGCCCTGTAGATAGGTTTGACCTGTTTATTAAAGGAAACGTAACCATGGCATGCACAACCCAGGGCATTTTAGCATGTCACAGCGATGGGTGACATTCACATGTATCATCAAGGTCAGCAGAGGAGCCCTATTATACACATCCTACACAAAGCAGCAGACCTATTTTCCTACAGATCTATTTACAGTGTGCAGTAATTGCAGCGGAGGATTCTGGGTATTAATATACATAGACCTCTTTTAACAGTTACCATTAACACATTTCTGATAAACAAATTGACACAAATTAAAATTGTAGCCAGTTTTTAAGTACCTTTATTAGGTATAAATGTTGTAATTATGCAATCCATTGTTGCCTAGCCTTCACCCTATAGTCATTAAAGTAAGAAGCCAAGCTCCATAATCCCTACAATGCCCTGGCTTCCACCTGGTGTAGTTAGTAAAACTATTTAAGATCATGTTAACAACATTCCTAGAATCCACCAGGCCCTGCTGCCGAATCCTCTGCAGACGAACGCTTCTGCGCTTAGCTAAGCTCGGCAGTGAGATCGTTGACTGCAGGTGTTCTATCAGGTTTATTTCAGGAGATCTAACAGAAGGTTCTTGTTGTAGCTTCTATCTGTAAATGCAGACCCAAGGAAGTTGTCAAACTATTCTTAAACAGGACACTCCTGGCACCATAACCACTACAGCAGGCCATATTATAAAAAAAATTATTTTCTTACAGATATATATGAAGTATTCCATCTAAATAGCTAGTTTTTTTTTGTTAGTTTGCTGATTTGACCATTCAATCTTGAAAGCACACTCCAAGCAATGTAATTGCTACAATGGGTCTTTGCATGCCAGTGAAGTCACTTGCTTCACTGGCAATGCCAAAAATTGATTGATCTATCCCAAATGTGGGTAAGGTCACCGACGGAAGGGTTGAGTCATCCTGGTGCAAATGCATCAAGACTGCCTCAAAGCCTCCCTGGCCAACCCTACTCAAGGCAGACAATGTGGAGAGTGCTGCTATGGCACTCTCTGTAAGGGGCTAGTGCCCCTTATTACATTGCCAGGACTTCTGAAGATGGACTCATGCTGTGGTGGTTGGGGACAGTAGGAGCCCTAAATTAATATCTGAGGCTGCTGTGGTCTGTTCTTTTAGTACAAGAAGAATGTTATTTAGAGTAACACTAAGTGAGTTCTATTCTCCAAGCTCTGTAGAACAGATTGTATGCCTGCTTGGGTAATATACTAGTGATAAGTATTTGCTTGTGTCACTGTCAAGCACAGCCTGCAGGTACAGCTGTATATTGTAAATAAAGCTGACTATCCTGTTATAACACATTAACAAAGCTTCATTGTTTGCCAGTGATGGCCTTGTTGAATACAAACATCATGCCCCACATACACTAGACCTGTCAAGGTGAATAAAGATCATTGTGTTGCAAACTATATTATCCTTCAAACATTTAATCTGACCCTTGCCTAGCTACCCTATGGGCACATTGTCACCTCCCGTCAATGACCTCAATATTACTTCCCAGCGTGCATCCAACTGCAGGAAGGAAATATATGTAAATATATGATATGTACTATTATAAGTTTTTTGTTTTTTTTAAAGACTGGTTTGCTGCTACTGTGTTGTTTCTCCCCCAAAAATCTGATTTTAAAAAGAACGTTTAAAAAGATTAGATTAGACTTGCCGGTTAGTCTCTCACGTACAGAATTTGGGACCGTTACATGAAATATTACCCTCTAAAGTGGTTCAAAGCATAGGATAAGAGTTAATCAGTTACATAGGCGGTTTGTTTATTCAGGATTAGCCCTATATACTGTTAAACAGGAACTAGAGAATGAGAATTCAAGAGTTATCCCATATTGGCACCTACAGGTGGAAGTCCAAGAACAGAGACTATTGTAAAAACACAAAGGGTTAACATTCTGTGGGACGAGTACATTTTACTCATAGGACAGATTGCGTGGGCTGGTGGAACTGAAAGGGTTAATTATGTGCATGTCTTACGGTTTATTTAAATGCAGTTCTCCCATCTCATGGTTCTCTGACCGGGGAATCACTTCAGACACATTCATAAAGACACACAATCTGAAAATAAAATAGTTGCTTGCTAGCTATTTGTACCTGTAGGTCTTGGGTTGGTTAATGGCAGGCAGTGGAGACTGCTTATATTTTGCAAGGTCAGCAGCTGCAAGCTTCTCCCCGTATAGAATGGAGGGGAGATAGTGACTCTCTTGCACAGTGCTGCTTCCCGAGCCTCACTCATACTGTCTTTACTCTCTGTATCTCTGTGGGGCTTCTGCAGCCAAATCCCTTTCTCTGTCTGGTCTACGCATTGAGTCCCACCGGGAGCGGAAGACGCACAGTGGGAGAGACGCATCAACATGACTGAGTGTTATAGTCCCGCGTCTCTATCTAATCTGTTATGTTTCCAGTCTTGGCTGAGACTCATCGAAGAATTCAGGCTGATAGAACAGCTCGGCAGCAGTAGATCCACAGGGATCCGGGGCTTCACACCCCCAGCTCATGGTCATCGCAGTCTATCAGTCTGGCCTGACCCTGTCTATGTTTGTTACTGTTTATAAGTTTGATTGTTTTACCCGTACAGCATTGTAGAATTTGGTGCTCTGCCATTAATAATCCTTTCGTTATTCTGTATATTGTTTGCATGATTTAATAAACACTACAACAAAACAGGCTGCAAATTTATTGTTGACAAAACTAGCGTATGTATCACAGCAAATTCTACAACATAAAGAAAAAAACATGCAAAAACGTGTTGGAATAATACAGAATCTGCTGTCTAATAACCGTACTTACAGAGAAATAAGTATTCACTCTAATATGGAACCAGTTTGTGGGAATACCGAGAACTTGGACAACTGACTATGTTTAAATTGTTTCACTTTTTTATCTTAAAGGGACACTATAAGCACAAAAAAATCTTTAGCTCAATGAAGCACTTTGGGTGTATAGGTCATGCCCCTGCAGTCAAGGCTGAGACAACCATAAGGAGGCACATGCAGCCGTCTAGTGATCACCGGTCTGGAGGGTGTGAAATCTCTGGATAAACCGGCAGGAGGGGAGCACAGCATAGCGCTCCTTTAAGTGCCAGTCACCCAATGTAGTTTGGCCATGATCTTCTGTATCCTCTACCCAGTGTAACAGGAGGTGCTCAGAGAGAAAGCAACAAGCAGCTTTCTGCCAGACTCCTGCAGTCTGTTCAGCCATGCTACAAGGAGCTAAGCACAGCGAGAAGGAAGGGGAAAGACACCACAAAGGGCTGCGGGTGAGTGGAAGAGACACAAAAATGGATCTGGAGGGAGAGAGACACATGGGGGAGCTGGGAGGGAGAGAGACAAGGTTGGAATGGGGGGGGGGGGAAAGACACACAGAGGGGCTGTGGGAGAAATAGACACACAGAAGGGCAGTGGGGGAGAAAAGGACCCACAGATGGTCTGTGTGAGAGACGTATACACACAGAGAGGATATGGGGAGAAAGACACACAGACGGGCTGGGGGGAAGAGACACAAAAAAGGGGCTTGGAGAAAGAGACACATAAAAGAACTGGGGAAGGTAAAGATGCAAAATGCATCTTTGCCTGTGTAGCCAGAAATACTTCCACTAGCCTTGCCTGTAGTTTCACTGCTCAACTTTCTGCTATTTAGGAGTTAAGTCACTTTTGTTTCTGTTTATGCAGCCATAGCCACACCTCATCTGGCCCTGGCTCACATAGCCTGCATGAAAATAATGGTTTCATGTTCAGTCTGATGTTAAGTTGCTTTAGAAGTCTTTATCTCCTTCTCTGTAAATTGAACTTGAAACACGCATGGGAGGTGTAGCTAGGGCTGCATGGACAGTAACAAAAGTCATTTAACAAATAAATGGCAGAGAATTGAGCTTGGTCTCACTGCTCAATTATCTGATCTCTCATGATCTATGTACCAAAACTGCTTCATTAAGGTAAAGTTGTTTTGGTGCCTATAGTGTCCCTCTAATTGTTAATTTTAAAAATAAGACTGTACTTATTACAAACTAGATCATTTAACTAGTTAATCAATACCGCAGTTATATGTGATCAAACCAGTATTTCTTAAAAACAAAAATAGAACACACTAGATTGTTGGTGAATGTATTATGTAAATGCTTTAATAATCTCAAAGGTTATATTCTTGTTCTAAGCGTACATTTTTGAGTTTAAAATTAGCTTCAAAGAAAAGGAAATGATATCCATGGATTTTCTAAGAGAACATAATTCGTTCCTTGATCACAAAGAACTGAGTTAGGAGTTTTAGAACTGAAACACTTGATGTGATCAAAGAATAAAATAAAGGGTTTGGTGAATTCTGTTAGATGCATATAGTGTTTGATGGAACAAAATCTAATGCTGACCCCAAAGACATTTCATACTTTCATCATTAAAGTGACACTATGGGAAACCAGGACACTTCATGTCATTGAAGTGGTCTGGGTGCAGTGTCTCTGTCCCCTTAATCATACAATGTAAAACATTGCAGTTTTAGAGAAAATGTTCCCATTACAGTGACTTCCTCTAGTTGCTGTCTACCAGACAGCCACTAGTGGTGGTTTGTGCTGTTTCGTTGAGTTTAACTCAGTGAAACAACGCTGGATGTCTTCAGGCTTTGATTGAGGACATCCAGCGCCTTCAAAATCCCCATAGGTCTAATGCGCATTAAGCTCTCCCTCGCAATGATGTCAGAGGAGCTGGAGACTGAGCCAGTGCTGAGGAACCTCCGCGCTGGAATAAGGTAAGTGAAAGAAGAGTATTTTTAACCATTTCATCATGTGAATGGGGGGTGTTAGGAGGTAGAGGGACATTATAGTGTTAGAAATACAGCTTTGTATTCTTAACACTATAGTGTTCCTTTAAGTTACAAGGGTTTATCGCAAAACATATCCATTCATTGACATTGATCACAGAATAATATCTGGTGAGATAATTGGGAGGTGTGTGTGATCATCTGCATTAATACTTCACTATCAAAATGTATCCCTTGACTAATAAATACATTGCCACCATATAATTTGAAATAAAATAAGAGTTAACATCTGAAGATATTTTAGATTTTTAAATGTATAATATGTATTCCTAATGCAATATTGCCCTAGTCACCATTTATGTGACCCCCCCCAGGGTTAGAAGTTAACTCCTTGAGATTTAACTTAAAATGTTTGTCATCATTGTCTTGTCATCAAGATCAATAATCTCACATATCCTATTCTTTCCCATAGGATAGCATTGGCAAGCTAGTTTGTATGCAGGGAAATTTCTCATTAGGTAGAGTAGACACCTGTCCTTAGGGGGCGGCTGCTCTGCCTGTCCATGACTTCACCCCTCAGAATAAGCACAACTATCTGTGCATGGCCCTGACCCCTCAGACTAAAGACCGGGTCTGTGTATGGCCCCGCCCCCTCAGACTGAACACAGCGATCTGTGCATGGCCCTGTCCCCTCAGACTGAACACAGTGATCTGTGCCTGGCCCCGCCCTCTCAGACTGAACACAGCGATCTGTGCCTGGCCCTGTCCCCTCAGACTGAACACAGTGATCTGTGCCTGGCCCCGCCCCCTCAGACTGAACACAGCGATCTGTGCATGGCCCTGTCCCCTCAGACTGAACACAGTGATCTGTGCCTGGCCCCGCCCCCTCAGACTGAACACAGCGATCTGTGCCTGGCCCTGTCCCCTCAGACTGAACACAGTGATCTGTGCCTGGCCCCGCCCCCTCAGACTGAACACAGCGATCTGTGCATGGCCCTGTCCCCTCAGACTGAACACAGTGATCTGTGCCTGGCCCCGCCCTCTCAGACTGAACACAGCGATCTGTGCCTGGCCCTGTCCCCTCAGACTGAACACAGTGATCTGTGCCTGGCCCCGCCCCCTCAGACTGAACACAGCGATCTGTGCATGGCCCTGTCCCCTCAGACTGAACACAGTGATCTGTGCCTGGCCCCGCCCCCTCAGACTGAACACAGCGATCTGTGCCTGGCCCTGTCCCCTCAGACTGAACACAGTGATCTGTGCCTGGCCCCGCCCTCTCAGACTGAACACAGCGATCTGTGCATGGCCCTGTCCCCTCAGACTGAACACAGTGATCTGTGCCTGGCCCTGCCCACTCAGACTGAACACCGTGATCTGTGCCTGGCCCCTCCCCCTCAGACTGAACACAGTGATCTGTGCCTGGCCCTGTCCCCTCAGACTGAACACAGTGATCTGTGCCTGGCCCCACTCCCTCTCAGACTGAACAGCGATCTGTGCATGGCCCTGTCCCTGCAGACTGAACGCAGTGATCTGTACACCAGCCCGCCCTCTCAGACTGAACACAGCGATCTGTGCCTGGCCCTGTCCCCTCAGACTGAACACAGTGATCTGTGCCTGGCCCCGCCCCCTCAGACTGAACACAGCGATCTGTGCCTGGCCCTGTCCCCTCAGACTGAACACAGTGATCTGTGCCTGGCCCCGCCCCCTCAGACTGAACACAGCGATCTGTGCATGGCCCTGTCCCCTCAGACTGAACACAGTGATCTGTGCCTGACGCTTCCTCTCAGACCCCAGACCTGGCGATCTGTGCGTGGCCCTGTCCTCAGGGCTGAACACAGTGATCTGTGCCGACTCTGTTGGGCTTTGGTGATTAGTGGCGGCCCTGTCCCCTCAGACTGAACACAGTGATCTGTGCCTGGCCCCGCCCCCTCAGACTGAACACAGTGATCTGTGCCTGGCCCTGTCCCCTCAGACTGAACACAGTGATCTGTGCCTGGCCCCGCCCCCTCAGACTGAACACACTGATCTGTGCATGGCCCCGCCCCCTCAGACTGAACACAGTGATCTGTGCATGGCCCCGCTCCCTCAGACTGAACATAGTGATCTGTGCAAGGCCCCGTCCCCTCAGTCTGTGCACAACGATCTGTGCATGGCCCCACCGTCTCAGACTGAGCACAGCGTTCTGTACATGGACCCGCCCCCTCAGACTGAACACAGTGATCTGTACATGGACCCGCCCCCTCAGACTGAACACAGTGTTCTGTGCATGGCCCCGTCCCCTCAGACTGAACACAGTGTTCTGTGCATGGCCCCGCCCCCTCAGACTGAACACAGCATTCTGTCCATGGCCCCGCCCATTTAGTCTGAACACAGCGATTTATAAACTTCTAAAGTGGAGGTACCAAAGGTGGTGGATGCAGTTCTTATATTGCTCTCTTATGCACAGTGCTTTACAATTTATGCAAAGGGATAAATAATTAGATAAACTGAAACAAAAGGAGAAGAGAACTTACAATATTGATGCATGTTACTGTGTTACTCATTGACTTCCTCCTACGCTGCCCACTGCTTGGATATTGGTCACGTCCTGGTTCCTGCCTTAATTATGAATGGCTAACTAACAATTTTGCTTCTGGGTGTTTTGGTTTTCTTTCAGACTTTTTCAGGTTTGTTAGTGGCCATACAACACCTGGGACTTTAGGGAGCAAGTGTCTGCTTTTGGTTGGTTTCTGTCTACCACCCCTTTTACTACTGAGATTTAAACTTTTAGAATAAATAGTTCCAAATACCATATACATATGAACCTTGACAAGACGAGTCAATGACCACTCTGTCAGCTCAGGTCCATGTGATGTCTATTGCTTCTCCATGAAAATAGAAGCAAAAAAAAATTATTTTGATGGGTTATAGTTGGCCTCTTTGTCTCTTTCCTGCTCTCTCTTTCCTTGTTTCCCTCGCCTAAAATACCAATTATTGAATTTCTAAGTGGGCCCCTCCTCAACCTTTCTACTTAACTCACCTGCAACGGAGCATTTCGGCTTTTGCAACGTTACAAAATGACAGACTATATCTATTTGTCTACTGAGGTCATTAGTCTGGTGGTTGGACTCATTAGACCACATGACATTCAGACTTTACTTTAAATATGATCAGTTCACGTTTATGATCAACAAGAGATTAAGTCTATTTACAGAGCATTTGATTTTAAATTTCTTGAAAACGACCCCTATGGAAGGGGTTGGGTAAATTTTATATCACGATGGTCCAAACATATCATTTACCATGGAGTTATTAGATGCTTGGTTTAAATCATCACAAAACAGTAACACACATTCTATAAGAGTTTGCAAGCTCAGTTCTCTTCAGTTATAAATATGAATTGTAATACAATACTGTGCTAAATATGATCACATACAAATAAGGATTCAAATGTACTGTGAAATACAGGCTTTCTAAAAAAACAGGAAATAAAGAAATATACTGCCCGTTATTCTATTAACTAGTCATAAGCACACCTCTGATAGAAAAGTTAACCTTGCCTAATTATTATTATTCCTAGCATTTATAAAGGCCCAACATATTCCACAACAATTTACAATTATAGAATGAGGATATTTGACAAGTAACTGACATACAAAAATTAACAGAGACAAGAGGTGAAGAAGTCTCTCCACAAACGAGCTTACAATCTACTCGGTAAGGGTAAAGACACACAAGAAATGTAACAGCATGTCAATTAACATATGCGTAGTTTTATATGATACCGAGAAAAGGAAAAGAGAATATGCCTTTCATGTTCAAACACAGTTGAAGTTTTGTTTTTGGCCTCCAAAGAAAGACAAGCCTTAGCCCAGCCATTCATTTCAAAAAGTCTGATTCACAAAACTATAAGCTGGGCTCTTGTGCAAATTAACAGCAGTCACAGTCTGGGTTTAATACACAGTTCAGGGCCGTCTTTAATATTGATTGATCTCTGGAGAAAGCATTTGCTTGGACCCCCTGGACCCTGTTCCCCTCCATTCCCTGGCATGCAATCATTCCCTCGACCCCAAGGCAGAGGTAGTACTAAAGTAGAGAGGGCCCAAGATATTTTGTGGGCCCCACTATTGCAAGGGTGGCCAAAAGGTATCACCATCTGTTGTGCCACTCCAAAAATGCTTTGATAGCTGGAGCTCTACCATTTTCCCAATGCTTGCACTGAGCAATGTTTGAATGTAAGCATGTTTTTGTATGGAGTATGTTCATGTGTTTGTATGTGGTGTTGGCATTTGAATGCAAGCATGCATTTATGTGTAGTGTTCATTTTTTAATGCAGGGGTGTGTTTATATATCATTTTGGTGTTTAACACACAGGTGTGTTTGCATGTACTGTTAATGTTTCAATGCAGGAGTGTGTTTGTATGTAGTTTTGAAGTTTGAATGCAAGGGTGCATTTGTGTGTGTGTAGTGTTGGCATTTGAATGCAAGGTTTTTTTTGTGTGTGTCGTGTTGGCATTTCAATGCTAAAAAAGACAGACATTCTGACACACACACTGAAAGACATGCTGACACACACTCAGACACACATACACTGACAGACATACTGACAAACACACACTCAGACACACATGCAAAAAACCCCACTTTATTAGCCATCCTCAATTTTCTTACCTTTTGCAGGAGGGTGGCTTCCCTGGGGTCAAGTGTGCTGGCTCTTGTACTCCTGCCCCCTCCTCGCTGCATTTTCTCTTCCTCACAGCTCCAGTTATTTTGGAGGAAGTGACTCACGACTGTAACTTCCTTCCATGTTGTCAATGTGAGAGGGGGCCTAGTCGTGCTATTAAAGGGCCACAGAGCTAGGCCTCTGCTGACACATACCCACTGGGTCACACAATGGGCCTCCTTAGTGCGCAGGCTTGTAGACAACAACAATTTATTTTAGGACTGGTGATCTTAAAAAAAATTGTTACGGACAGAGGGCAAATGGGGGAAGCTGCTTTGGGCCCCACAGGAGTAACTGGGCCCAGGGCAGCTGCCCCGTTTGCCCTTTGACCCACATTAAAGATGGTCCTCACACAGTTCCACTCATCCCAAGAGATTAGTGGAACTGCGGCCTGAGTGATAACATACTAATTGCAAAATATGCTGGACAAGAAAATGTGGGTTAAGATCAGAGTTCACATATCAGAATGAAAAGCTCTTGATTGGTGCAGCCTTTTTCCAGAATTATAGAGGTGAGTATAAATTGAATTGTTCATTTTATATTTTTGCATTTTTTATTTATTTAGCATTTTAATTTATTATCCATATAAGACATTAAGTATAGATGGTCATGTTTTGACATGCATTTCCTTTTAATATTTTTTTTCTAAATATGGGTACAACTAGAATACAGACACTACAAACTTAAAAAAAAGTTATCATTATGAAGGTAACTATGGACTAGAAGAGATAAGTATGGTGGAACAACGGAAAGTAGGGATAGAAATAACATTTTAAATTAACAGCTTATATGGCTCCCATTCTATGTTTGAAAAAGTCTAATGAGAAATCATGCCCACAATAAGTTCAGCACTGTGCCCGGCAGAGCTGTTAATCATCCCTTTAAAAGCATTGACCTAGCAAACTGTATCCTTTGGAGTGCGAGAATGAAAACATTGAGTCATCTAACATAGTCTGCAGCATAGCTCTTGTAGAAACTGTTTCACAATGTGTCCAGTCTCATAGAGCTTCCATTCTAAAGCTCTGTCGTGGTATGTTTATTATGGATTCTTTCCAATGTTACTTATTGCTGTTGTCATAACTAAGTATACTTGAGCATAGGATTGACTTGTGTCATTGGCCATGGGGACTGGCTAGCATTGTGACCTAATTGGACAGGATCCAGGTCAGAACCTCACCTAATCTTTTGATGAATGAAATAAATCAGAACAAAGATAAACCAAGATCGGTTTATCTACATTTAGTAAAAAATTATATTACTTACCATAAAATAATGAAAGACTGGCTATTTCAGATAGACCCATCTCGTCGTAGATTTGTGTTGCTCCTCTACCCCCTCTCTGAGATATATGAAGCCTCACAACACAGGTCTTCCTCGAAATCACGAGCTAGCCCATGCTGATGAAAATATTTGGGTAAGGACTTAATAGTGGGATGGGAAGGCCATTTGAATTAAGGTGTGCTCAGACTTACTTGGCACCCCCAATTTGCATGCCAAGGATAAAAGAGGATTAAAGTGCTTGATGCTCTGACAATAAATGTATTGCATTTTACTGAAGTCAAGTACTGGCTGGTCTGAATGCTCTGACATTTAAGCTGCCCAAGGAATCCAAAGTTGGCTTCACCCGTTTCCCTCTCCCTGAGGTATTCAGCAAATCTAGGCTAGAACTCATGCGTCCTCTCTAAATGTCCGTCCACAGACGTGGCAGTACAATAGTCACTGTGCTAGCTCAAGAAGTGACAAAAGAGAAGATGCTTTTGCTTTATGCCCAATGTGTTGAGATGAAATTGCACGACTAAGTATGTACTTAGCACTCAAAAGCAAGTCCACATAAATAAATTATTTAAAGGAACACGGTTGGCACCATAAAAAAATTAAACTTAGTGAAGTTGTTATGGTTCCTGGAGGTCCTGGGCACCATCTTTCTTTAAGGAGTTAAACCGTTTATGAACAATATCACCTGAAAGATGTCCAAACAACACCCATTATCTCAGCCCTTCTTTCCATGTCTTGGTCCCTGGCTTCAATGAGGAAGGTTTTGCTGATACTCTGAGTCTATTACTAGCTTCCCATTTATAAAACTGCATGAGCAAGGCATGTACGCAAGTAGAGTACGGGTCCCATAGGAGTTCGCAGTATATTCTTCAAGAGAACTACTTTTTTTTTTTAAATAAAAGGTAAATTATTATTATTATTAGCATTTATATAATGTTCTTAGTGTCCATTTATATTATAAAGGGGGGAATTTACAATACACGAGAAAAGTATAAAATGTTACAGAAACAATATATTGATGAGGACCCTGCTCAAACAAGCTTACAGTCTAGACATATTTATTGATCTGAACAATGAACATTTATTTGTATTCATCAAACAAACTAATTCATAACCCTGGGTGCCAGGGATTAGAAAGTAAGCAACGAAAATTAAGCAACAAATGTAAACAGCTGGCATACACCTTGCACATACCAATATAAGGACACGCTCTCCAAACAGACTGCAAGTCCCATAGATTATACAACACACACACATAATATTATATTATTATAAATCTTCATTAACATAAACTAAATAACATTTCAGTTGTACAAGAAATATACATTTATTTTATAGAAATTACATATTTGTGTAAATGAAAGCCACTATTTTTTTGTGCTAATCATTGAAACACCCCTTTAATTCTCTGCCAGACTAACAGCATTTTTATATTATGCAAAACTGACTTCATTTCATCACACCTTTGACTTGCAATCTGTGAACCAAATGTTATTAACATCTCTTCCAAATCCTGTTAATTAATGTCCATATTCATTGCTCTGCAAATGTTCCACAATCTCACAATGATTTGCTGTCTTGTCTTGAGCATATCTTATTTCATGTGGAGAGCTTCATTATCTGGGATCTGAGGGGAACAATGCTAACGATTTTAATATTTTTTGTAGTATCCATTTCTTTCTCCCCTAACTAAATTTGTACATCTTTGCTAAAAGCACATTTGATTTTGTGACAATGAGGTCTAGATATGGTGAATACTCTAACTGCATAATAATTACAGGCTTCCCAGCGGTCCCAATTTTGGCAAAAGAGTCCCAATTTTAGGGTTCCGCTGTCCTAAATTTGTTCACTGAAGTCCTGTTTTTGGGGACACCAGAAAACTTTCCCCATAAGGTGTAGTGCAAGTGCATCATTGATGATTGCGTTACAGTAAGGGCCCTACAACCATGCAGAGAGTGTTGAAACAGCACTTCCTGCATGGTCCGCTATTGAAAATGTTCCATAAACCTTTGGTGGGCCGGCCTGTGCGATTGGCAGGCAGCTTGGCGTGCATTCTTTCCAGGCTTACCTGCCTGTTTCTCGGGCAGACCTGCCATCCTTATGGACAGGTTCACCCCTCATTGTTCCTGTGATGTGATTCATGTCACTTGCCCTCCTTCTTCTACCTTGCACACCGACGTCCCACTTTATGGATGCCGATGTTGGGGGGCATGTATCAAAAATAAAATTAGTAATAAAATATTTAACTAGTTCAGGTCCATATTGCTTGGCTTTAGTTTACGAGTTGAGTCGACCGTGCCAGGAATTAAACCTGCGCCTGAGAGATACTGCAGTTGGAACCTTATTTAAAAAATGTACTCAACACCAATTTTGTATGTAATTTTGGCTTCGATTTAATATTTTTGGATAAGCTTTTCAAACTAGTTTTCTTCTCCATATATTTTTTTGATATTTTAATATTCTGAAAAAATCATTTCAAAAGCTTATCCAAAAATATTAAATCGAGGTCTTTGTACTGTGAGTGGTGTTTGCTTCAATGAAAGGGCATTCAATGCATTTTCAGTTTTTGTGAGAAAGTAGTTTTGCTCCAGCAGTAGATGTGATTTCAATATACATTACAATATGGTACATTGTGTTCCTTCCTGTGTTCTTTGTGTTTGATGATACCAGCTTTCATTGTGAGTAGTTGAAGCCGGGCAATTCAAATATTCATAGCATTCTCACAACTACATCAAAGAGACATTACACCTGCTGAATTTGGCTTCTTATTAAAAATATGATCAGAAACACGGAGCAGTTTTTTTTTTTTTGGTTTACAGCCATATTGTTCAAAAATACATAACAGTAATAGTTCGAGTTCAGTATGAGTGCCCTCTGGAGTCCCTATCTTGATATAGTGCGCTCCATGAACTTATTATGCATTGAGCATAATAAGTCAGTGCCCTACCTTGAGGGAGTGACCACATTATGCATTGAGTAGCTCCAAGTCTTACTTATATCTGTGGCTCCTTTTAAAGGAGACTTATGGCGTGAATGGTATGGCATGAATTACTCTGTGGCAGTGGCGGAACTAACATAGTAGGGTCCTGATGCAATAATTTTTGGGGGCTTCTCGCTAGCATAAGGGTGGCCAAAAGGTAGTACCCCACAATGTTACACCAGCTGGGGATCTACCATTTGTCCATCCTTGCAGGATTGTATTGTGAGAAGTATTTGTACATTTGAATGTTAGCATGTTTTGGTAGGGAGTATGTGTGTGAGCCAGTGATAACAGTCCAATCAAATGCATCTCTATGAGAAGTATTTGATTGGACATCAAAGAGGGAAGTAGTGACGTCAGACGAGCAAGAGGAAGCAGCGAGGGGAGCTAGTCCGACACTGGAATCCAGGTAAGTTTAAACCTCTTTATGGTGTTTTTTATTTTTTTTTTAAGCTATAACAGGGGGGTCCTAGTCAATAGCAGTTTATCTAAAAATGGTTGCAGTAACCTTTTTACTACATTTTTCAAGTGTGGTACTGTGATAGGATTCCACCTTTGCAGTAAGTCAGTTTGGGAAAATTCATCCCTTCTAGATATTCAATGATCAATTAAGTGGTATTATTGTAAAATAGAAACATTTAGAAACAGCAGCACATTGAAGACCAAGTAAAGTCACAGAGTGCTTAAAAGTCGCCAATGCTCCACTAATTCCACAGCTGAAGAGTCCCAAACTTCCACTGGTATTAATATCAGTACAAAAACTAGACATGTGCAATTCGTTTTGGTCCGAAAACAAATTTTGGGCAATTCGGACATTCGGGTACTTCCGAATGTCCGAATAGATTAATTACTGAATTGCCAAATTGTCGAAGTCCCGAAGTTATGAAATTACCGAATTTCCGAAGTGTCAAAGTGCTGAAGTGCCGAAGTTGACGAAGTTCCGAAGCACAGTATTGCCTAAGAACTAATATACTTACCCAGTGGAAGAATAAAAAATGTTACACTGTATACAATTTTAAATAAAAAGTATTCAAACATAGCCAGGATTCAGCTGTAAGCATTTGCAACACTTGCAACAATCAAGTAACATACATTCATATAAAATGTAAGTTACTTAGCCTGTCAATGTATTAGGGAGCTATCTACTAAAAGGCTGGAAGACCTAAATTGGTCTTTCAACCAAATTTACTAATACTAAGTAAAGATTACTTAGTATTATTAAATTATGCCCCTGCTAGTAGGGGCATGTCTATTAAACAGTGAGCAGCCTATTGCCCCCCCCCCCGCCCCCACCCCTGAACGGCGGGTGGGGGCCCTACAGTAAAATAAGGGGGAACCTAATGTCCTCACCCACTGGCCCCCACCCCTGAGCGGTGGGTGGGGATCCTAAATTAGAATAAGGGGGACCTAATATCCTCCCCCCTGGCCCCCACCCCTGAGCGGTGGATGGGGACCCTAAATACTAATAAGGCGGGGGGACCTAATGTCCTACCCCCTGGCCCCCACCCCTGAGCGGTGGGTGGGGGCCCTAAATACTAATAAGGGGGGGGGACCTAATGTCCTCCCCCCTGGCCCCCACCCCTGAGCGGTGGGTGGGGGCCCTAAATTAGAATAAGGGGGGGATTATTGTCCTCCCCCCTCGCCCCCACCCCTGAGTGGTGGGTGGGGGCCCTAAATACTAATAAGGATGGGACCTAATGTCCTCACCCCTGGCCCCCACCCCTGAGCGGTGGGTGGGGGCCCTAAATTAGAATAAGGGGGGGATCTAATGATCTCCCCCCTGGCCCCCACCCCTGAGCAGTGGGCGGGGCCCCTAAATTAGAATAAGGGGGGGACCTAATGTCCTCCCCCTGGGCCCCACCCCAGAGCGGCAGGTGGGGGCCCTAAAAAAAATGTTACCCCCCCAGTTACCCCCCTTCCAGACTACCTCACTACCTACCCCCCTCACCCTAAAAATAATGAGGGGAGGCCATTAACTAAGTACCTGTAAAAAAAAAAAAAAACTTACCATTTGGTGTTTTCTTTCTTCTAAAATCTTCTTTTTTCAGCCCCAAAAAAGGGTAAATAAAAATTCCATAATAACCGACGCACTTAAAAAAAAATGTAAAAATCCATCTTCACCCATGGAGGGCTCCGCGCAGACTGAGCTCTGCAGGGTGGGGGAAGGCTTATAAAGCCTTGCCTGCCCTGCAATTAGGCTCAGAGCACTCTGGTTGGTGGGGTTAAGCCACAGCTGCTCACTATTTAATAGACATGCCCCTACTCGCGGTATAGCGAATAGGGGCAAAATTTACTAATACTAAGTAATTTTTACTTATTATTAGTAAATTTGGCTGAAAGACCAATTAAGTCTTTCAGTTTTTGGTAGATAACTCCCTAATACTGTGGGAATTAGGGAGTTATCTACTAAGCGGCTGCAAGAGAAGTCCCGAAGTGCCGAAGTTCCGAAATTCCGAAATGTTGAAGTTCCGAAATTCCGAAGTTCCGAAGTGTCAAAGTGCCGAAATTCCCGAAGTTCCGAAGTTCCGAAGTGCCGAGGTTCCGAAGTTCTGAAGTTCCTGAAGTTCCGAAGTGTGGAAGTGCCGAATTGCTGAAGTCCCGAATTGCAAAAGTCCAGAATTTCGGAATGCCGAACCGAAAATTTTCCCAATGCACATGCCTCACAAAAACTATGAGGTGTAAAGTTAATGGAATTGGTTTCCATGGCTAAGCAGCTGTATGCAAGCCTCACATCACCAAGTACAATGCCAACAAACAGGATAACCCCATCGTTAGCCGGTGCGGAACAGGAGGCTTGGTGAGGGCTGCAATGTTGTTTGTGGCATACCGGCTTCCCTATCAAACTCAGGATGAGGACTTTGACATAGGTCATGCAGTGTAGTAGCCATCCCGAAGTGTCTCAGATACCTCCCTCCTCCCCCCAGGATCAGAGTCAATGTTGCTCGACGCATCCCAAATCGTAAGTCCTGGGGTGGGTGGGGTTATCTGCTCATGTGCAGCAGGCATGCTCAGGCTGTGGGTCAGGTTATCCTGACTAGGCACCTCCGCCAATCACGCTTCCTAGTTACCCTCGAGATATTATAAGCACTCCACCGGACACCATAAGCACTGTGGCTAGGGTCTCGCCTTCTCTGCCCACCCTGGATTCCATGTCCTGGATCCAGCTCCCAGTGGGTAGACCTCTCCTCCAGAGAGTATAGTAAGAAATAGAGCAAGTATAGCTGTTAACCCCACACATGAGCTGAGGCTTAATGCTGAGAGTAGCCTTCTGTTTTATTCAGGGCCACACACAGCCTTTTATGCACAAGCCCATGCAAGGAGTTTCTTACACAAAATCACAAGGTAATCCATCCCCTATGCCTGAGAGATAATTGAGTCAGGAACCGTACTAACTCATTATCTCCAGGTACAGAAAACAGACAATTAACAAACATCGCAAAAATACCCCCAAAATACATGAAAACCCCACAAAAGTCACATCCCCAGATAGCCCCGATCTGGGTGACCAACATATGAAAAAAGCACCCAGATCGGTTCAGGGGTTCAGGTTTTCCATGAAAGTCCCATTTTGACCAACCACACACGTGTCTCCTGCCCAAAATAGTTCCATGAGAAAAGTGGTA
This sequence comes from Pelobates cultripes, assembly GCA_933207985.1. Classification (NCBI taxonomy): domain Eukaryota; kingdom Metazoa; phylum Chordata; class Amphibia; order Anura; family Pelobatidae; genus Pelobates; species Pelobates cultripes. The sequence goes on from OW240912.1 coordinate 378,549,935, forward strand.
GCGGTCAGTCAACTTTGGTAGTTTAAAAACGAATAAACTACCGAACGTAGTTTATATTTGAACCGTGGAGCTTGTTCCCTTCATCCAGACGAATGATTCCAGCGAACAGTGCCCTTCCACAATGTCCCAAACCGATCGCAGGCGATTATCGTGCATTCGAACGGCGGCCACCTAGACTAACACTTAGAAACACTGCGTTTAGAATCTTTCAAGGTGTTAATAGGGTTTAACAAGCCTCCTGGGTGGTCGGTAGATCGTAAGTTGTTTCGGTTCCTGAACAGTCCAAGGAAACCACCTGAACCCAGGAGGCTAGCCAGAAGGCCCCTCCAGGAACACATGGAAGAGGCATCTTTGCCACATCCGCAAAGACCTTGTTGCGCTTGGTGAGAACATTTGCTTGCTCCCTGTTGTCAGCCAGGCATGTGGTAACCGCCATTTTATATAGGACTTCACTGCCACTCAGGATTTCTCCAGCAGCCTAGAGTTGTAGATGAGTAGGGCAGTAAGAGCAGCGGGTCTCCCAGGGGTGAGGACCAGGATCAACCTGACCAGTCCAAAGGGGGGAACAGGGCCGCCAATGTGTGGCATCGAGGATTTGACCTGCAGCGACTGGGCAGGTTAGCAGGGCGGTGGCTGTTCACCCCACTCACTGCCTGAGAAGGCTTCAGCCACTAGGACCGAGGAGTACCCTCTCAAGGAACGAGAGGCAACATACCAGCACAGCCTCAGAACCAGCACCTCTTAACTCCATGAACAACACTTTCCTGGCATCCAGTAAGTTAATCATCTGCAGTAATAAATGTAAGTTTCGATAAAAATGCAGGAGCGCTTGTTCTTGCGACCACACAACATGCGGTCCATCCCACTCCCCCTCAATTTTGAATTCTCTCTGTCGTTTTTGCTCAGAAATGCTTTAGACCTGAGAAATAGAAGTTCTCCCGAAAGCTTGTCATTCCAAAATTCTGCAATTCAAATAAAAAAGGTATTACAAGGTACTAATTTAATTTGTTATATTACACGTGCGTCACAAGTCTAATACGGTTACAATATGTACTCTATTACTGTTGTGAATATATTTGTTCTGCCTGGGTGCAAAATCACATATATATATTTATATATCATAAAGCAAATAGATTGCACTTACAGGTTTTAATCAATGTGGATTTTTTAGAGTGATTCATAACATGTAGATCAAAGTTTTGGCCAATATGGGCCTTTATCACAGTTTTGATCAAGGCAGGTATATTGGCCAAAACATTGATTTAATTTAGGCAGTCTAATGTAGGCATGTTGTGTAATTTGCATGTAATATGCGTTTCGAGTTCCTTTTTATATTCCATGATGCAGTTTAACAGATAATTCTAAAGAATCAAATAGTACAAAACCTTTAGTGAAGGTCAAATAGCTGCTCAAAAACATCCATGTGGAACCCCTTCAAACAACAATATACGAAGAGGGAAAGGGGATCGGAGGTGGATAAAATATCGGTACCTCACAATCCAAACCTTTCCAAAGCTAGGTAGCAACCCAAAAGTAAATAACTAATAAAACATAACCTTTAATACATATAATATAATAAAAATAGAGATGTAGAGTACCCAACTCGTAATTGATCATAAAAGGCTAGCCAGCGTCAAGCTGACAATACCATCCAATAGTAAGAAAAAGGAAAAAAATTAAACCAAATAATGAATCAAATAAATACAAATAAGTGAAATCAAATTAATAAATAGAAACTAATAAATACAAAACAACCAAGTTAACCGAAGCAGGAAATAGCAATATGCTGCTCCGGTCAAAAAAATTAAATAGAACACAAAATAGATACTAACAATTAGTGGAAACAAATGTAGCTAAAATAGGAATGAAAAAGTATCCATCAGGGATAGACTAAGAAATAAAGCACATAGAGGGGGAAGGTAAATCATGAACAGGGGAAGGGATAACCAGTAGCCTTATGTGCCTTAGAGGGCACCCCTTAAAAATTTCTAAACCCTACCCGTTCCCCCCGCATCCACATAGTTTACTAATTGAAAAAAGTTAATAGAAATAAATAAATAGACAAACAAAGATATGATAAAATCACAGAGTGGTGGCTGTATCTATAAAGTCATAGTAAGCTGCAGCATCATCCCTAATCTCTCAGCCAACCACTACACTAATGGTCCCAATATTTTATCCACCTCCGATCCCCTTTCCCTCTTCGTTTCTATATTTCTATCCCAGTAGGGGTTAACACCCACATTATTGAAGCAACCTGACACACTCTCTCTGGCTACACTAATTTTTTTACTTCCCCTCAGACAACACATTCAAAGCATATAATCAATATTTATTGGATGTTAGTGGGTCACTGCATTCCATAATGTGGGTGATGGTTTCTGCATCTTCTCTGAAGAACTGCATGATCTGGTGAGTGGAACATGTTTAAAAATATTAGGTTCTACCTCCCCTTTTCCCACTTTACCGGTGGAAGGATAGCATTAAGAAAGGAAAATTGCTCCTTGTTATAAAGCAGCTGTGCACAGATGAAAATATCATGAAAACATTCAGGCTCCTGCCTTTGCATACATTTTACTACTAGTAACAGTGTGTCGATGGACTGTATGGATTTCATGAGTGTCTCATTAAGTGGAGGCTGGTCCATAAGGGTGGTTAGGGCACCCTCTTCCCCCTGTCATTTTTTGTTGCACAATAAATAAATAAATTATTGATTTATAAAATATTTTACCAGGATGGATACACTGAGATTTCCCTCGTTTTCAAGTATGTCCTGGGTCTTTGTCCACAAAACATTGCATTGTTACAATAGGATACAATATTACAAAAATACAATATATAAATGTAATAAATGTAATACATCTATCAAATCATTGTAAGGACCACTTATAAATGTTAGAAAAAAAACATGTCAATATTATACTTGCATTTTCCATTCTCCCCTTTATTGAGGACTAGAAATACAGCTGGCTTTAAACAGGGCATAGCATCACATGGGGTTAAATTGGTCGAGCCTAACAAGACAGGGGGGCAGCTCGTCACTAACTTTAAACTCCACTAGCTGTCACCGGTTCCATTTCTTCTGAAGGTCTGGACTGCAGGTGACAGGACAATATGATTGCTCATTACTGCCCGCTCTCTCTATAAAGTTTGTCTCAGAGTTTGTCTCTGAATCTAATGAAAGATCTGTAGGACATTTTCCACCATCATCATGACTAATTACATGCAGTGCTCACGTTGCTCACATTTATACATTTATGTCGAATGCTTTCCACAGAAACAATACTAGATTTGATTTGGAAATACATTGGGATCTGTGATAAAATGGTCCAACAGAATTTACTATATTAGTGAAATTATAAATAAACCAGTTATTTTGGGGGCAGCAGGGTAGGATTAATTGCTGAATAAGCTGTAAAAACAATGTATCGCCCTGTTTATACACCACTGAGCAAATGTTGGAAAAAGTTAATGAAATAACAAAAGCCAATGGCCTCTCCCTGTAAATTAGTTTTTATATGTTGCTATTTTTTTTTTTGGGCAATTGCAAAATTGAGAAGCATGACAGGGCACTTATTAATGCAGATACTGTGCTCCAAATGGAGTAAAATGCTATTTATAAAACAACTTGGACTGCAGCTTGCTCTGGCACCGAGGGCCTGTCAGCGCCTATCAGTGTGAGACAATGAGAGACACAGGGGCAATATGTGTGGTGATTTACTAGCATTATTTGAAAATAAAGAATTCAAATAGTCCCAGTGGGAACATAGCTGAGAGGGGTCACATTTATTATATGTTTGTTTATGCCTTTTACTTTTTTTAATGTAATTTGCTTCTCCATAATTCTCTTTTTAGTAAATGCATACTATCTGTCTATATTTACATAAGTTTTCCAAGGGTCAACCTAACGACTGTCAAACATGTGGCTGACTTTTCTTTAATCAAATGAGAATGCCAGATATCAGAACCATGCATTTGCCAACTGAACGTCTCAATGTCTCATGATGCTGAAGGGGATTATGGGTAGATTCAACACTTAGTCAACAAGTTCTTTACAAAAGTAATATAACACATCGCAGTCTGTGCTAAACCTCTGTTTTTTAATTCAAGCTTTATTACGATTTTTTTGTGGGGTCATATAGAACGTAAAATAGGGAGAGTTGGTGTTAATGCAAAAATTGCAATTTTACCCCAGATAACCAATTTCAATTAATCAATCTGTGTCCTCTATCCATTTTTAATGCAAAAATTGCAAGCACAGCATAGATTAACTAATGCCATCAATTATTCAAACAGCGATAACAGTGCTTATTTTAGTGTTATAATGTACTGATAGCTATTTTGCCCACCTTCCCGTGTGCGGGTTTGAAAAGTGAGCTTTAATTACTTTTCAGACCATGCTTTGGTGGTCTCCTCACTGCTGCTACATGTCTTTGTTTGAGATCATCAGTGTTGATCATCTCACCCAATCCAATGTTTCCCCAAAGAGAAACATTGGGAGGCTAGTGCGCATGCACAACAGAACGCCACACTGCACCAATCAGATGGTATCTATGAGAGCATCTGTTTCCAATAGCTGAATTTCAATTGGCTATTGTGGCAGAAGCGCCTCTAGTGGCTGTCAGTGGGACAGGGTAAACCTGCAATGAAAACATTGCTGTCCCTAGAAAACAGCAATCTTTTTCAGTTGCAGCGTTAAAGCTACAGGGACATGGCACCCAGACCACTTCATTGAGATGAAGAGGTCCGAGTGCCTATAGTGTCCTTTTATATTTACCCTTACCACCTCTGCCAGAAAGCAATTCTAGGAGCTCATTACATTTGAGAAAGTTAAAAGGCAAGATTGCAACAAAAATCTTTACATCACAGGGCAATTTGTACATCAAACTATTTATTAACTGCAATGATATTTAATTTGTTACTATTAATACAAATAAACCAGAGATGGACTTTAATTCCAGTGATTTTAGGGAGAATAAAAATAACAATTCACAGTGGGGCATTAATATAGCAGTCCCATGTGTCTTTATGAATTAAAACTAAAAGTGATTAATCAAAGAATAAAAAGAGAATGATTAATTGCGCTTGCTTTCAGTGAGATGACATACTGTATACCTGCAAGTCACAGCAGGATGAAGAAAAACCTAATTATAACTTTTGGGCATGTTTTAAATGTACAGAAAATATATTCAGTAATCGGAGTGACATAATTTATTTTATATGCACTCATCATGCCTATCACCAAACCGGTATAAATGTGTCCATTAATCCAAGAACAAAACAAGTCAGTCGTCCAAGTTTTAGAAATGGTAGCTGTCATTTGCTGAAGCCAGGAACATTTAAAATGTGCCAAAAAGAGTGTTTTTTAAAGCACATACTTAGTTGCAAAATCTGAACCAAGACTTGCAGTAGTTCCAAAAAAGAGAAAATGTCACTAAAATGAATGTATTTGTTTTTATGACTAATGTGTTGCTCTGGTTTTAAAGGAACACTGCCCAGACTGAATTAATGACCAGTTAAATGAAATAGATCTCTCTGTCAAACACATTTTTGTCAACAAGACTGTTACAGAAGTTGTAACCCATTCATGACCATTGAATTTAAGTATCCCAGTTATTCTTGAACTTTGACAGGGTTCCAAATTATATACACAGCAATAGCTTGGCAGCCCAATTATTGTTTATAACTCCAAGTATTTATATAGCTCCAACATATTCCGCAGCGATGTGCAACAGGTAAACAAGACAAGAATTTAATTCTAACAAAAGACATTTGACAGTACGCGAACAGTAGGTGAAGAGAACCCTGCATGAACGAGTTTACAATCTAAAGGATTGTAAACCCTGATTGTTACAGTGTTAAATTTAGCTCAGTGATCCATTCTTCAGTTGAATTATTGCACCTGGGACAACAATTCTCTGGGCACATGCTGTCTAACTGCTCAATTCACTAACATTTAGGAGTTAAATAACTTTGTTTATACAGCCATATTCACATCTCTCTGCTACAGGAATGTTTAAAGGGACACTGTAGGCCCCCAGACTACTTTAGCTAATTGAAGTGGTTTAGGTGTAGTGCCCCATTACCCTTAACCCTGAGCATGTAATTATTGCAATTTTTAATAAACTGCAATAATTACCTGCTAGGGTTAACTACTCCTCTAGTGGCTAGAGACAGCCACTAGAGGGACTTCTGGGTCATGCTATGCATAAGAACTTCCAGCGTCACCTATGGGGAAATCCTAATGCGAGTGTGGTCATTTTGCGCATGCACCCGAGCCTGGACTCAGGTAAGTGACAGTAGGGGATATTAACCCCTTCTGGACCACTGACAGAGAGGGAAGCTACGGTGCCAGGAAAACGAGTTATAGTTTCCCTGGCACTATAGTTTCCCTTTAAACGTCCTTTATTACACAATCTGTATAATTAGAACGTATTATCTTCTGCTCTGTTGATAGCCTGCTAGAGCCTGCTGGGGCCTCCTGTGTGTGATTAAAGTTCAGTCAACAGAGCAGTAGATAATAACTTTTAAAGTAAACACACTGTACTGATTGAAAAAAAAAACATATTTTTATGTTGGCTGTGTGAGCCTTGAAAAAGGTTGCATAAACAGAAACGCAAGTGATTTAACTCCTGAATGAGCAGTGAGACTGTAGGGGCATGATCTATACACCAAAACTGATTCATTAAAGGGACACTATGGGCACCCAGACCACTTCATCTCAATAAAGTGTTCTGGGTACCACTCCCCAGTTGTTTTAACCCTGCAACTGAAAATATTGCTCTTCTGCAGGAATTGTAATTAAACTGTGGGGTTAACATGCCTCTAGTGGCTGTTATACTGACTCATATCGTCAAGATTGATGATCTCATTCAAGGAGGTGAGGCAGGCCATAGAAAGAGCCCCGCAGCAAGTGTTAAAGGAGCACTAGAGGGTCAGGAACACAAACATGTATTCCTGACCCTATAGTGTTAAAACCATCATCTTACCCCCTTGGCCCCCTTTGCACCCCTAAAGATAGTAAAATATTACTAGTATTCATGTCTGAAGCTGCTGCCTCTGCCTGTGAACTTCCTCTGACCTCTGACATCATCAGAAGTGGTTGCCTGATCCAATCACAATGCTTCCCAATAGGACTGGCTGAGACTGACACGGAGGCAGATCAGAGGCAGAGCCAGCACAATTCAAACACAGCCCTGGCCAATCAGCATCTCCTCATAAAGATGAATTGAATCAATGAATCTCTGAGGAAAGTTCAGTGTCTGCATGCAGAGGGAGGAGACACTGAATGTTTGGATGCATTTTAGGCAGCCATGACCCAGGAAGGATCTCTAACAGCCATCTGAGGAGTGGCCAGTGAAGTTATCACTAGGCTGTAATGTTAACACTGCATTTTCTCTGAAAAGACAGTGATTGCAGCAAAAAGCCTGAAGATAATGATTCTACTCACGAGAACAATAAGCTGTAGTTGTTCTGGTGACCACAGTGTCCCTTTAAATGGTAAGTAAACTACCTTTCACTTCAAATGAGTTGGTACAGTAACCAAAATAGTGAGCAGATCATTATAGTGTTAGAATACATGGATGTATTCCTATTGCTATAGTGTTCTGTTAAAGGACCACTCTAGGCACCCAGACCACTTCAGCTTAATGAAGTGGTCTGGGTGCCAGGTCCTTCTAGGGTTAACCCATTTTTTCATAATTATAGCAGTTTCAGAGAAACTGCTATAATTATGAATGGGTTAAGCCTTCCCCCAATCCTCTAGTGGCTGTCTCATTGACAGCCACTAGAGGCGCTTGCGTGCTTCTCACTGTGATTTTCACAGTGAGAGCGCACTCCAGCGTCCATAGGAAAGCATTGTAAATGCTTTCCTATGAACGCTGAATCGCGCGCTCTTGCGCGGCGTGCGCATTCAGGCGACGGGAGAGGAGGAGAGGCTCTCCGCGCGCGCTGGAAAAGGTAAGTTTTTACCCCTTTCCCCCTTCCAGAGCCGGGCGGGAGGGGGACCCTGAGGGTGGGGGCACCCTCAGGGCACTATAGTGCCAGGAAAACGAGTATGTTTTCCTGGCACTATAGTGGTCCTTTAAGCTAAAGTTGTTTTTGTGCGCAGAGTATCCCTTCAAAATTAAGCATTGACCTTTAGACTGGCTTCTGGTTGAAACTGACTGAATATTGTGCAAAGGCCAAATGTATTGTGGAATGTAAGATACCAATTAATCATTATTTTTTATCAAAATAATGCTAAAAAAAAAGCATGAGTGGAATGTTTCTACAGTTTACTAATAAGAAAGTTAATGTGTAGCAATGTCGGACTCTCCAGTGAAACTAAAATATCTTTCTGTTGGTCAACGATGACATCATAGGTCTCACAAAATCCAGGAAAAAGATTTTGCAATATGTAACATAGTGAACCATTCGCAGTCTGTCTTTTAACCTAGGCTATTCGTCAGTTAAGGTCATCGTATAAGAAGAGTCTTTTGTTCGGTTTTCTATTTTTATTTCCATTAGAATCCCAATTATAAATGTCCAGAACAGCATTTTATAAGCAACTACTGTAAGTTGCTGATATTTATTGCAGTGTGATGAGAGAGACTGTCATTGTCAAACACTTCCCTTTATTGTTTTGGCAAAGTGGAAGATTTGCTCACCAGAAACATTCACAACAACTACAGAGCACGTACTGTAGATGCTGTGAAGGACAGCAGGAGTAATGTGTCTACCTGTAGGGGGGTTCTCCTGCTACTTTCCTGTCTATCGATTGTTGCAAAATATACTATGCCATGGTTTTTTTTTTACAAAAATCTATACATTGTATAGCCTTTTTTCCAGGACACTGTTGTGATGTCCTGGAATAATTCCATAATTTAGTATAATTGTTCATTGACAAATACACTATATATTTTTTCCTGTGGAACCCTTTGACATAGTGTATCAACATCGTGGGACAACATCAGTGTGTGAATCTGACACACAGATACACACACTGGCAGATAGTGGTACACAGATACACACACCTTAACACACTGTGTGTATCTGTGTTTGCATGTGTCGGTGTGTGTCAAGGTGTGTATATCTCTGACGTCATATTCCGGCTTCGGCATCACTGCTGTGCGCGCGAGGGAGCTGAGCAGGGAGATCAGAGCTCACTGCTCCCTCGCCGCCCGCGGACATTTAGGGTTCCGCGGAAGACCAATTGGGAAACGCTGCATTAAAGGAACACCTAAAGCACAGCAGCTTAATAAAGTGCTTTATGCGTGAAGTGTGTCCTCTTTTTTCATCTTACAAAAAGTGCAGATTTCAAAAGAAATTGGCACTTTTATAAATTAACAGTATTACACTACTCAGTTGTCAATCAGACAGATCTGACAAGTCCTGTTACTTCCTGGTATGGTTAGCTCAGTTGAGCTAAACTCAAGAGGCAGCAAATGCAAAGAGCACCTGCCTTGCAAAGACTTCTCGTTGAGCTGCATTGGGAAGTCTGTGATTGGACACTCAGTAAAAGTCTGGGCAGGGTAAGAAGGGGAGGGCTTGCAAAGGCAACAGATAAACGATATGTTGCTTTTGTAAGCTGTTTTTAGATATACCCTAATGAAAAATGCATATACCCTCAATTGAGGTATATCTACTAAATAGTGATTTATAGCTATATTTATTTTATTTTTATTTTTATTTGGGCAATGGAGTCCCTTTAAATATTGGTCAATATAGTCCCTTATAAATATTCACTACTGAAGGAAAGTAATCTGTAAATCAATTCATGGAGTAGAAATAATTTCTATTTCTGGTGGAAAGAATATGCTAATCTGGATTTATAAATAATCAGATGTAAAGGGAAAAAAATAGGGATTTATTCACATAACAGCACATTATGGTGAGTTTACAATTGACTTACTTAATTTACACAAGAACCAAAGAGCTGGATTAAATGTGAGATCTATTTTACAAGCCTGCTCTTGAGTATCAATTCACCACATGTTGGACAATGGGAAAATTTACCTTAGGCACAGTAATTCCAGAAATCATATTTCCATATTTTCTCTGAATTCCCAGCTCAATATGCTAATGAGCACAGACAGGTGTCATGTTCTAGATTTCACCTTGCATTCCTACAGGTATCCTCAACAATGGAACACTGTTTGACACAGATTTTTAAATCAAACAATCAAATGGATTATTCAGATTTGACCTTCGGAGTCTTGTCAGCTTGGCATCAGTTCTGGTGTAGAAATCGAAGTCTCACTGTGAGCATATGGCATGGCACACGTATCAGGAAAGTGGGTTCCCTGGCAAACAAACCAGGTAAGAGCAAGACTGAATAGTGTAGGCCAGTGAGAATAAACATGTAACTATTATTTATCAGCCAGGACACATTTACTTTGCACAATTCTTTAGGACATTGTTACTCTGGCATAATGCTCTCATTCTTCTATAGGTATTATCTATAGGAGTTTTGTGTTGGGTAATTCTTAACTTTTGTATTGTCTTTGGAAAAATTCAAGTAGGGTATTGGTGCTTTTTGTGAGAAATTCATGTAATTTGCATGAATAATCTGTTGAAAGTACCTATACAAAGTCATGGGCACACTGTTAATGGTATTAATAAGTACCTATAAATACCAACTTGAAAGAATACATTGTGCACTCAACTTTGCACACCTTGTGCACTATAAGTGAGTTTTGCTGCTGCATTTATATAAGGCCGTATGCAAATGTGTATAGTTAGTCACACACGTGTCCTTAGCAGCCATGCCTTACATTTCAGAAAGGTGACGTTAACCTTAAGTTCTGTGAACCTTAGGGTGAAATATCAGAGGGTTAGTTGTCTTGAGAGTAGTAAATAGATGAGTATTAAGTATACGTAGATCAGTCTGTTATTGTTATGGAGATTTACTGAAAATGATCTCTTATGTCATTACCTAATGTCCAGGAGACATTCCAAATCCAGTAGAGCTTTGAAAGCTTTCTAAATATATACCTCTATACCTTTGGCACTAATTATACTTTCTGGCACTAGTTAAAAGGGCCTGCATAGAAAGAACGTCAAGACTATGAACAAAGTGACTCTATCTCAGGTACCTCCAGGGCCATAACTAGTACGTCAGGTTTTTCTGGGTGCACCCCAAGCGTGCACCCCCCTCCTCCCAAGTTTCCCAAAAAGTGTATTTTTTACAGCACCAAACAGTGAGCCTATAGTCAAGACAGTGTAGAAAAGTTCTAAAAAGACCATCTACATCTCTACTGTGAAGTTACAAATTGTTTTGTGCATTTTTTTCTTACTTTTTGAATGCATTTATTAATAACTTGCCCGAGTGCAGTTTCCAACCCTTTCAGAAATGACTGTGATGTTTAAAAAGTCTCCAAATTCCTTCGTCTCCCAGTCAACAGTTAAGAAAGTTGGAAGCTGAAGTAGAACTACTGGGGGAATTAGAAGGAGCTCAGTCTTGGACATATTGATCTTTAGGTGGCGAGAGACAACCAGGAAGAATTGCTGGCTGACATGAGAAAGTACAGAGGGACAGAGATCAGGTAGATCTGAGTGTCATCAGCATGAAGGTGATATTTGAATCCATAGATGTTTATAAGTTTACCAAATAGAACTATACATGGGTTAGATGGTGTTTTGCGCAAGATTCTTTCAACATTGCCAAAATTGAAAAAAAAGAAATTAAAGAAATTTAAAAAATGGTATAATGGAGACTAGGACATCTGGATATTTAACTGGGATGTGGGACATAATCTTCTTAAAGCAGTTGTTTGCACTTTGCGGTGGCATGTTTTATATGTTTTTTAAACAGCCTTAATTTAAACTTCAGTTTATCTCTATATATAATAAACAGGTCGTGATTCACTTTCTTTATGTATGTAAATGGCAACCTTCTAAAACCATACACATCCCTGGGAAAACAAGTAAATGCAGTATTTAAATATTCTTGATTGATGTAATTACATTATCATGGCACCTTGTTTGTTAGACTGACTGATGGATATCAAAAAGACCTTGGAGCTTTTCCTCTGGATGATAAACATTTTATGATCTTAACAATGGGACTTCCCTAGCATATTAAGCAGTGGCAGGTAGTGGCAGGAGCAGGGCTGCTGATGTTTGGGATGTGTGACCTTTACCATCCAACAGAGCACACATGGGGGATGCTATTACAATGCATTGGGCAGTGATAACCTGCCACCTTGCTATCCTCCGGCTACTGGATGCATAGATTTAACTAACTTCCTTTATAGTGAAAGAGAGGCAAGGATTAGATGTTACTTTATATCCCTGTTGCCTCTTCTCACACCCTCACACCCCTACTGCCAGTATAATGGGGTTTGGGCTGAGAAGAGCAGTTCACTAATAAATAATGCTCTTAGTTCTAATATATTGTGTAACGCGCTACGGAATCTGTTGGCGCTATATAAATGGCAATAATAATAATAATAATATATTAATGTACACTTATATTCGGGGTAGAAGATAGAGAGCGTTGGGGAGGGCTAGGGAGAGATAACTGGGGGAGGTTACGGCAAAATTGCTGGGGGCCTAGGGAAAGATAACTGGGGTGGGGGGGGCTCGGAAGAGATCATTTTAGATAGGCTAGAGCGAAATATTTGAAGTGGACCAGGGAAATATTTATGCCACCAGAGGAACATAAAAGAATAGGTGTTTTTGGACAAGCTAAAGAACAGTGTACCATGAAGGTGCAGTACACAGGAAGGGGAGTTAAATCGATTGTGCATGATGCACATGTACATACCCTAACCCCACTAGGAAATATCCAGTACAAATTATTAATTTGCAAATAGCTTGTATTGTTTGGCCATGCATGAACAGTTCTCTACAAATCATTGCTCTTGTATAACAAGCACATTGCTAGGAATTTGCAGGTTTATAGTGAGATATCCCTTCAAATACCAGGAATGCTCAGGCACAAGGTCTAAGGTCATGTATAAAGCACAGCAGCTGTTAGAGGATCTATGAGATTGTTTAGATCACAGAGGTACAGAAATTACTAACATAAACTTAGCAGAATAACATGAGCCATATGGAAATCCTCACATTTACTGCTCTCTTGAGATTTAAGAGAATAGTAATGATATCAAACTTTAAAATTGAGTTAGAATCTGTCACGAAGAAGGGTATATATTTGAAGCAATGGGTATCAATTGAAATGTTACGTGGATATACAATTATATTTATTAGAATCTTATCCAAAGTATTGCGTGTTTAAGGGGCTACTTGATTCTGATAAGATTCTGATAGAGAGGAGAAAGGGTGACTATTTATATCTCTCCTGCTCAAAGCTAGACAACAAAAAAAAAACTGAAATTGAACTCTAACAGGAATTGAGAGGACCCATCTCTTTGTTAGGTTTTATAAAAGTTGTAGGTGATAATATGGAAAGATACTTAAAAGGACACTCCAGACCCATAAAGCACATTAGCTCGCTGAAATGCTTTATGTGTGAAGAGTATGTCTTCTTTTTTCATTTTTTTTTTTTTAAAAAAGGGTAGATCTACACCCCCACGACTGTCAGTCAAACAACAGGTCCTGTTACTTCATGGTCTGGTTAGCTCAGTGGAGCTAAACTCAAGAGGCAGAAATTGACCAGAGCATGTGCCTTGCAAAGACCTCTCATTGACCTGTATTAGGAAGTATGTGATTGGACAGTCTGCAGACAAGAGAACTGCAGCTTTTGCAAGCTGTTTTTAGATAGATATACCACCCTCCCCCCCAAAAAAAATACATAATTAAATGCACACGCTTCGTTTTGAGTATATATACTAAACAGTGATATTTATTATTTTTGCATTTGAACAGTGGAGTGTCCCTTTAATAGAATGTTTTAATATATGAGGTTGAATATAATTTTGATGTGTTTTTTTTGCGATATAAAAACTTCAAACACTATAAACAAAAATTAGATACCTGAAGTGTTATTATGTTATTAATTTATTTTCTAAACCAAATATATTTTACATTTTAAGGGGTCATATTAATTTAGAGGCATGAAAAATCTTCAAACTATTAGGGTCACAAATGCAAATGTTTAAATGATTATACATATGGATTTATGCATTCCGTGTTTTGAAACAAATTGGTTAACTATATAATACATACAAATACAAATTATGGTTTAGATAGAAGATGTCAGGTTTAAAGGGACGCTCTAAGTACCAAAACCACTACATTTTAATGTAGTGGCTTTGGTGCATGGATGATGTCCCTTTACTCGGACAATGTAGAACATTGCCTTTTCTGAGAATCAACAAAGTTTACATTTGTGAGAGAACACATCTAAAGTGGAGTGGTCATAAGACTGATGCCAAACATGTTCAATGCTTCTCTTAGTGATGCATTAAATTCAACTTTTCTTTATGAGAAGCATTGGACTTGTGGAGCATTATGATTGCGGCACATGCACCATAGGTTCCCGAAGCATTGCATTGTACCAAGATCATTAGTAGTGATTAGCTGACAGAATGCAAAGCGGCTTAGAACCTCAGAACATTTCTTTTAATATAAAGGACTTCCTTCAAATGCCTCTAAAACGTTAGCAATAAAAATGCATGCTTGGTAATGTGTAAATGCCAAAGCTGACTTGCATTATACACTTCTTACAACTGTCCCATTTGATGTGGTTATGGCTCTTTTCAAAACTTCGGAATTATTCCCTTGTGGAACATAAATAAATCATTTATACAAAATAGTTGGAATACCTTGAAACATTTCAGGCTATGGACTTAGATCACAAAAGTCTGTTACTTTTTTAAAAGGCAATGACCCAGGTTCCAGATCAGAATCGTTTACAGCAATATTTACAGTGCAAACTATCATAGATAATGAAATGGTAAACTCTCGAAACCTGGAGGAAGATCACATTCCAAGCTACTTAACATAACTCTTCTCTCCATGTTATGTACTATATCTGACGCAAGAGAGAGATATGCATTTATTACACAGAGTAGCACTATCATCTGCAAATCTGCTTTAAAGCAAACATATTGAGAATATTTTATACCAGAGTGAGGATCTACTGCCACATTTTAGGTAAAGCAACTCATTTCTTGACGTCCAATGCAATTCAACGCTAAGTTGAAGGAAATGTATAAAGCATTAAAAAAAATATTCAAAAAAAGACAAAAATATTTTTTACACATCAAGAGTCGGTAGCAAACAACCAATCTCTCACCAGGTAGAGGCTCACCAATCAGAAACGTCTCATTCTGGTCTGGGTGGTGTATTTTTCACGGAGTTCATTAAGGGTTTGTGGACAAATAGGACATCACTTTGTGGAATGCTCTGTAAGCTGATAGCAGTCATGCAGGGATGTGCATGGATCAACAGAGCCTTGCATGGGTAAGTGCCTAAAAATATGTTTAATATGTGGAACGTCAATGACACTGCTGCACAATCATGGCATGGTGTCACTAGCCCATTTACTTTGGCAGTTCTTGTCGGAATATTGCCATATTTTAGTTGACACTTCTTCCAGCATGTACAATAAAGTTGAATAGCCATTCTTTTCATTTTGTTTGCTTCTAATAAAATATTATTAAGTTTATTTTTCCCCATGCACCATAAAAAATTGGCCTGAAAAGAACCTTAAATTGTTAACATGTTTACTTACCATTCTTTTTTGTTAGTAATGTTATTTGTAAGATTTCACATTTGCCCATTGTTTATGACATACACTCTTTTATGGCTCTTTTAGCGGATTATTTGAGACCAGTAGAAAAATCGGTGGAGAAGTGATAGTATTCATGTGTGGCATTTTAGAATTACTAAGCACTGTAATGTAAACCTGTAGAGCTCACTAAATTTACATCATTTACATCAATGATTAATCCTTAGCAGGATTTCTTAAATCCCGTGTGAAAAGGTCACTTGACGTTAAGTCCTGCGAAATTTCACAGAAGGAGGTTGCCAATCCCGCATTAGTTAATTTAACATTCTAATTTCATACTGCCGCACTTCAATGACTCTTACTTTGTTATAAGCGCACTTTGGATATTCGTAGTCTGTGTTTTGGAGGACTATAAATCAACAACATTTTCCACAGTGCTGTATAGTAAGTTGACAAGACATACAAATAAATTCAACAACGCTAAACCTGACTTACACGAACAATTGCGGCAACCATACAATTTTACAATCATTCAAAATTAAGCCCTGCGCTCATAATCCCACTACCCCTCGGCTGCAGCAATGGCTACAGTATTCATCAGACCAATACATAAAGCTATTTTTTTTTCCAAAGTTCCGTGCGTACTGTCCCACTCCCCATATGCACATTTAAATAACAGGAGGTATTTAGCACCACCCCAATGGCCATTAAAGGGCAAGCTCATCTGCCCAGTCAAGGCAAACAAAGTGGTTTACTCAGACTCCTTTTATTTAAATGTGTGTAGGGATTTGGGTTAGTGAGGAGGTAACGTTTTTTGCTTTTAATAGAGTCATGCAAATAATCCATTTATAGGGTGATGTATTTAGGAGCTACAAATGTAAAAGGATTATGACAGATTTATTTCCTCAACAGTAGGTTGCTCACTCGTGCCTTTAGGTGCCATGAGTTGGAGGTGAGTGATGACAACTGGTAATTGGCATGGTGCCGACCCATGCATTAGGGGGAAATTTAGTAATAGAATAATACGAGGGTGTGTCCTGTGATTTACAGCTTTGGAGGCTATTGAATTGTTCTATAAAATGAATTCTGTAAACTGGTTCAGTCACTGCTTCTGGCGACAAAGCACGTACTGTTTTTCTAATCAAGTGTTTCCAACTTTTAGGATGTGGTGTGGCCAGAAAAACAAGTTGAACATAAGGCCTTGATTTTCCTGTATGTGTGACTTAGGAACAAATCAAAATGCACAGGTGTCCTAAAATGCAAGGTAAAATGCAACTCTCGTGCCTTACTGTATTAACCATTCTAAAGTCAGGTAGCCATGTTTCGACTTGTTACTGAAAGAGAAAATGTAATAAAAAGGCAATGGACTTCAAATGAAGCATTGGAAGTGCAGGAATGATTCATCGGAAATATACACATTAAACGTCGGTGATTTTTGGTAAGTTACAGAGATTCACTCTTTTAAGCATTTAGTGTGGTTAAGCAGTTATGAATCTGGAAAGGATTTTCATTGGCACAAGTGGATGGAATGTTTCAAACCAACCATAAAACCACTACATCTTAAGGGTTCCTGTACTAATACATAACCATTTTACAATAGGTGTTTGAAAATATTATAATAATAATGAGGAGAAGAAAATGTCTGTTGACGTAAAGCATCTATAAATGATATAAATTATGAGTGTTGACTCCGTTGTGTTCTGGAGCAAACCAGACTTTCACCCATCAAACTCCTCAACATCCAGATCCTGGTTCCAGATACCCAACCCTTTTATTTTATTATTTTAACATGGCTGTTCCTGTTAGCTCCCATGCCGACACTTGAACACCTAATCCTGTTCCAAGCATTGTTATGTAGCTATAATTTCCAAGAGTGTTCTCCAACCTCCTTCTGGATTCAAAGTCCATAAATACTAGACCAAAAGGCAAATAGGGCTTGCAATTAAATTGCCAGTTAAAGGTCTACTCCAACCCTTCTTTAGTTAACATTTCTTTCCCCCTCTTTGAGAAGCATTTGATTGGACCATTTAAGTGGCTCAAAACACATGCAAATGTTCATCGGAGGAGCTGGCCTGAACATGGGAGGGTATTTCTTAAAAAAAAAAAAATACACAACCCCCAGCCTCCCCTCGCCATACTCATTAAGGGAATGGGAATGGTGGGGTGGTGGTAGAAGAAAGAGGGAGGTGGAGGGAAGGGACATTAACACTTTCCCTTGCAGGTGCTGCCAATAGTGGGTAGTGCACACTGATGATAGGCGTATTTTTTGCACAGAGATAAGATTAGGCAGCCTGGAGTTCTGTTTGTGTAACTCAGTTGGTGTAAGAAGCCCTTGGCACATTAGTGATTATGTCTCTGTATGTGCTGTGTTTCAAACAAAAATGCTGCACATACAGATTCCTACCACCATGACCACTTCTAATGGCAGAAATGGTTATGGTGGTTGGAGTAACCCTTTAAGATCCACAGTCCATTTCACAATAAACTTTAAATATTTATTGGCATTCTATTGTGTTGTGAAATTGAACTGAAATATGACACCTTAAGGGTTTTCTTGAATTAATTCCAGTGTCTTGTCTAGTATTACCCATTGCTCAGACTATCTCACCTGACACATATTACTATATCACTGCTCATTCAGTGCCAGACTAGAGTTTCCACAACGAGCATTGGAAACCTTGACCTTTATATAATGAATCAATATATAATGTATATTTTATTTATTTATTTGTCCTTTATTTGTGGTGGTTACATTTTGCTAACACAGGACTTTTTGGTTACACAGGTATCTCCTTGAAATATTGGCTAACCTCAAGGCTAGATTGTTTGTGAAGCTGGAAACATGGATCATAGTTAATACATTTTATAGGTAGCAGGAAACATGACATATGCATAGTCGCCTTCTTGGCATACGCTTTAAAAACCCATAACCCTCCAATAAGATTCAGACACCTTCTTGTGGGAAAATTATCACAGCTTTTATTTAAAAAATAACATAAATAATTTAAGGTCATTGTCAACATACTTGAACATTGCATATTCACCCCAATTATTTTTTACAACTCTACCCCAGACAATGACCCACATAACAATAATTGATATCTAGTGATGTCCCGAACCGTTCACCGAACGGTTCGCCGCGGACGGCGAACATATGCGGTAAACTTTGACCCTGTACCTCACAGTCAGCAGACACATTCCAGCCAATCAGCAGCAGACCCTCCCTCCCAGACCCTCCCACCTCCTAGTTCACAGTCTCAGCCAATCCTATGGGGAAGCATTGTAATTTGCTCAGACTACCACTTCTGATGATGTCAGCAGACAGAATCAGTTCAGAGGCAGACAGGGACAGAGCCAGCAGCTGCAGACTTGAATACAAGTTATGCGTGACATCACATGATGTAAATCACAAGGAGTGACATAAGAGAAAATTCTGCAAAATCACCAGCAAATACTCACAGTTTGAATTTGCTGTTTATATGGATTGCTCCCAGTGTCTCAGTCTCGCAAGTCACCCAGTCTCTCAGTGTCCCTATGTATCACAGTGTCAGTGTCCCCATGTTGCCCAGTGTCTCATCGTTCCCATTTCTCCCAGTGTCCCCATGTCTCAGTGTGTCCCCATGTCACTAGGATACTAGGGGACACAGTGAGACATGGGGACACTGAGAGACCCGGGAACACTGGGAGACATGGAGACACTGAGTCACTTGGGACACTGAGACACGGGGGCACAGACACTGGGAGACTAGGGGAAACTGGGAGCCATGGGGACACAGAGACACTAGGGACACTGAGGCATGGGAACACAGACACTGGGAGACTAGGGGACATTGGGAGACTAGGGGACATTGGGAGACATGGGGACACTGTGTCCCTAGTGTCTCCCTGTCCCAATGTCTCAGTGTCTCCAAATGTCCCTATGTCTCACAGTGTCCCCATGTGCCTTCCTTTCCCTATTTCTCCCAGTGTCCCTTAGTGTCTCAGTGTCCCCATGTTTTCCAGAGTCCCCAAGTGTCTCAGTGTCCCCAGGACTCCCAGTATCCTCTAGTGTCTCAGTGTCCCCAGGACTCCCAGTATCCCCTAGTGTCTCAGTGTCCCCATGTCTCCCTGCTGCCTTTCCCCCCATCCCTCACTTACCTGAGCTGTAGAGCTGCTGTCTGGACTCTCTGTGCTGCGTAGTGCTTAAAAGTAGTGTGTAAAAAAAAAAAAAGAGCCTTTTCCATGGGCCTGGAGCTGCAGCTCCATCAGCCCCTATGTTAATCCGGCCCTGTACACATACCAGGTTTGGAGCTACCAACGAGCTCGAACCTATCAATACCAATTCCAACTTAACTGTTCTTAGCGAACTAAAACTACCCTACAGTTGAACAAACGACCTACACCCCAACTTATAGACTTTTATATTTCAGATTAATAGTTAATGCACTCCTCCTGACACGGTATGTCATTTTTAAATTTTTTAATTTTTTTTCAATTCTTTCTTTTTCCGTGCATGAGTTAATATAACAAGCTTTTATGCCATGCTCCAACAGCAGTGGCATGTTTCAACATAGACAGAGTATAACAGTTGTGGCATATAAAATAGATGCACGTTTTTTGAATGATGGTTATCAAGAGAAAACAAGCTTAGTATAAGTATTTTAGTATGCATTTGTAGCAGTGGTGTGTTACAAGATAGAGTTTTATGTTAGACAGGCTAGGTACGAGCTATGCATTGATATACTGCTCAGCTATCCCATAGTATAGGCAAGAGTACAGCACATCTAATATGGTGTCTTGTGTAGCATACTAGCGTGGTTTGTGTATATATAGTGTGCTTGTGAGAGAGATTTTTAAGGTGAGCCGTGGCAGTGTTGCTAGTGTTACAAGCTAGGTCGTCTGATTATGCTAGAATGGAAAGGAAGAGGGCAAGTAGTACAACATAGCAATGCAGGCTTAATTTGAAAACCACTGGGGTCGAGCAGTACATGTGTCCGTGTGAGACCCGGAGGGGAGATGGGGGAGGGAAAAAGGTATGGCTGCATGCTCCTTCCAAGGGTGTCAGTTCTTAGGTGGCATGTGTTGAGCTATATAGCCAGGGCTGTTTCTGGACATGTGAGTCTCTGGGTTTGTGTAGTTTGTTCAGGTGCTGTCGACTGAGTTCTTGGGGTAGTTCGGCATGGTGCCAGGTGATAAGGAGCTGTCCCAAGTGCTACCAGGTCGTCTTTAGGTAGTGACAGGCTTCTTCGGTTTTCCCCCACTTGGATGGTAGCCAGATGGGTAATACATTTGGCCGGCTGTGACATGCATCAATGGGCCCATAATTTCCCTCCGGCTCCGCTATCTGGTCGGGAGGCTCGTGTTGCTGGCGGAGGGTGTGGCAGCTCCTTTGGTCTCGTTCTCTCCCCGGCTGGGGTCAGCGGTGGAGTTGTCACTGTGTTCTCTGCACAATCCTCCGTTTTGGCATTTAGTGTGGCTCCATATCGCCAGAGTGGTGAGTAGGATGTGCTGGGTGTCCGCCATCTTACCCTGCAGGCCTTGAGTGTTTGGCGCCCTTTAGTCTGCCCGATTTCATCCCTGTGTGGACCTGGATGACCCCCTGGGCCCATATGGGGGGAGCACGGGGCCGGCAAGCGATCAACACGCCGGTTTGTGGCAGTGTGGGGGCAGGGTTGGCAGGGCAGCGGCCGTCCACCCTGCTCCCCCCAGAGTAGGCCACAGCCTTCGAAGTCTCGTGCTTCCCTTGGGGGGTGTGAGGCTTCCGATCTCAGAGTCCACTACCCTTCCCACAGCAGTGCAAGAGTTTCCAGGCTCTGTTCGGGTGTAGTGATTTGCCTCTTTCTGGCTTAAAGGCCTGGTTCCCCTGGAGCCTCTCCGCCATGCGACTGGCCAGCATGGTGGTCCGGCCCCACCCCCGTCATATTTATTTTTAAAATATTATTTACTACCTTTAATCTGGCTTGTTCTCTGATATGAGATTAACTTAAATATCAGTGCCTACACATTTCATTTGGAACTTAAATCAATAGAGATAACTTTTTGGGGGGCAGGGGTACTTGTGATTTTTTTTTTAGACCTGAAGGCTTGTTCTCCATAAAAGGATGCCGTAAGGGATGATTTAACACAATATCAGTGTTTGCAGAAATAATGTAAATCTTATGAGTGTCTGTTGTTGTAATTAAATATATAAATTGAGGCTTGATAAAGGCTCGGTGTGTGAGGCCGAAACATTGCTCTACCATTTCCTAAAATAAACCCTGCCTTTTTGATATTACTACGTGTTCCCAAGTTTTCCATGTTCATTTGGATTGCTTCTTTGGTGCACCGTACTACTAAGTATTCGGTCACCTCCAATTTGGTCTACCAAACTATGTTATCTTTATAGGGAAAGATTTACACTACTCTGTTAACATTAAATACAATAAAAGATACAAGATAAATACAAGATAAAAACACTCTAATCCTTATAGCACTCTCCTAATCTAATCCTATACTACTGCCCCGGGCCAAACAAGCCCTTTAGTCTATTGTATTGGTGGTGTAGAAGCTTGACCATCTGTGACTGCTCCTGTGGCCAAGAACTGTGTTTATGTAGTCAATACTAGGAAATGGTTAGACTCACCACCTGACACTAAACCAGGCATAAGGACAAATTAATTTAAAAGGGATCATTTAAGGGGCCAGATCATTGTTACTACCGAACTACCCCGCAGGTGTATTGTAAATAGAAATTTTAGCTGTAGTTTCCCTGAAATATAGTATGTGATGTAGTTTCCGTAACTTGAAATATCACCCGTGTTTTACATAGCTGGATTTGTTCAGAACAGATATTTTGCTAAGATAACACCCAGGTGCTCGAGGGAGTGGTTCTAAGACCTGGTTAAAAGTGACTTTCAGCTAAACCTGTGAAAGAAAACATGAATAAAGCTGATACAGTGATTAATGGCTTAGAAAAATGTACTTTTCCAGGCAAGTACAGTAAAAGGTGTATCAATAGACAGTCGTCTGATAGTCAAAAGAATATTCCTTTCAGTTTTATAGAACTAATTTCCTTGTACATTCTCACATATGTTTTGCTGTGTTATTCAATAAAGTTTGATATGACGATAGTAATTCAAAATGTTTATGTTAAATTACCAAATTTTCATTTATGAATGAAATTAACTTATAAAAATAATTTAAAAAAAATTTATATCTGATTTATTAATTGAAAGTATAATTACGTTTGTGCATGTGTAAAATCCTAGAAATACATATTTTTAAAGCTCGTATTTAATTATAGATACTAGAAAAAAGAATTAAAGAGGCAACCCCTCGCTTGAGCCACTATACTTTTTATTGGATCCTTCATGGGGATAATTGTCAACCACCAACATTAATATCATAACCCACCCAAGGGTAAATAGATTTTATATTTAATCGCATAGATAACAACATTCAAAACCACTGCTTGTGTTCTGATTGACTTGTTAGTGTCTTAAAAATAGAAATCAATTTAGATCATTAGAAATGACAGCTGCAAACACTACCTGCAATCAAATAGTTACAAAAATGCACAGATGAGAACAAACTAATGGAAGTTCTTTATTTACTTTACAATGAACCGATCTTTAAAAAGTTAATTTAAATAATATATATGTATATGTTTTTTCTTTCAACAATATTAGTAATTTACTAATCAAATAGCATATTGGTAGTAAATATCATAACTGCTTAAATATATCAACATATTAAAAGGGACACTATAGTCACCAAAACAACTTTAGCTTAATGCAACAGTTTTTTGTGTATAGATCATGCCCCTGCTGTCTCACTACTCAATTCTCTGCTATTTAGAAGTTAAATCACTTTGTTTATGCACCCTACTCACACCTCCCTGCATGTGACTAGCACAGCCTTCCTAAACACTTCCTGTAAAGAGTCATCTAATGTTTATACTTCCTTCATTGCAAATCCTGTATAATTTAGAATGTCATATCTCTTGCACTGTTCATAGTTTGCAGGACCCTGCAGGAGCCTTCTGTGTGTGATTAAAGTTTTAAATTTAGAGCACAGGACATAAAACTTTTAAAGTAAGCTACATGTGACTGAAAGTGAAACTATTTTTTCATGCATGCTGTGAGTCACAGATGGGGGTGTGTGGCTAGGGCTGTATGTACAGAAACAAAAGTGATTTAAATCTTAAATGGCAGTGGATTGAGTAGTAAAAGTTCATAGACATGATCTATAGATCAAAACTGCTTAATTAAGCTAAAGTTGTTTTGGTGACTATTGTGTCCCTTTAAAAGAGTTTTAGTGTTTTTTGCTGATCTCACATTAAATGCACACCATACTATCAGTAAATATAAAAAATACACTGTAATGTTTTTTCTTTTTGTTTTGTGCATATAGTTACTTGGTTTTATTTATCACAGTAGCACAAGTATATTTGCTGTAGCGATTTTGGTCGGTCAAAGGATTAATTAAATGGAGCATTAACACACTGTTCATTTTTACAATAACTATTTCATTCACAGTTAGTGCATGTTCCCCCTGATAGTGTTTTAGGCTGTCAAATCATGTTCACACAAACAGTGCTATGCAAACAGAGTTGTAAACCAAATGTCAAGTTAAAGCTTTTGGGCTGATATTGTGTGATTACCTTTTTTCCTTGAGGCAGAAACGTAGAGAACAAATATGGCATTTCAAGAGTCAAGGCTGACCCCTGGGTAACTTGTAATTCACCTGACCATTAAATGAACATTTAATTTTAATTACAGAGAAAAATCATGCCAGAAACCTATAGACCTGCAATGGCTAATGTTTTGCTTTTCTATGTGTGAGGAGTATATTTTTTGTATTTGTATATCTGTGCATGAGTGTATCTGTATGTATGTACTTGAGTGTGTCCTCTTGTGTGCCTCTATCCCTGCATGAACATCTCCTCAGGTCTATGCATGAGATTACACGTGTAAGTGTGTATACATGTGTTCTGTGAAAGCTTTTATCTGTGCATAGCAGTTGTGTGTGTGTCTCTTTGGTTTTGCATAAGTGTGTCTGTACGCAAGCCTCTGCCCCTTGTGTGGTTCAGTCGTTGCAGGAGTGACTCTGTGTCTCTTTCTGTTCTGTGTGTTTTGCTGCCTGTGATTGGCAATGCCTCTATCTGTGCATGTGCATACCTACCTCCCAACATTTTACAAAAAGGGACACTTTAATTTTAGGGGTGTGAGTGGGGGTGTGGTGCAGGGAATTCTGAAAAATTTAAGGTGACTCACTAATAACAATTTTTGCAAATAAAACCTAATTTAGAACATTTTAGACAGACTAATTTCTAAACACATTTATTGTAGTTTAAAGACAACTGTGTTTATTGCTGTGGAGCTCAGTTATAAACCAACTACATGGAGCTCCTAGAAAAGAGGGACAGAGAATTGTACTCAAAACAGGGACTGTTTCATTGTAAACAGGGACAATAGGGTGGTATGCATGAGTGTATGTAGGTCTGTGTACATGTACATCTCTCTGTATAGGAGTAAGTGGGATTTTGTATATTTTATTTGCAATATAAATCCAAGTCTGGGTTGGTCTAGACATGCTTTAATAGAGTGCAGTCTGTGGTATATAAAGGCAGGGTTCTCTAAAGGAGGTGGAGTTGTGGGACAGGTCACTGTCCGAGGTGGACTGAAAAGACCAAAATAGAACACAAAAATACTAACATCAAATAATTCCTTGTCATTCGAAATAAAACTTTGGATTTTATAGCGTCTGTTATCTAGGGTACTTTCCTGTAACCAAAGTTCTCAGAGTATAGATTGTTGTATATCTAGACATAACTTTTCATAAAGTCAATGTTTTGTTTTCTATCCGCCCCACCTAATTGTGAAGGTGAGGCCACACTGAAAGACGTCTGATGGATTATTACTCATCAAAGAACATGTAGTGGTCAGACTGCGGACATATGTACCCCACAGAATGACATGTGCAATCATATAGTCTAGGATTAAATATGTTTTAAATATGTTTTAAATAAACAGTCGACCATGATATGGAGTAGAGCAGATGAAAAATTGGAAGAAGCGCCTTGGAGGGGTCCTCAAACTCCAAGTGACATGTAGTGGGAAAAGAGAGAAGACATATATGGTGCAGTATATCACATTTCCAAATAAAAACAGAAAGAAAATACACTTACAGTATAGGGAGCTATCTCTTATCTCTAAATGTAGCACCTGGAGAGTACAATCCCTGACTATGGTTATAATGATGAAATCTTGGTCCGACTCAATCAGAAATGCATATGTAAAAAAAAGAAAAAAGATAAAAATAGTGAAATATGTCAGGAAACCAAAATGTATCCAGTCTACCATGATATATCAGCTGATTCACTATTCCTGCAGACATAACACCCAATCGATCCTCTAATTGTCTGCGGGTCCTTTTACATACATGAAAGAAATACAAAAGGAAGAGGAGCGATCCTTGTGTAGTAAGTCCCAGTACTCAGTGTTGAATATTAAAATAAATGGCTTCTCACCTGGTAGGGAGCCCTTATAACCGGCTCCTAGTATGTAGGTATCTGTGCCTTTAAGGAGGCTACCACCCTTCTTTTAGCAGCAAAAATGGAAGATGGACTTCAATACAAAACAAAATTTATTCAATAAATAAAATGCAAACAAAAAAAATGCTAATTGATATAAATCTAAAGAAAATGAATGAAAAGTCCTATCTTCCAGCCGAGACGCGTTTCACTGTACTGTGACAGCTTTTTCAATCGGTGATGTGTTTGCTGCTTGTGGTGGTTCAAATACTGTGCCCTTCTTCTTGATTGGTGCTTCAATCATCTCATTATCCAATCACCAAACTGGCGTGCCTCTTTTGCAGAGCAGTTTCTATTGGTTGCCGTTATACTTCCGGTTTCGGCGCGTCCCACGTGACCCGGAACGTCACGTGCCGAATCATAAACCGGGGTGTGTAACTATAACGTCCATTTTAGAATTGGGCAAATGCCCTCTTTATGCAGTAGTCCGGTATAAACAATGTCAATGCAAAAGTATTTAAAAAGAGGAAGAAAATAATAATATCATTACATATGTTAATTGATACAATATATATAAGAAGCACATAATTACAATTACTGTGCCTCCTTGTTTGCATTAATAATGAAGAATGTCTACTTAAAGGGATACTCTCTTGGTCCCCCTCCATCTCAAAAAAATAAAAAATGCTGTTTAGTAGATATACCCCAGTGAAGACACACATGCATTTAACTTTGGGGGTATATCTGAAAACAGCTTGCAAAAGCTACAGAGGCCTTTGTAAGTTCTCCCAGACTTTCTGTGACTGGCCAATCACAGACTTCCCAATTTTCTTTTGCAAGGCAGGTGATCAATGCAATTTCTGCCTCTTGAAACCAGGAAATAACATGGCATGTTGTCTGATTGACAGTCGATGCATTGTACCAAGGTTAATATAAAAATAAAAGTAACAATTTCTATTGAAATCTGCACTTTTTGCAAAATGAAAAAAAAAGAGGACACGCTCTTCACATATAAAGCATGCTAAAGTGCAAGCTAAAGTGCTTTAGGGGTCTGGAGTGTCCCTTTAATTCTAAACTAAAATTTATAAAGCATGCTTTCAAAGGATGCTTGTTTGTTCTAGCCATGAGTTTTTGTACCATCAGTGTGCGTCTCTGGTTTTCAACCTTTGCTGCCATAGTTGTCAGTTCTTAGATAGTTTACTTTACTCTCACCACTTTTAATGTAACTTTTATCTCACTTATATCACTGTCACTCAATGTATTTCGATCACATACCATCGCTAAGTGTCATGAACAGCAGTCATCACATGTATTCCCTGTCTGTCCAATAAAAAAAAAATAACTGCTTTAAAGATAATCTCTTACTATTAATATTTTTTATTTAAATTACTGCTGTAAAGGTGATCTCTTACTATTATTTTTTTCATTTCAAAATCTATTAAAACGTGATTAAGCAATTAACATTCATAATGCACTCAGTCATAAATTCTATTTAAAGTCAGTCTCATTTTCAAAAAAGGAAAATGATGGGAATACTAACTACAGCAAATCATTTTCCTTATCTATCTCAAATATAAACTTGGTAATATTTTTGTCTATTCCTCTTTAAAAAACCCACCTGTATGAAGTCAATAATATTTTTGGGGTTTTCATCCTTGAACTGCCCTCTTTTGTTTAAGTTAAAGGAACACTATAGTCACCCAGACCATTTTATCTCATTGAAGTGGTCTGGGTGCACTTTTACCCTGCAATGTAAAACACTGTAGTTTTCGAGAAACTACAGTGTTTACATTGCAGTGTTAACTCCTCTAGTGGTAGTCATACTAAAGTGCTTCTGTGGTACGGACAATATAATGCGGTCACAAGACGCAGAAGCCCCATAGGAAAGTCAGGATGTGCGCGGGGCTCACTGTACATGCGCATTAGGTCCTGTGATGTCACCAGGGGAGGAGAAGTGAGATTATAGTGGTCCTTTAAATTCAGGATGTTAAAAGAGAAGTATTTAGTTAAAAGGAGTGCAGTGTCAGTTGTATATTTAACTAGTTTCCAGAATTATCTAGATAGAAAATTGGAGAAGCAAGGCAGTGTATACAATTCTTGGAAGGCTCTCTTTGGTGACATTTCGTCTACACTAATCTTGATGTTCCCATTTGGAGAACTCATATAAGGCAATGCAAGACCCTGTTAATGGATGTCTTTAGACCCTTCATTGCCCTGTTGGGGTTCTAATATCAATTTGCAAGTTCTGTTATTTTTACATTTCACAAGAGCAGCATTTATTTAAAGGAGAACTGTCACTTCCCAGGTTATTTTTTAATATTGTGTTTATCTCCTTATATTTAACAAATATGTATTTGTGAGGTGTGAAAAAAAATCAATTAAAATAGAATTCCACAAATCTGTATCCTGCAACAGGGCTCCTCTATCTTAGCTTCACGTCAGTCGTTGTTATAAGTTCTGTCCTTTACACCTGTCAGTCAGCATTGCGAAGACATATGGAGACAAGGAGAAATTCGACAATATTTCTGTTTTTCCTCCTTATTTCCGATGTTTGCTCTGGCTGTTAATGGACAGAACTGGATTGTGATGTAATTTGCTAAATATATAACTTTAACAGTAGACAGAACATCTCGTGAAAAAAAGGTTTACACAAATTATAGGTGATGTTCAATGTTTAATTCAGTGGTATAAATTCCTGAGACGTGACAGTGCCAATTTAACGTAAATCATATATTATGTCCGAGCCTCTCTGATGACTCCTGAAACTGCCTGAAGAAGACTATAAAACTGTGCTAATATGTTTTAGGAATGTTATGTTGAATATTTTTCATAAAATATATTTTATACCCATTATTTGGTTATACTACAATATGAGAGGATGGTAAGAGAATGACTGTACTTTGCACGTGCGCATGTTACAAACTGGCTCGATCTTACTGTACATTGTAGAGATAGTTTGTCTAATTACAGAGGCAGTCGATGGAGAGAGTCATATAGTGCCAGGCATTTACATTCATGGATGTAAGGGGATTTTCTTTTGATTCAGTCTAGGGAATGCAAACCACGACATATAACTTCTCAAGTATAAAATCATATTAGAGTTCCAGCTTTTGGGGTACTTTAGTAAAATGGTGACTATTTAGTAAACGTGATGGAATGTTTTTCAGTGCAGACAAACATTTGTTTGTACCCTTAGAAACTCCCTAGTTTGTATTAACATTTTGTTCTTTTAGGCAACTTTCCAATCAGGGCTTGAGTGCTGCAGGAATGCGTGGGAACAGTGTTCCTATACTTTTCACCCACAAGGAACGCCGTATTGTTGCTTTTATGTATGGGTCAATGTGTGTATGGGTTAGTTTGTGTGTGTATGTGTCAGTCTGTGTATGCATGTATGGGTCAGTCTGTGTGTGTATGTGTGTATGGGTTAGTTTGTGTGTGTATGTGTGTATGGGTCAGTCTGTGTATGCATGTATGGGTCAGTCTGTGTGTGTATGGGTCAGTCTGTGTGTGTATGTGTGTATGGGTCAGTCTGTGTATGTGTGTATGGGTCAGTCTGTGTATGCATGTATGGGTCAGTCTGTGTGTGTATGTGTGTATGGGTCAGTCTGTGTATGTGTGTATGGGTCAGTCTGTGTATGCATGTATGGGTCAGTCTGTGTGTGTATGTGTGTATGGGTCAGTCTGTGTATGTGTGTATGGGTCAGTCTGTGTATGCATGTATGGGTCAGTCTGTGTGTGTATGTGTGTATGGGTCAGTCTGTGTATGTGTGTATGGGTCAGTCTGTGTATGCGTGTATGGGTCAGTCTGTGTGTGTATGTGTATATGGGTCAGTCTGTGTATGTGTGTATGGGGCAATCTGTGTGAATATTCAGAGCTGGCCTTTGTGGTATGTGAACTGTGGGGTCGCACAGGGCGCCATGACAAAAGGAGCCTTTGGCTGCTGACACAGCACACATGCAGAGTCCTGCATAATATATCTGGTCAACAGTCATATCATAATATTCTATCTGACTCAACATAGCACAAGAACCGCGAAAGAGATGTTATAATGTGCACCAAGAGATATGGTGCATTCCTAGCTATTCACCACTGGACCACTAGGGAACCTAAATAGGCCAGAACTGGACCACCAGGGACAGAGGGAGCTTTTATAACTGGGCACCAGAGTAAGGGGGCACTGCAGGGAAGAGAAGACATCTTGGAACAAGGTAGGAGATCTAGTGACTGCATTGAAATGTAGCCTACATGAGTTCCCAGCCACAGAACTCCCCCAGTATGTGGCTGGCAAAGAAGCTGCTGAGTATAAATGGTGTCACACCAGCCTTACTCTGATGGTGCAACATCACCTACCTACCGACCTACCCTGTCATAATCCCTCACATGAACCCCAAATCAAATAATTCACCCATGAACCTGCTATACATAAGAAGTGTGTGTATCTTTGTGACTCTGAATCTGCAATTGTGTGCCTATGTATGTATGTGGCTGTGTTTGTGATTTTGTGTCTATGTATGTTAATTTGTGTGTCATTTAATGTGTGTGACTGTATTGTTTTTTGTGTCTATGAATGTATGTAACTGTGTTAATATGTGTATATCTATAACTGTGTTTTGCTGTCTGTGTACACGATGATGTGTGTTGATGTGTGTCTGTGCATATACGAGGCTATGTGTCTGTGATGATTGTGACTGTGTGTGTTAGTACATGTCTGGCAAGGTTATTCCCTAAAACAACAATTGTCGGGATTTCAAAGAGAATTTAAAAGTCAAATATGCTTCCAGTTCGCCTATTTTAGCCTTAAATATGAAAACCTCTTTGAATTCCCGAAGAATCCTCACTCTAGTAAATAACCTAGTATGTATGTATATGACTGTGTATGTTGGTGTGTGACTGTGTATGAGATGGCGTGTGTCTGTGTATGTATGTGAATGTATGCGTGTCTATGCATGAGATATGATTTCTATGTGTATTAATGTCTATGAGTTACAATGTACTGAATTTAGGGGGTGCATACAACACTGTACATATACAGCGAACTGAAACAAATAAAAATATTTTCCGTACAATATGCAGTTTATACAAATGAGTTCATAGCAGTAACCTTTCCAGTGTTAAAGAGGACCTCACCAAGTCTAGAGCCACCTCTGCACAGAAATAAATGCCTGGCCTCCTCTCATGACAGTATGGACTGTGTGTATGTGACTGTGGATGACTGTTATTACTTATACTGTGTAAGTATGTGACTGGCTGTGTGTGTGACTGTATATGTGACTGATATGGTGTGCATGTGACTGTGTGACTGCATGTGTACGTGACTGTCTGGAAATGCACTGTGTGTGTAACTGTGTGATTATGTGTGTTTGTGTCTGTGTACAGTATGTAGTACTCAAAACGAGAAAGTCCAGTCAATTAGTGTTCTAAATCTTGACAGTCTTTTCAAAGAAACAACACCCGTAGGCAATGTTTAGGTCACAAACTGTGACCTAAACCAATCCATGGAATATTAAATACAAAGGCAACATTCCACTAAAAAGGCTGTCAAGATTTAGGGCGCTAAGTGCCTGAGCATCCTTGTTTTTATGTACTAAGTATATCTGGAGATGTGGCCACTCCATAGATTGGAACACAGGGGATTTTTTGCTTTACATATCATTCAAAAGAAATGTTCTTTACCATTTTTTCTGTGATTGGAATGCAGTTCCCTTTATTTGATATTGATGTGTAAAGTATGTGACTGTGTGTTTGTGTCTATGTTTGTAACTGTGTGCTTATTTGTGTGTCTTTGCATGTGTAGTTATTTGGGGGGAAGGGTTAGGACAAGATGTAAGTGGGATTAAGAGACAAACGACAGATTAAAGTGGAAAGAAGGGATTAGGAGAGACACACAAGGAGGTTCAAGAAAAGTACACAAGGGGATGAGGAATCCACAAACCTTCATTCTAATCTATTGGCATGGTAAGGACTAATCTATGCCCAAACAACTGGAAGATATTTTGGCCTAGATACAATTCCTCTAACCTTAACAGTGCCAGGGAAATGGTGCTGTGATTATTTTTGTGTGCAAAGTGCCTAAAGGACTAAAGCCAGCCCTGTGCGTATGTGTGTATGGGTCAGTACGTAGCTGAACACTTGATAAAGCCTGTAGATTGGGTGAAACGCGTTGTGTTGTTTTACTCTTCTTTATTTGTTTTTATTAGTTATATTTAATAAACTAGTATATTTTTATGACCTCTGGACCTTCCTGTTTTATCATGTGGTTTAAATATCATCTGCCTTGGTGAGGAAAATACCACCTACACCCTATGGATTGAGCAAAACCAATTATTGCTCTTCACTTGTGAGTACATTTCCTACTGTTTTATTACTTTTAAATTATACAGTGAGCATACATATCACCATGGTGAAGATTGCTACTATATTATTCAAGAGTGGGGATATTCCATATATCGAAGAGCGTGGATAATTCCATTCCACGCTATTTACTAGGACCCATCAGAAGGCTCCTAAAAATATGACTTCTATATAAATCCACTACATCCAGTATATCTACAATGCTACACTATATTGGTGCTATTTTTTGTTTCTTTTACATACTCATGAATTAACCCCCATTGGTTCAAGACACTTACCATTTATCTCACAGATTAAATTTGAGCTCAATACTAGCTCCATACACTGACTTTATCGCTACTTCCCTCTTCCTGCATACTATTCACTCATGACCGGGAAAGGGGAATCTCTGGTTTGGGTTGTCCGAGCTAGTCCTAGAGCTTGTTATGTAATGAAAAAGGCAGCTATTGCCTAGGAACCTATTGTTACTTTTGAAATTCACAACATAACAGTTGCAATGATAGTAAATAATATTTTTATGAAAGAAAATAAAACTAACTCATTTTGTGATCACATGACTCCGAAATAAATACTCTTAAAGTGTTTATTATTTTTGAGACACACCTGGGCTCTTTACTAATATCCGTCATAGATGTATTGTATGAAGCCTCTAAGAAGACAGAAGAACATTGTCACATGCAACATGTCAGGTAGGTATGTTGCAACATATTGTGGTGATACAGTATAAATATACACTCGTCTGAACAAACTCATTCACTCTCCTCGAAGGTGAGAAAGATTCTGGAATCATTATCTTTGTATTTAGGTTGATTGGGGTCGGGAGATTGTTGATGTGGTCAACTTTGATGTGAGAATCTTGTGTTTCACATTCTTAATTGTCTTATGAAAAAATAAACAAGATGACTAATCAGGGAATATCACACAAGAACAGGATTCTCAGGTCTGTCTGATCGCAATACATGATCGGATGTTGGGCTACAATATTCCATGAAAATCCCAAGTGAATAAGATGGCACAGGTTCAGTTTAAAAAGTGCAGTAAATATAAAAATATTAAAGTGTCACTAATCTCTGCTTGCAGCAATCACACAAAACCCTGGTAGAACTGTTCAAACACAACAAAATATAGATAAATGGGTGCGCAACAAAATTATACCAGTAAAAAATGTATATTTCACAAAGCTTTGTGAAAAAGTGTCTCCAAATATTTTCATGCAAATCAATATTCCAAAGTTCACAAGTGACAACAATATTATCAATATTAACTAGGTAACATTAATCAATTAGTTAAAACATCAATTTATACTTAAATCACCACAAAGGGGTAGAAGCGATTTTCATAAAAGCACAAACAGTTGATATATACTTGCACAATATCATTATGTTGAATCAAAAGTATCTAAGGATAAAAAACATAAAAATCATCATAGTGCAACATTGAAAAATAAAGCAAAAAGAAACTTAAAAACCAAATAAACTCACAAGTACAGAGGGGTTAGAGTACCACTCCAAACTGTAGTGCCCAGGGACTATCAGTCCCTTGAGTGCGTTGGATCCAAGGTTTTTCCATGGGCACGACAGTTTGGAGTGGTACTCTAACTACTCTGTACTTGTGAGTTTAACCAATTGTATTTAAAGTTTATTTTTGCTTTATTTTACAATGTTGCACTAGGATGGTTTCGATGTTTTTATCCTTAGATACTTTTGATTCTAGATAAGGATAGTGGGCACGCGGCCATAGGTTGCCGGGGGAGGGGGCCGCTGGCTGTCTGCAGAGTAGGCACCTGCCTGCCTAAAACGGCTACTCTGCTTCCATGTCGGGAGGACAGGGGGAGGGCTCTAGGAAGCGATGCTGCACGTTACCATGACAACACTCCACACAGCATCGCGCAGGAGGTCAGGAGAGCTGCTTCCTAGCTGCCAGAAACATACTTAACACCACCGGATCAACAGGGATGGCTGCCCCCTCCCCCCCCCACTCCTTCCCCAAAGGTAAGAGGAAGGGAGTGGGGGGATACAGAATTAATATATATTTTTTTTAACGTATTTTTACCCCTACTCTGCACAGCACCCCTACCTCCCACACACAGCACCCCTACCCCCACAGCACTCCTACCCCCAACACAGCACAGCACCCCTACCACCCACACACAGCACCCCTCCCCCACAGCACAGCATCCCTACCCCCACACACAGCACCCCTACCACCCACAGCACCCCTCCGCCCACAGCACAGCACCCCTACCCCCACATACAGCACCCCTCCCCACACAGCACAGCACCCCTACCCCCACACACAGCACCCATCCCCCACAGCACAGCACCCCGGGGATGATATGCAGAAGGTAGCTGGTTGGCTTCTTTGGTATTCTATAGAGTGTGGTGTAACGGATCGACGGGCACCCCGACTGGGTACCTCCGTTGATGGATGCTCCTAGCGCTTCCTGAGGGCTCCAAGCACTCCAGCCGACACCATAACCACTGTAGACTCCTCCAGAGAGCAATGCAGGAACAAGCTCTTACAAGAGCTTAGTAGTGATTTAGCAAGGGAGTATGACAAGCATAGCAATCCCTTGTAGCAGATTCCCTCAATAAGAGACGGCACTCCAAATTGAGGGTGAAGTAGAATTGACTGTACTGGCCCATACAGCCTCTTTTATTCACATTCTACAAACATAGTACTGCCCACAGGGTTTTGAAGAACAACCAATAAACACGTACAATACACTCAGACACTCCCACACAAAATCCTTCCCTCTGCCTGTGACACAATTACCTTACACAATGGGTTAATATAATTATCACAGGCAGGAAAATACACAGTTTTACACAATATTCATAACTTTAAAAGTATACATCACATTCACATACTTACATTTTCAGAATCAGCATACTCCAAATACCAACATACGTCAAAATCATACAAATTGGTACAGTGCGTCAAAAGTTAGATCAACGTCCTTTGTGACCAAATAAAGCATGGCTTTTCTGCCCAAAACCAGTTCCACAGAGTCTTCTATCCTGGAGATAATTGGGAAGTAATCCAATTATCTCCAAGGACAGAGGCAAAACTACATTAGCCACATGGTAGCAAAATACAATAAAATACATAAAAATACATAACTGTGCAGCTATTGCATAAAACAGGTACATTCAACATATCCCAAGATAGCTTAGATCCGAGCACACATTATTACTGAATGGCGCTCAGATCACATACATACAGTTCAATTGCCATGGAGCCAAAGTCTTTCACATAGTCTTTCATTATACGAATGGGCTCCATGGCATAGCTATCTGGGGTAACACTGCTCACATAGGGAAAAGACCGAATGACCCGGCTTTCGGGTCTTTGCAGGGGAAAATCAAGCATTTCAACATGGGACCATAGTCACAGAGCAGGAGACTGGCAATCAGTCTTCTCCAATGCCCAGTGGCGAGGCTGGTTCCGCCACATGTGGTATCAGAGATAAATTTCCCCACCCGTTCCCAGTATTCTCCCAGGGCCGGACAATCCCAAAATGTGTGTAGCATAGTGCCTATCTGCGTTTTGCATCTCCAGCATAGTTCCGATGCCTACTTATAGATTCGCGATAACTTGTATGGCACCAGGTACCATCTCATGGTGATTTTACAGAAGGCTTCCCAGAGTGATAAGCTCCTTGAGGCTAGTTTAGTAATTGACATAGCTTCGTGCCAATGTGACAGGACAGAGGTATCTCATGCCCCAGCTCCTTCTCCCATTGGATCATATAGGGCATTTTGTCTTTTGCAGGCCCTGGAGATGAGCATTGTAACATAGAGAGAGAGGTTTCAAGTGTTTGGCTGCAAGCATTGAGGGTACATTCACTACCGCTTCGGGAAGTACATCATGTGTTGTGTCTAACCTGGAAAACATTACGTTTTTTACTCTCATGTACAAAAATAGGTCTCTCGGTGGTAGCGAGTATTGTTTTTGGAGCACTGGGAATGGTTTAATTGTATCCCCCTCTAATAGATCATTCACCTTTTGAATACCTTTTGTGACCCACGATTTAATCGTTAGGTCTGGGGAGATGCTCATCAGCACCTCAATTGGTGCAGAATGGAATAGGGTGTCAGGTTTGATAATGGTTGAACTCCAGGGTCTCCAAGCTTGTACTAGATATTTGGAATTGTGTAGCATATGGGCACACTTGACCTGGGGCATCAGGGAGCTAGCAATGTTGTGTGGACTTATGCATGCATTCTCTAGGGACAGCCAAAGCGGGCGGGGGCCCGTATGTGAGAGTCACAAAATGCATATTCCTTGA
Source organism: Pelobates cultripes (assembly GCA_933207985.1). Classification (NCBI taxonomy): domain Eukaryota; kingdom Metazoa; phylum Chordata; class Amphibia; order Anura; family Pelobatidae; genus Pelobates; species Pelobates cultripes. The sequence goes on from OW240912.1 coordinate 378,586,689, forward strand.
GCTAGCGCCGTGGCCCTATAATAGGCCCTGATATCTGGTAATCCCAGCCCTCCCTTAATATAAGGGAGCCCTAAATTACGGTATGCCACTCGAGGTGGCTTTCGCTTCCACACATGTGCATTAATGGTAGATTGAAATTGATTAATAAGTTTGGTAGGTTTTAATATTGGCATTGTACGAAACAGGTAAAGGATGAGAGGCAGGATCATCATTTTTAGAGAGTTTATGCGACCCAACCAAGAAACCTCTAATTCAGCCCATCTTACCAGTGAGGTTTTTACCTTGTGTAACAATGGATGGTGGTTTTCTGTTGGAATTGTTTGGAGGGATTTAGTCAATTGAACCTCTAGATAGGACAGTTTTTTTTTCCTCCAGTCAAATGTGTATAGATTTTCTAGCTGGGTCACTACTGCTTGAGGGAGATTTATGGGTAAAGCTTGGGTTTTGGCCGTATTGTTTCTATAGTAGGAGATTCTACCATATGTGTTCAGGATTTCTAGTAGCTTCGGAACTGAAGTTGTAAAGTCCAAAAAAACTGGAGAATATCATCCGCGAATAACGCTAATTTTTTCATACCCCCCCACGGGGTAACTAACCTGGAATTTGTGTGTTCTGGTTAATTTGGCGTAAGAGTGGTTCCAAGCATAGGATAAAAACAACTGGGGACTGCGGACATCCCTGGCGCGTGCCGTTGCATATATGGAAAGGTGTAGATAGGAACCCTATGCTAAAAACTTTAGCTGTCGGTTGTTCCTTTTTGAATATCACATTTTTAATGGTATAAATTTTTTGCGCACCAATTTATCTATATTTTCTACAATATTACATACCTCCCAAGTGTCCCTATTTAGGAGTGTCAAATCCTATTTAGAACCCAAATCCTTCTTTCCCTCTTTTCTATCTCTAATGTCTCTCTTTTCTAGGAGCTCCATACATTCCAATCTGGATATGGGAGTGTGGTAGGACTACTTCAACCTACTGAATTATATGTTTATACACCCTAATCTCCTTTTACACAGAGCATTTGTAACACTATTCAAACTTCTGTTAATGGCAGAATAAAACTGAAGATGCATAGTACAAGGTCTCTACTCAGAGTAATATCTTTGGGCAGTATAGTTACAATTGGGTTGGAAAAAGCCTGTTAATACTCCATAACAGACATCAGTACCACTTGAGTTCTGTAGGATTTGTGTCCTCAATCTGATGTAAACTTAAGATACGTTGAACACAGTACAAGCAAACCAGGACAGGCAGGCTGGACGCGAGTCAGACAGGAGTAAAAACTATTCGCAAAACAGGAATGAACCAGACACGACTCAGGAACTATGGTACCCTGGTGCACAGGATTCAGAGACAGATTTAAAGAATGAAACGAACAAGGCTTTCCATACAAATGATCTGACAGTGGCTCCGGGGATAGGGAGGAGTTTTATTAACAGTTAACAGGAAAGCCGAATCCAGGTTTGGTTCTTGCAGTAGACACTGAAAAGACTAAAAAGTATGCAGGAAATGGCATGGCCTGTTACTACACCAGGCAGAAGCAGTGCTGCTGAATTTTTTATGTTCTATAAGTAATACTAACTATATTACACTTCCTAGGAATCTGACAGAACAGGTTTGAATCTACACACTATTGTTCCTTTATTTCAAAATGTCTTGGCACCAAAGACTGGTATTGTCTGGTGACCTGTCCTACAGCTATGCAGATTATATTGGTGCTATAAAAATTATTTTTTAAGTGTTAGTATCTTTAGGGTTATTTGTATAAGTGCTTGTTTATATATACCTGATGAACCTTTTTCTAACGAGTTTATGTCTCCTTTTTGTTGTGCTTTTATTTGTTGTGCTGAGCATTGTTTTGTCTTTATTCCTATCTACTCTGACCGGAATCTTAAACTGCTCAGGAGGACAATGCATGTAACTGTTTGTAATCCTTTTGAGTATTTCACAATAATTTATCAAATCTCTGTAACTACTGAGAGATAGGACCAAACAAGGAAAGGTGAGATAAATGAATCACTGCAGTCCGAGAACAGGTTAATTCAATCAAACATCAGTGGAACCAGTGATTAACTGTCCTAGAATACAAACATCACTAAACATTTAATTATCTACTGAAGATTTCATATTTATTTTCCCAATTGCTTAGTGTCCTCTTGTCACGGACTGATGGCATGTGTGGTATTTGGGGTGCCATATATAGGGTAATTTTAGAACCCGGTCTGTGAAGCCAAATGTTTGTTACTGTCTCAGGCACATGAGGAATGAAATATAGAAATTGCATTCATGCTCAGTGTTATGGAAGCTTTAAATGTCTCTCCCAATGTCCTCTCTGAAAGCTACATGGCTAGAGGGCGACAATGGTTCTACGTTTTTTTTTTGTAAATTCTTTATTTTCAGTTTTTATAGTTATCACTCAATAACTTTTGGGATACAGAATGAAGAAGGGAGAAATGGGTTAACAACATAGGGGGTTCCACAGAAGTATTTTGCTTGAGGTGCAGTTCAGTCATATCCCATATTAACAATGGTTCTACTTTTTGTCCTCATGGACACCAAAAGGCAAGAAACCAACGTTACTAATTCCAACGTCCATTTATGCGTTTCTCCATGGCTTGTCTCTCAGAGTCACAGTGTTATTTACAAGAATTATTTGTTTTATAAACCCACTCCCACTCATGACATTTCCTCTCTATCTACTAAAATTCCACCCCGGTCTCTACCTTCCTTTTTCCCTCTTTACCCTAACCCATTCATCTATACTTTCCACCTTTACTGCCTTATTACGTATTATTACTGGCATTTAGAAAGTGCCAATGTATTCTGCAGCGCAGTACGGTTGGTGAAAAAGACAATTCAATATACACAGACCAATTTCAAAATGTAGAGAAGGCCATGCCTGTGAGCTGAGATCTAACCCATGAAGCATTGTATTACTGGGAAAGTAGATAGTTTGTGAGCTTCCAATGTAGTCAGCACGTACAGATGGATCATTTTGTCTCAGAATGCTGTATCATAACTGAACTGCCACACTGTATTCCATAGTTATCTTATAGATGCAAAACACTTCCTAGTCTTTGTGGTTGCCACAGACGGCCTATGTCTGGTACGTTTATTTTCTTACGTTTTGCTGTCCAGTACTGAAAACCTGTTTTTCCAAATAAAATGTATTACTGTTAAAAACTGGAACTACAAATGTTTCAACTTTCTCAAGGTTATTTACTGACATGTACAATATCAGGCATTCTTACTCAATTCCAAATTTAAGGCCAAAATATAAAATAAAATAAAATAAAATAGAATTACACCTGGCCTGCAGAATTCTTTCAGTTTAGCTATTGTAGATTAATATTTGAATTTAATTTTGAATTCCTGACAATTCAGGAATAATTATATTATTATTTATACAGATTACCCTATGTTATGTCATTTTTTGGGCAATTTGAATAATCAATCCAAGTACTTGCTAATAGGAGCAATGCACTCCAGTATGTTTATTTGATTATGCACTGACCACCTTGTCAGTTATTGATAATTTTCATTAAGGATATCTGTGTATTTTGCTGTGTTTAGCATTCTCTCCTCTCTGATGAAGTTCCCTTTTCCCGTCACTAAGACCACCCCAAATCATGATGCAATCACCATTATGCTTATCCACTGGGATGGTGTTGTACAGGTGAACAGCACTTCCTGGTTTAGTCAAAACATAACAATTTCACTTGAGACCAAACAGTTAAATTTGTCCTTTAGGTGATGTTTTGCAAATTCCAAGCACACATTCATAAGTCTTGCAGTGAGGTGAGGCTTTCGTCTTTCAAGTCTTGCCATCATGGCCAGATCGGTAGAGAGTTGCAGTGATGGTCGCCCTTTTCAAAATTTCTACCTCGACACAGTCCTGTCTCTGAGCTCTGCAGGCAGTCCTTTTAAGCTCATTGAAGCAGTGTTAATTTTGTCGACTAACAATTTTAGTCAAATGTTCAGATGACAATTCAGATGACTAAAATATGACTAAAACTAAATAGGCTTTTTAGTCAAAAGATTATGACTAAAACTAACATAAAATGTTCCTGCCAAAATTAACACTGCCCAGAGAGGCTGTGGAATGGGCAAAAGAGACAGACCAGTGCTTGGGAGAGAGACGCCTAAAGGGCTAGGAGGACACAAAGAGACACAGGGGATGGGGAAGGGGCAAAAGAGACAGATAGAGGCTTTAACTAAACCCTTTAGATTTTAGTCGTGTCGATTTTAGCCGACTAAAACCTACTGGAGATTTAGTGGACTAAAACTAGACTAAAACTAAAACGATTCAGATGACTAAAATATGACTAAAACTAAAATGGCTTTTTAGTCAAAAGACTATGACTAAAACTAAATTGAAATTTGGCACCAAAATTAACACTGCATTGAAGTGGTCTGGGTGCAGTGTCCTGTTTTAGAGATACTGCAATGTTTACAGCGTTAAGACAGCCTCTAGTGGCCGCCTATCAGACAGCCACTAGAGGCACTTCCAGGATTTTACCGGATTCTGGTTCTGCAAACGGACGCTGGATGTCATCCAGCGTCAGTAAAATCCCAATAGGAAAGCATTTATTTAATGCTCTCCTATGGGGAGGGCCTAAAGCACTCTCTGCACTCGCCACACATGCGCATTAGGTCTCCCGTCGGACGAGGTGGAGTGCCAATACAGTTCTGAGGATGATCAGCGCTGGTATCGGGTGTGTAAATAAAAGGGTTTTTTTAACCCTTTATCTCCTGCGAGGGAGACCAGAGGGCACTATATTGTTAGGAATACAACTTTGTATTCTTAACACTATAGAATCCCTTTAATGTAGTGGTTCTGTTATCTATAGCAGGTCCCTGCAACCTTAGCACTCTGATAAAAGGCAGTGTTTACATTGCTGTTTTAGTGGCAGTCACTCAGACGGCCACTAGAGGTGCTTCCAAGTCCAGTCCTGCACCGTGTGGCTTCTCCACACTCTGCATGGAGATGCTGAGCCCTCCCCAGAGAGTTGTATTGATTCAATGCACATAAAAGGGGGCCAGGGACCTAAATATCCACTCCATCAATATAGTGTCAGGAGTACATGTTTTCCTGACACAATAGTGTCCCTTTAACTTCATGGTTTGTTTTTTGCTCTGATATACATTTATAGCTGTGATATATTATATAGACAGTTGTATGCCTCTAAAAATCATGGCCAATTAATTGAAGATGTCACAGGCGGACTCCACTCAGAGAGTAGAAACATTTTAAAGATGATCCAAAGAAATGGGATGCATCGGTGCTAAATTTCAAGTGTCATAATAAATGGTCTGAATACTTATACTTAATATCAATAAGTATATTATAGTTATTTTATTTTTTACATAAATTTGCAAGTTTCTTCAAACATCTCGTTTTCGCTTTGTCATTATTGGATATTAAGTGTAGATTAATTTTGGTGAAAAAATAATAATGCAAACATTTGTAGCATAAGGTGCAAAAAAAAGTGAAAAAAAAAGAAGTAATCTGTATACTTTCTGAAGGCACTGTATACTTTTATGTGCGTGTGTGTGTACACACAAATTTGGATCTTGTAATGAGAGTTATATATGAACTTTAGTTTCTGTGCCAACACCCTTTATTTGAGCATAAAAGGCTGAGCTCGGTCAAAGAATGAGTGTAACTGAAGCTGTGAGACTGATGATATCCTAAACTGTGTGAGAGCCGGTATAGGAGTTAGTGAAATGTAGAGCACTGAGATATAGTTACAGGATTGTGTTTTATTTAAACCTTTATCATCTGCTTAATTGATTTTTTTTTTTCTCCTGTGTATTCAGATTGCATCAGGATAACAGAGACAAAGGTCTGGGTAAATATTTTACTTAGGGAGTAGGAGTCTTCCTGGCAAACAGATATACAGTATAAACCATTATTTGTCAACAGATTGACTTGCTTCATTCTGAAGGCATGTTGTTGTTTTGGTTTTACAAAATATATATATTTTTTTTCTTTTTCTTTTCTCCGTTTTAAAGGAACTCTAAAACATTAGGATTAAAATCCTAATAAAATACAAGTACCCCCTTTCTGTTTGACATTAATTAAAAAAAAAAATAGCTTTTATCCAGTGCCGAGGTATTTTTGGCACTGTTTAACTGCTCCATCTTTGCCCTCGAATCCAATAACCCACATAGAGCAGCATTGGGGACCTGCTGTACATGCGCAGCAAGTGTCACAGGGGCATCCAAGTTTACCCGGTCTATGCTACAGAAGTGTCTTCAGTGGCTGGCAGGATGACCGTCACAAGAAGTGTGTTTAACCCTGTAATGGACTCTACAAAACTGCAATGTTTTACATTGCCGTATTAAAACTAAAGGGCTGCGGCACACAGACCAAGCGGTCTGAGCGCCTTTAATCTGTCATACTGCTGAAGAGAATAGAATCATGAGTGTGTCTGTATTGCAGGTGTTGGTCAGTTGTGTTGGAAGAATTAATTTTATATTGATAACGTATTGATAATGACAAGGAAGAGGTTACACCAATCAGGAGTCTTGCATTGTGGCCTATAGAGTCTGATCTTATCACATTAATCACTGCCCAGCAGAGGTGTACAGGATATGTAGTTCGGCCCGCAGTCGTATTCACTCATCAGATATGATCAGTGGAACTGCCTGCGGCGTCTGTACGGACGGTCACTGTCATTACTTTATCCACAGCTCTATTCACATTTTTTGTGAACTTGGCTGTGTGCAGCAATTGCCAAACCATGCACGTGTGCAGCCATGAGATGGGTGAATGTAGGGACTCCCATCGCATGCACAAGCTCATCATGTACTTCCTGTGTAAACATATTGGCCAGATTTTAAATAGCAAATGAGTGACACAGTGACAGGGGGGCCCAAAACACCACGATTGTATCTATGGGCACACATGGTTATGGAGTATCCCTTTAAGTGTACTCTTCACAGCCGAATGCCTTCAGTTCTGCAAAATAGATTAGTGCTTTGTGTAGGTCACCTTTCACAGCAATCCTCCCTTACCTATAGCTCAGCAACTGGTTTGGGAAGTGCTTGTTGTTTTAACTTTAGTCATTAATTAAACTGGCCTTGTTTCTCTTTGCTCCCACTCACCCTCCCTCCAAAATAATTAATTGCATATTCTGTGAGTTTTGTCTCGATTGTTTTCACAGTCAGATCTCATTGCCTCGTTAGGTGAGGTGCAATAAATCATTTGTAATGGTGTTTGAGTGTATTTGTGTGTGTGTATGCTGTGAGTGTTTCCACGGCAACCTGTACCTAAACGCTTCCTCTCAGCTGTGAATGTGCGAAGAAGCAGTGATTGTGTTTGAATCGTTTAATGAATAAGCGACCTAAAGAGTATGTCACTCTAGGTGTTACCGTGTTACAAACCTGTACTCAGTACGAGCATTAGGCATTGCCAGTGGAGGCTGGTGAAGTTTTAAGATGGTGGGCCACCAGACTCCTGCCACAGAATTTTACTCCTCCCTATACAGTACAGGGATACTCCTACAATACAAAGAGCTGAGCATAATACAGAGATGCTCTTACAATAAAACAAGCTGGGCACAAGATAAATCATTAGAATGTTGATAGACTCCAAACATGTCAGATACCCCTAATTCACTATAAGCTCTCAGCACACTGTGTGCACAGGGTTAAAGCAGCAGGACACTGATAGACTCATTATTACCTTTACAGCTGGCATTATATAGGGTGACCAGCTCTACCATGTGTAGTAGGAATTCTTAAAACTATTAGTGGCAGGCACCCCAGTGCTCAGTGTCAGAAATGCCCACCTCTCCTTTTCACCTCTGGGCGTCCCTGGCTTTATATATATTAATTAAATATTTGAGTAAATTCCCTTGCTTAATCAGCCCTCAGGCAGACTCTAGGGGCTATTGAGGGAAAGAGAAAAAAAGACAATATTACACACTTATAGTGAAACTATAGTGCTAGTTAAAAAACCTCTTCTTTCACTCACCTAGGTCCAGCGCCGATATCCCTCGAAGCTGACTCAGGTTCTTTGCTCCTCCCCTGCTGACATCAGCCAGTGGGGGAGACCTAATGCGCATGCGCGGCAATGGCTGTGCTCGCATTATGCTTTCTCCATAGGAAAGCATTATGCAATGCTTTCCTATGGGGTTTTGGGTAACGTTGGACGTTCCCATGCATAGCGCGAGAATATCCAGCATCAGTTAGGCGACCAAGAGTCACCCAACAACCCAGAAGTCAAACCAGCCCTCCCTTTTTTATGAATAGATGCTCTCAAGTAAGCTTCCCTGGCCCATGTGCCCCTATGGACAATCCCCCACTAGGCATTGCTTGTCCGTAGAGACAAAAGAAATTTATTAAAAAGTTGTGAGGTTAAAAAAAAAAACACGAAAACACAGCCTCTTGGTTATCTCTTCTAGTAGGTTCCCAGTCCTCGTGGACCAGTAGTTTTCAACCACATTAAAGAAGTCAGAGATATCTTTTAGCTCCTAGCTAGACAAACTCTATAAATAATATATTAAAGCGACTGCTCCCTGAGCACTCTCTATTGTCTTTAAAACATTTATTACAACGCACTTAACTACCAAGCCTTCATTTTCCACAATGCCCCTTGTGTGCTGGCTGGTTGTTGAAGTCATCTGAGAAGACACAAATGAGTGGAAGCAGCAGGTCTACCATGGGGTATGCATCCTGTTCGGAGACAATGCCTTCATAAGAATCTAAAAGGATCTTGTTTCAAAATGGAATGACCCACTGATATAGCAACTGCAATAGAGAGTCCAATGCTAGCAGAATATTCCATTATAGCATTGGGTCTAATAGACTGGACCGTCTACGGTGACAGTAAAGTGTGGCAATTGGTCTTCTTTAATGGGTTAACTATAATGAATGCAGAATCTGCAGCAGAAAATGATTGAACATTTAATGAAACTCTGTTATATTAAACCAGAAATATAGATAAAGAAAAATATAGATTTTGTAAATTGAAAACACCAAAACATGAATGTAAAAATGAGCAGAAACTTATTATTTAAAGTCTCAGATGTAGAAAAAAATCCTAAATAAATTCAAACATTAGCTGTGTTGAAACATAGCTGTCCAGAGATACCTGAGAAAAATAAAAGTCTTTATATTACTTACTGACTTTTTTTTAAATTAAATATTCTTTCCTTACATAATTTTGGAGTAGGGGGTTAATATAAAACATTTAAAAATTATACAATAAATCTGGTCTGGCAATTATTTCACCAGGTCCAGAAATACAAATATAATTTGAAAGAAAGTATAAATCGTAAACACTGATGCCTAACCAAAACCAGGACATTATAGTCCATACTATCATCATGTATATAGCGCCAACACATTCCTTAGCGCTTTACAATTATGAAATGAAGATATTTGCCAACAAGTAATTTACATACGGAATATGCTGGAAACAAAAGCGGAAGAAGGAATTCGGCAAACGAATAGCCAATCTTTGAACGTATGTTACTATGTTGCGGTATATGCCCAGAGCCTTTTCTCAACTTCGACTGGTATTCTTTGCAGTCATACCTCAAGCATTTCAGGCTCCAAGCCAGTACTAGAGGCAGTAGTATTGGTTTCAGTCAACTTGCCTGAAGCATAGGGAGGTGATCAACTGTACTACCACTGATCAGTGGCAGGAAAAACAAAGAATCTTAAATCAATTTCATAATGTATGGCAGTACAATAATACAATATATAGCTAACTCTGTATATCCACTGGTCTTGTAGGGAGAGGGTGACTTTATGAGGAAAGACTAGTTCATTTAAACATTACTGGGTGCCATAAAACATGATTACTTTGATATCTCACTTGTACTACAGATAACAAAACAAGTACACACAACAAGGTTCACCCATGGCAAAGGAATTCCGCAGGTGTGCTTCCAATAAATAAATTATACACACACACACAAATTCACTTAAAGGACCACTATAGTGCCAGGAAAACATACTAGTTTTCCTGGCACTATAGTGCCCTGAGGTTGCCCTCACCCTCAGGGTTAAACTTACCTTTTTTCCAGCGCCGGGCGGGGAGCTCTCCTCCTCCTCTCCGCCTCCGATCCTCCTCTTCGGCTGAATGTGCATGCGCGGCAGGAGCTGCGCGCGCATTCAACCGGTCTCATAGGAAAGCATTCATAATGCTTTCCTATGGACGCTTGCGTCTTCTCACTGTGATTTTCAATGAGACAGCCACTAGAGGCTTTGGAGGCTGGATTAACCCATTTATAAACATAGCAGTTTTACTGAAACTGCTATGTTTATAAAAAAAGGGTTAATCCTAGAGGTACCTGGCACCCAGACCACTTCATTAAGCTGAAATGGTCTGGGTGCCTAGAGTGGTCCTTTAAGATGTTTAAAAAAATAAATAAATTCCATGAAAAAAAAAAATTTGAAAATAAGATTAGAATTCTACTGGATCATTGCCCGTTTGATTTCAGCCCAATAAGAATGTTCTACATGGCCCTGCTTACCTAAGTAAAGCAAACCGGATTCTTTGGCAACCTATCTGCATGGCCACAGGTAAGGTATGAAGTAGTGAGCACAGGCAGGGCCGGACTGGGGATACGAAGCAGCCCTGGAAAAAAATCTATGCCAGCCCCATAAGTCATTGTGCTATGTAGGAGGGTGTATATATATATATATATATATATATTTATATATATATATATATATATATATAGGCAATTGAAATAGTTGGCTGCACTCTCGGATTTCCTGAAAATGTAACTTTTATTGAAATATTTAAGAGAAGATCAATGTTTCAGTCCCTCTTGTGGACTTTCGTCAGGATCAGTGTGCAGCCAACTATTTCAATTGCCTATATATATATATATATATATATATATATATATATATATAGGCAATTGAAATAGTTGGCTGCACACTCATGCTTACTACAGACAAGCTCACTGTACACACATGCTCACCACAGACAGGCTCCGACACACCCATGCTCCTTACAGACAAGCTCACTAACACACACACACATATGATCCCTACAGACAAGCTCACTGACACACATACAAGCTCACTCACTAGCAGGCACACACACACAGGCTCCCTCACTAGCAGATGTGCGCACACACACACACAGAGGTAGACAGTCACTGACACCCAGGCAGACAGCCACACACACACAGGCAGACAGTCACTGACACCCAGGCAGACAGCCACACACACACAGGCAGACAGTCACTGACACCCAGGCAGACAGCCACACACACACAGGCAGACAGTCATTGACACCGAGGCAAACACCCACACATACAAAGACAGGCAGACAGCCACACACTCACACACAGGCAGACAGTCACACACACACACAGACAGTCACACACTCACAGACAGTCACACACTCACAGGCAGTCACACACAGACAGTCACACACAGACAGTCACACACTCACACAGACAGTCACACACTCACACAGTCACACACTCACACAGTTACACACTTACACAGGCAGTCACACACAGACAGTCACACACTCACAGGCAGTCACACACTCACAGGCAGTCACACACTCACACAGAGACAGTCACACACTCACAGTCACACACTCACACTGCAGGCAGTCACACACTCACAGGCAGTCACACACTCACACAGAGACAGTCACACACTCACACACAGTCACACAGTCACACACTCACACAGGCAGTCACACACAGACATTCACACACTCACACACAGTCACACACTCACAGTCACACAGTCACACACTCACACAGGCAGTCACACTCAGACAGTCACACACTCACAGGCAGTCACACACTCACACAGAGACAGTCCCACACTCACAGGCAGTCACACACTCACACACAGTCACACACACACAGACAGTCACACAGAGACAGTCACACACTCACAGGCAGTCACACACAGACAGTCACACACAGACAGTCACACACTCACACAGACAGTCACACACTCACAGGCAGTCACACACAGACAGTGACACACTCACACAGAGACAGTCACACACTCACACAGAGACAGTCACACACTCACACAGAGACAGTCACACACTCACAGGCAGTCACACACTCACACAGAGACAGTCACACTCACACAGAGACAGTCACACACTCACAGGCAGTCACACAGAGACAGTCACACACTCACAGACAGTCACACAGAGACAGTCACACACTCACAGACAGTCACACACTCACAGGCAGTCACACAGAGACAGTCACACACTCACACAGACAGTCACACACTCACAGGCAGACACACAGAGACAGTCACACACTCACACAGAGACAGTCACACACTCACATAGAGACAGTCACACACTCACATAGAGACAGTCACACACAGATAGTCACACACTCACATAGAGACAGTCACACACAGACAGTCACACACAGACAGTCACACACTCACCTCCTTCTTCCCTCCTGCTTGCAGTTCCTGGAGGCTGGTTGTTGGGGAAGCAGGGACTCCTACCTGCTTCCCATGCTGCAGTCAGCCAGGCCCCCGCCCCCGCCAAGCCCCGCCCCCGCCCCACGCTAAGCCCAGTTAGCCCCGCCCCCGTCGCACTAAGCTCCGCCCCCGCCGCAATTTTATTTTTTTTAATGATCCCGGCCGGCCGTGTGTGAGCTGTGCCGGCCGGCTCCCCCTGCTCCCATGGGGCTCTGTGCGGCCGGAGCTGTCAGCCCAATGATTAGGGCTGTCAGACCGGCCCCAGGTGCCGCGGCCCACCGGGAAATTTCCCGGTATCCCGGTGGGCCAGTCCGGCCCTGAGCACAGGTATACATTCACACAGCAGCTACAATTTATGTAATTTTAATGTGTGGTATGCTGCACTGCACCCGGCTATCTCTGCCTTGTGCTTAATGCTCACACAAGTAAGTCAATTACTGAACTGCTGCCCATCACTGTAATGCTGTTAGAGACAAGTTTGCTTAACACTACCAACTCACACGGTGATCCTCAGCCCTCCCATATGTATACCAACAATTCCTATGTTCTCCCAGAGGTGACACAGGATATGGGTGCAGGGCCTCAGTCTGACCGCCCTCGCCTTTCACCCGGAATCCAGGTCCAGCAGAGACAGTATACATAATTATTATGCATGTAAACAATCACTTACAGATGTATATAATGATAATTGTGTATCTCCCGATTGGCTAAGGTTGTAAATCTACATGGATTATGTCCCCTATACATGTACACACACACACACATTCATCCACATTACAAAGTGATTTGACTTTAATTTTCCAGTAGAATAACTTTAAAAAACATCCAGACTAAAGTAATTGATCTGGAAGAATACAAGATTAGGTAAATGTTTCAGCAATTTTGGACTAGATTATCAAATTTCATGGGGAGAAGAGGGGGTAAATTACCTAATTTTCTGGCATCTCTGTAACACTCTGATATATTTGCATAATTTGCACAGACCCAATGGTGACATTGCTGATGGAGGTCTGGTAGCCAGATAGAGAAGGGTTACATTTACCTGAACCTTTCCCTCAATGCCATCTTCTTCAGTTTCAAGCATTAAATATCTAGGAGCCAAAGTCAGTGCTGTACTCTTGTGCACGTGCAACACCGATGTCTATAGAGGAAGAGCTTCCCCCCCCCCCAGCAGCCATCACTGTGAATGGTTGGAGGAAATGTCAAGCTTGACAAAAAGTTAACTTCCCTTATTGTGTTGGAATATCAGTGAATTTCAAAAACAGTCACTGAGTATTTCATAAAGATTTTCTCTATATGAAATACTGATATTGGATTTGGGGGGGGGGGGGTGGGATGGGGGACAATGGGAGGATTTTAACAGAGCGGTTTTAATTAATGTAGAATTTGCATGTAAAAAATTACCATGTGTGAATCTTAGATATGTGATGTATTGAAAACACAATGAATAGAATATGCTTTATTATAAAAATCTAATTATTAGCAATAAAGGAAAACAAATACCATAAAAATGTCACATATGTTTAAACACAATTAAAAATAAATATAACTATTTTAGAGTTTAAATATACATTGTGCAATAAGTTATTTGCGTTCTAGTATATTGTCCATATTTAAAATCACATGTACTTATTAAAAGTAATAGAGAATTACCATAAGCTATTCCTTTTTAAGAGATTATCCATATAGACCTTCTCTAGATCTCCCTCTCACACGGCTTGGTCTGTGTTAGCAGGGAGGAAGTGACAAGCACTCACTTCCTCCCAGCGGTGCGATATTACAGGGGCCCGGTCGCGCTGTTAAACAGCCACAGAACAGGTACTTTTCCATATGGCTACCTCTGTGTGCACCAAACCCATCTCTAGTGTTTATCAGCAAAAACTCTATTTTGGTTTCATCTGACCATAGAACCCAATTTTGTATGAAGTTCCAGTAGGGTCTGGCAAGATGAAGACACTTGAGTTGTTTTGGATGAGGTGCCAATATTCATGGAGGGCACTGTATGGTGTTGATTGTCTAGCATCACAAATTCAGGTCTCTTGGATGGCCTGTGTTTGATGATCCATTGTCTGACACTTTTCCATGATGACCCAGGACATTACAATATTAGTTTGTGTGGACAGCAGGTTGACGGCGCAGGTCAGCCTCCTGGTAGCCAAAACCATGGTTTCCAGCAGTCCATCCATTCTGCTTGGCCTTACTTGGCCATGAGGGAATCCATCTGCAAACACAGGTTGTGGTGGCCCTTGCTGAATAGCCCCACCACAGCTTCCAATATGGACCCTGGGTCTCTTTCCTCCTGTGACTGCAGGGAAGCACGAGACATCCTGGATTCTGCAGGGACCACCTAAATCTCAATGACACAAGGACAAGCATGAGTGTGCCCCTCTCCCAGCAGATTGGCCAAGTTGACCTGAAAAAGATGAGACAGGGGGTTAATTGTGCACAAAGAAATAAGTGGATATGTTGTAGAGATTCTGATATGTACTTGCCTCTGTGCTATCCTTTTACTAATGCATGGTACATGGTTTTATGTGAAAGGATGATACAATTTGTTACACTAGAAATCATTAAAACTTATAGCAACGTTGATACAAAGCAAAATGTATCTACTAAGATCTGTATGAGTTTTAAACGAACATTCTGGACACCATAACTTCATTGGAATGCGAGGAGGTTCCCGGGCACTTGCTTACCTCGAGGGGTTAATTTGTTAATGGACCCCCAAATTGTTGAATCAGGCACCCAATCACAGTCCTCGAACATCCACGGCAGCATTACAGAAAGCCTCGTAAGGAGACACTGCTGGTAGACTGTGAGCATCTGTCAGCAGCTCTTTACAAAATCATGTATTACTCAAGCAGTTTTGTGAACGGGGAGCTACTGAGACCGTCAGCTGAGCATCTGATACAAGCCTTAAACTGCGGCATATGTTCATGGGCAGAGCAGTTGGGCACTGGATTAAACACTTCAGGATTAATCATTCCAAAGAAGTTATAGTGCCCAGAGTGTCCCTCTAATGGATCGTGTCTTATAATTGGATTAACAGTGAATTATTGTAAAATGGCTGAAAAGTGGAATGCTAAAATAATGATTGTGTGCGTGCATACCTGACAGCACTGCTATATGGTTTTGAACATTCTACCATTTAACAAGTGAATGTTTATGTAAAAAGAGTGTATTCATGTGGATAGATTAACATGCAGGATTGTTCTAAGATGTATAATGCCCCCTTTATGGCATGGAATGTGTTTTGTACAGAACTGAACCCAAGTATATTTTATGTGTGTAAAGAAATCTGTTTATTTAGCAGTGATGCTGCATGATGTTATGTTTCATCCATTTTGCCTTTTATATTGATAAAGAGTGATATAGATATCTATATATCAATATATGATTAAAGCATTTATAATTAGGATATAGTTTAAAATGTAACAAAGATCAAGTGACAGCAGTAATAAATAGAGGCCTATGGAATGACAACTTAGAACCTGATAATGGATAATTGTCTATCATGTGTTAATTTAAATTTAAAAATGTAATATTAATGTGTAACAGTATATTTAAAGGAACAGTACAGTATCTAGAATACAAAGGTGTATTCCTGACAGAATAGTTGTATAAAACACTGTTTAGGTCCCCAGACCCTCTTTTAAAAAAAAAAAAAAAAAAAATGGTACTAAACCACTGCCTTGCTCCACCTGTGGCTGATATCAACAAATTTGACAATCTCTGCCAATCCAATGCCTTCTCATAGGAAAGCATTTGGAGGCTATTGCACATGCGCAGCGAAAGGCCATACTGCGCCAATCAGCATCTCCTCAAAGATACATTGGATCAATATATCTCTATAAGGTGCATTCCACATCTATGGAGAGTGTCAAGATGCTGAATGCATGTGATGCACACTGTGCAGCACTGACCCAGGAATCTCCTGTGGCGACTGCCACTAGAGGGGTTACTAGGCAGTAATGTAAGCACTGTCGTTTACATTAAAAAGACTGCAGGGTCAGGCTGTAGATACCAGAACAGAATACTTACATTAAGCTGTAGTTGTTCTGGTGACTATAGTGTCCCTTTAAAGGTTTAAAAAAAAAATAGAAAAAAAATAAAAGTATTCACTAAAAAGTGAAGGGAATTGCCAAATTTTGACAAAAGTAGCTGATCTAGAAAAGAGCTGAAGTGGAACATTTCTCAAGTTCAGCTATTTTGGCCTGGATTTTTAACACGGCTCCCATAGCATCCACATATTCCCTCAATCTGTCTGGCTTTCTTCCTCAATGTGCCGACAGATGGGCCAAATAGGATCCTATCTTTGTTGACAGCAGCTACCAGCGCATACTTTTCATGGTGGGTAAACTTGGGCCTTGCAAACAGTCTTGTGTGAGCCATGGACACCTACACTTCCTTTTAGTGAATGTAATGCTCAGAGTATTTATGTGCCTCCTCTGCTTACCACCGCTTCATCTGTGGAACTTCTACTCCTATGAGACCCTACTTTTCCTCCACATCTGGGTAAACCGCCCCCAACTTGCTCCATCCCATACCGCTTGTATATGTACCCTCCTTCCCAGAGACGTAACTAGAAAATTGCCCTGGGTCCCCCTCCCATATGTTCCTCCCTCACATGCAAACAGATACACATGCGGACACACACATACACATACATACAGACTGACATACATACAGAGAAACATTCCTACAGTCACACATACATACAAACACATACAAAATGTTTTAGTCACCCGCCTGTTTCCTACATTTTAGGTGCAGGAAGTTGACTTTCCCATGTGTCCAGTAGCTCACCCGATGGGCCCTTGAACACGCGAGCCGGGGCCGCATTACTTAGCTGGCGGGCACCGTGGTCACATGGGTCCGCAGGGCAGTCGGGGCCGGTCGTAATTACGACCCCTGTGACCGCGGTAGTTCCGCCACTGCTCCTTCCATACCCCCCTTAATAACCCTTCTCCAGCCCTCCCTCCATGGCTCATTATTAGCAAACAAACACATAAACCACTCACACTGTTCCTCACAAGCTAGATAGTGAAAACATCTAAAATGGTGTCACGGGGGGAGGAAGGGAGGGCTTTATAGTCTGCAGGAGCATTGCATGCTGGTAGTGCTGCCTGATTGGCTGTAGTGTCTGTGCAGTGAATATCTGAATCTCATTTGTCAGGTCTGCAGAGAATTGCAACGTGTATATACGCTCAGTTATATATAGCGGTAGCAGGTGATAAATTTCGTCAGATCAAAATTTCTCTGTGATTTTATTTCGGGCAGCTGAATGTACATATGGTTCGGCTGCTAGAATTTCAACTGGCATTAAATCTAGTCGAAATTCAATAAAATATAAAACTTATAAGATTACAATTTTCGACTGGGTTTTGATGATACAATGGAATTGAGGCCTTACATTTTATTCCATCTTTCCAACATTAGCGCACAATTGGAATTTCCATAGTCAATCCTGACAATTTACACTGTAGTGTAAAATCCTTTCTATAGCATTCACACTCTCTAATATTTGTTTGCATGGTGTTGTCAAAGCAGTTATTTAGGGTTTTTCATTAAAATGAAAATTGTAAATTTACTGGTAAGTTTTAGTGAATGACTGACAGGGTTATACACTAAACTCCAGATACTTTTGAAATTGAAAGCTCAATAGACTAAATTATCTTATTTAGAAAAATTTGCAAGCTCGGGATATAGTCATAGCTTGGCCATTCTACTTTTTTTTTTCCCCAGTTGGCTTTTGAGTTGCTGCAGTACAATGTGAATTGTCAGAAACCAAGTGAATTCAATTTGGATTTAAACTTTTAGACTAAATCAGATAAACTGAAAACATTGCTTACTTAGAAAATTGTTACAGCTATAAGATATTATAGCCTAGAATTTGAAATTCAGTTTGAATTCTCAACAGTTCATACTTTAATTTATAACTATGTCGAGTTTATTTACTAAACCACAAATTATGGCAGAATCAAACTGGAACACTTTATTTTATTTTCCACAATTCGGTGTTAAATAAATCAGTGTTCATTTTGACCACTAACAATTTTAGCAGACTAAAGTGTTTGAGATTTAATCGACTAAAACTAGATTCAATCTAAAACAATTGAAATGACTAAAATATGACTAAAACTAAAATGACTTCTTAGTCAAAAGACTATGAAAAAAAAATTAAATAGAAATTTGCCGCCAAAAAAAAAAAAATAATAATAAAAAAAAAGAACAGAGGGGCTGTGAAAGGGGGAAAAGATACAGACCATTTTAGTGAATCACTGTGATTGATTGATTGTTTTATCTTTATCCATAAACTTGTATCTGTGTATTTTTTACAATAGATAAAAAATTACTTCAGTGTTTTTCCAGATAACCTATTTATACCTAAAACTTGCAATTCCCTTTTCAATCCGCCAGTTAATAACCCTATTAGCTATGACAACACATGATCTAATTAGGCATAGTTTATCTCACTATTGTTTTACCCAAAACAAAAACCTTTGGAGATAAATGCATGCATTAAACATCTGATATTGATGATAAGAGCTTGTATATTAACATTAAAACACCAAAATAAGACAAACAGCTTTTTAATCTTGCTGTTGAGTAGGTAAACGGTGAGATTAACCCTTTCCGTGCCAAAGGTTTAATCCAAATATTGGGGTTTGCTCTCTTAACGCCAATCTGCAAATGGAATTAAAAAATGACTGAAAACTTAATGCCAAGCTTGGACTACAGCTGAGATGGAACATTTTTCAAGGATTGAGCCATATTTGCCTCAATGTTGCCATTCAGACTTCAATTCACTGTAGTTTGGAATTTAATGAATTAAACCAATTGCTGTGATTGTGATACCAGTGATATGCTAATCTAATAAACTACAGTCTGAATCGCATTAACAGCTTTTGTGGTTACAGATTGGTGTTAGATGAAAGACATCCATTGCCTAGCAGCTACAAAGAGACACTTGCCATTGATATAACACACAGGGGAGTAACAAGAGGGCTGGGTGATAATCTCAGTTTCCCATGCGCCCAATACAGCCAGTCTTCCTGCTATGACAGAGTGTGTTAATAAGTACCCTATGCTCCCTGCAGGACATCTCTCCCTAATCTGTGCTGTGGGAAGACAGACTCAGTGGGAGCTGTGCCTGCCTCCTCCCAAAGCTCCTCCTGTCTGTATGCACAGCCCTGCCCAATGCACTCCCAGCAACAGCAATAGCTAGTTGGCTGATCATAGTGTCTCATCTCCTTGGTTCATTCAGCTTTCTGCCTGGATCGCTTCTCCTATGGATCTTGTGAATTACACTGTGTGTGGATTAGCCCAGAGGATTTAATGTTATTGGGGTCTTTTTTGGAGGATGCATTGCATAGTCATAGGGTCCAGCAGCTACCCTGTGCAGCCTTGGAGCTGATGAGCCTGGCAGCTTCTGTTAGTGAGCTGGCACTGCCAGTAACCAGGTAAGCTAACCAAATACAGACACAGAACCCTGTCCTACCTACCTCCCCCTCCCACTGGTAATTAAATATATCAGTGTAATAGTGAGTGCAAGATGCGGGTTTAACTGTTGTGGTTTGTTGTCCAGCTCTAAAAATAATCTCTGTTTGTCTGTAACCGTTTACTGGAGTTCTTTGATCGATAATCACCACCAGATTAGCATTGGATAAAGACTGGCCAACCGTTGGCTCGCCATCTGTTATGAGCTACAGACTGCTGCCTGAGTATGATAGGAGCAGCAGTCCAGAGAGGTATTATATCGGCGTGATCTGTAATCCACGCCGACTGGTTTTTGTACATGGGTGCAGCTGGATGAGCTTAGAAGGAGTTGCAGTCCCCAGCAGGTTGATAACTTGTGGCCGGCTGGCCCTGCTCTAGGTGTAACTAGTGATGTATGTAAGTGATCTGAGCTCAGTGCACCTGTTACCGGTCTATGGACAGAGCGCCCCTGTCAGGTTATTACATGGGATTCCATTCCTCTGCAGCCTGGGTCAATATATACATTAGTTACATTGTAGCGGCTGGTTTGTGGTCATGTTGTATCAAATGGTGTAAAGATTCTAAATTATTCTCACCATGAGCTGTTGTTGGTTTTGGTTTTTTTTATTTTTTTTTTGTGTGTGTTTTTTTTATTTTAAATATTTAACCAAATTGTGAGGCCCTTGCTAGTATTAAAGAATCAGCTAAGTGGGAGGCAGCACACCCCCTGCTACACATGGGTCTCCTCATTATTTTCTTTTCTGGTTGCTAAGGGGGGGGGCTTTACTTCCGGTTTACACTGCCTAATCCCTGCAAATTCACATGAGTAGTTTAGAAACAAGATAAGAAGACAAGACAATGGGTCTCACTGCTTGCAACACCCACTCAGCAGAGGAAACCTGCTTTTAAATGTAAATAATCACTTCACTCATCCAGATACAACTTTTATATAATTAAGGTAGCTGTCCAGCAGACACGACACGGTGGCACTTTATGGGGCATACATTATAATCTGTACACTAGAGGGGAGATTTATTTATATATATATATATATATATATATATACAAGTTGAGGCAACGCTTTAAAATTGGAGCCATTCATATGGAAACTGACTGACTATTCCTGTTGATTCTCCTGGTTTCTATGGTGATTACTCCAATTTTAAAGCGTTTTGTTTTTTTTATCACTCACTATTTTTCAGTTAGTGATACATTTTTAATATTTTATTTAATTTTTTTATATAAAGCTTTCCTATAATTTTTACGTTTTTTTATTATTATTATTATTATTATTTCTAAAGCGCTAACAAATTACGCAGCGCTGTACAATGGGTAGTTCGCCGTTGTTCTATACACACTGACAGGTTTATTTTCCAGCTTGTGAATTTTCAGTAATTCAAAGTGGTTCTTCACTAACTAGTTTTAGCAAGTTAAATCCAAATGGCAAAAATAGAGGCTTAAAAAGGAGATTTGAAAAATCTCCAGCAAGGTCAGTTTGACTATTTTAGTCTATATTTTGCCATTTGGGTTTGATTTCATAGTGAATAAACCCCAAAGTGAATTTCAAATCTTAGGCCACAAAAGCTCATTGGGGGAAAAAAATCAACTAGTCCACTATTATGGCCTAAACAATTATATATGTGAAATTCCTGACAATTCACGTTTTAGTGAATAACGCTACAAGGGGTTTATTCACTGAACTCTGAACTGTGTCATTGAAAATTGAAAAGCAAAATGTAGGATAAAACAGCTACGTTGTTACTCTAACATTATTGTGGAGTTATCCATATAATTTATTTTGGCTTAATCGCCACTGCTATGCACTGCACCTTGGTGTTTAGTGAATGATCCCATACATTTTCTGCAATTGCTTGTGATCAGCACAATCTAATATTTAAAGGAGCACAGCAGACACAGAGCAGTTCTGCTGAAGTCTGTAATTGTTATGACAATTAATAAAATGGCGGATTTCAATAGAAATTGGCACTTTTATAATTGGGGCAGAAACACCTCTCTGGCTTACATTCCGACAGTTAGAGAAGTTCTTGTTTCAGCTTCTGTTAGCTCCACAAAGCTAACAGAAGTGACGGGCGCACTGGGCTGTGTCTGCCTTCCCCCCTTCTCAGTGAGCTGTGCTATTGCATAGGAAAGCTGCGACAGTGTGCGCGCGCATGCACACTGCTTTTAAATGTGAAGCCTCTGACTGTCCAATTCCATAGCACAGAATGAAAGTCTATGCCTTGGAAAGAGGGAAGGGCTTGCAAAGGCTGCAGACAGCAGGTCTGTCACTTTTTCCACAGCGCTGTTACAGTATACCACTGATTATGAGCAGCTATATGAATGTGATCTTGTTCACACCTATTAAAATGGCATGGTGACCCCCTTCTGGGTCCCTGCCCACGAACCATTGCCCATAGACACCTGGAAAAGAAAATGTTTGTATGTGTATTTTAGTTTAATAAACACAAATATAATTACATTGATCTATTTTTACTAAAAAGAACATTTTACGTTAATCTCCATTCAAATATAAAAATAGCATGATTGTTATTTTTGCGAAGGTGGACACCCTAGTTAAACAGCTGGGAAAGGTACTCTTTTGTACAACTTATTGGAGTGATGTAGAAATTAATAAGACAAAAAAGTTTATAATTTACTTTCACGACTGAAATAAACTGCTTGGGGTTTATCCACTAACTTGTGAATTAAGAACTAAATATGCAAATTTTTGTCAAAATAGATTAAATTATAGCTTAATTACAGATTTTTATATTCCAGCTATTTGCCACAGATTGTGGAAATTCTTGTTTTCCGTTCCTTGTTTAGTGTATGATCTCCTAACAAATTAATGGAATGTCTACACTTTGTAATATAATAACAGCGATGGCTAATCTTAGTTGAGATCCTTCTGAACTCCATTTTCTAGAGGTTCACCCAATCTGAGGGTATTGAGGGCAGTAAAGGTTAGTCTTGGTCCTTAATGAGTTAAATCCCTTCTCCCAGAGAGAGAGCTCCTTTAAGTGGCAATGTTTATATGCAAATAAGAGGTGCATTAGGGAAGAAAACCAAAATGTTATTCCTTGCTCTGTGTTTAGGCCTGGTAAAACCGCATTTGTGTCCTTCAAACCATTAGCAGTTGATTCTTGATAATGTGCATTACCCAGCAACCATTCTTTAATGAATAACTCCCCTTGGCTTGTAAATAATCAGCGTACTCATGGCACTGACCACCCCCTCCTCCTCCAGTGTCATTGTACTTGAGCCTAGTTTGTTCTGGCACAGACATTGTGTTTCCAACAGCAAAACAAATATCGGAGTGTGTTTTTATTTTCTTTTTTATATTCCATCTAGTGCACCCCTCATGTGCACAAGACCATTTTTATTTTTTAAATTTTTTATTTTTATTTTAGTGTATCGGACTGCAAATAATGTAGAGCTCTGTTCGTTTGATGGGGGGGAAAAAAAGTCGGGTCTGATTTGAATTCACTTTGCATAATGTTTGCATTTGAAACATCCAAAATTGTATCCTGATATTTATATCAACCTATTTAAAATATTATACTTTGCTATCTCTAAAACACTGTGCAAGACATGTATCCTTGTATATCCTGCTTGATTTGATCTTGTAAAAACATTTTGAGTCTTGTATTGGATTTAAAAATGTGTGTGTGTGTGTGTGTGTGTGTGTGTTGACCAACAAAACAATTTTCTTTTCTTTTATCAATATTTTCCTACTGAGCATCCCCCCCTTTCTCCAAATGTGGCCTAACTGTGGTAAGATTAGTCTTCAGAAGACAAACCTATTATTAACTGGTTTTGGAGTTGATTCTCTTAGTATCGTGTGACAAGCATTTTTTTTCCCCTCTTTCTGTCAATTAAAAGTTCCTCTTAAAAAAAAAAAAAAGCACAAAAATCTTTCACCTACCCTATACCACCTCCTCCTTCACATGATTGTACTGAGGGAAAAAAAAAGACTTACTAAATGCTGGCTTTGTTTTGCAGGGGCAAGCAGAGGACTGCACCAGGGAGCTTCATGCAGACAATAGATGTGAAAAAAAAAATCTCAAAAGGCATTAGATGACAGTTTGGTTCTTGAGACAACGTATTAACAGAGCACTGTGGTTCTAAACCATAGAAGTCCTAATCCCAATGCTCCCATGGTTGAGACTATGACGTCTCCCGCCAATGTCTGTGGGAACAGCACTATAGTCACCTCTCAATCAAGAGATAAGAGTGTCTCAAGAACAGTATCTGAAGGGAATTATTACAATGGGGCAGATGGCAGCAGTGAGAAAATAGAGGACGAAGAAAAGTTAAATTCCTCTAAGTTGACACACTGTTTGGCCCCACCAAAACAGCGAGCAAGCGCCAGTAATGAAAGGCCTCATTCTATGGTCAGTACGAGCAACTCATCAACATGGAATGCTTTATCCTCCTTGAGAAAGATGGGTTCTTTCAAAAAATTAAAATCATCGGTTCTTCAAGGAATTCAGGCAAAAGAAAATGCAAATAATTTAAACAATCAAGAGTCCGGAGGAGATCTAAAGAGGTGCTCCCCTAATGATGGAGGTGGAAGTTATCAAATGCCCTGTAGGTTAGTTAATGCAAGGCCCATGCAAGAATGTTATAACGTGATGGATGGTCTGCAGTCAGATGGGTCGGACATAGAGGAAACTGATAACACCTTTTTGAGAAGTACTCATCGATCACGGAGCATTAGACGTGCATACGGTGCAGGTCGTATAAACCTACTAGATGATGATAAAGTACGTTCTTGTCGTAGCCCTCAGGCCCTATCTCCTGCTAGGCAAGAACAAAGCATCTGCAAAATCATAGTGAAGGATTCAGAAAGTAACCGAATTGTTTACAGAAGGAGTAAAAGCACAGACAACCTGAACTTCCTCAAAAAAAGCTCATTCAAAAGGAAATCAACATCTAATCTTTCAGATGTAAAATCCAACAGTGAAAGAGAAATTCTACAAAAGTCCATGCTAAGCACTTCAGCCGATTCTGAGCGTTTGGGAGGAACTCCGGAAAGAAGTTCAAAACGTTGGAGGAGTCCTATTAGAGCAAAAGATTTTGACCGAGTATTAAAAATTATGGGCAATGTCACAGATGGCAATCGGAAAAAAGAGCCAAATAAGAGCACTTCTTTATCAGCTGATGGAACCCATGGGAGTAGGCCTAACAGTCGAATTACATGATGATTACTCCAGGAGAGTTTCTAGTAGTGCAGAGAATGAGAGGAGAAGGTGCTTGTTTAACTCTCCAACATCAGAGACTAAATGTTTGAGTAGTTCCAACCTGTCCCAGTTTGAGAATCTGGAACATGAAATGAATGCAATGCCTACTGACCATAAAACATCAGAAGACTGTAGTGTGTCTCCTACGTGTAGCAGCTTGAACCAGTTGGCCAATGAGGTGTTTTATTCAGACTCTGAGGAGCCTAAACACATGATCCATTCATTATCTGAGAATGGACTTCTTGGAACGCCTCTGAGACCTACTGCACCAAAGCCTCAGAGCCCCAGCACGGAATTGTACAAGTCTAGTATCTCTATCCATTCCCCGAACCATCTCA
Source organism: Pelobates cultripes (assembly GCA_933207985.1). NCBI lineage: Eukaryota > Metazoa > Chordata > Amphibia > Anura > Pelobatidae > Pelobates > Pelobates cultripes. The sequence continues at coordinate 378,612,199 of OW240912.1, forward strand.
GCACTTTATCCCTTAGCTCGATGGAGAGTGATGAAAGAACTGAGATAGCACTCCCAAAGGTTGATCGGAGCCCCTACTTTTATAAAGACACCAAAAAGTCAGTGTATTCTGATGATGGCAATGAGGATAGTGGAGTCAGCAGCCACTCTCAATTGAGTCTCAATGTTGTCAGTGAAGAAAAACAAGAGGAGGTAAGAACCTTTTCCATGTCTAGAGGGGTAAACTTGGGTATTTATTGTATATATGCCTTCACAATCACTAGTGGGGTGTTTTGAAGTAAAGGTATGTTTTTCTTCTTATGTATAGCAAGTTCTGGCAGTCAAAACCTAGATCATCAGGCCAAATTGAGGATGTCCTACTTTAACATAATAATTTGAATGAAATGAGTGATCCAGTGAAATAATTATTTTATTTATTTATTTCAGAACATTTAAGTTGTCTGTTGCCATAAAATAATGTAGGTCAATTGTTGATCCAGACTTCCTCCTTGTTTTTTTTAATTTTTTTTAGAGTGTCTGTCGTCATTTATGCAGCTTTTTGTTGTCATAAAATGTGAATATTGAGTTTTAGTTCTGTCAAAGGGAAGCACCGTTGCCTTTGGCTCTGATCGTTTAACTTTGGCAATGTTAGGGGTGTGGAAGCGCAGAATATAATTTTCTTCTAAAACTTCTGGTGTAAACCTCTGGTGGATATCCAGATATTTTGTATAAGGAAAACATTAAATCACTGTAACCTACAGAGTAAGTCCTAAGGCTGCATTAGTTCAGTGTGTGCATGTGAGCTGTAGCCTCATCCCACGAGGTGTAAAGTAATGTATGTACGTAGGGAGAGTGCTACAGCTGTAACAGTCATGTGATTTTGTGCATGCAGCACTGGGCTGTTAACATTTTAGTACAGGACCTTTCAAGAAAACTATTTCAGGGCAGGAAATTGACCTGTTATCAATGTGACTTTGCTATTAAAGGGCTACTCTAACCACCTTAACCACATCTGTTTTTTGAAGTGGTTATGAAGGAAGCAATCAGTATGTTCAGCATTTCTGCTTGAAACATTGCACATACAGAGATATCTTCACTTTTGTGTGGGGGGCTAGTTGCAACCCTGGCGCAGGTGACTTAGACAGCCCAGAACTATGCTCTGGACTGCATAATATCAGTTCAGTGCTAAACTATGTGTGACAGATATTATGTGCTTCTACATTGCTGGAAGCACACCTGTTATTGGAAGCTTCAGTGTCCTCTCCTAACCTTCCTTATTTCATCTGTCTTCGACTCCCTGCATTACTTAATTTTTTTGTTTGTTTTTTTTACATTTTTTTTTTCTTTTTAAATATATATTCCCTCTCTCACTTACCCGGCTCAGAGCGTGCACAAGTGTTCTGAGCTAGTGCGAACAGTCCAATCAAATGCTTCTCTGTGAGAAGCATTTGAATGGACCTCGCAAGGGAATCGTGTACGTTGTATGTGGAGTCGAAACTAGCATGGGTATTTTCACCCAGCTCTGGATTCCAGGTAAGTTTAAATCTTAATATACAGTATATATGTATGCAGGGCCGCCATCAGAAATTTTGGGCCCATGACAAAGCACAAGGTCTGGGCCCTCCCTCCTCCCGGGCCCGCCCACGCCCTACCTAGTCCGCTCACAATGATGCAGGACTGAATGTGGTGTGTGTGTGTGTGTATAGTGGAAGTGAATTAGAATGTGTGTAATGGATGTAGTGTTTGTGTGTATTAGATACTGTTTGTGCAGTGAAAGCAGAGTTTGTGTTTGTGTAGCGGATGCAGTGTGTATAGTGAACGCAGAGTGTATTTGAGTAGTGGATGTAGTGTGTGTACAGTGATGTAGTGTGTGTTTGTGTAGTGGATGTAGTGTTTGTATGTACTAGATGAAATGTGTTTAGTGGATGCAGTGTCTGTAGTGTGTGTATTAGACGCAGTGTCTGTGTATAGTGAATGCAGAGTGTTTCAATTTGTGGTGGATGTAGTGTGTGTACTGTGAATACAGGATGTTTGTGTAGTGGATGCTGTGTGTATGTATGTTTAGTGTAGTGAATGCAGAGTGTGTGTCAGTATAGTGAATCCAGAGTGTTAGTGTGTAATGAATGCAGAGTGTGTGTTAGTGTGTAATGAATGCAGAGTGTGTGTTAGTGTGTAGTGAATGCAGAGTGTGTGTAAATTTGTAGTGAATGCAGAGTGTGTGTACATTTATAGTGAATGCAGAGTGTGTGTAAATTTGTAGTGAATGCAGAGTTTGTGTAAATGTGTAGTGAATGCAGCGTGTGTGTTAATGTGTAGTGGATGCAGAGTGTGTGTTAGTGTGTAGCGGATGCAGAGAGTGTGTTAGTGTGTAGCGGATGCAGAGAGTGTGTTAGTGTGTAGCGGATGCAGAGTGTGTATTAGTGTGTAGCGGATGCAGAGTGTGTGTAGCGGATGCAGAGTGTGTGTGTTTTGTTAGTGTATGCAGTGTGTTTTGTTAGTGTATGCAGTGTGTTGTGTTAGTGTATGCAGTGTGTGTGTGTGTTGTGTTAGTGTATGCAGTGTGTTGTGTTAGTGTATGCAGTGTGTTGTGTTAGTGTATGCAGTGTGTGTGTGTGTGTGTGTGTGTGTGTGTGTGTGTAAATGTGTGATCTGGGGGGGAGGGGGAGGAAGGGGCATTTTAACATTAATTTTTTATTAATTTAATTAAATGTTTCTCTCCCCTCCCTGCTTACTTATTTCCAGGGAGGGGGGAGATTACATCCCTGGTGGTCCGGGCTCCCTGTTACCGCAGAGGGGGCCCAGGCAGCACACAGCTTCTCCTCTATTCTAATAACTCTTGCGAGACCTGGTTACCATGGCAACGCTCCGCGGGTCTCGCAAGAGTTATGAGAAGAGAGAGGAGAGGAGAAGCTGTGTGCTGCCTGGGCCCCCTCTGCGGTAACAGGGAGCCGGGGGCCCGCGGCTGCCCACATAGATAGCGATATTCGCTATCTATGTGTTCAGAGAAAGAAAGTGGGGCCCAGGCCCCCCAGGGCCGCCGAGCCCGTGACAACAGTTGTCACCCCCTGATGGCGGCTCTGTGTGTATGTATGTATGTATATGTATGTATGTGTGTATATATATAATATTCGCCACGAAGAAAGGCACACGCTGGGCTTTTTGAAGAAAAGTATGTCTTTATTCATAACTCACGGGTTACAGCAAATCGACGTTTCAGTCCATCATAGGACTTTCATCATATTTTTTATATATATATTTTCTCTCTATCCAAAGTCTCCTTGCACACAGGCTAAAAGATATGAAATATTACCGGGTGCTGGGCCTGGTCATACAGACATGTAGAGTGGAAGGAGTTGGTCCGCAATCTTGGTGTTATAAAATATAACTTTTATTAATTTACATTAAAATATGCAAAGTTCGTCAACATTTCAGTCCCGGTTTGGGACTTTCCTCAGGACAGCATCTGTCAGCATGCTATCCTGCATGTATATGTGTGTATGTATATATATGTGTGTGTGTATATGTATGTATCTCTAACGGTTACTCTAAGGGTCATACCCACTATAGTCTGCTATATGTGTGTGTGTGTGTGTGTGTGTATGTGTGTGTGTGTGTATATATATATATTTATTGCCCAAAAGGGAATTATACATTTTAAAAAAATAATAATTTAAAAAGAATTATAGTAACCATTTAACTCCCTTTTAGTGAATAATTGAGCTTATCTTTCTTTTTGATGATTGAGATATACCAGCATTTTAATATTACTTGTGGGGAAAAAAAGACCAAATAGATACATTTATTAAAGGGACACTCCAGGCACCCAGACCACTTCTGCCCATTGGAGTGGTCTGGGTGCCAACGCCCACTACTCTTAACCATGCAAGTGTAATTATTGCAGTTTTTTATAAACTGCAATAATTACCTTGCAGGGTTGACTCCACCTCTGGTGGCTGTCTACTAGACAGCCAATAGAGGGCACTTACTCCTTCATAGCACAGAAAACCTGTGCTAGAGCGTCGCTGGACATCCTCACGCTGTGTGAGTACCTCCAGCGTCGCTCAATTCCCCATAGGAAAGCATTGAAAAGCATTTTCAATGCTTTCCTATGGGGAACTCTAATGCATGCGCATTAGGTCTCCCCGGCCGGTGGGCGGGATCAGCCCCTGGTAAGTTACTGAAGGGGTTTTCACCCTTTCAGCAACCGGGGATTGGGGGATGGGAGAGAGAGGGGACCTGCAGTGTCAGTAAAACTGATTGTTTTCCTGGCACTGGAGTTTCCCTTTAATAAAATCTCCTGACATAAAACCAACCATGTTTTCACAAGGTCCTTGGTTAACTCCACCAGCACTGAACATCAAGTGTCTTCCCTCTTGTTCAACTGGTTTGCCATTTGTGCAGTTTGATTTGGTTGTGTGATTGGTGGTTTGGTGTGCTGTGTTATGGGGAGTGGAAACTGTGTTTTGCTGCAGTTAAAATGTTGTTGCAGTTAGTGACTAATCACACAGAAGTTATGATAGAAGTCTGTTATGATAGAAAAAGTTGCTATTTTTCTTCCCCAATATATTTGCCTACATTTTTTAAGTAATGTGTTCAGACATATTATGTGTTTATCTAAAGAGAATTGTGTGATTTATAGCCGGTTTATTGCAGAACTGTAATGATACGACAAACACACACACACACACAATTTTGAAGCTCAGAGAATGTAGTAGTTTTATTTTTTATTTTTAGAACACCTCAACCAATCAAAAATTACAGTGTATACAATCATACACTGCATAAGACCGTCACAACGTCAAGGTACCCCAATCTTGGTCTTTCCTAGCAACTGAATGCCTGCTCTGAGATTATCCCACCTACTTTGGAAATCCTTCCCTGTGGGACTCTCTGCAGTGCAAGGTTACATAGGGCCCTGGCACAAAGGCACCTGTGACAACGATTTTAATTTTTTTTGTAGATAATCCTAATTACAAATAGAAAAGTGATGCTGTTTTCATTGTGCGAAGAAAAAAAAATGGGCTACATTTTAAATTATTAGAAGAATTGGTGAACTATAGCAATCTAAATTGAAATTTGTTTAGTGCTTTCTTGTCTGACTTTCATGATCTGTGATGTTGAACAATATTTGCAGTGTTATTGCCCCCAAGTGGCTAATGTAGTTAATGCAAGGAATCCCATTCACAGTGTTAGAGTGTAGCCTTTCTGTTTCTTCACTTGTCATTTACTACTAATTTCAGAGGATGTTGTAAGATCCTCAACGTGGAAGGTTTATACAAGTCTACACATATGTCATAAATGCTCAATGACTTTTATCAAACCATTATGTGTGAATTGGAATTTGGAAAGTACGTCACTGACTAGATGGGTCTTATCTCCTGAAATTTTTTTTTTTTTTTTACCATGCTGGTAGCTCAGCTGTGTGTTTTAATTGGTGCCTCCGCTTCTAGAACCACCATGATTGTAGATGGTCACTGTGCTACGTCTGCTAGAAATATTTATGAGATCAGCTCCAGTAAAACTATTTATTAGCAAAATGATATAAAGGTAGAAGAATGTGGCCTTGCGGCGCGGAACGCGGGACAGGAACCTCTGTTTCCTGTACCCGGCCGCCGGCGGACTGACAGGAAGTGCTCACTTTAAGTCAGGCGGCCGGGTACAGGAAACAGAGGTAGGGGAGGGGGGTAGGCAAGGACTACAGGGGGAGGGGGGAGGCAAGGACCACAGGGAGGGGGGGGCAAGGACCACGAGGGGAGGGGGTAGGCAAGGACCACAAGGGGAGGGAGGGGGTAGGCAAGGACCACAGAGGGAGGGAGGGGGGTAGGCAAGGACCACAGGGTGAGGGAGGGGCGGGGCGACCACAGGGTGAGGGGAGGGGGGGAGGCAGGACCACAGGAGGGGAGGGGGGGTAGGCAAGGACCACGGGGAAGGTAGGACCACAGGGGGGGGAGGTAAGGACCACCAGGAGAGGGGAGGGGGGTAGGCAAGGATCACAGGGGGAGGGGAAGGGAGGAGGGAGGTAAGGACCACCAGGGAAGCGGTGGTAAGGACCACCAGGGAAGGGGGGTATGGAACACAAGGGGATTGGAGGGGGGTAGGTAAGGACCACAGGGGGAGGGGGGGGAGGGAAGGACCACCAGGGGAGGGGGGTAAGGACCGGGGGAGGTAGTGACGCACCACAGGGGAGGGGAGGTAAGGACCAACAGGAGGTGGGTAAGGACCGAGGGAGAGGTAATGACCACCGGGGAGGAAGGGGGGGAGTAAGGACCACTGGGGAGGAAGGGGGGAGTAAGAACCACTGGAGGAAGAGAGGGGGGAGAAGGACCACTGGGGAGGGGGTGGGGGAGCAAGGACCACTGAGGAGGAGGGGAGGTCCTCTAAGGGGGTTTGGGAGAGGGAGGACCACTAAGGGGGAAAGGACCACCAAAGGGGATAAGTAGGGAGTGACCACTAAGGAGATGGGAGGAGAGTAAGGACCACTAAGAGGGGGGGAAGAGAGAGGATAATGACCACTGGGGGGGGAGGAGGGGAATGTCTACTAAGGGGGTTGGGAGAGGGAGGACCACTAAGGGGAGGGATGGAGGACCACTAAAGGGGAAAGGGGGGAGTGAGAAGAGCACCAAGGGGTGACTACAGGGGGCCAAGGGAGAGCACTAAGGGACAGGAGGGAAGGGGAAATCAATAATTGACAGGAGGGTGAGCACTATGCAAAAAATTAAAAAAATAAAGAGCTGCTCCCCTCTGTCCCTATCCTACCCCACAAACCCTCTCTTTTACACTACACACATACACAATGCACCCCCCCCCACACACACACACACACACAGAAACATACAATGCATTCCTACTCACACACAGACACACCCGAAACACACAATGCATCCCTTACGTTCACACAAACTCCTTCTCTTACACACAGAAACAAAATGCATCTCTTACACAATCAATGCACCCCTTACAGACACACACTGCATTCAATTAAATACACAGAAACACACCTTGCACCCCTTACACACAAACACACCCAGAAACATACAATGCATTCCTTACACGCAAACACACACTACATCCCTTACAGAAATTGGTATCCCTATACACTACATTCTATAAGAACACACACATGTTGCATCCTCTACAATAACACATAAAACATCCCCTACACACATACACTCCACTTCCTGTGAGAGAACTCACGGGTGGGCCATGTAGGTGGATTTATGGGTGGGCATTGTAGGCATACTCACGGTCAAGCCCTGGGGGCCCAGACCTTGAGCTGTGTAAGGGGCCCTAAAAAATGGAGCTGCTTCCTGTTCGTTAATTGTTGTGAGCACTGTTAAAAACAGTCTCCAGAGAGCCTCTTCTACACCAGACCTGTGGAGCCAGACAGAGCCCATCATCAGCCTCTTGTCCTCATCTGGTGGTAAGTAGGCAATCTAATATATTATTAGTGGCACTAATCTCTAATTGACCGCACATTAAATGGATAATATAGTCACCAGAAGCACTACAGCATAATGTAGTGGTTCTGGTGTCTATAGCCTGTGCCTGTAGGCTTTTTAATGTAAGCACACTGTCTTTTCAGATAAAAGACACTTTGTGAAGACTGGCGTTGGCCCATATGGCAGAGCATATGGGCGGGGCATTGTGATGTCACATGGTGGGCAGGAAATATGGGGGGGGGGGCGGCAAAAATTTTAAAGTGTACACCATAAACATGGATAAATAGATGCATGTCTTTTAACTTAGTCTCCGTATTGTTACCTAGATCAATTATGTTTTGATAACCATCAAGAAAATGTTACAATTGGCTCCCCTGTTTAAACTATAATATTTACGTTGCCAGCTGCCTAGGCTGTTGTTCAGTGTTGTGTTTTTAATAGATCATCCCTATGTGTGTCTGTTTTGCAAGGTGTTGATTTGCTGTTTTGAAGTGGAAATTACTAAGCATGTGGCGAATGCCTGCTCTATGGGTGCATTGCAAGACGCTGGTCTTAACAGATTCCGTTTCACTCAAGGCAAAGTTTAAAAAAAGGCCAGCAGTCCGATTGCATGGGTAATCCAGTGTATGCCTATTTTCACAACTTCCAAAACCTCAAGAGGAAGCGCTTGCAGTTACGCTTCTGAGTTATGAGAAGAAACGAAAAATATATATAATTCTGTGCTGGGTGAATAGGAAGGAAGTCTTATTACACATTTTGCCAAGTAGTTGCAAAACCATTTGCACTGAGAAACTTCGGTCTGATGAGCCTCTGCATTCATTAAATGCAGTGTTAGTTTTAGCAACGGTATGGGGTGAACATTTTCTAAAGAAAAACCTTGGGGAGCTGTCAGAACATCAAATCCATCTTTTAACCATGGACCAATTGATAAAAAAAGGGAGAAGGACCCGTCCAAAACATTTGGTGAGTAGGACCTCGAGGAGAGCAAGGAAAGGCACACCAAGCAGGTGAAAAACTACAGCTACTATTCATGTTCTTTCTAACTGAACAGCCAACATTGGTTTCCATTCCATGAGCCTTGTTCAGTAGACAGAAAGATGATTGAGATATACCAGCATTTTAATATTACTTGTGGGAAAAAAAGACCAAATATATACATTTATTAAAGGGACACTCCAGGCACCCAGACCACTTCTGCCCATTGGAGTGGTCTGGGTGCCAACTCCCACTACTCTTAACCACTACCCACTACTCTGATTTTAACTTTTTCAGTGACATTGAAACTCAGCAGTTAAGGCGTTTGTGAGTTAATTCATATCGGGTGAGATTTATCAAAGCAAAAAAGATGCTATTCTCAAAATGTTTCATTTAAGTGTGAGCTGAAGGATTTCGAAGTGAATTAAAAGTACATTTCAGTCTTTAGTCTAAGCTAGCTGAACATTACGGGAGTTTCTTAGATATGTCTTTTGTGGCCTAAAATTTTAAATTCACTTTGAATTTCTTGGCACTTTAGAGACTAAGTAGCAAGTGTTAAATGTTGAGAAAGGTTCTGTTGGTTTCCATGGTGATTGCTCCATATTTAGCACCTCGATCCTGAATAGCACTTGTTTTTGCCTTGATGAATTTTTTCCCAATTTATTTTTAAAAGTGAATTTTCTTTTAGGTGCTTTTAGTACCAAAAAACTGTGGGTCCAAGTCATAACGGAATGTAATGTCTTACTTCTGAATTAATAGACCAACGTTTTTTCACTAAACCCAGAATTTGAAGAAATTGCTAATTTTAAGCCAGAATAGAAATATTTTGGCTTAAAATTTGTATTTCCTTTGTCCGTTCTCTGTGTATCAACTGCCAGATAACAATTGTGTTAGGGATATTCACGGAGTGTGAATTGTCTGAAATATAAAGTGAATTCAAAGGGAATTTATAGCTAAATAGTTTAAAATTCTCCATGTTTTCAGTGGTTATTTTGGTCTATCATTTTTAAATTCACTTTGAATTCCTGGCAATTTCCACTTTAGGGAATAATTCTGTCTGCGGCCTATATTTCTAGAATTAATTTATTAATGAAAGGTTTACATCCATCAGAGAATTGGAAATTAATAAAATGTGCTGGTGCCTATGTTGTTCTTGATCTATAGCTGATAAGTCTTACCTCATCCTAGTAAATGGAGTGGCGTGAGTCACCCATAGACCATGAAAAGTCTTGTATAGTAAATAATATAAAACAAAACGAAACTGGGGGCAGGAATCTCCACTGAACTACATTAACCCTATTTTATTTCTCATCGGTGTGAACTTAAAATCTGCATTGGCAATAAAGGGACTTTCAAGTGTAGCTAAACCGGTTTTGCTAGTCTTTCGAGTGCTCTTTCAAATGTTTCAGTGAGTCGGACAAAGGACACTGAACCATCAAGTTTAATTTTACCAAGATAAAAACCCCTTTGTATTCCAGAAAAACAAAAAAAAACAAAGGCCCACATTAAAATATCCTCAATAAAAGGAAAAGACCTAAGAGACAACATGGAGATACTTCTCCACATAAATCTTAAAAAGAGAGTTTAAAAGGCGCTCTGTCACTTAAAAATTAAATATAAAAGGCATTTTGGCCACTGATATACCGGACACTAGTTTTCCCATTTGATGTTCATTTTTTGGTGCTGTTTCACATGCAACTGGTCCCCATTAGATACATTTTCCGTAAGAGATCCAGCGTTTCACATTGTGGGGGAAAGCCGTCTAGAAGCCATGAGAGCACAGCATCAATCAGTGTGTGATACATTTATACTACATCTTCCTCCGATTTATGTTTAATGGTCTCATGCCTGGGCCTGCATGCCAACTGGATCTATTTTTTTTAATTTTTTTTCGTGGAACTCTCATCTTAACTACCACGATCACCCACAGTTTGTGCCTTTGGGTTTATGTTGGTACTGGGACTTTGCTGCAAACCCAAGTGCACAGAGAGATTGACTAGGCCAGGCTGGATTGCTTACTGTAATATTTGGACTCTATCTAGGAGTCAAAGTTGGAAGCACCACAACGCCAGATATTTCTGATGAAATTTACCAAGACTGAACCGGAATCTGACTGCCTGAATACAGAATAGAGCTAAGACTGGAAGCCCTCACAGACATTTCAATTTGACCGGATTATTGAGAATGGCCTTGAACACTGAGAGGTCGTACATGATCAATTATATGATTAGGTTGAACTTGGTAATAGAAATATTCTAGAACACTATAATAGACAGGACTTGTCAGAACTTGACTGGAAATGGATACATCTATGGAAATCATGCAGTACAATCTTAGAAGATGAAATTATTGCATGCCACTGAAACTCTATAGTGCATGCTTTTTATAGAGGGCTCCTACCTGGTCTTCAAAGACCCAGCTGAGAAAAGTCTCCTAGTACTTGTGGAGCCCAAACTGCTGGACTCTTGAAGTAGACCAGTGATGTGACCTTTGCAACAGTACTGGAGGTTTCAAGAGATCCATGTAAGGATCTGGATTGACAATGGTCTTCCATTAGGTACCAGCATTAAATGAATCCATACAAATTGCTTTAATTTAAAAATAAAATGTTTTATTTATTAACTGTGATCCTATCTTCAGCACTGGAAGGCGGGCGCATATATGGCAGTTTCTCAGACAACCATAGGTTGGAATTGTAACTCAAGTGAAAATACACAGATGTGTGTTGTGTAGAATTTAGCATATATTCTAATGTACAGTTTAATACAATTGAAGAATGGGTTGCCAAGGTAATATTCTCCCTTTCCTTGGGCGTGCCCCCAGTCAGGATTGGTAGGGTAGAGAATCGTATTGCTCCCTTCACACACTTCATCCCCTATATACAAGGCATGCCTTATACACATTCTGGATCCCCACACACATACTGCATCACTTACACACACTACATCCCCTATACACACACTCTGGATCCCCTACAAACACACAAACAAACTAGATCCCCTGTACACCAATACACACTGCACCCCATAAACCTACACCACCTACAGCCACTACACACACTACATCCCTTATACACACACACACACACTAAAGCACCTATATACACACACACTCTCACTCTTTACAGCACCTAGACACAGATACTACAACCTCTGACTACATATATTACACCACAAACACAACACAACTAAAACTGACCGATTTACACAAAGCCCAACACCACAAACAACTCACTCTGCATTAATGCAATCCCACATGCAGCCTCCAAATGCATTTACAATGCTCTTTCCTGGCCCTTTTGTCCTTTGATATTCCACTTATGGAAACACCAGAGACAAGTCACAAGCAAAGGCAGCGCATGCATGTTAAGTTGCTTGCGCTGTGCAGAACAAACACAAAGCCTTTTTCTCATGTGGGCGGTCTCTGCGCATGATCTGCCCTTTAAGAGCATGGAACCAACATGCTCACTTTGGGGAACATGCATGTAATTGGCATGTAATGCCCATGCCGGATATTTTTAAAAGTCCGGTCCTGGTAAAAGGGTCCACTGCCTATGGGTCAAACAGCACATGGACTTAATTTATTAGTTATAGGGCACAGAGGGACTGCGTGCAAGGTAAGTATCTACTGGCCTTTTGTTCTTTCCTTCAAGGCTCTGTGGCAAACATTTATTTCCAGAGCTAATTGACGTCTGCGATTGTCTCCATTTATTTGTATGAACTGAAATTCCGTGTTCGATAACTGACGTGACCGGTTACAAGCTGTGACTTATGACTATAAATCTCCCCACGTCTTTCCTTATCACATAACCGATGTAGATATAATGCCGTTTTATAATACACAAACACTTCCTAGACATGCAACAAGATTCATCTAAAGACATTTGCTAAAAATTAACCCTTTTCACATCAACAACTTGCTATATTTTTTAATAACATTATATATAAGCTTCTGTTGTACTCTGTTTCTGTAGCAAACCCAAGCTGTATCTTAGCTCTGTCTCTGAATTGTGCTGCTGTTCCACCTCTTGAAATCGATGATGGTGGAGATTGCACAGTACAGAGAATATTATAAATCTCACTCCTGTATAATAAACAAGCCGTTAAATACTCATAGGTCTATAATTCCACCCTTCCAAATTAGGGTATTATTATTATTATTATTATTATTATTATTATTATTATTCCTCCATGCTTGGTGCAATTTTAATGCACAGCCCCTTATACAAATTTGTGAGGCTACTGGGCTTTTGAAGTGGATATATATACTCAGCACATCCAAGATATGCTTGTGTACCTCTGCTTTGCAATATGCTATATTGTAATTACAGATCATTCTAATTGAAGTGCACACATATTAACCCCTTAAGGACCAATGATAGAATTCTTCCCTCATTACAAACAGGTATTTGAAATATATCAAAATGTAATGTTCCACTCCTTTTAATAAACACAGGGCTTGTACAGATTCAAATAGAAAATAAATTGGGCAGTCCATACTGGCATAGGGCATATTGTGAATTTTAAAGGGCTAACAACTTTAACTTGTTTTGTTTGGTGTTCCAATGAAGCTAGTTATGAATTATTTATTTTTATTTTTTCCTGTGAATTCCTTACTTTTTTTTATTATTTCTGATGATCCTATGTTTTTTTTTTTTTCTTCAAAACCTTTTACTTGCTAAGTGTGTACATAGGTGACTTGACATTATAAATATAATAGGCTTATCATGCATGTTTATTTAAACTTATATAAATGTAGGTGTGTTGGTATAGTGGTGTATCGATAAACTTTTGTAAAGAAATTGTATAGATTATATGTCTCTCTCAAGCAGTATTTGACATTTCGATGCAGATTTTCATCATGGTTAGGCTTTGTGTTCAGAAAATTATTTTGTGTGCACACAATCATGTGCGTGTTTCTTGAATATTAACCTGAAAGTAGGCAATAGGACAAGTAAAAATTACTTCATTATTCTTTGGTGAAGTCAATAGAAGGCTCCAAATCACAACTCCACTAATTGGCAATTTGTTACTGGTGGTAAAATATATGTATATCTGTAGACAAAAATGAGATTTAAAAAATAAGTTAAAAATTATATATAATTACAGTACTAAAAGTACTATTGGCATTGTTCAGCTCTGTGAAATATGGCAAAATTCCATATTGAGTTTTTTAAATAAGGCAGACAAAAAGAAAATCTCCAGGCACTTGAGGTGTAAAATCCGCAGGCAGATTTAATGGAACAAAAACCAGCAGCAACGTTTCGACCTGCTAGGAGGTCTTTGTCAAGCTTAGCAGGTCGAAACGTTGCTGCTCTTTTTTGTTCCATGAAATCTGCCTGCGGCTTAAACACCTTGAGTGCCTGGAGATTTTCTTTTTGTCTGCCTGATCGTTGTGGGATTTCTGGTCCTGCTCCAGTGCACTGTGTGTCTGCTGGGATTGAGTGCAGCTCCTATTATAGCTATAATGTTGCTGTTGTGAGCTGTATAATATGTACTAATGCAATATATATAGGGTTGTTCAAAGTGTCTTGAATTGAAAGTGAATTTCAAATCTTAGGATAAAATAATAGAATTGAAAACCGTCAATTTGGCAACTTTATCCAATTCAGCTGCATACCTCTCAACATTCCTTATGGACATCGAGGAACATTTTAATTTTAGAGGTGTTATTGGGGATGTGGCCAGGGGTGAGCCTGTTCTGAGAGGTCTAAGGTGACCTCTTAATAAGAATTTATAAATATATGGAAGAGAAACAATGTATCTTACACCTACCATAATTTGTATGCGGCGAATCACGATGGGGCTGGCCCCAGCCATCAGGGCCATGCAGGGAGAGCCTGCTGCACGGCTTAATGATGCACTTGTGCTGTGTTGCCTGGGGACAGTTCTCTCCAGATGCAGGACACCAGGGAACTAAAGCAGGAGGAGAACCTGAAATCGGGGAAATGAGCATTGCTGTGACTTTCAAGTTTTAAGTAGTTTTGATAACCTTTGGGGGTCTTTGCATATTTTGTAAAGACCCCAATGATGACTTCACCACTTGGTGTGTAGTGGCCCGGGGTACATAGGAATGAAGGTATTATCTACCTGAAACTTTCTCTCGCAGCTGCCACCATCTCCATCTGGGGAATACACTTCAGCTATTGGGTCTTTATAGTGCTATGATTGTTGGGGACAGTTCCCTGGTGGGAAAAAGACAGGAAGGTGGGAAAAGTCCTAAAAATCAGGACTGACCAGTCAACATTGGACATTTAGGCGGCTTGGCTTTATCTGCCAGGAGTTCATGTTCGTGCTGTCCTTTTGTGCATGTGCGAGAATGCAACACTGATGTTTATGGAGGAACTCACAAGACAGAGGGACCATGCCTTTTTCCTCACAGCAGTCACTTCAATTTTTTGACAAGTGCTGGAAAAATTGAAAAGAGATGCCTTAATTGACGTGGAGCTCTGCTATACACTCACACATCAACAATAAGGAACCTCTTAGAAACAAAGGCCGTGGGATCTGGTCCCAAAATAGACTGTTTCTTCTATATAGGAATGCAATGCAACTATTTCGGCCTAACATGTTTAACATACATTACAATTGTAGATGTGTCAATTGATGGTTTATTATTTTCTTTTTATTGACATTTTGTGTATTCAATTAGAATTGCCTTTTGTGTAATAAATGAATGGGCCATATGCAGAATACTGAAAAACACATTTATAGCTATAGGGGCACCACACATGAAAATAAGCTGCAAACACTTACTCGTGCGGAAACCAACTTATCATCAATATCTATACAAAAAAATGGAATAAGATAGCAAGTTGTGCTAAGACTGCCTTAACCTCTTAAGGACACATGACATGTGTGACATGTCATGATTCCCTTTTATTCCAGAAGTTTGGTCCTTAATGGGTTAAAGCCAATATACAACCTACAAAACATCGGAAAAGACTAACTCTCTTCCTCTGTTTTGTGGACTGTGTTTATTATTTTATTTCTTTTAAGTTCCGCACATCTTGCTCTTATGTATAACTCTAGCTATTATTTGAATTCGCTCCCACAGTCCTTGGCCAAGAGTAGTGGGAGTTGTAAACGAGCGTTGAATGCCCACACTCAGGAAGCTCTAATCTACATGGCAAGGTTATACAGCAATGGAATACAACACCTTGCAAATTCCCTGCAACTCGATCTTGAATTAGTAATTGAATTAGGATTAATTTTAACTCCTTGGAGAATCCCTTTCACTATAACCGCCTCGACTGTAGGACGGTTTCTTGAGTGGTTTTCCATAAACAAGTTTAACTTCCTTAACGTTGGTCAGCTGCTGTGTGACTGGTACAAGGTCCGCCTGCAGACACAGTGAGCAAATACTGACAATCCTTACTGGAAAATCTCTGCCTGTCTGCAGGTGTTTACATTCAAAGTGCACAGCAATAAATACTGAGAGCCGCCATGCCGTCGGCTGGCTGTCTGTTTCAGTGTGTCTGTGGGTCCTCATTACCAGGCAAACAGGTATGGTAAAGGGGAGGTGGGGTGTTGCGAGGTTGTAAACAATTGTGGTCTCACAGTAAATTAAGGCAAAACTCTCAGATTAATAATAATTTAGCTTGGATGCTGAGTCAGTGAGGTTGATACTACCAGAGGATATTTGTTGGTTCTGTTATTAAAAGTAGTTATGGTAGCCCATTAGCTGGGGAGAGTGTTTTGTGAAGTATATATCTGGCAACTTGGAGGCTGCTTCTGATTGGTGATGTTCTACTATTTATTTTTTAACATTCTAATGGTTTGTGTTGTGCACATCTACCAAAGCTAAATATTTTTTAGATATGAATCCAAAGCTTACATTGTACTTGGCTGATGCTGAAAAAGGCATGAGGTCTGGACACTAATCTTTTGGAGGTGTTCCTCACCTACACTAAATAGCTGTGTGTTTCAATGGCGGGATATGCTGTTATCCACATTGTGTTCTTTGTAGAGACTGACACGGTGGTAGTCCTGGATGTTAACTTGCATCCTTTGAATTTATGTATGAAAGCAGCAGTTCTTAATACAAAATGTAGTTGGAACTAGCATATTATATTAATTAGGCCCCAGGCAACTGTTCATAATATATCATGCTGCAGTATTTCTCCCACCCCCCCACTGCATGGTGGAATGGTTTCTGTAATGCGATGAGTCTAATGAAAATGTTTGGTAGAATATATTGTTACATTATTTTGTATATTATTATGTTATAGTTGAAGAATGCATCTGAATCCAATTTTGGAGTTTAACGGGCTATTCCACTCCCCATAACCAGTACAGCCAGTTTCCTGGTATGGTTTGCCCTCTTACCCGGTCCTGCCAGACGCTGCGTCTCCTGTATGACCGGCTGCGATATTGCATCCGGTTTCTGCAGATCTGGTTTCCAATCTTGCCGACCATTCATTGGCTGAGAGCATCAGCCAATGTTTGCAATTCTGTGCATAGAAATATATGCACATAATTGACATTAGGCAGCCCATAAATCTATTTCTGGACTGGATGATGATGCCTAAGTGACGTTGCCAGAGGCGGAGTTACATCTCCAGCAGCAAAGGAGTTAAACTCCGTATGAGCAGTGTTTTATACCGAAGTGCTGCACATAGACTCAAGGTACCCTCACCGTTTCAAATCACTTATCTGGTCGTGGTGCTTGGAGTAACTCTTTAAGAATAGGTTGCTAGACTAAAACAAAGCTACATACATAATTTTGGGTCACTAGTAAATGGTTAAGAACCTTGTATTTGCATTAGTCAAAGGACCACTGTCTGTCTTTTGCTGGGCAGACTCCACGTTTGCACGTACATATTACAGTTTACATGTCACCAATGTCCAAACCTTTTCTAGTTTATGCAGAGATTTAATTACATGACTATATATAATATATATACACATACCCAACACCTCTTCCCCATAAAACTTTTAAAAAGGGTTTGAACTTACCTTAAAACCGCTCTGGGCAAAGCTTCCAGAGCTGATCATTCACACCATGCCCTGACATCACAGGGAACCTTGCGCAGTCCAGTTACAGGCTTCTCTATGAGAATCGTATGAAAGTATGGAGTGGAGAGCTTGAGTGAATGAATGGGGAAGATTTTTACATATGTCAGCAGTGTGCAGTTTGCACTCATGACAGATTAAAAATATGCAGAGAGTTGTCCTAGGCAGCTTTGGCAAAACTAGATCTAGCACACAATTAACACTATCTCAGTATGTACAGTGGATCAAGCTGAAACACTACATATACATACCCCGGCCACCATGACCTCTTCAAATCACTGATGTTGGCATGGTGGTTGGAGCAACCCTTTAGTTATCTTCTTACATTTTTTCATTATATCTTTTCAGTTGTGTTCGTGACTATAGTCCACCTTTAGATCTGTCACGTATAAACATTTGTAATTGGGAGGCAGTTTTTTGGGGAGCGTAGAGAAGCATTCGCCCCAATTGGACATGTACTTTTTTTTTTTTTTTGCATGAGCATGAAGAGTACAAACATGCGGGTAATGCCACAACAGCAGATACCGGCAACATATGGCTAACCTGTATACGGCATAAGTTGAAACTGCACAATTTTGTTATAACATTCAAGTTTGTCAAAAGGCTATACTGTTGGCATGTCGGCAGGTAAGCAACATCTAACATAAGATTTACGCTATTACAGCGTGGATACTGACATTCTGGTGAAATGTTGCACATTTACATTTTTAAATGCAGGCTTATATTGTCTGGCATGTCACAGCTTTAAAGGGTTTGGGTGCATGGGTAAGGGGACACGCTTGCATGTATGCTAGAGTGAGTAAACGTAAGACTTTAGCAATAGTTGTACCTCCGTGAACATAGTGTAAATAGGTTTAGATATGTGTAACCTCGGCTACCGAAGCAAGAGACAAAATTGTTCCAACATTGGGTTAGTCAGTGATTGGCAGAGTCGCTAACTGGTGGGACAGAATGCAGGTATAGGTGATCAAATAGGTGTCGCAGTGCTAGCTGGGTTAACTTTAGTTGGTTTGCATTGTGTGTGACAGGTGTGTATGCGTTAGCTTGTCTGGCCTAGGGAGCTTGGTGGTTGGTTAGGTCATTTTATATGTGGCAAATGAAAAGGGTCCAGCAATATGTAAAGGAGCATGTGCATAAACTTGCAAGTCTACATCATCAGCTTGGGTCATCAGAGCTTATGTGTCATCGTTTATGTGTCTGGGTAACGTGTTGCGTTGTCTGCCTGTGTTTTGGTGAGTCATCCTATTCCTCCAGCGGGGATCTGTGTCAGTGGCGCCGGGTAAGCACAGGTATTGGCTAACAGCCAGGAGCAGGCCAGCTCTTCCCTCCAGCTCCGGGCCAATGACAAGGCCGGCATTGTATTCCCACAGACTCGGGAGATGCTAGAGACCGGGTCCTTCCCTGGTGGGACAGGTCTGGGGCCTTTGGTCCAGATGGGCTAATGGGGTGAGTGACGGGCTGTTTTATCTTGATAGTGCCAGAGGGCTGTACAGTCCCCCTCCGGGTGTCGCCCCTCTGTTTGCTTTCGGTGCTCCTGATCTCTCGCTGCTGTGCGGCAGCGTACCGCGCCTCAATCTGTGCCCAGAAGTTGTTGATCAGGTTGTTCAGGCGAGTGTTCAGAGGCTCGGTGGCGTCATATCGGTGCTCCGGAGGCACACTTTCTTTGCTGGGTTGTGTTTCCGCCATGTCATATTGGCACACGGCCTGCAGGCTTTGTGCGTTGCTGGGATCTGTGTCAGTTCTTGGAGACCACGGAGGTATGAACGTCAGAGCTATTTGGACCTGGATAACCCCCGCCGTTCCTGTGGAGGGTGGGGGGGGAGCCAGGAGTCGTGGAGGCTGTTTGTTTTGATGGGCTGGGAGAGCGGCCATCTCTCACCTGCCCTGCGTGTTGTAGGCCCCAAGCCTCAGGTCAGACTTTCCAGCGGGCATATCAGGCATGCAAGGTATCCCCCTGCTTTAGTATAACAAGATGAGGTAGGTTGGGGTTCAATCCAAGGCGATGCTCCCCTATTTTCCGTTGATTATTAGGCCCAGGCTCAGGAGCTCACAGATAGTGTCTGGCTAGCTCCACAGTCCTGGACATGTACTTTTTAAAAATGTATTCTGATTTCTGCCTTTCACTTTAATTTTACATTATTTTAATCTTGCATTCTGGTTGACACAGGAGAATGACATTCAGAATTTCCCTTTTATTTATCTGTAAACAGTGTTTCATGCTTCTCTTGTTTAAATGATTTGCTGTCAAAACTGTTCAAACATTGTGTCTACACAATTAAATCAATAGTGCCATATAATTTATTTTATTTGTTTTGTTTATATTTCAGTTTACATTTTCTATTTCAATATGTTGGAATATATAATCATTTTTAGAGCTAAATTTAATTGTTTCCTTGAAAGGCCATCTTTATGTTAAAGGAACGCTCCAAGCACCATAACCACTAAAGCGCACTGTAGCAGTTATGGTGCCAGCAGTGCCCTGGTGTCCCTCCATTGTAAGTAGCCAAACCATTTATTAATAGTTTGATGTCTTATCTGGGGTCCACTGAGGGTTGCTTCCCACCTTCTCTCAGTGGTCAGCAGTGTTTGAAGTTCCTGAATGAGGTTTTTCTGTTAGCTCACTTGAGCTAAGCCATGCCACGCAAGGCCGGCTCCATGGCAGAGAGCATCAGATGGTAGCTCTAATCCAGTGAGCTAAGCCCTGGACAGCTGGGCTTGGCTTAGACAGGAGTAGGCAACCATCGGCACTCTTGATGCTGTGAACTACATTTCCCATAATGCACTTACAGCCGTAATGCAGGCAAAGCATCAAGGGAGATGTAGTCCGTAACATCTGGAGTACCAATTGTTGCGCCCCTCACCGGCTTAGGCAGAGAGTTTCTGACTGAGAGGAGGCTGCAGTGGGGGTAGGGAGCGGCACTCAACAGATCCCAGGTTAGAAGTCAAACCAGTACGGTAGTGGTTTTGGTGCTTGGGTTGTTCATTTAAATTACTATAAGCGTTACCTAGTGTTTCCGGAGAAAATATATTTAGAAATTTGAATTAATTTTATTTTTTAAGCCAGAAAAAGCAGAAATCCGAGATGAGAGTGAAAATCCTCAGTCCGAGTGCAGCTACGTTAAAACATTCCCTTATATTGTTCAAATATACTGGGACTACATAATAAAAATGGGTGCAAATTGACGTTTTATTCACTATCAAATATTGGTTCCTTATCATGGAGCGTGTACATTGTAAGTGAAAAGTACTGACATTTTAAATGTTTTCAAACAAAAATGCCTTGGACAATTTCTTATAGGAAAGTACTGGGTGTACATACAGTGCACATTGAGATTCCACAGGTCCCTAGGCAGTTTACATCATTCACATAGGGATAGTTAGTGGAGCCAAGCAGATTAAACAAATTCATAGTTCCGGGGCCCCTGTCTAACACCTAGGCCCCCTCTTGGGGTTGCCTTATGAATAAGCCTACTCTGGCTGCATGGTGAAGTATTGATCAGCAACTCCAAGATGCTGAAGGATGGTGCCAGTTATTTGGTGGGGTATTTTTGGTAAATTCCTGAGGTGGTTATTATTTTTTTTTTTATATAACTTTTTTGCCTTCTTTTGTCCCCCCAAAATGCTCTAATTTTTAAATGTACTCCAACCAGCTCACTCATATGGGATTTCCCCAAATGTAAAACTCTACTTGGAACAATTTTCAGAACAGATGTAGGGAAAAAATCCTTTATAAACATTCACTAAAATTCTACTGAAACGTAAATGTACGTCCATTGAAGTAAACAAATTGCAAATATTTTATTGGAAAAATGAATGGCTGGTGGATACTTTATTACGGGAAATCTTACAGGTTTAGCCGTGGGACTAAAAGTCTGTATTGACAGATGAATGTTAAGTCATAAAATTTAAATTAAGGGACATTGAGAGTCAAGGATTATTGGCAAGTATTCATCAAGGAATTGTGTCACATCTTTCTATGGAATAGTCATTTTCTGAAAACCTTCTTTTTTGTGCTATGTAAATGTATTTAAATATTATTTTCCCTGGTGCACCTTAAAAACACTCTTCACCTTTTGAAAAGGTTCCTACTGAAGACTCGTGGACAAAAGCCCCATCACAAGATGAGGAAAAAGCAGACCATCAAAAATCACTCTCTCGAAAAAAGTCATCCGGGAAAAGCAGGTCGCGACCAAGGCCGCTTTCAGACTATGGTCAATTGGCCATCCGTAGCTTTTCTATCCCAGAAGACTCTGTCCCAATGGAAACTCCACAGACCGATAGTGGGAAGTGTAAATTTCCCCTACGCTGTTTTAGTGAGGAGGAAAAGTTCCGCAAACATAGCACTGAGTACCAAGGAAATTATAGAAGACGACCCATTTCTGTTATAGGTGGTGTCAGTTTTTATGGCACGTCAGAAGATGGAGAAGCTGGTGATATGCTTCAACAAGTAAGAACTTGGAAAGCATGAAATCTTCTACAAAATTAAATATCTTCCAACTATCCTATAAATCTCACTTTTAATTGCATCTCTTAACCATGATCTACCTATATTGCAATCTTCAAAATTTTATTCCTCTGATAAAATAATAATAAACCATGCATGTTATCAAACTAACTCATAATTTCTTGCTTTTTCAACTAATTATGTTCTCTTTTTGGCACAACGATCTATAAAGCATTAATTTTGTATCTTTATTTTATGTCTTTTCAATATGTAGTTGTTTAAGCATTAAAGCGACACTGTCATGGCCGCATCCAGGTTTTTGTTTTTTTGAACCCCCCTCTCTACTCCACTACATCTTATTGTCCCCCTAGTGACCCCCAAATGCCCCTAAGCCCCCCATATTACCTATTTTTTAAAATCTTTTATTTCATGCCCGGACGTAGATCCTGGGCGGCGCAATTTTTGTGTGGGTAGATGAAGTCCCTGTGGGACACGTTATCTGCCCACACTAGACAGTACTGTGAAATTCCCGTGCATGCCCAGTTAAACACTTGGGCATTCGCTATTGTCCGAAATACAGTCGGGAATTTCGTCCATTCATCAGAAAGGCGAAGGAATTAATAGAAATTCCAGACAAACAAACACTGAATACATTGTCATTTAGGCCCCCCATCCGTTTCCCATTGGTGGGGCCCAGGGGGAGGACAATAGGTCCCCCCATTGTCTTTTAGGGCCCCCACCCACCTGAGAGTGGGTAAGAAGAGGAAGCAATTAGGGAAAGGTAAGTTCGGCATGACAGTGCCGCTTGAAAGAGATTTGGCTTGACGGTCCCATTAAAGGAGCCTTCTAGTGTACTATTGTACTCATTTTTATTCAGATGGATATATTTCTGTTACCATGCAAAATTCCAGTATTATTTTAGTAATTTTTTGCATGTTGCTAAATATCGAATGTATGCTTGGATACTCCTACAAAAAAACTATTTTCCCTTATAACCCTGTTACATGATAGCCAGTAGGACATGTTTCTGTAATCTGTTTAATTAATAGATGATCGGATTTTTACTTTTAGAAATATCATAAATCCCATTTATTTTTTTAGTCATTTTAGTCTTGTAACAGGCACCATAACTAAGATATAGAGAAATGCAGAAAGTGCACGTTTTTAGGAGTGTATATAACACATAAAATCAACCACTTTACTGTGACCTCAAAGGGTGGCAATTTCCTTCCTGATCATGGAAGATGATAAAGTGTGGTGATTACAAAGTATAGTTACAAGACTATGTTCTCTGCTTTGCAAAGTATTCTTTAACCCATTAGGAGCCAGTGAGTGTTACTTAATATTCTCCCCATATTGATTATTAAAAGGAATACAAACTGCCTGTCAGGGATGAGCCCCCCTAGCTCATAAAACTGGTCGATTTTAAAAACATTTCAACAACCTAATCTCTATTGAAGGCCAGATTATATTTTTAATGTAAATGAACAGAATTTGTAGAGAACAAGGTAAATATTCAGTATTTCTTCAGAAGTAGTAAATCATTTAGAATAATTGCAGGTAAGTAATGTTTCTATTTTTCAGAAAATGATATTTTATCATTTTATTTTTTTTTTTCGCGATAAATGATACGACCGTGTCTTAAGGTATTTGTTTCTGTTTTTCTTTAAATGTATTTATGATAAATCAATTTTTGGGTTCACATAAAATATTTGTTTAGTCCAATATTGCAAGTCATTAACCTAAAAAATAAAATAAAATAAAAATAACTGTTAGGGTTTGTAGTTTTGTTTTTTCACTGAACTGACAGAGTTCCGTGCTGCCTCAGTCATATGTGCCAGGGTTGTAACTATCCCACGGCACAAAAGAGCAAATATTTCTGTTTTGAGCAAGAAACACTGTTTCCTAGTTTCCTACGAAATGGCCACTTCTAAAAACAGAAGTGGTCATAGTGGCTAGAGTAACACTTGAAACATTATAGAACAGAATTAGAACGAATTGGTGTCCTTTAGGCTAGGCTGAACTGGGACAGGAAATCAGTCCAGGCACATTTTGTTCCTCTTCAGCCAACCTTCCCCCGACCCCTACAGGTCCGTATCATTATTTCCCAGCTCTGGTTTACTTCTCTACACTCACTCTACTACTTCCAATGTGTGGGAGCTATAGAAGTTCCCATGTTAATTGACTTCCAGTGCAAATTGACTTATTAAAGGCCTGAGCACAAAGCAACACAAGCGGCTATAAATCGCAAATACAGCTTGAGGTAGGGGAGGAAACTGTGTGTTTCAGGTATATAAAATGGGACTCCCAGGTTATATACGCCTATCTGATTTACAATGTGAGTGGAGGAGATCCATGATCTCTCTAATTGCCCCTTGCAGCATTTGTTGTTCACATTTATTTAGCAAGAATCAGCCTACTCTGCAGCACTTTACAATTTGAACAAGAATTCCAATACAAACTATTACAAATGCAATCCAGAAACAAGAAGTAATTAATTCCTCTGCTCAAATGAGCCTTTAATTTAGAGGATATTTGGTACATATTTTTGTACGTACTTCTAGGGGGATTGTGTATTCATGTTAGAGGGGAATAAACTCTATAGTTTAATTTTGCTCTGCAGTGAAGTGTGCTTAAAATCCAAAAGTAAATGAAAGTTCTTACAGTGAACTGGGAAAAAAATTAAATCTATATAAAATGTGTTAGTAGTGTCTCTCTATCTGCAAACATTTTCAAGAGAAAGTGTTGTGTACCTTACCTATATGTACTGCGATACATCTTGTGTTTTTTGTTTACAAGTTTTTCTGTATTTTACCCATAGCCTGTACCACGACCTCCAGTACCGGCTCACAAAGTACCACCATATAGAGCAGTGTCTGCCCGCTTACGGCCTTACACCTTCTCTCAGAGCACGCCAATTGGCCTGGACCGAGTCGGCTGCCAGAGGCAGGCTAGGATCTCTAACAGTAAGTTCTAAATTCTGCTTTTTTTCCTGGCATAAATCCAAAGATAAATGCAAACAAGATTTGAATTTTGTGAAGTGCTTAGAGCATGTTCCATTACGGTATAGTTTGTTAGAGCAAATAAATATTAAATGATTTTTATACAGAACATAAAAGATCGTAAAGTCTACCCTGTAAACACATTGCTTCCGATAAAGGTGCTGTATATTCATATATTTCATATATGTTGCACTTTTTTGTGTTTGTGCATAATATGCACTTTTTTGTGTTTCAAACATTTTAATTTGAGAGTTTTAGGGGGTAGTTTACACATACTAGTATCATAAAGATACAAAGTTATACAAACAAAATACTGTTTTTCAGATTCAGAAGATGCATAGAATGTAATGTAGCAATAAGGTTTACATGTATAAAACATTTGAATCCCTACTTGATATGTAGTACTAAAGAATAATCCCCATTTCTCTAATCTACTTCCTTGTCTTTGACTTTGCTGAGCAATAATCTGACCTGTTCAAAGTTTGCTTTGTGGTTTGACAGGTGATAAAACAAAGTGTGATTTCCAAAGTGGTACATGGAGTGTATGGAGTACACATGCTGATTGCATTGTTTCTGTGGAAAATACCACATTTATAGAACGTTGTACCACACTTTAGATCACTACATTCTCATAAATATCCCATTTGCTGCCTCTAATAATTTTAATTTCACATATTCTTCTGTTTTCGATCGTTAATGGTTATGTTCTTTATCTTTGTTCCAGTCTGCTCTTGCATCAGTCACCGGATGTATTAAAACAAGTTTAATTTGATAAGTTTAAAAGGGGGACACTCTGGGCACGGGACAACTTAAAGGGACACTATAGTCACCAGAACAACTACAGCTTAATGTAGTTGTCCTGGTGAGTATAATAGCTCCCTTCAGGCATTTTCATGCAAACACTACCTTTTTGTAGAAAAGGCAGTGTTTGCATTGGCCATAGTGATACCTCCAAGTGGCCACTCTTTAGGTGGCCACTAGAGGGGCCTCCATGCTCAGGGCTGCACAGTACACAGTAAGCAGCCCTGCCGTTCAGCGTCCCCACGCTCTGCATGGGGAAGCTGAAATTTTCTCATAGAGATGCATTGATTTAATGCATCTCTATGAGTAGGTCCTGATTGACCAAAACAGCATTTGGCCCCGCCCCATTGCTGATTTTAGCCAATCCAATGCTTTCCCTAAAAATCGTCAATTTTGATGATGTCACAAAGGGTGTGGAGCCCGCGCGGTGCTGGAAATAAGGTGAGGTTTAAACTTTTATAGGGCGGCTAAGGGGGGCAAGCCACCTAAATGGTGGGTTTAGCACTATAGGATCACGAATACATGTTTGTGTTCCTGACCCTATAGTGATCCTTTAACTTTAATGCATTTGATAGATTTTGGCCTCATTAACGTGCTATTTTTTATGATTTTTGCTACAAAAAAATAACTGTTTTGCAGTATGCTGCACCATAATTATGTCTCTTTATCCACAACCCATGTTGCCCGAAACACTTGCTTATAAAAAAGTATGCACACAATCTCAGACCCAACAGCACTGAATGAGCGTTTTTGTTATTCACATTCTGGATGCAGACAGTTAGAGAAACTACCAACAGTTAGTGATATCTTTACTATAAGTCTCTCTGGGTATCCTCGCCTTTTAATGCATTTTGCAGATCATTCAGTGCTGTCAGTACTACAGTACTACATTTGATAGAGAAGTATTTTTTTCTAGAGTGAGGGGGTGCGGCTAAAGAGGCAGGTCTTTTTTTTATTTTCATTTTTTTTTTTTTTAAGATTCAGAATTGTTTTTAATGCAAAAACTATAAAGATATTAAACATGCAAAAAAAAAAGCAGCATATTAAAGAGCCAATCAAATGCTTTCCCATAGGACTCATTTTTCGCAGAAGTATTCTATCACCTTTCTGTTTAATTTTTTTTTTTTTGGTCTGTAATTAAAGTGTGAAACCCCCAGAATTCAAAATTAATTTGTAATGGAGCTCATATAGTAAGCCAAAATAGCTGACCTGAAATCACAGTTAAGTTAGAATAGTTTTCTCATGTGGCTTTTTGGGACTCTCGTTTTAATTTAACTTTGAATTTCTAGCAATACAAACTTTAGTGAATAAAGCTGCAATTAACCTTCCAAACTTTTGTAGTATGGAGTGTGGCAGTAATTTTTATTAAATTTTTTGCCTTATTTTGGTAGTGTTTCTGGGTACATGCAATTGGAATTTCAGAGAAAGTGTTGCACGATTAGCCTGTGGGCTCTGTTTTGAAAGGATCACAAGTTATTTCTCACTGTCTGTTAGTAAAATGTTTCCAAAATATATTTTATTCTGGTTTATTTATCTGACTATGTCCAATAACTGAAATATATAGCAGGGTCTTGGTTGTTTTATTTGCAATGCTTGTGTTTGGCAGATCTGCCAAGGCTAACCGGTTAATGAATGCACACAAACCCCATGCTGCTGGACACGAGACCTGTAACTGTGTATCTTGAGCCAATCTAACATCCTGCTGTACAGAACCGGTATTTCTTTCTGTTGCAAAATCATTGAGGATAAACCATTTAAATCCTTTCCAAAATGCAAAAGTTCTTTTAGAATTACTTAGGGTTATTTTCCTTTACTAACAAAATAAATATCAACTTTTTTGGATTTTCATGTGTGTCCTCATACTTCCATGCTGATTGGCTGATGAACTTTCTTTCTTTAAGTTTTTGGCTATTGGCTCCACCCTATCTGTTTATCCTACATCATTCAGCCTGCCCTGCTGCCCACCTAACAGACCCACAGTGGCAATTACATGCTGTGCTGCCATGTGTCTCTATGTAAATTGTTAGGGATAGTGAGTCTATCAGGTTGAGTTATTGCACAGTGTGTTTAATCCAGAAGGTATTCTCTTCTGCTTTTTTAAAATAGTCTGCTAGATCCTGCAACAGCCTCTCGTGTGTGATTCTTGTTGATTTTAACAGAGCAGGAGATAAGGAAATCTAAAGTAAACACACTGTGTTGTAAGATCAACTTGACAGTGAAACTATTTTTTTCCACGCAGGTTGGAAACCAAAGTAATTTAACGCTTTAAGAGGACTGAGCAGTAAGACTGCAGGGGCACGATGTGTACACAGAAAATGCTTCATTAAGCTAAAGTTGTTTTGGTGCTTAGCATATTTCTTTAAAGCTAAGTACTAGAAGTTGATAAGGAGTTAAAGATAATGAGTTACCAAAAAAAATGTAGTGGTATGAATAAAGAAGCAGGAGTAGCTAAAATATAATCTAAATAAGTACAATGTACACACTCGGTGCTCTGCTGTGCCCTAAACTTTGCATGCAGGTTTGTTCTGAATTTGCCATTATTAGTTATTTGCACACAGGTGTTTTTGCTTTTCTGCATTATCTAACCATGACCGATTTAGATGTGTCAGTCCGTGTTCTGTATGGAGTGGTTTAGTGTTGATGGCACAGGCTGCTATGCAGTAAGACTGCAATCATATTGATAGTTTTTTTTTTTTTAGCACTTTCTCCCTAAGGGTACCCCACGGTGTCGTCACTCAGAGCATCCAAATTCGCAGCAGCAGCACATAATGTTGAGTTGTCAGTTGCCTCCTAGTGTGTGGCCTGATAAACATGCGCTGAGGATCGGAGCCATGAATAAGCTTTTCTGCAGCTCACACTGTTGATTTAGCATCTTTTTTTAGCAATGTCCCTGGTGTTCGAAAGCCGAGCCCCTTGCCTAACGGGCATTTTTTGGAGAACAGCATGATAGTTTTGGGAGGGGGGCATGGCACGTTTTTGGAGTCTGGAGAGCCTTCACATGGGTATGTGTGAATTTTTATTTTAATATTTCTAGGGTTGTTTTAGTGTGTGTGTGTGTGTGTGTGTATAGAGAGATTTTTTTTCAGAGTTGCATAGTTCTGCTCATCTTGTAAAGAGATAAGACAGCAGCTGAAATATATTGAGAAAAATTATGTTTTAAATCTTTTCTTTGCTGTGAGATGTGAGTGTTTATTTGCTGTAGGCACTGCATTAATTACAATGTTTTTATTTATTTGTATTGTGTTTCTGCTTGGAGCTTTAAAGTGTTTACATTAATGAATTGCAATTTTTATTCTAAAATGGCCAACTCTTGATTCTTGAATTGAAAGATGTACTCCAGCAAGGCACCTCATCCTTACCTCATTTAACTATTTCAGGAGATTAAATGCAGACACTGTTCCTACAGGGCAGTAATGGCTTCATGTAGCACCCCAGATGTTTGTGAACTATGATTCGATAAATGTCTTGTTAGACATTAGGGTTTCTGAACATCACAGGCAATTTAGATCACAAATTGTAAAAGTGCCAAAGGTAGTAATCATTGTGCTAGTGTGTGCACATTTATTATGTATGTTTATTTGCAAAATATTGGGTTTAAGAAGTTTCCAAATGACTTGCAAGTTTTAGGCCAGAATTGTACATTTGGGCACAATGGGTAATTGAATAAGACTGGTGGGTGTGTTACCCCATTGTTCTCAGCCAATCAGTGATGTCCAATTTGGATAAAATTGACAATGAATTTTCAGAAGTGCTTGATTATCATGTGATGATAATGTGATGGAGATGGGGCTGTTTCTCAGCAATATAAAACCAAGGGAATTGCGCTATGCCAGTCTAGGCAATTTCACCACTAAAGCAGTCTGTAGGAGTAACATTACAGCTAAGGTCACAAAATGGATCTGTGCCTAGCTTGGCAAAGGGACACTATTGTCACCAGAACAGCTACAGCTTAATGTAGTGGTTCTGGTGTCTATAGCCCTGTCCCTGCAGTTTTTTTCAGAGAAAAGGCAGTGTTTACATTGCTGCCTAGTAATGCCTTTAGTGGCAGTCACTCAGACAGCCACTAGAGATGCTACCTGTGCAAGTGCTGCACAGTGTGACTGGCGTGACATAGGAAAAAAAAGATGAGTAAAATCACCTTTTTAATGTTCTAATCAGGGCTGGGAACCTAACCTGCCAACCTGCCACACGAGCACTAAACTGTCAGCAATACATGTTTGTATTCCTGGCAATATATTGTTTTCATAATATAGAACTATGCACGTTAATTGGCTACTAATTATTACCTGATATTCCAAAGGAGAATGTAAAATGGACTGTGGTCATCTCTAAAAGTAGATGCTCAAATGTTGCCTTAAGGCTGGCAAAGCACCATAGGAGTTGAAGTTCTTTGAGAGCTGGGCGTCTACTTTTTAGCCACCCCAGGAATAGGCCAAAGGGTTGTCCGAAAACAAACAATACAGTTTTACATTTCATGACTGTTAACCAATTCCGGACACCTCTCTTGCAGGGATCAGCAGGCTGCAAAATGAATTTCTCTCATTCTGTGTGAGTTAACATTGTGTCTGATTAAGTGAGTCAGACGGAGAATTGCTCTGTATTTAACTCCTTCCCTGCCCAGTAACAACATTTTCTATGTCAAAAGGTTCTCCTGTGATGGAATGATTTAGCCATCAAACATCCCCATTCTTTCTCTTACGGTTGGTTTTGTTTTTTGGGATTTTTTTGTCTTTGTTCTTTAATATGAAATGCTGTGCCAGTGTGTAATGCTGCAGTATACTGCAGTCTGATAATAGAGATGAATCTGATCCCAGCAGCATGGCTCGGGAGAAATGGCTGGAGTCATCCGAGAAAGCCACCTTCATAATAAATTTTATTTCAAGAGGGATAAACCATACTAGCAAGTGCAATATATATATATTCATAATCATAAATTCAGGGAATATGAGATTATTACCCTAGGTTCCACACCTACACCCAATAATGGATTTATACATTTTATAGAATAAGTCCTTGATATTTTCCTGCATTTTTACAGTTATCTGAGAAAACACACTTGATCTCCCAGGCAACATGATGGAAAAATTGTTTAAAAGAGTTATTTCATTTTTTTTTTTTTTTTTGCTTGCATTGCTCTGCAAAAATTAACTCATTGGTTGTCAGATATTTTAGAAAACATCCAGTTTCGGGATGAAGTCTGTTTTTTTGTTATCTCTGGAAAATATTACAGGGAGCTTTTTTGTCTGAATATTTCTCTCCAACCCTCTTGGATATCATATAATGGAGAAATGAACTATAAGACCTTCAGTCTAATAAAGCATGGAATATCTATCTGCTTAGTCCTCTGTTCTACATATTTAGTTTTTTTTCTATACTTTTCTAATACAATAGAGGCACTTTCATCATTGTGTGCTTTAAGCTCCAACACTGGCAAACCATCGGTGGGTGACTTCTCATCCGAGTCAAGAAATTCTTAAATCTAGCTGTGTCTGTGGCCTTTCTCTTCAAAATGCCAAATCTGGATGTAATCATCCTAACTGTATATTAGTTTAAACTTTGCTCCAAATGTTTCAGATGAAGTTTTGAACCTCCATGTTTTACTTTAAATGTGTAAGTAGGGTACTCTCTGGTATTAAGATTCTAAAAGCCAGAACTGTGAAGGATAGAACTTCCTTTATTGGAGCAGTTGAACCTATTTGGAATCCAGCAGTTAACAGCAAACAGCATAGTGGCCTGTAGAGTAGCTGTGAGGATATGTCTCAAACTACTCGGACATTGCTTTG
Organism: Pelobates cultripes; assembly: GCA_933207985.1. Classification (NCBI taxonomy): domain Eukaryota; kingdom Metazoa; phylum Chordata; class Amphibia; order Anura; family Pelobatidae; genus Pelobates; species Pelobates cultripes. The sequence continues at coordinate 378,643,635 of OW240912.1, forward strand.
GCTGTGTGTATCAGACTGTATTTAAAACTATGAATGGACACGTTTCCAGGGCCAGCTCAAAAGATGCGCTCAGCAGATTGTGACATTGTAAGCTATCAGCAGGAGGAGCATACAAAGACTATAAAAATCTGAAAAAATGAACATTCAAAATGTATAATTTGGTATACAGATAAAGTCATTGTGCTAGGGCAAAACAACAAAATGTCAAGTTATACCTACACACCGGTAACATATGCCTTCAAATTTATGCATTTCATGCTATGCATTTAACCAGCAATTCAAGGTTGTGTGTAGTTCGGAACGTAAAATCAAAGGAGTATCCTACTAGTATAACTTTTAATTTATTTCTTTGTGGATTGCCCTAGTGCAATGACTGGGTCTATATGCCAAATTATAGATGTTTAATGTTGATTTTTGAACAAAGTGTTGATTGTTAGTCCTGGAAGAGTCCTTGTATGCTTCTATTTTTGCCTTAAAAATTGAAGTATAAAGGTCTAGCTGCAGCTATCACCATGGACATCAGACTTCCTTCAAACTGCATTGATGTCTGGTCTTAACCCTCGGTCAGGCGCAACTGATCCAACCGACACAGCCAATATTTGTTGTTTTGTCCTACCAAGTGTAAACGTGCATTATGTATGGAACATGCTACTTTTTATTGTAATAAATGCTCAGAAATTGCTTTCACCAATGTTGTAGAGCAAATGGGATAATAAAAATGTTTTTATTTGAGTAAAGAGTTTGTTTTGTAAAAATGGCCTATTAGGCACAATGTGCCCGATCCTGTTCTTACTCACATTGCGCCTGACCGAGGGTTAAAGGAACACTATAGCATTAGGAGTGAAGACATGTATTTCTAATACCTTAGTGTTCAATAAACTATTTAGAGGTTAACGTCAAATGAGGAAATAGGCATTGTCATTGATTTCTTAATTTAAATGCACCTGGATTTCTATTTAGTATGATCATTCCATTCTTTCTCTATCCAGTTTCAACAGATGGTGGTGCTGAGACTTCTGCTTTGGTTGATGACAATGGTAGCGAGGATGATTATAACTATGATGACATCTGTCAAGCAAATCCAAGATATCTGCAGCCAGGAGGGGAACAGCTAGCCATCAATGAGGTATATGTTTACTTTTTACTAAGCTTAATCTTCAACTGAAGTTGTTATGGTGCCCGGAGTGTGCACTAGGTCTCGCATTGCTGTAATGTTTAGTAAGGTTTAGCAGAGATTATCTGTCCATGGTAGCCAGCAGGCTGGACCCCCAATTACAGTATGGCGTAGGCAGAGCAACGCTGAGTCTCATTTCATTCCAGGGATTGGAGCAGTGATTGGCTGAGAGTGTCCAGCTTACATTCTAAGGCTATCACTGCCTGCTACTCCTCGTATGACATGAAGCAGTACATAGCTCCACTTACACCATTTCGTCAGGCTGCCTGGGACCAAGAATCTCTGCTAAGCAGTTGGTAAACCACAAAGCAGGATCAGTTAAATGGTTATGGGGCTCTCCAATGCCCAAATAAAAGAAAAAAATTATAATAATTTTTATACAAATAAGAATAGTAGATATACCCCCAATGAAAACATACATGCATGCATTTAATTATACATTTTTTTTATTTTGGGGTATATCTTCAAAGAACACTTGAAAAACGTGTAGTATTCTTGTCTGAAGTCTTTGCAAGCCCTTCCCTTCTAACTCAGCCCAGAAGAGTTTCAAGGAGTTGTAGTTTAATTGACTGTTATTATATAATTTAAAAGAATCCTATTACTTCCATATTCTTTTAACTTTGACAAATCTCTTCGGTAGAGATGCCCTTCTTACCTTTTCTGATTCCATAATGATCTGAAGTAAACAAGTTACAAATTTTATATTCTAAATTCATTCCGTGGATTTTTTTCCCTTCAAATAAATGGACCGAGGCCACAAAATTATACAAGGCAATTAGAAGACAAACGCATTTTTTAAATTTCTAATGTGTTGGTCTTTGTTAGAATGTGCACAATGATCATATTATATTCATTTACGGCTTTTTTTTTTTTTCTTTGCATACTATGAGATGCTGACTTATTTGTAGTTAAAACCAAACACTTTCCAACACTATAAACTAAAAATATGTGTTACATAAATGTGTATTTATAATTGTATTAATAGAAAAAAATGAAACCTTCTTTATACATTTTTTTTGAATTTTTTTATAACTCTTCATGTGTTTTACCATGATATTCAGACAAAACAAATTACACACTTGCGTTTCTTGTATTACTGTCTGCAATTCTTTTCATATCCTGCAAAATTTTATCCTTGGGTATTCTGTCATCTTTGTATTGAATTAGGTGTCGGACGTGCTTGTATTGCACTTGGTATGGTCCTGGATCTTGTATTCAATAGTGGCAATGCAAATTTGTAGTGTGTGCCACAATGTTGATGACCTCATTAAATATTTTCAACCTATGTTATTTCAGTTAATAAGTGATGGCAGTGTGGTGTATGCCGAAGCATTATGGGACCACGTGACAATGGATGACCAGGAGCTTGGCTTTAAAGCAGGAGATGTCATAAGGGTTCTTGAAGCTTCGAACAAAGACTGGTGGTGGGGGAGAATTGGAGATAATGAGGCCTGGTTTCCTGCTAGTTTTGTCCGGGTAAGGCATGCAACTTCTATTCCCTTGTATGATTTGTATCCGAAAGCTTTAAAATATGTCAGGAATAATTTGGGGTTAATTTGTCTTTCTTCCCATTCGTTCAGTTGCGAGTCAATCAGGAGGATGTCTCTGAAAATTCTGGGAGCTTCCAGGATGAAGAACAAGATGCTGAGGCCCGTACATTCCGACACAAGAATGCAGAAAATAAAGATCAAATGAGAACGAATGTCATTCGGGAAATAATGAACACGGAACGGGTTTACATCAAACATCTGAAAGACATCTGTGAGGTATGGCCAGATTTTTCTCTTCCGTAATCAAGTTTCTTATATATTGTATAGAAGCATTTGTGGATGGACAGCCGGCACATCATTATTCAGAACTTTCTTTCCATGTAGTTTAGTATAACACATTGTGCAGAACCTTTCATTAGACAGTTTCAGTCATCAAAAGTGTCTACATGGTACTGTTTAAAGCATTGCTGCCGTAATAAACATTTTATTATAGGTCTGTGTTTGTGATGTGATGAGCATGATGTGCATTTTACAACCTCTTTAGAACAACTGTAAAGAGCTTGAAGACCGAATATTAGGTCCAGACTTTAGGTTAAAAATCCTTGAGCTAGGACAACCTGCAAAATATTACCCACACCAGAAAGAATATATAGTGTAAACAATCAAATATCTTTATACCCAATGTAAGGTCACCAATAAATGCAGTCAGGTGTTAAATTAAACCAGTGTTTATCTACAACTTTCAATTTTTTTTTATATTTTATAGGGTTATATAAAGCAATGTCGGAAACATACAAGTATGTTCACAGAAGCACAGCTGAAAACCATTTTTGGGAACATTGAAGATATCTACAAGTTTCAGAAGACATTTTTGAAAGATCTTGAAAAACAATACAATAAGGAGGAATCTCACTTGAGCGAGATTGGGGACTGTTTCCTTGAAAATGTAAGTATCCTGCCTTTGGAGAAGTGTAAAGTCACATGTAAACATTCTAGAGGTTGTAACGCAATTAATATTTTATGTAAACATACACTCAATGTATTAAATGGCAACTGTTGCAACCTATAATTTTTTTTTCTTTTATGTTAATCACATTTTTGTGACCTTCACAAGTTGTTCTCTATTGTTTAGATAGCTTGACGTATTTCAAGGTGTTTGTTCAGTGATTCAGCAAACTAAGGGAGCATCGGAAGGATGAGATGAGTTCTTTAAAAATAGAAGAAAGAAAAAAAAATAATATAGTACAGGTTACTTTCTTAGTACTACTGCAAAATCTTCATTCATGTATTTTATGGTTCTATTTTTGTGAATGTTTTGTTTTATTTTATAAATTGTTTATATGGCTCCATGGCTTTAAAAGGCACAATACATTTGGGATTCCAATCAATTTATTTAGCAAATTAGGCAGATCCTTTTATATCATGGAAGTCCAGGCACTTGATGTTTGACTTGACATGCAAATGTATTACATACACGTATTCTTAATATAATGTGTGTAAAATCACATATGGTCTTCTTATCAGGAGATTCTCCCTTTAACAAGTCCCATTATCAAGCATTTTTGAGTAAAACAAAACGTATAGTTCAAACTTAATTTGTGAGGCAGGGATTAAAGCTACATCAGATCCCACAGTACACGTGTCTAATTAGGGTAAGTAGGGGAAAACAATGTGAGGTGAAAATGTGTATTTCATGTGTATGTTTGTGTGTATACATGTATGTGAATATATACACATATGATCATTTTCTAACCTCTCTCATTTCTGTTCATTTATTTTTCTTGTGCAGCAAGTTGGTTTTTCAATCTACTCGGAGTATTGTAACAACCATCCAAATGCCTGTTTAGAGCTGTCAAACTTGATGAAGCATAGCAAATATCGACATTTCTTTGAGGCTTGCAGATTGCTGCAACAGATGATCGACATAGCTATTGATGGATTTCTTCTGACTCCCGTACAGAAGATCTGCAAATACCCTTTACAGTTGGCAGAGTTACTTAAGTATACGACACAAGACCACAGGTGAGCCTTCCTATAAAAGTGGCAACATGTCCTTGAAGCAGATATGATGCAATTCCAATTTACAAGCCTCCCTTTATGTAACTATATGTTTAATAAAGAAAACGTAGAATTAACAATCAATAAATAAAGTCAATGTTTATTTTCACACTGCGTTAAAATGTGCACTCGTCTAAAATGTTGCTGGCCCCATCTGTGGTGTGACATGGCTTACTGTAGTCTCATTTTCAGTTACTGTAATTAGTGGTTTGACTTCTCAAGGTGCTAGAACATTGTAGCATTGTTAGATTCTAACGGAAGTCATCTGCTTACTTCTATTATGTGTGCATCTGGTCTGTGTGTGATAAGAACGTCCTCAGTTGCTCTGGTGTTTTGTGGTGTTGGTTGTTTTGTTTTTCTTTGGCCTTGTATTTTACCAGCTGTTGGTACAAAATGTTTCTATGATGTGTGTTTACTCTAGTTGTAATATGAACACTGTTTATTTTGTATTCAAATATATAATTCCTTCCCAAAAAATAGACCTTTGTCTGCAGACCTGAAGTTTAATTTTGTGGAATCCTTTTGGATGATATACTTAAGTTCTAGAACTTGCAAATAGTTTCAAGTCAAGTAACCTTTGCATCAGTTAAACAGGGAGGAAACTCTAACCAATAAACTGGATTTGCTGTACTTGTCGCCCAGATCCCTCTAGGAAATATTTCTCAGCCATCAGTACAAGCTGTCAGTGTTCACTCGTGAATTGGGACATTCATGTTTCTTGGCTGTCCACATTGTTTTGAGGTCTTCCCTGCTTATCGTTTCCTTGACTTCCAAACATTCTTCATTTTTGTTCCTCTTATCAAACCATGGTTTTGGTATAATGTGTGACCAAGAACTTTCCTTGGTCTGAGTTAACGGGTTGGCCCCTCGGATTTACAATGAGACTACTGTTAATTGGATTTTTTTATTTATTTTTTGGCTCAGCGGGGGGACAGTCTAAAAAGTAGCCATGTGTGACAGCAGAAAAATAGAGTATTCTTTCTGTGAAACGAGAGGTTGGATTTTACTGACCCCAACCTTCAATCTCTCTGTAATGGGAGTTCGGGGAGAACAAAATACACAAATACATTTCATATTCAGATAGTCCTTTTGAACGTCAATTGGAACTGCATGTGATTTGGTCTCGGTAATAGAATTATAATTTTTTTTGTGTGGGATGTGAAGGCATTTTTATCCATCCTGAAACTTGGAGGACAAGAACCTAGAATATATTACATTTGACTTTTATTGTTGTATCGTTGTTCAAGTCCATAGCATTTTAGTAGAACCACGTCCAATTTTAACCATATTTCAGGGGATGTGTTGAATTATAGTGAAAGATCTGTTGTTGGAAGCTTACGGAAACATAGTGGAGGGTTCCCCTAGAATGCAAGTGAAAATGCACAGAATATTGTTCCAGCAGCTGCAGTAGAAATGAATAAAAGGAGGAAATTTGAAGGAAATCGAATGTAAACATGAGTTTTTTTCCTGAGCAAGAAATTTAACAGAGGGAATGTTGGAAGTCTAGATCAGGGGTGCCCAAAAGGTAGATCCCCAGATGTTTTATAATTACAACTTCCATGATGCTTTGTGGGAGGTGTAGTTCTACAACATCTTGGGAACTACCTTTTGGGTACCCCTGGTCTAGATTATTTTGCCCTTTAACAGCCATCAAAACCATAAATAAACAATATCTCTATAAGAGTAAGGCTGCTGTAAGACTTGGGTGGTGTGAAAAACAACCAAAAACCAAATCTGATTAAATCACACTTTACTACTGTAAGGAAGAAAGGATACGAAGGATTAAACATATATAAAGTAAACCTTCAATTGAGAGACAATAATTTTCATCACGTGGATTGGGGTTAATGCTTGGTATGAATTATGATCAGCGTTAAAACACGTTATTATTATAATTGTCATACTGACTTAATCAGATAGTAAATGGTGTTTATTTTGCAGTGATTACAACAGAATAAAAGAAGCATATGAAGTCATGAAGAATGTCGCTTGTTTAATTAATGAGCGGAAAAGGCGCCTGGAGAGTATAGACAAGATCGCTTGCTGGCAGGTCTCTATCGTAGGATGGGAAGTAAGTGGCATTTACAGTTTTATTTATTTGGTTAAGAAAAACTCCTAGAATTCATTTGTTGTTGTTTTTTTTAAAATAATATTTAATGTTGTGACTTAACTTGAAATCCAAGTAATTATAGGCATGGCTATTCTAACACACACAAAATAAAATTAGAGGACGTTTAGGGCAATATGAAAGAATAAAATGAAAGTAAAAGAGACTATTGTTCACAAACTCAAAAAATATATATGATTGGTCACTATACCGATCACTTTGATCTCAAGAAATAGAGGCAAATTAAGAGATGTAAAAAATAATAATATACTTAACACACATAATTGTTCTGGCTATGTGGAAGTAGATGGCGAAACCGGGTAGTGCTTTTGGGACCTTGGTGAAAATAATCCAGGTGTGTGGAGCATCTAGCGGACACCCATCCCCCTCATCCAAAGGGGTTTGTAATTATTACTGAAGTTAATGATCACACAACATGATGAGTCTATTCAATTTCACCGAAGTGGCACAAAGCCAGAACATTGAAACTTACTTCTACATTTGGAATACAGTGCTGCCTAGAGGAAACATATCAACCAAAAAATAATAATTGGCATTTTGGGACTGTAGGTTGCCTTTTGTCCACGTCCTTTTGCGTTTAGTTTATGTAGTAAAATAAAGACTACTCACCTCATTTCCATTGCTGGGACTCCTCTGCTGTAGCTGCCAGCTCTGCCTTTGAAGAGGCTTGCTGACGTCTACGTGATCTCCTCCACTCCATTGTTTCTCTATGAGAAGCAATGGATTGGAGTTATGCATACGCGGCCAAACCCTGCTCTTCTCCAATCAAGTGCTGCTATCAGAAAGATTCCCAGACAGAGTTTTTTACTTTTTTGGAAGCAGTTCCAAATAATTATTTACATAAATAATGTATATATTTTGGTTAAAATTTAGATTTATCGTTACTTTTCTCATTATTACATAAGGATCTAGTTCGGAAAGTTTAGGAACATTTGTTTCTCCTGAAACATTTAGGCGCTCTACCAATGAGGGATAATTCTAAAAAAATATGTATTTTTCTTATATATGATTATTTCTTACTTTCTAGGGGCAAGATGTTTTAGCTCGAAGTTCTGAACTGATCCACTCAGGAGAATTGAGCAAGGTCTTCAAACAAGGAAAAAGTCAACAAAGGACATTCTTTTTATTTGACCATCAGCTGGTGTTCTGCAAGAAGGATTTACTTCGCCGGGACATTTTGTATTACAAAGGTCGTATTGATTTGGACGAAATGGAATTTGCTGATGTGGAAGATGGGAAAGACAGGGACTTCAATCTAAACATTAAAAACGCTTTTAAAGTAGTAAACAAAGAGACAGATGAAGTTCATCTGTTTTGTGCAAAAAAACAAGAAGACAAGCTGCGATGGCTGAAGGCCTTCATTGATGAGCGCAAACGAGTGCAAGAGGACAAAGATATGGGTATGTTTGCTTATTTTTATTAACAATATATGTGGAATAGTTTGTACAAATATGGAAATAAGATGAAATGCCATCACTCTCCACTTTTTAAGGCAAAATTTTTAATAATTGAGGTTATTGGTTAATTCTAGTGAATATTAATACGGTATGTACTGAGTTTTACTTGTCTAAACATATTTTTTTTAAGGAACACTATAGGGTCAGGAATGCAAACATGTTATAGTGTTAAACACACCATCTATCTCTCCTGGCCCTCCTGCCTTCTAAAATATAGTAAAATCTTACCATTATTCCAGTCTACTGCTGCTGGCTCTGCCCCTGATCTGCTTCCTTGTAGTCAGTAGTGGTGATCTCAGCCGTTCACACGGCTTCCCCATAGGAAAGCATTGGATTGGCTGAGCTTGTCAAGGAGGCAGGTCAGAGGCAGAGCCAGCACAAGCCAAACACAGCCCTGGCCAATCGGCATCTCTTCATAGAGATGAATTGAATCAATGCATCTCTATGAGGAAAGTTCAGTGTCTGCATGCAGAAGGTGGAGACGCTGAATGGCAGTGCAGCACTGGCCCAGGAAGAACCTCCAGTAGCCATCTGAGGAGTAGCTACTGGAGGTATCCCTAGGCTGTAATGTAAACACTGCATTTTCTCTGAAAAGACAGTGTTTACTGTGAAAAGCCAGAAGGGAATGATTATACTCACCAGAACAAATACAATAAGCTGTTGTTCTGGTTACTACAGTGTTCCTGTTAATATGGTGAAGGAATAGGCAGCAAGTGGCAGATGGATCGCCAGATGGATAAATTAGAGCACCGGATCAGCTAAAAGCAGTGAGATTTAACGTAGGCATATCTAGTAATATAACAGTTTGGGAATAATAACAAAAAAGGTTTGCTTCAAGGTTCCATGGTTTGTTGCTTTTACAAGTGATCTGCATGCAAGTTAGTTGGTCAGTGACATCTGTTAGCCAATCCTAGCTCTCTCTTACTGTCCAGGGAGAAATCGGACTACCATTCTAGAATTACAAATTAAAATATCTATTAATGCATATTGTGGCAAAAGCAGATGGCAGACACACGCTACACCTATTACACACAACCAGTACACACCACACACATTACATATAGTCAACACACACCATCACACACACACACTGTGGGGGAGGACAGAGGGCAAGACTTTTATCTCCAAATTTTCTCAAATTAAATCCAAATGGTGAGATTAAGGCAATAATAACTAGTTGTGACTATATCGGAATTGGCAAAAAATTTCTGATCCTCTATTTTAGCCTCAGTTTTTTTTTCATTTTATTTCAGATTTAATCTGGAAAAAAATAGAGTTCACTGCATAACCAATGTCAAGCTATAAGCAGGGTCCCCAAACCTTCTAATTTGAAATTATTTTGTGTCTATGCAGTAGATTTCCGTGACGGAAAAGATTATACTTTTTAGCAATATATAAATAATCTTTCCATGTTTGGTATTTGTGGACTATATATGTGTGTGTATATATAAATGGCGTTTTTAAGCATGGAAGATGAACAAAAATTCCCATAAATGTAGATTTCTATTTTTTTTACTACATTCCAAATATCGGTACAGAGATATTAAAATGATATATTTATTTATGAGAATTTATTAAACGTTCTGCCAGCACAATGATTTAACAACAAGATTTGAAATTGTATAAAAAATGTAAGAAAAGCCTTAATTTCTTTTATCAAGTGCACGGTGGTCAATAATCTGCACAATCAGAGAATAACTTACATTTCAGATTTCCAAGTACAGATTTTAAAGCTTGGGAAATCCTATAAAATCTGTTCTCCTGGTGTTGATTTACGATGTGTAGACCTTTATTTATATACTTTGAAAGTGAATAAAATTAGAAAAAAAAATCTGTGGTTTTTGAGTTTTTCGAAAATGTAGTTAGTCTTATAACCTGAATGGTTTTGGACATGCTTGGTTTTAGAAGGAAAATCACAGTCTCACAAGTTTTGTTGAAAATGTTTATTTTATTTAAGGGACGTTCTAACCACCAAACAACTACATCTTAATATGGGGGTTTGGGTGCTCAGATCCTGTCTCTGCACTCTAACAAATGTAAGCATTGCTGTTTGTGAGAAAGTCAGAATGCTTCTAGTGCCTGTCAATCAATCAATCAATCAGTTAGACAACCTGTTAGAGGTGCCTCCTCATTGAAGACTTTCAGTCATGTCAAACACTGTAAATACCACGTGTAGAGAAGCACTAGATTAAAAACATCTCTGAGAAGCATCCAACACTTCTCTATGATATATACAGGAAATAGTGCAGCGCTATCTTAGTGTAATACATAGACAATTCATATATAAATATGTAATAAGACACCTGGCTTAACTTGTTATTGAGGAACTTCAATTCTGTGTGTGTTTAAAAACAATTGCAAGGTATATAAAAAAAAAAAAAAAAAAAGCAAATTGCACACTCACAATTTCCAGAGCTATGTAACCTAGCACTGGAATGTATCGCTTATTGGTCCTTTATGGGCGACCACTCCCCCTTCTGGATATTGTAGTAATGGTGTCTTTCCTTTCCTGGTTTTACTCGGGATAAAAGAAACACAGTAATGGTGCAGATCCCCTTATACTTCCATATGGTGAATAAACCACAATTATTATACTCACAAGTGTGGAGCCTATATGCCGGCTCTGTAAAGGTGCCTAGTGTGGTTAAGGACCACACACCCTTCTTTAAAACTGCTGGATTCCAAGTTGATTTTTAAAAACTGATATTTATTTTAATATTTAAAAATTTTTAAAAACGCAATAAAACAAGCTTATTAAATACCAGATATGAAGGTGAAGTCTATAGTAGTCGTGATACACATTTCGCTGTCCTATGGCTACCTCAGTCTGGTTATGTTCATGTTGTAGCAGCTTTGTTTTATTAAAAAAACTCCAAATTTGGTATACTGATAGAGTTGATGAGCATATACCTCTCGATTAAAGCACACACGAATCTAAGTTTGTTTTATACTTCTCTGTGATAAGCATTCCATTGGCCCAAGATCCTCACTAATGAGGAGTGGCAGTGTTCATTTAACTTCTTTTCTTTCCCTCCCCCTTCATGTTTCATGGATTGCAGAGTCTTGGTATTGCGTGGTATAACTTATGAGTAATATTTTTTTAAAAAAATTTAACTTTGAGTCAGCAGGACGTAAAGAATGAATGGGAAGGGTATTTGTTCCCTCTGTCACTTCCTCAAAAGCAGTGAACACTATTTCTACATTTGGAAACATCGCTCTATACGAAATAATATAAAAAGCTTGCAAATGTGTTCCTGTATAGTAAAACTTCCTGTTCATTGTAAATTAAATGTGTTTGTGGAATTCATGAATAATTTTTTTTAATATATTTTAGGAATGGAGATTTCAGAAGACCAAAAGAAACAAGCAATGCACAATGCTAAGAAATCAAGGCAAGGCAAGATGAAAGGTGAGCAATGCATACAAGGGGACCACTATTTCTTTAAAGGAACACTATAGTCACCTAAATTACTTTAGCTAAATAAAGCGGTTTTAGTGTATAGATCATTCCCCTGCAATTTCACTGCTCAATTCACAGTCATTTAGGAGTTAAATCACTTTGTTTCTGTTTATGCAGCCCTAGCCACACCTCCCCTGGCTATGATTGACAGAGCCTGCATGAAAAAAAAACTGGTTTCACTTTCAAACATATGTAATTTACCTTAAATAATTGTATCTCAATCTCTAAATTGAACTTTAATCACATACAGGAGGCTCTTGCAGGGTCTAGCAAGCTATTAACATAGCAGGGGATAAGAAAATCTTAATTAAACAGAACTTGCAATAAGGAAAGCCTAAATAGGGCTCTCTTTACAGGAAGTGTTTATGGAAGGCTGTGCAAGTCACATGCAGGGAGGTGTGACTAGGGTTCATAAACAAAGGGATTTAACTCCTAAATGGTAGAGGATTGAGCAGTGAGGCTGCAGGGGCATGTTCTATACAACAAAACTGCTTCATTAAGCTAAAGTTGTTCATGTGACTATAGTGTCCCTTTAAACATTTTACTTTTAACAGAAACTGATCTTATTAGTATATTTTCCTTTGGCAAAAGCGAGATGTCGATCGTAATGATCATTTATTAGTTAAGGGCTTCAGAAGAGCACTCTCAATTAATTAATTCATTAAAGGATTATGCAAATTCCATAATGAAACACAGCCTTCACATGGCCTTGCACCATGACCACTTCAAAAGACTGAACTGGTCAGCTGATGCCGGGAGTACCTTTTAACAGATTTTCATTTAGTCAAAAAGTTTTTCCGAGCACCATAAACCATAATTCTTGAATAGGCTAGGAAGTAAGTTCATCTCCTTCCATAACAAAAAATGAATGCAGATATAATATCCCATTGATTGATGATCAAGATTCTTCTATGGTATAAGCATGCTGTCTCTCTTAGCCAGCTTCATATGAGAGAGCATGTATACATGCAGCCACAAATAGTGTGAGTCACAAATACATGGCTGCTAAATTTAATGTCAGGATTAGCTGAGAAAACTAATTTCCTGTTCCCTGATTTGCAACAACCTTTGAAGTTCAAATGTCCATATCTTTTTCCTTTTTTCATATAATTTATTTTCTCCTAATGTTATAAACACGTTATTTTTGCATATTTATTTTTAATACAATACAATATCTCCATCATACATTAAAAGGTCTAGGGTCCTGTTGTGCCTAGAGTAACTTTTTAATGGAATCCTAAAATTCAAGCAGCATATAGTGTTAGTCTGCTGTGCGATAACCTCACGGTCTGATTGCAGTGTTAAAAGGGAGAGGGGGGGGGGGTGAAATCTTTTAATCTGATTTAGCCGTCCTCATAAATCAATATACATGTGTGGATCAGTGAAGCTCTGCCTAATTGTGATGATTATGTGTCACTTCTATTCCTGAAACAAATAAAACAAACCCCCAGGCATTTTGTAACCCTGGCGTTGTGACATTCACTGCTGCTTTTGTATTTACTCATAAAACCAGATTGAATTGTCACTGCGCAAAGATAATACCGACTTCACTGAAGGCCATATTGAATTTGTTCAATTTCAGGTCAGCTGTAGCTCTGTTTGTATCACTAGATGGTATGCTTAATATTGGCTTTTGGATGAATGGCTACTGTATTGTTTACTTAGAGTCTATTTTGTGGAAATAAAAAGCAAAACAGATACGGTTGATCTGGTCAGTTACTGCATAAATTACATTATATACATAATTACATAATTTATAAATTATGTATTACAAGAATGCAGTGAATAGATAGAGGACGTAGACTCCTTGACAATTAAAAACTGTTGTCAGAACTTAGAAAAACTCACAAATTGATGGTAATTTGAAGCACTGGCAATTTTGTGGCATACTGACCCTGGAACATTTGGCATAGTCTAAAGGAACCTCTCAGACACCTACAGGCTGATCTCCCTCCTATTAGTGACGCCTGTTGCATCACTAGTTATTTTGGCACCCAGAGTTGCTTGTCCAAGGACTTTGCTAACCAAGCCTTATCTATAGTCCTAGTTGTTAGACATAGATAAGGGCACCTCAAAAGGTTATTGATAGTCAATAAAGACTCCTGAAGAGATCCCTAATTTAAGCAATCTGTGATACCCCGGTAGTAAAGCACCAGTTGACCTGTCTAATTATTTGGAAAACCGGCTACATCTTTAAATGACCTGCATAGAGAAGGGTCGTCAACCCTTGTACACTAAAATTTGTTCTTTAACTGGCGATGCCATCAAGAGTCCTCAAAAAAGAAAGAATGTAAATCTTAAACGTTACTTAAGTTAAAGGTCTGTTATCGGTATTATTATTATTTTTTTTTTTTTTTTTTATAAAGTCAAATAACCAATGATCTATGCTACAATGTATCATCAAATGTTATATCATGTATGAAAGCTTTTACTGAACAAATACGATGACCTAAACTGGCTTGGTTCATGGAGTAGCAGATCTTGAACTTAGTTACCATTGTCTGTATAATGTAATGTTCATTTTAAGTACCAAATGCAAGTGACCACTAGCTCATTTTTCTTTTTCTTTTTTGATTTACAAAATTTGTGCTTTCATACAGGTGTTTCTTACAATGGATTTCCTTCTGTACCGTCTCATCAAAACCTGCATCCGATCCACCAACGGCACATCACAGTCCCCACCAGCATTCCTCAGCAGCAGGTATTTGCACTGGCTGAACCTAAAAGGAAGAATTCGCCTTTCTGGAACACAATCACAAAACTTACACCATTCAAGAAATAAGGGGAACCTAATTATACCTGATTTCAAAAGACAAGAAAATGAGTGCATCGGATTTGGAAAGTTCCCCTCAAAAAACAAAGCCTGGATTTATTTTATTTATTTTTTGAGGATTTTCTTTTTTTTTTTTTTTGAAGATTTGTGACAAAAAAATTAAATGAAGGGGAAAAAAGAGAAAATGAAGGAAGAAAAGTTGTAAATGCTATTTGAAGACTAGTAAAACTAATCCATTTCACATCTTTATTTGTAACGTTGCCATATGAAAAATACGATTTTATTTATTATTTTTTCAAGAGACAAAATTTGATGTTAAAAATATTTTTTTTTTAAAAGCTTATGTAAACCCCCCCCTTTTTTTTTTTTTTTTTTTACCTCAACCAGTAAAATTTGTACATTGCCCAATAGTTATAGACTTTTTCATAACACATTTTTTTCAGATTGGTTGCCAAAGCTGACAATATTAAACAATCTTTTGTTAGAGGCCAATGTTCAGTATTCGTTGAGTGACTTCAAATGATGTAAGCTGCCTTATTTAGTGATACCACTATAGGTATCACTGGAGATGTTGAGTTAAAGAACAAGTTAAACTGATACACAACTGCAGTTTATAATTAACTAGTGTTAGTATTAAATGGACACTCTAGGCCAGGCATAGGCAACCTTCGGCACTGTAGATGTTTTGGACTACACCTCCCATGATGCTTTACCAGCATAATGTGTGTTAGAGCATTATGGGGAATGTAGTCCACAACATCTGGAGTGCCGAAGGTTGCCTATCCCTGCTCTAGGCACTACAACCACTTCTGGTAATAGCTCCTGGCACCGCACCTCTTTTAATTTCTGAACGGTTTAACTGTTGAGTGAGGATTTCTGCAGCTAGCCCCCTCTGTGTTTCTCAGGTTAAAGCGCATGCATTAGCCTGAGCATAAATGGGCAGCAGTCATTGGCTGAGAGTGCTGACTGGTTCCAGCCTATCACACACAGTCTTTGTTGGTATGAATTGAAAAGACTAAGGAAGAGAGTAATCTCAGCAAGTGACCTGTACCTCCAATGTGGGCCAGGTTATGGTCTGCCAGGGACACTCGTTCAGCATTAAACCGTTCAAAAAACAAAATGGCTAAACATTGAAAGGAGGGTAGGTACCAATGTGGTTATAGTGATTAGTGTCTCTTTAAACCATAAACTTAATGTCCTGTCTTTTTTTTTTTTCCTGAATGTATACACTACCTTCTGCATCATTTAATTCAGTGTGCTATATATTTACAAAGGTGTGTTTCATGGGGGGAAAAAAAACAGCCAGAAAAAGACAGTAGTATCGGCCAGACATTTTCCAGAATGGCTGGATCATATGAATCTAGTCTGGTTTGCCTATTTGATCAGGTAACAGGACATGCTTTCTTAAATTTGCCTTTGTTCAGTCACAGAGCTTATATTGACTTTAACCAAGAGAATTTGTTCGTTTTACAATTGCAAATGTTTTGATAAATCATATTGATATGTAAGATATCCATGTTATTTATCACTGTTAAGTTACTCAAAAAATGGAACTGGGTTCTATATATTTTGTAAATATTGATGCCACCTTTACAATATCACTGTCTAATTCCAAATATTCTGTTTATTGCAAGAATATCAGCTGTTATCAGACATGTTATTTATTTTGTACAGTTAACAATGGTCCTTTAATGTTGTATTTTTCATAATGAAAAAAATGTGTTTTTAAAATGTATGGCAAGGCGGCATGACGAGTGCAAACAACTTTGCTTAATTAGTTTTTGAAATGTGTACGTGTGTTAACGCTGGAATGTATTTTTTCAATTCAGTGTTAATATGAAACTATGATTCTTTTTAAACCTTTTGTAATGAATTGTAGATGCGTCTTTCGTCACTATAATGATTTTACTGTTACGCTGGTCATATAGTTAAATTTTACTTGAAATGGAAAAAAAGAATCCTCCTTAAAGTGCTTATTAATTTGGAACATAAAATATGTGACCCTTATCATGTGTGGAGTATCAAATCTATTATTATTTTAATTAATTTTAATTTCTTTTAAGGTGTAAAATGATTTTTGTGTTTCACACATTTTATTTTCTCTCCATTCTTTTTGTTGCAAACTCAGACATCTGTTTAGAGTAGAACTATTTATTAAAAAAACAAAAATCCTGATTCTAAATTTGTAGAAGACATTTTTGTTTAGAGTAGAACTGTGCATTACAAACTTCAGAAATGTTTATTTTTGTGAAGCAAAATATTACCATCAATTTGCATAGTTTTGTTTATTTGACGTATGCCAGATTATTCACTAAACAGCGCTTTGCCAAGAATTCACTAACGAAATCACAATTCTTAGGTCAAAATAGCTCAGCTGAAAATATAGTAGATTTTTTTTTCTAATTTGACAATTTATGGTTTAGTTAATAATATGAATAGAGTCCAGTTAATTTTTAGCAAGAGGATGAGCCGAAACAAACCTCAAAGTTGTGCATGTTATTATTATTTTATCAATTATATAGCGCCAGCAAATTCCATAGCACTGTACGGAAGCGCTGTTATCTCTTAATATTCATGTAATGTAACTAATGTACAGGAGATCAGGAAAGGTAGTCATTAGATAGACATGGTTATTTCTCATAGTATCAGTTATTGTGAATTTAAAATATTACAGGTGGTCCTCACTTTGCAACCTACCTGTTTTACGATGGCTCGCACTTATGACTAGCTCCCTAGCGTGAGGATTCAAGGGATTTCCCTAAACATAGATTAGAGGGATTCCCTGCTCTGGTGTGTATGTCTACATTCAGGTAAATTTTCACCAAACATAGAAAAACGCACCAGAGCAGGGAATCCATCTAATCTATGTTCAGGGAACGTTCCTGGAACATAGATTTGATGGATTCCCTGCTCTGCTACGCTTGTCTATGTTCAGGGGAAATTTCCCTGAACATAGACCTGCACTGGTGCACATGCGCCTCACTTAACGACCAATTTGTTATAAGACTGGGTCGTAAGAACAGAACTTGGTCGGTAAGTGAGGAGCATCTGTAGTTCAAAACGGATAACAACGTTGACATGTGGATCATACATTAGTGCCACTCAAGGAAAGTGATCTGGCAAGCAGTGTTTCTGAGAGATGGCCACATTCAGGGGAAAGGAAAACAAAACACTATGCACCATGTTGTAGGTGAGTTTACATTTGCATTCAGTAGAAGAATAATATGTTATCAACACCCACAGTTCATAATTGATGTTGCACAAATGCCTCATGACAAGGTAATTAGCTGCGTACACAGATAAGCAATATTTTTTTTTTATGACATGATTTTTTTTTCCCCCTATAGTTCAAGTTTTATTAATCAAGGGGGGGATACAAATTGTTACAAAAAGGTGAGAGAAAATATATGAATAAATATATACATTTGTAAAGAGTTATTAAAAGAACAAACAAAATAAGACTCAAAACAGAGGACAGTACACCCCATCACGGAAAACAAGATGCCATACCAAGGCCGATCCTGGGTGCTGACATTTTTTGGGTGCCCTGTGTGGGCGTGGTCATCCTACTAACTTCTCCCCCGTTACAAATCCCCACAAATGCATGTTTCTATGACAACTCCACTTCTCCATGTATATGCCCCAACCATTTCTTCTAATCCGACACTCTCACTGACAGTCACACTCTTTCACTGAGAGAGAGAGAGACACACACACACTTACAGACACATTCTCAATCACACATACACACACTCAGTCACACATACACACTCTCGCCTGCAGTGCTTTGGAAAGGTAGTGGTATTGTTTTCAGTTGGATCGCTGTGTATATATACTCTTGGACAGAGCTCATCAACTGTATAGCTTGAGGATGACTGACTGAAAGATTTTAATGAGGGTGAGTAATCTCTCTCTCTCTCTCTCCCCACACCCACCATGGGGGACTATGCTGTAATCTTGCAGTTCGTCACTCCTCCTGCGCACTGTTTAGTATGCCATGGCTACAATTATGTCATATTCTGACTCCCGGCATAACAGAGGGCATGCAAGGGAGGAGTTCAGAACTGCAAGATAAGCGCTCCTTGCCTGCCGCTGGCTGCCTGCCTCACACCCCTACCCCTCTGGTATATCACGGCAGAGTAGGCACCTGCTATCCAGGTAAGCATGTGTCTACAGGAACATGAGGTTGAATAGGACCCTGCTTAAATGACGGGGACATAGGGTCCCCCTGGCCCCCACCCATGAGCGGCGGATGGGAGCCCTAAATGAAAATGTAAGGGGGACCTATTGTCCTCCCCCTAGCCACCACCCATGGGTGATGGGTGGGGGTTAAATGTAAAAATACCCCCCCCAGGGGTGACTAGGGGTTCCCAAGCCCCTAGTCACGCCCTCACCCCAAAAAAATTTAAATAAGCCCTACCTACCACCCTCACCCTCAAAATAGTGAGGAGGAGACAATAAAACTAAATACCTGTAAATTAATAAAAATACCATTTGAAAATAAAAAATCAGACAAAAAAAAAAATCCTGATGTTGAAAAAGTAATCCATCTTCAACCAGCGAAGGCATGGCGCAGGCTGAGCTCTGCAGGGAGGGGAAAGCTTATAAAGCCTTTCCACGCCCTGAAATTTGACTTAGAGCGCTCTGATTGGTTGGTTTAAGCCAACCATTAAGAGTGCTCTGACAGGTAAGTCTCTACATTTACCTGTCACAGCACTCTCATTGGTTGGCGTGGAATCCACCAATCATAGTGCTCTGAGACATTTTACACAGTGTGGGAAAGTTCTTTGGAATAACATTCTGATTGGTTGTCGTCCCCCTTTTTTCATTTAGGGCCCCCACCCGCCGCTGATGGCGCGAGCTATGTCGGCCGTGTGGCACCACTGCTCTCATGGCATCCTGTGCAACTGCACAGCTCTCACAGCCCTAAGGCCCGGGTTGGCTAATAGATAAAGTGGTTGGCAGCAGCTGGTGAAAAGAGAAAATTATGACTATAGTAGAGAGTAGAGAAATTAAGGGTTAAATGCATGCAGTGTGGAAGTTGTCAAGTGAAGAGAGTTCCTCAGACATCAGGTAAAGGCAGTGAGTGCCTTGGGGTGGGGTGGAAATAAATCCTCCAAAAATGCTACCTCTTCTTATGGCTTCAGCTGCAAGTCTTGTGAGCTGTGACCTGGAGGAATCTCTGAATGCTGCATAGTGTGTTTGTTTTAGAATTTATTATCTCCTGCTCTAATAGCTAAAGCCACCTGTGTGTGATTAAAGTTCAATGAACACGGCAGCAGATAAGAACTTCTAATGTAAACACACTGTGCTGTAAAAATGACACCATGTTTTTCATGAAGGCCTTGTCAGTCACAGCCAGAGAAGGGGTGACTAGGGCTGCATGAACAGAAACAAAAGGTATTTAGTCCCTAAATAAAAGAGAACTGAGCAGTGAGACTACAAGGGGATGATCTATACAAAATCCGTTAATTAAGCTAAAGTTGTTTTAATGTTTAAAGCATAGGTAGGCAACCTTCGGCACTCTAGATGTTGTCGACTACAAAATCGACTACAAAGTATCATGGGAGATGTAGTCCACAACATCTGGAATGCTGAAGATTGTCTACCACTACTTTGAAGGAACACTCCAATAGGAATTGTTTTCTAACACTCTAGTAGATATAATGAAAACATCCATGTAATACTAACCCTTATCTATAAAGTCTTAACCAACTCTAGCCCTTCTTACATTTCTTCCCTGATTCATAGATATGCCTCTTCTCAGTCTCTCCGCTCTTCTGGTGACCTTCTCCTGTCCTCTGCTGACACCCTTACTGCTAACTCGCGCTTGCAGGACTTTTTGGGGGCGGCTCCCTTCCTTTGCAACAGCCTGCCTACCCCCATCAGACTCTCCCCTAGTCTTCAATTGTTTAAAAAGTCCCTCAAAACACAACTGTTAAGAAATGCTTATGGACTCCCAGAGTAACTATCCATATCTGTCTCTTGCTCTCCTAAAGAGCAATACTCCACTCTCACCTCTAGTTCTGCTATTTTTCTACCTTGTTTGGTGGCTGTCACCCTTGCTGCCCTGTTGTGTATTTGTACACCACTTCCTCTAGACTGTAAGCTTGTTTAAACAGGGCCTACATCTACCTATTGTTCCTGTGTCACTGTGTAATTGTCTCATGTATTGTAAAATCCCCTCCCTTTCATAATATTGTAAAGCACTCTGTAATTAGTTGGTGCTATATAAATACCAATAATAATAATAATAATAATTGCTAATTGGGTGAATATTTAAAAACAGCTTGCAAAAGAAGCAGATTTGCTGTCTGCAGCCTTTGTAAACCTTCCCCTTTTTTCCCAGGAAGTCCATAGACAACCAGGGAGGTGTTTCTGATATTAGTTATAAAAACGCCAATTTCAAATAGAAATCAGCACTTTTATACACTGTATTTAAGAGGAAATTCTCCTTTGTTTGTGTGCTTTGTGTGGGTGAAGCGTTCCTTTAACAACAGTTACTGGTAAACCCAGGTTTTCCTCCACACCTAATTGACAAAATCTGTTACTTTATCAGTATTTTCCATAATAGATACCCAGACAATAGTTCCTTAAAGTAACACTCTAATGTTATATATACAAATATGTAATTATATCAGTCTGTCCCTGAAGAAGTTTACATTGTTTGTCTTTCTGTAGAAACAATATTTAGCTTACTGTTTATCATTGGGGGTCCCAGTCTTCCTGCTGTTGCCAATCCTCCTTCATCTTTGCCAATCAAATGTTTCACCATAGATAAGTATTGATTGCCCTTCTGCACATCATGATGCCGAATGTGAAGACAGTACATTTTTTTGCTGTCTTTACAAGAAAGTGCCTTATGTGGTTGTCTGATTGGCAGGCACTAGAAGCACACAAAAAGATAAATGTAAATTGTGCTGTTTCTCGAAAACAACTAGGCTTACAATTGTCAGCGTATGAGGACGACGTAGAGGCACCATGACCACTACACTAAGCTGTAGTGATTTTAAAGGTTTTGTCTCTTTAAATAACAATGAACTCCTTGTGCCCTTACTACCCTGATGGAAATTGAAAGCGTTTCTGGGTCCTGACAGTTGCTTGCAGGGAAAGAGTGTTCCTGAACAGATGATTCATCTTTCTAAAAAAAAAACAAAAAAAACATACAATGGGGGGCGTGTCCTGAACGCGGACCGGAGCAGACGCATGTAATCAGAGCTCCGTGCCGCGACAGCTAAAAAGGAGCAATTAAAGCCCGAAAAAATATACTTGGGACCAGCCCGGACCCATAATGTCTCACCCCAAAGGCAAACGAGCAGGGGACAAGGGAGAAAAAACGAATTTCTTCGCCTCCAGGACGGGACAGGGGAAAACTCCACAGCAGTCCGAGCAGGCCCAAGATGGCGCAGGTGAGGAGCATGATGCAGACTCCCATCAAGGGGAAATTGACAACCCGCTGACACACAGCTCCCTAAAGAAACTGCTGGACGAAATGTCAGACAAAATAGTGGGAAAAATGGACAGTGCTATGACAGCCCTAAGAAAAGAACTTCAAGATATAGGCCAGCGCACAGCGCGGACGGAGGAACAAATCACAGAAATGGCGGAAGCCCACAACGCACTTGCAGAAACCGTTGACGGCCTGGCCGCACGACTAAATGACCAAGATCTTAAGATAGCAGATATGGAGGACAGGGCACGCCGCAACAACCTCCGCATAAGGGGGATACCAGAAACGGTTAAAAATGAAGACCTCAACGCCCATGTCACGGGCCTACTAAAAGCACTTGCTCCAGACTTACCAATTGACCTGCTCCTGCTAGACAGGATTCACAGGACCGCCAGACCGAAATTCTTACCCCCAGACACGCCGAGAGATACCTTACTCAGAATGCATTATTTCCACGCTAAAGAAGTTATCTTGAATGCAAACAGAAAACGGAAGGAAATGCCTGCACAATACAGAGGTACAACCATCTACTCAGACATATCCTCATACACCTTAAAGAGACGGCGCGACTTCAGGGATATAACCATTCTGCTCCGAGACAACCATCTCCCATACCGATGGGGATTCCCCACCAAGCTCCTGGTGATGCGGGACGGGAGGACCACAACGATAGGATCCCCGGAGGAAGGCCACCGTATCCTAAGGGACTGGAACATTGCATCCACACAGATGGCTGAGCAAGGAAGAAGCGGCAACAGAGCCTCACCGGACTGGAAGAAGGCGAAGCGGAGATGAAACATATAAGACTGTGTGCAGGCCTTACGGCACCACAGGGTGATGGACTATCAACCCCAGGGGCAGGGTAACGTACAATGATACACCAACTACACTGAGCAATTGCAATGCTCACGATAGGGCATAGTAATAGGTGGGGGGCCTCGCTTTATTATACGAGCTGGGGTCCCACAAAAACACTACCCACATAATATCTATACAAAAAAAAAAAAACCCCGCCATCACTCACATAGAAGCGAGTATCTCCAGCTAGACTCACTCACCCAAAGACAAATAGATTGCCGGTGGGGCAGCCGCATGTCAACCTTCACCCACACCTAGCTTAAATGAAAAAAAAAAAAATATATAAGTAGATAACTCATCACTACACAAGCATAGACAATACTGCAGCTCGACCAGCAGGGCTAAGAATACTAGTTGGGACATCCCAACATACACATAAGTAATAGCTGTAAAGGGAGAAAGCTCCCATAGGACGTGAGGCCTTCCGCCTCTACCCCCAAGGCACGACAACGCAGTGCCACGTCAAATTTATGGCACATATATTCCTTAGGAATACCCTTGTAAATACTTTTGTTGATGTTAATGTTTTGTTATATGTTGTTCTATGTATTGCATGTACCTCACCAGTCCAACGCTTTACCCACGAGGCGGGGAAAGGGTTAGTGGGTGACTCGACCCCAGCCACCAAAGAAATATCCCAATTACCTAATGACAACCAGTACTCAGATTGTTCCGCAGGCCATGCTGGCACAATAATGAACATACAGAGGGACTCACTGCTCCGCTCGATAGAGCTGGGGAGGGCAGCGACCCCCACATACATTGACCAATTCCATAGGTATGAGAGACACCAAACTCACAGACCACCGTGAAGCTCTGTACCTTCAACGTTAGGGGCCTCAATGCTCCGGTAAAACGCCACCTTCTAAATAGAGAGGTTAGACATATGGGTATAGATATACTATGCCTCCAGGAAACCCATTTTAGGCACAACGACTACCCAGCAATATTAACCAAAGATTTTCCACACCAGTACCACGGCACCCACTAAAGCTAGGGGAGTATCCATTCTCATCAGCAAAACGGTATCTTTCACACTGCAGACTGTAGACATAGATCCGACTGGTAGATATATTATACTCGTGGGAGTGTTTAACGATATGCTATACACCATAGTGAACATGTACTCCCCAAATACTAATCAAAGGAATTTCTTGCAAAAAATTTTAAACCAGACAGCCAAAACCCAAAAGGGCATCACGATTATAGGAGGGGACTTCAACCACATTTTTGACCCGCTTACGGACACCACCCTACATGCACGTAGCAAGCATCACCGCCCCCTGAAGAGACAATGTAGAGCCATAGCAAAACTACTCCATGCCCAACATTTCTATGACGCCTGGAGGGTCACGCACCCTACAGAAAGGGCGTACACCCACTTTTCAGCAGTGCACAACTCTTACTCCAAAATAGATGGGTTTCTCATAGCGGGATCGGCCCTAGACCAACTAGTTGATAGCGACATACAGCAGATTACGTGGTCAGACCACGCACCAGTAACTATAGAACTAAAAAACATCTACGACTTTAAACACCGCAGCCCGTGGAAAATAAACAATTCACTGTTAAGGGACGAGGGATACGCACAAACTCTAAAGGAAGACCTCCAAACATACTTCGATAATAATGACACGGGGGATGTCTCAGACTCCACATTATGGCTAGCACACAAGACAGTGTCGAGGGGCCTATTGATCAGAAGGGCAGCCTATGTGAAAAGGACACAACAGACACAACTCAGAAAATGGCAGGCAGAGCTGTATAACTTAAACAGACTTAACCAACACACCCCAACACCAGAGACAAGACACAAAATAACCCAGCTCACACGCCTTATGCACCAACACGCACTTGAGACACTCAGCGCACACATGCAGAAGCTCAAGATAAACCATTACGTGCAAGGGAATAAGGCAAGCAAATTGCTGGCACAAAGAATAAAATCTAGACAGGCACACCAAAAAATATCCTATGTCACGGACCAAGCAGGAACACAAATACGTACCCCAAAAGGCATAAGTGAGGTATTCGCTTCATACTACTCAACACTCTACAATATTCAACAGGACACACAGGTCAGACATCCGACGACCACAAGCATAAAAGAGTACCTAGATGGAGTGAGAATACCCAAGATCACGCCACAACAACAGCTAGACCTTACAAAACCAATAACAGTCCTAGAGGTTGAGGAGCTAATTAAAGGCCTCCCAACAGGGAAATCCCCAGGACCAGACGGATTTGACAATCAATACTACAAGAAATTTAACACCACACTCGCACCATACTTAGCCAGATTATTCACAGAGGCAACTCAGAAGGGGGAACTCCCCAAAGAAACACTGTCGGCTCACATAGTTACGCTCCCAAAACCCAACAAAACCCCGACAATCCCACAGAACTTCCGACCAATTTCCCTCCTCAACACGGACGCCAAATTGTACGCCAAATTATATGCCAACAGACTGAGTGTAATCCTCCCGACCATAATACATGATGACCAGGTGGGTTTCATAAAGGGGAGACAGGGGTCGGACAACACCAGGAAAGTTATTAACATCCTCCACCACCTACAGGGCCGGCACCGGGGGGGACTTCTTGTCTCCCTCGACGCCGAAAAAGCCTTCGATCGTCTACACTGGGGGTTCCTTCAGGAGGTATTGGGTAGGTTTGACATCCCTTGTGGCTTTGTGGCAGCCGTTAGTGCTCTATATAGCCAACCCGCAGCACGAGTATTGAACGCGGGGTTCCTGTCGGAACCGTTCCGACTCACAAACGGCACGAGACAGGGATGCCCTCTGTCCCCGCTGCTTTATGTGCTGGCGCTAGAGCCGTTAGCGATCAAAATTAGAGAAAACCCCACAATACACGGCCTGGAGATAGGGAAAAGGGAATACAAGGCAAACCTCTTCGCGGACGACATCCTGCTGACGCTAACACAACCACATCTGTCGCTCCCAAACCTGTTGAGGGAAATAGAAATCTACGGGGAACAATCATACTACAAACTTAATGTAACCAAAACACAAGCAATGGGAATCGGGAGAGCACGCAACACCATAGCAAACTTAAAAAACTCATTCCCATTAGACTGGAGAGAGGACTACCTTACCTTCTTAGGTCTGAGGATCCCAAAGGACCCCGAGAGACTCTTTCACCTAAACTACGGGAGGTTAATAGACGAATTTAATGCCACCTTAAAGAATTGGGATAGCAAGTTCATGTCCTGGGTGGGGAGATTGGCGGCGGTGAAGATGATGCTGTTGCCGAAATTCCTATACCTAACTAGAACGCTACAGATCCATATCCCCAACACATACTTGAAACGCCTACAACGATCTCTCACTAGTTTCGTGTGGGCATACAAGAAAGTTAGAGTGGCCACCCGCATACTTTCCAAACCCCTAGCGCAGGGAGGGCTAGGCCTACCCGAGGTGACAACATATTATAGAGCTGCACTGTTGACCACCGCACTACAGGCGCACACAGCCCAGAACCCACCACAGTGGGTGGAGATGGAATCAACGTGGGCTTGCCCCAAGGGCCTTAGCCACTTATTCTGGGTCCCCCACGAACACCGACTTATAGCCCCAGACATACCCGCTACCACAAAAACCTTACTACGTAACTGGGATACGATCAAACCCCAGCTAGGTTACACAGAGAAATGGGCACTGACCACTCCAATATACTGCATACACCTGGCAAACCCCACATTTGACCATCGCATATGGGTTGAGCGAGGATGCACGCTAGTTAGACACCTCTATAATCAAGGGAAAATTAGACAATTCCCCGACCTACAACACAGCTACGACCTGCCACAAAGAGCAATATTTTCCTATTTGCAACTGAGAGGAATACTAACAGACTCCACTGCCCTGACAACCCAGACATATGCGCAACACATAGAAAAAGCGTGCGAATCTAGGACAATGCCTAAGAAACCACTCTCACTGATGTATGCAACACTCAATAACCCAACTCAGCAGACACCACCACAGTTAGACAAATTCATAGAGGCATGGCATAGGGACCTAAATACAACTTTCTCAAAGGAACAATGGAATCAGGCTTTTATAGCCCATAAAGGCAGATCCAGATGCGCATCCCACCTAGAGCTAATGCGCAAGATCCAATATAGGTGGTATTTAGTGCCAACCAGACTGGCAACCATATACCCCAACACCTCGCGGCTATGCTGGAGATGTTTACAAGAGGAGGGCACAATGTTCCACATTTGGTGGACCTGTGCGACCATCAGGGGATACTGGAGGACAGTCGAAGGGATGCTAAAGGGGGCACTGAACTCAGGAAACAATCTGAAACCAGAAACTGCTCTACTTTTCATATCCCTTGACCCACTCCCAAAAGCACATGCTGGCCTAACATACCACATACTGATAGCTGCCAACCTATTAATAGCCAGAGGGTGGAAACAACCAAAGCCACCGGAGAGATCTAGCCTTATCCAACAGATCTCCCTAAACCTAACATATGAAACGAAGACTAGCCAGCTGATGCGCCCATCACACCACATAAGGGACGCCAGGCGAATATGGGAGGCATACCTGAGGAAGGTTGAGGAGGGGGAGGGGCTTGAACAATAACGAGAGTGGAGAAAAAAAAAAAAATAAAAAAAAATATATCCATATACCCAAGAAGAATAAAAAGCACCACACATAATACCTAACCGCTCAGGCGCAGAGAGGCCAAAAGCCCTAACACCAAGGTTCGAAAACAGGCATTGAGATAAACCCAGCTGAAGACAAATAACTCAATAGGCAAATGCGGAACAACCACCCACACTGTACATAGTTATCCAGGGGACAAGAGGCAGGAACCAAGCAAGTATGACAACCAAGGCGGAGACAGGGAGTGATACGGAGCTCTTGCAGCCCGCTCCCCCATCTCTTCTCCTACTGCCCGAACCCCCCCCCCGTTTCCCCCATCCCCCCCTACCCAACCCCACATACAACGCAAGGTTAGGAGGGTTAGACAAGCCGGACAAGGTATATGATCATGGTCACAAAAGTGGGGGAGGCACTCCCACAAAGTTGAAAACCTGGCCTTGTTCCTGAATGTATAAGATGTATCTTGAAATATTGTACCTCAACTGCATACCCTCCCCTTTTTCCTTTCTGTACCCCAACATGTTCGCTGATAAAATAAAAATTGTCAATTGAAAAAAAAAAAAAAAACATACAATAAGAGCATGCTAAGAAGTGTCCCTTTTAACCAATTCTATTTCAAACTTCACAAGGCAAAAGTTTGCCCTATTACACTAATACAGAAGAGTCTTGTCTTCACTCAGATCCCAGTGTAGCCGTTATTCAGACAACAAAAGGAGGCACAGGAGCAGAGACACACAAGCCACTCATAGAGTAGTTTGTTAATAGCAACAGTTAAAATAAGTAAAAGGTGGACTCTCTCATGAATTAAAAACTTTCAGGCATATCATTAGTGTCTTACTGGTCGATTGTGAATCTGTCGGCTAGGCGCTTTCCCCCCACGGTAGTCCTGTGGATTGTGGCCTTCTCCTATGCTGGAAGCTTTCAACTGACTTCTTCAGATATTGTAGTGTATAGTTTAATCTTTCAATAATATAAGGGCTGAATTCGCCAAACACCTTTCCACCTCAACTAGGGCTTTATTAATGGCATATAGTCTGGGGTTGCCTCATTTAAAAAGCCCGGTAATTAATAAAACATTAGGTGGGTGGTTCTCTGCTCGAATTTTAAAAGACAGGATTCATTGTACACAGAGTGTATTAAGTATCTATAATTGCTCAAATATATCCCTTACTCATATTAACTTATGTTGCTTAATTGCATACTCTCTTTTAAAAAGTTCTTGTGTGCCATGTTACCATAGCATTGCACCTTACATTCATTGAATACCCAATTATTCCTTCTACCAATTAGCCCCAACATCGCAGGTCAAATAAGTGTCTGTTAGAATGTTAAGATAAGAATACTGTTTTCAAAAGCAATACATTAACAGGTTAACTAATACCTAATACATTGAACAACATAAATTAATGTCTCCTAAACATTGTCCAATTCAGAAGGCATGTAGGTAGCAATGTTGTAGCTAGTAAATGTTTATTTTTAGTAATTGCCAATCATGTTCAATAAGCACTGATTATGTAAAACAATGTTACAACAAAAATAAGAAGACATGATATCATTGACCTAGGACGGTAATAGCTTATGTTTAATAACAAATATAGTTAAAGAAATACTATAGTCACCAAAAACAACATTAGCTTAAATGAAGCAGTTTTGGTGTATAGCTCATGCCCCTGTACTCTCAATACTCAATTCTCTGCCATTTTGCAGTTAAATCACTTTTGTTTCTGTTTATGCAGCCCTAGCTACACCTCCCCTTGACTGTGACTCATACAACTTGCGTTACAAGAAAGGTTTCATTTTCAACCAGATGTTATTAACTTTAAAAGTATTTATCGCCTGCTCTGTGAATTGAACTTTAATTGCATATGGGAGGCCCTTGCAGAGTCTAGCAAGCTATTAACATAGCAGGAGATAAAAAAATTCAATATTTAAGCAGAATTTGCAATAAAGAAAGAGTAAACATTAAATGATTCTTTACTGGAAGTGTTTAGAAAGGCAGTATAAGTCAAATGCAGGGAGGTGTGATTAGGCCTGCATAAAAAAAAAAGTGATTTAACTCATAAATGGAAGAGAAGCGGGCAGTGAGACTGCAGGGGCATGATCTATGCACCAAAAGCACTTTATTAAGATACACTTGTTTTGGTGAATGTAGTATCCCTTTAATAGGCTTACGAAACAATGTTACATCAAAATGTGGATACCCACAATGATGCTATTGACAAAAGTGAAGTACTTTCTGTACAGATAGGATAATAAAGCAAATGGACTCCATCCTGAACTTTCTGATTTCTAACAGCTTGTCTATTTTAGGAAGATCGGGGAAAGAGTGTGACTTGCATCCTGATTTTTTTTTTTTTCTTGGAAAAGAGCTGAATAATAGATACCATTGAATCATTCATGAGGATAAACAAAATATCTTCACTTCTTCCTGAAAATATTTGAAGATGGCTTTTATCTCCTTCTCTAAGGCCTACTATCTTTGTAACGCTGGTTTTTGGTTGACGTTTGGCCTGATCAGTGATCGGGTTGTTTTATGTCACCTTATATTTCTGTCTTATGCAGCTTTCTCGATGAAATGTTCGAGAGTTTTACAAAACAGAAGAACGCTATTCTACTTCCAGCCTTTTAGGTTAAGGCCCTAAAAGGCTAGAAGACATAATAAAATGCCTTCTTCCAACATTGGGATCCGAATGAAGACTTTAGTCCTTTTCCTGTTCTACATCTAACAATGTATTTTAATATATAGTTTGTTTTTACTGCTATGGTTAACCATAAATGCTTTTCATATGCATAGACTGATGTAGCGTGTGTTTTATGGACTATGGCGACATCTAGTGTGCATTTTACAGACTATGTCAAGGTACTAGTGAGCTCAGAAACACATTATGTTGGGTTTTTTCTATTTTTTTGGTGTAGCATTTAAAGGACCACTATAGGCACCCTGCCCACTTCAGCTCAATGAAGTGGTCTGGGTGCCAGTTCCAACTAGTGTTAACCATGCCTGCTGTAAACATAGCAGTTTCAGAGAAACTGCTATGTTTACATATGGGTTAATCCAGCCTCTAGTGGCTGTCTCACTGGCAGCCGCTAGAGGCGCTTCCGCGCTTCTCACTGTGAAAATCACAGTGAGAAGACGCTGCCATCCATAGGAAAGCAATGAGAAATGCTTTCCTATGGATTGATTGAATGAGCGCGCGGCTCTTGCCGCGCATGTGCATTCAGCACTGATTTCGGCAGAGGGAGGAAAGTTCCCCAGCGCTGAGGGATCCCGGTGCTGAAGAAAGGTAAGTGATTAACCCCTTCAGCCCCCTAGAGCCTGGCGGGAGTGGGACCCTGAGGGTGGGGGGGGACCTAAAGACCCTATAGTGCCAGGAAAACAAGTTTGTTTTCCTGGCACTATAGTGGTCCTTTAAGGCTACTATAGAATAGAAAGTAAAGGGGAAAAAAGTCCCTTGCTACTCTTTTATTAGATCTAGGCCAAAATAGTAGGTTGGAAAAAATAGCCAGCTTTCAGATATTTCCAAATTCAACATTTTAACCTATAATTTTCAATTTCCAACAGTTATCTAGAATTACTGGTTTGATGATTACTCCTCTGTTTTTAAAATGTGGGAATGATTTACATTTTCTGACAGTGCAGCTAATATGTATTTTATTTCAGACAGATTTCGAAGAAAATAATGCATAGCTAAAAGTGTTCAAACATAATGTTTCTCTCCTTCTAAAGAAATGTATATGTAGTTCTACAAAAAGAAACAAAATCAAAAGAAAATATTAGGCAAATATTAGGAATATGTCCTCTGGCAGCTTGAACATTTGCAAATTATTTTAGTTTTCTCTCCAAATAGAGTTTTAGATTTTCGGTTTGTCCACATTATTGAAAACGGGTTAGCTTATTGTAAATTTGGGATATTTACTTGTTTCATTAAGTATGCAGTTTATATATGCAGGATTATAAACTACATATAAATATGAACACCGAAGATGGGCAGTGACTTCTATGCACGATATAAATGTCCAGGTTTTGGATTGCATGCACTAAGTGAGCATTATAAGTGAACATGCAAAAGCAAAGGTCCCTGTAATTATTCTGGCTGTGTCCCCCGCTTGATTGGTACCGTGTCCTTCTTATCATTGTAATATTGTATACCCTGGGGAATGACTGTGTGATCATCATTATTAGTATGAACTGCAGAAACATGATATAAAGATGTAACAATGTTTTAAGGGACACTGTAGGCACCCAGAACACCTCAGCTAATTGAAGTAGTCTGGGTGCTGTGACCCTCTTGTACTTACATTGCAGCTCTAAGTCTGCCCTCTGTGGCTGCCCACTACCCGACAGCCCCTTGGGGCGCTTTTGGAACCCAAACGGCCAGGGGGAGGACAATAGGTCCCCCCCTCATTATCCTTTATGGCCCGCACCCACTGCTCAGGGTGGGAGCCCGTGGGGAGGATAATAGGTCGCCCCCCATTGTTATTTTTTGGCCCCCACCCACCTCTCAGAGGGGGGAGGACAACAGGCCCCCCCCTTATCCTTTAGGGCCCCCACCCATGACCCAGGAAGGATCTCTAACATGCATCGAAGGAGTGGCCCAAGAAGTTATCACTAGGCTGTAATGTAAACACTGCATTTTCTCTGAAAAGACAGTGTTTACAGCAAAAAGTCTGAAGGTAATGATTCTACTCACCAGAATAAATTCAATAAGCTGTAGCTGTTCTGGTGACTATAGTGTCCCTTTAATAATACATGAAGCAACTGAATGTGATTTATACCAGTTTTAAAGCATTTTATAGTTACAAACTGATTGTAGATATCCTATTTATGTGACTGTAGAATACACAAGATTTTCACAGTGATTTCAGTGTAATTTTAAATAGTTTCAGTGATATCCTGAAAAGCTCAAGTAGTCTGGGTACAATATCTCATGTCCCTTAACCCTGCAATAGTAATTATTGCAGTTTCTGAGAAACTGCAATAATTACCCTGCAGGGTTAACTCCACCTCTAGTGGCTGTCTACCACAGTAGTGTTTGTGTGTGTGTATGTGTATATATATATATATACACACACACACACACAAATACTACCATGACACGATGACTTATGGGGTTGGCATAGATTTTTTTTCCATATTTTTCTCTCTCTCTCTCTCTCTCTCTCTCTCTCTATATATATATATATATATATATATATATATATATAAAATCTATGTTTATGAATTAGAATTACTCAATCTGGGGTAGCAAGACATAGCCATATTTTAATTGTTATAAAGGGATATTTAACATTCTCACTAAAGGATATATAAATATATACTTGTATTATTGGTATGTTCCTTTTTAAATTATAAATATTAGTAAAATAAGCATACTCACATGCAGGCACAGACAATCTCATTGACACAAGCACACAAGTTCACTGGTACACAGGCTCACAGACAGGCAATCTCACTGACACACACAAGATCAGTGACAAGCACAGACAAGCTTTCAGATACACACAAACTTAGTACAGACAAACTCTCTGACACACACACAAGCTTACTGCAGACAAACCCACTGACACACACATGCTCACTACAGAAAAGCTCACTGACACACACATGCTCACTACAGAAAAGCTCACTGACACACACATGCTCATTACAAGCTCACTGACATAAACATTGTGGCGAAAGTAACCTCGCCACTGGTTTTTGGAGGGGTCTGTTTGCCAGCCTCCTACCCTGGGACTGTGGGCCATGTGTTCAAAAGTACTGTTTCTGCCCCTTGGACTTTTAACTGGAACAGATTCAAACATGTGGCAGCAGCCATCTTAAATTGTCTAGCAGTGTTTTGTCGTCGAGTGTATGGAACTGTTTTGGGCATGGGACCATGTGCACGGTGGGGCAAAAATAAGTCTTCCAGGGAATTCCTGAACCCCTGAACCGATCTGGGTGATTTATGGATATGTTGTTCACCCAGATCAGGGCTATCAAGGGATGTGACTTTTGTGGGGATATGTTGTATTTTGGGGTACTTTTGGGGGTTTGTAAAAATGTATGTTTTTTCTGCTTAGAGTTAAAGGACCACTATAGTGCCAGGAAAACATACTTGTTTTCCTGGCACTATAGTGCCCTGAGGGTGCCCCCACCCTCAGGGTCCCACTCCCGCCCGGCTCTGGAAGGGGGAAAGGAGTTAAAACTTACCTTTTTCCAGCGCTGGGCAGAGAGCTCTCCTCCGATCCTCCTCTTCTCCTCCCCGTCGGCTGAATGCGCACGCGCGGCAAGAGCTGCGCGTGCATTCAGCCGGTCACATAGGAAAGCATTCATAATGCTTTCCTATGGACGCTGGCGTGCTCTCACTGTGAAAATCACAGTGAGAAGCACGCAAGCGCCTCTAGTGGCTGTCAATGAGACAGCCACTAGAGGAAATAGGGGAAGGCTTAACCCATTCATAAACATAGCAGTTTCTCTGAAACTGCTATGTTTATGAAAAAATGGGTTAACCCTAGCTGGACCTGGCACCCACACCACTTCATTAAGCTGAAGTGGTCTGGGTGCCTAGAGTGGTCCTTTAATTGAGTTAGTCCATTGTCTTTGTTAATTATATCACAGGCAGAGGGGAGGGATTGTGTACACTGTATGGGAGTGACTGAATGTAAAACTATGTTTTTATTGGCTTGTTGTTCCTGTATCCCTGTGCCCCACAAGGTCCACCTGGGTGGTAACCTTGTGGGGGAAAACCGTATAAAAAAACCAAGCTGTTCAATAAATCCTCAGATCTGCTGAGTTCCTGTTTTACCCTCAACATAGAGCCTCGTCTCATGTGTGGTGGAAAAGGCTGCATCTATCCTGGGGATTGCTATATTACTATAATCCCCAGGGATTATAATCACTAAGATCTTTTAAGAGCTTGTTCCTGCTTCGCTCTTTGAAAGAAGAGAGGTTCACCAACTGGAGCCTGGAGCCTTGTCGTAGGTCCAGGGTGGGTAGGAGACGGCGAGACCACAACCAAGCTGCAGCAGATCGTGGGGTCTGCAGTGCTTATGGCGCCTTGGTAAGCACTAGGAGCATCGCTTGACGGAAGGTCAAAGCCAATTGTTATTTGCCTTTGAATGAGAAGATACAGAACAGACACGGAATCGTCAGTTTACTTGGGCCAGACTGCCTCAGGGATACACAGAGACTGTATCTATTTTTGTTGGACAATTGAGCAAGGACTTAGCACTATGTACTCACACCACCACCATTGTGCTGGTCCAGTGTATGGATTTATTGATTACCAGCTCTATTGAAAAAAGAAAATGTTTACTAATGTGTTTCACTGCTGTAACATCTACGCTAGTGTGAATATAAAACTGTTGAGGAAAAAAAGGACTATTATTGCCTTAATTAGGTGGAATTGGTAGGATATGTTTATTTAAATAATTTTGCAAACTATCTCCAGAAAGGTGGTTTTCCTATTTGGGCATAAAGAATAAGTTTATAGCAAGTCAGTCGTAATCTATCACTAACAGTGAGTATGTTTCTGACATATGGAATAGACGTTAGAGATTATTTCACAAGTCCATCTTCTTAAAGCACTCAAAGAAACCTCCATACCTCTCTTTTTTTCTACTGGTAAAACAAACAGGCTTTTCTTCTGTCCAAATATGCTAAAAGACAGCGCACAGCATACATTTTATGAAGATCTTTCTCTTCGGTGGAGCAAGGATTGGGAAAAAAAGGAAAGAATAATTATATTCTCATTGAAATAGATGGAAGATACCACTTTAGGCAGAAATTCCAGAACTTGACTCACCTTTTCAGGAAGAAGCATCTTCAAGGTTCTTCGGAAGACAGTGTCTGGCTGAAGACACGTCTAGCTGAAGTGAACAAGTTAAGAAACAATGTTTTCCAAGTAAGAATAGGCTTTGATGATTTTTCAAGAAAGTCGAAAGGTGGACCCCATAAGACCAGTGAGACCAGTGATAAATCCAATTTTGGGGCAAAATGTTTAAAGGGACACTGTAGGCACAGTATCTGCTTCATTTCATTAAACTGATTATAGTGTCCAGAGTTCCCAAGTTCCATAACTTCATTCAGCATTAAACAGTTTTTCATATTTTTATGTTTCAATGCTAAATTAGAGTACCCAGCAGCCCCTCCCCTCTGTGCTGCTTCGTCGAATGAGGAAGTACTAGCATGAGCAGCAATGGGCAGCTATTATTGGCTGAGAGTGTCAGCTGTTTGTTTTTAGCCTGTCAGAGCTCCAACTAACGGTATGAAGGGTATGACTTCAAGGAAGTGTGTAATCTCTGCCTTGGCCTCACCTCCAGAAGAGGCCGGACTGTGGGTTGCCTTGATCCCTTATTTAGTGTTAAACTGCTCTAAAATGGTTTAACATTGTATGGAGAGACTGCCAGGAGATTTCAGGCATCATAACCAATTCAAAGAGATTAATTTATTATAGTGAGTACAGTCTCCCTTTAATAGGAAGTCTAATATGCATCATTGCCTTTACAAATTTGTGGCTGCGTCCAGTGCCCATTTGGTTTGAGTTATTGCTGACACTTACACTCTTAATGAGCTCAAATTGAGTCTCTTATCCAGGGCCGGACTGGCCCACCGGGATACCGGGAAATTTCCTGGTGGGCCGTCGGCACCTGGGGCCGGGCAGGCAGCTGGCTCACCTGCGGCCGCAGAGGGAGCTGGCTGTTCTGTCTCTGCTCCCCCTCCCCAGCGCGTCGCTTAATGAGACCGGGGCCGGAATATGACGTCATATTCCGGCCCCGGTCTCATTAAGCAGTGCGCTGGGGAGGGGGAGCAGAGACAGAACAGCTAGCTCCCCCTCCGCCCGCCAGAAGAGCTCCCCATGCCAGCACACAGGAAGCAATTATGTGTCAGTGTGAGTGTATGTGTGTGTGTGTGTCTGTGTCATTTGTGTGTGTGTCTGTCATGGTGTGTGTGTCTGTGTCATTGTGTGTGTCTGTCTGTGTCATGGTGTGTGTGTGTGTGTCTCTGTCTGTCATGTTGTGTGCGTCTGTGTCATGGTGTGTGTGTGTGTCTCTGTCTGTGTCATGGTGTGTCTGTCTGTCATGGTGTGTCTGTGTTTCTGTCTGTGTCACGGTGTGTGTGTCTGTGTCACGGTCTGTCTGTGTCATGGTGTGTGTCTGTCACGGTATGTGTGTGTGTATGTGTGTTTTTACTCACCTTTTTTTTTCCCCCACGTCGTGCTGGTCTCCCCTCGACTGGCCTTGCCTCTACGGCTGAGATCATCAAGCTTGATGATCTCAGCCAATCCGCACTGACACAGGAAGCACCTCTAGTGACCGTCTGAGTGTCTGTCACTAGGAAGCAATGTAAACACTGCCTTTTCTCTAAAAAGTCAGTGTTTACATTGAAAAGCCTGCAGGGACAGGCTATAGACACCAGAGCCACTACATTAAGCTGTGTGTGTGCGCGCCTGCTAGTGAGTGGGCTTGCTTGTGTGTGTGTGTGTGTGTGTGTGTGTGCCTGCTACTGAGTGAGCTTGTGTTTTTATGTCAATGACCTTATGTATATCAGTGAGATCATTTGTCTATAAGGCTGTGTATCAATCAGCTTGTGTCAGTGAGATTGTCTGTGTCTGCATGTGAGTATGCTTACTATATAATTAAAAATTTTACTCTGAAAGGACCAATATGTTATATTGGAAAAAGCAATAAATATATATATATATATATATATATATATATATAAAATCATCTAGGGTGGTAAGACATAGCCTTACATATTACATGCGACAATATATGGCGCAATGGCTTATGGGGCTGGCATAGATTTTTTTTTCCAGGGCTGCTTTGGAATCCCCAGTCCAGCCCTGCTTTTGTCCATGCCACTTTATAGAAATTTAGAGAGCGGTTTGGTGCAAGAAAGTAAGCTCCTGAGATGCTGCAACAGTCTTTAAAATCGGCCAATATTCTGTGATATGTACTTGACGTAGAAGATTTTCTTGCTTTCAGTAAAGTATCAGTGACTGTCTCAGATAATACAGATTGTTTTAGTGTTTGCCATTTGAAAGTTTATATACAAATATATCATGCTATAAGGACAAGTATAAATTAATCTTCTGCTGAATTAATATTTTTTAGTACTTTGCTTTTCTCTAGGTTGTTGTTACTTAATTATAAACCTCACATTTCTGTCCTGCTTTCACTAGTCTATTTCTGAAGGTCTCGGAACAAGAATTCAATTTTTAAAAATTAATTTTTCTAATCCTCTTTGACCTATTTCTATTAAGGATTAACATAAAGATTATCAGTATACGGGTTAACATGTAAACATGTATAATAAGTTATTTCTCTATCCTGATGGAACAAATACCTATGCCTTGTTTCAATGGACACAGTTAAGACTAACCTAAATGAACATTCTGTCTAACAGCACTTTTTGCATTTAACAATTTTGAACACATGTTGTTACTCCTTTATTTCTGTATGTATTCTTTCATGGTTAAGAAGCTTGTTTTCACATTCTGTTGCAAGCATAAGTTGCAAGTCTATAAAGACTTACACATAATAAATTGAAGTAGTGATTCAGCGTACCTCGGTGTTTGTCTGAATTATTGCTCACCGAGCTCGAGGGTGCGGCACAATCGAATCTGTATACTGCTTTTATTCTTTCTAAATTCTTCTGTGCCCATAACATGAGTTGTGTCATTTTCTGTTATAACAGATGACTTTTCATTCTTCCTTGCTACCTTGATACTACTGCTTTGTTGCCCTTCTGAATTGATACCCACTGCTTGATTATCTGATATTTGAAATGAAGAAGTGCTCTGACAACTGCAATCAGTTCCAGTACATTTGACGGTAAACTTTCCTTCTATGACCAAATACTTTGTCCAAATTTTCTCCCTAAATGAGCACCCTATCCTTCCTTGCTTGCATCTGTTGTTATCTGTATCCATTCTGTGTCTTCCAATGGAACTATGTCAATTGAATCTTCAGATACTGTGAAATACGTATCTTTTGACATGGTTTCTCTTGGGAAAATTGTTGAAGGACGACTTGTTGTGGCTTCCTCAGATTTCAGTGTGCCCATCTGATCAGTGCAGTTTTAGAGGTTTAGAGGGAATCTAGGAGATCTGCAAGCCAGGATGCTGTAGTCATTTTATTTTGGCCTAATTCTCAAGCTTTCTTCACAATTCTGTCTTTTTTTTTTCTTTTGAAAGAGAAATCCAACCTTTTGTTGTGTCTATGTCAGCTCCTAGGAATATTACTTTCCTTGCTGGAGTAAGTTGGCTCTTTTGAAAAATTACAATCCAATCAAATTCTTGTAATGATTTTAGAGTCCTCTTGGTTGGACTCGCTGCTTGTTTCTTTGCTGTTGCCACAATAAGGATGTTGTCTACGTAATGAAACAACATTATTCCTTCCAATCTTAATAGATCTATTAGAGCAATAATGATCTTGGAGAAAGGTTTTGGAGCAGAGCTGAGACCAAATGGCATGTCTGTAATTTGATAGTGTTTTCCCACCACACAAAATCTCAGGAATTTTTGATCTGCAGAGTGGATTGGAGTGTGATAATTAGCATCTCGGAGGTCTATGGATGAAATCCAATTTCCTCTGTGTATGGAAGAAAGAATAGTCTTGATTGATTCCATTTTTAATTACTTTACTTTCAGGTACTTGTTTATCTGTTTTATGCCCAAACGTAGATGCCACATGTTTGGTTTTGGTGCTGGGAACAATGTAGAGTAAAGCCTTTGGGGCTTTCATAATGACATCCTCAATTGTTATTTTTTTCTATGCTTTCTCTCATAGCGCTCTCTTTTACTTTTGATATTCTTGAAATAAGCAATAGATTCATTGGTGGAGATTGGGCAAATTATATTCTGTATCCTAGATTTAAGATTCATAGGACCAATGCTTCTGCAATTTTTGAGCCCACATCTCAACATTTCCTACTCGACCTGCACACCTTCAGAATGTTTTCTGAGTATCCCCTGTTCCTTTGCTCTTATTGGGTTTGTTTTGAGAGGCTTGGTCATATCTCCAGCTTGACGTTCTGTTGTATTCTTGTTCTGGTCGATATGATCTGCTGTCTCAAAAGCAACGTAAGTCTCTTCTTCTTTCTGTCCATGACTGAGAGAATTTTTCTATCCTGGGGCATACATGCCTTTTTTTCCTCTGAATTGTCCAGAGGTTTACCAAAAAGCAAATCTCCCTGAAAGAGTAGAGAATATAGACATGATTTTGACACATTTTTGCCCCCCTTAATGAAGCCATAAAACATGTCTGGAATAAATGGTAAAGACTTCCTTGTTGAAAATCAGATGCTATATGGGATTCTTTAGCCTGTTCTAATAAGGATTCTCTACAAACTCAACTATGAATGTCATCTTCCATGTTTCTGGCCCAAACTTTCATAGCCCTTGAAATAGAAGTTAGAGCTACAGCCGGATGATGCTTCCATGGCGATAAAAGCTTTGTTAAGGTTTGAATCAAGTCTCTTCTTCATTGGATCTCTCTATGTTGTGACACTATCAATAGGCAGCGTGGATCTTTTTGTCAACCTAATGGCCGCTGCATCCACGTTAGTGGAATTAACCCACATCTTGCATTCTTTCCTTGCTTAGGAATATTTGTTGTCAGGTTTCCCCCATACTAATTTAATGAGCAGATTCCACATTTGAATGTGTGAAGTCACAAAAACAGTGCCCAATTTAACAGGTGGTATTGTTGTTCTGTAGGGATGTGGCTGAACATTCGCATTAGCTGTACAATATTAACAGGGAAACATAGAAACATGGAATGTGACAGCAGGAAAGAACCATTCGGCCCATCGAGTCTGTCCTATTTTCTAAATACTTTCATTAGTCCCTGGCCTTATCTTATATCTAAAATAGCCTTATGCCTATCCCACGCATGCTTAATCTCTCTCACTGTGTTAACCTCTACCATGGAAAAAAAACACCCCTGTACCTAGCAAGGTTTTGCATATATGAGTGTAAAAAAATATAACCAGAATGAAGTTAGTTATAAAATAAGTACATGAAAAATATCACTATATATTCTATAAATTTCACAAATATAATAAATTGAAATCCTGGACATACAAGATAGGTTAACAATCAGGACTAAAAAGTAAATCTACTTGGCGTTCTTTTTTAAAATCTTTAGAAATTGTTTACTGCAAAACTATATAAAAAGTATTTTTAAAAATATTTTTTAAACATTTTATTTGTATGTAATGATGAGCTACATGCAATAATCAGCCACAACATTAAAACCACCTGCCTAATATTGTGTAGTTCGCCCTCCTGCTGCCAAAATAGCTCAGATGCGTTGAGTCATGGACTCCATAAGACCTCTGAGAATGTCCTGTGGTGTCTAGCATCAAGGCATCAGCAGCAGATCCTTTAAGTTGTGAGGTGGAGCCTCCATTGATCAGATTTGTTGTTCCAGCACATCCCACACTTGCTCAATCGGATTGAGATCTGGGGAATTTAGAGACCAAGGCAACACTTTGAACTCTTTGTCATGTTCCTCAAGCAGTTTTATAAGTGTGGAAGGGCGCATTATCTTGATGGAAAAAGGCCACGGCCATCAGGGATCAACATTGCCATAAAGGAACGCACATGCACCCAGCCATCCACCTGATCCAAAAGAAAATGTGGTTTATGAGACCAGGCAACCTGCTTCCACTGCTCCATCATCTAGTTTTGCTCATGTCCCTGTTGAAGTCATTTTCGGTGGTAGACAGGGGTCCAGTTTACCGCTACACAGCCCCATACGGAGCAAACTGCGATGCACTGTTTGGAGCTTTCTACTATGTCCAGCATTGAGTTTTCCGCAAATTTAAGCTGCAGTAGCTCTTTTGCATGACCGCATCACACATATCACACCATTTATTTATTTATAAAATATTTTACCGGGAAGGATACATTGAGATTTCATATATACACAGTACTCTTAACCAGGAAACAACATGGCGAAAAGTACAGAAAGGGTTACAGGGGTACTAAAGGGCTTAACTCTAGAGCAAAGAAGAAATAACGAAAAATAAGGAAAGGAGGGAAAAATACTCCTCTACATAGAGAGGGAGCCAGTCCCATCAGAACCAGTACCCCCTTCAGAACAATACATATAAAAGTTTGCAGAAAACTGTATCTCAGACACAGCTCAAAAAATAATAAAGTTTTATTAATAGTGAAACGATGTTAAAAACACACAAAAAAATGTCTATGTACATACACCAGACTGCTTGGCCTGTAGCTATATATGGATAAATACTAAAGGATACAGAGCTACTGTGCTCAGAGAGCTCGCAACATAGTTACAGTAAATGCAACTGAATATCCAATGTGTAACTCTATCTAGTGAGAAGTGTTGTGTTAAGAAATGTTGCAATATAGATAGCATAGCAGCAGTGGATCTAACCAATATCCAGAGATCACAGCATGATAAGTGTCAGCTGTTATAATAATCCCAAATTAGTCTAAATACAGTGAAGTCATAATCATATATATATATGGCAAAACAGTATTCCCTCTATAACTACTTACTGTAACCAATCTGTATTTATCCATATATAGCTACAGGCCAAGCAGTCTGGTGTATGTACATAGACATTTTTGTGTGTTTTTAATGTTTTTTCACTATTAATAAAACTTTATTATTTTTTGAGCCGTGTCTGAGATACAGTTTTCTGCAAGCTTTTATATGTATTGTTCTGAAGGGGGTACTGGTTTTGATGGGATTGGCTCCCTCTCTATGTAGAGGAGTATTTTTCCCTCATTTCTTTATTTTTCTTTATACATTGAGATTTCTCTCATTTCAAGTCTGTCCTGGGTCGATAAAACATTGCATTGAAACATTAGGGTACAATAAAATACAAAAACAATATTAATACACAATAAATACAACATTTAACATAGAACAGGTAGGAAATATATAATCAACCATGACAGGTGCATTCTGTTTTGAGGTATGTAGAG
The DNA here is from genome assembly GCA_933207985.1 of Pelobates cultripes. NCBI lineage: Eukaryota > Metazoa > Chordata > Amphibia > Anura > Pelobatidae > Pelobates > Pelobates cultripes. The sequence goes on from OW240912.1 coordinate 378,686,068, forward strand.
ATGGATCTCTTAAAGGACTTTAGGCCTGGGGAAGATTTGAAAGTGTGTGTGAGGCCGTTCCATAATTGCGGTGCTCTGTAGAAAAAGGAGGATCAGGCCGCTTTCTTTTTGTATTGAGGTAGACTAAGTAAAGTGTCGGTACTGGATCGGAGGTTATAGGAGGTGGGAACAGCCGGTTAGAGCATTCTGCTCAGATAGAGTGGGAGGTTCCCAGAAAAGATCTTAAACACAAGGCTGGAAAGATGAAGGGTGCATCTGGATTCCAGAGACAGCCAGTTTAATTCTTTTAGCATGTCACAATGGTGAGTCCTGTAATTACATTGTAGCACAAATCGGCAGAACGAGGTATACAAGGTATTGAGTTTATTAATGTGGGATTGCGATGCAGATACATATACTACATCTCCATAATCAATGATTGGCATCAGCATTTGATGTACAATGTTTTCCTTTACTGTAGGGCTTAGGCAGGCTTTGTTTCTGTACAGGGCACCTCGTTTTAGATGAATTTTAGATTAAAGTTTTTCTATGTGGAGGCCAAAAGACAGATTGAAGTTTGTTTTTTGTGATCCACTTTTCTACCTCTGTAAACTGGTCTTGGAGCACAGCCTCAAGCTGCGGTAGATCGGATTTGCTTGAATAGATTACCGTGTCATCTGCGTATATTTGAAGACTTGCAGATATTAGGCAGATCATTTATAAATAATGTGAATGGTAGGGGGCCGAGAAAGGAACCCTGGGGAACACCAGACGTGACTGGGAGAGGGAGGGAGTCGCTGTAGGAAATGGACACATATTGTGAGTGATACGATACATATGATCGAAAATAGGTTAGCGGACGATCACCAATTTTAGTTTGTGCAGTAGGATGTCACTATCCCCATGTGATGTGCATCAATAAGTCTTGGGCGCCCATAATCCTGATGCCAGCTCATTGGTTGTCCTTTCATGTACTATCTTTGATTCATACTAACCACTGCATACTAAGAACACCCCTTAAGTCCTGCCGTTTTGGAGATGCTCTGACCCATTCATCTAGCCATCACTATTTGGCCCTTGTCAAAGTCACTCAGATTGTTTTGATTGCCCTTTTTCCTGCTTCCAAAACATGAAATTCAAGAACTGACCGTTCACTTGCTGCATAATAATGCCACCCCTTGACAAGTGCCATTGTAATATGATCAATGTTATCCACATCGCCTGTAAATGGTTTTAATGTTGTTTCTGATCAGTGTATACATGTATGGTATTAGAAATAAGCCCCGTCATTCCTTTTGAGAATTATATATAATTTGTATGAGTGCACTTAAACAGAAGCTGCTAAATTACTGTGAAACAAACACAAAGCAGAAGTGACAAACAGCATCGATCACAAACTAATGGAATCTCGGAAAAGTAACTAAGGAGTTAAGTAGCTTTGCAAGATTTCGTAGAGTATTTTCTTGTATTTGCAGATCCTTTAATGTGAAATTTAGATAAGTAATAACTAAAAAAAGTTTCTGTGAATGATCACTTAAGCCAAAAGATTTGTGTTTGTGGATTAACATTTAATGGTCAAAAATATCAAAGAAAAGGGATAAAGGTCAACTGCTTAACTTCTAACTGGTTAGGATGCAGTAGGCAGCATAAAACAACCCAGGGAATTCTTATCCCCCAGTAGACAAAAATAATGTACATAGTAGACTCGGGCATTTATTTTCGTACCATTCATCCAAATTCAGATTGGCACAATAGAAGAATGAACTAATGAACGAATCACATGAGAAGAAATTTTTAGTTTGATTCATTCTAATGAAAATAATATTTAAAATTGGTACCCTTATGTGGGATTACCAATTTTAAGGATGCCACAACCTAATTAGAGAGTCATTTTAGTTGATAGTTCCATAATTTGGTATCTTTAAATATGGCAAATCCACATAAGGTTACCTCATTACCCTAATTTGGTATACTTAAATATGGCAAACCCACATAAGGGTACCTCATTACCCTAATTTGGTATCCTTAAATATGGCAAACCCACATAAGGGTACCTCATTACCCTAATTTGGTATCCTTAAATATGGCAAACCCACATAAGGGTACCTCATTTCCCTAATTTGGTATCCTTAAATATGGCAAACCCACATAAGGGTACCTCATTACCCTAATTTGGTATCCTTATGAAAGACTGCCACATTTAAGGATACCAAAATAGAGAGCTCTCTACAAACAGCTTACTAGTTTGGTATATTCTCCAATATGTCAGTCCCATATTAGGGTACTGATTTTATTTAAGGATATTGTTGATCTGTTGGGGGAGGGGTAGAGATCTTCTTTTCTGTACCGCTCACAAGCTCAGGCACCATCATTGGCAACTGGTGGGGCAAATAACACTGGAGTTGTTGATAGAGCTCATGGTGATGGACTAGGGTATCCAGCTGTAGCAGTGGAGTGTGAAGTTGGCCTTTTGCAGTAGAGACTAAAACTGGTGGTGACATTGCAGAGAAGGCTAAAGTTAGTGATTTTGCAGTGGAAGATGTAGCTGGTGGTGTGGCACTAGGGAGTGTTGCTGGTGGTGAATCATTGAGAGATGTAGCTGCTGATGGTGGAGGATTGTGCTGGCAGTACTGTAGAAGTTGGTTTTGTTGTAGTAGTAAGTGTTGTTGCTGTTGCTGAAGATGAGGCTGTTGGTTGTACTGCAGCTGAAGCAGTAATTGGTGATGCTGTAGTGGTGAGTGTAGTTGGTCGTGCTGCACTGGTGAATGTAGTTTTGATGCGGTGGATGTTGTAGCTTGTGGTGTCATGATGCTGTGGTGAATGTAGTTGTGGTACCATTGTGATGGGTGTAGCAGGTGGTGCTGCAGTGACTGAAGTATCTGGTTTTGATGCGGTGGGTGTTGTAGCTGGTGGTGTCATGATGCTGTGGTGAATGTAGTAGTGGTACCATTGTGATGGGTGTAGCAGGTGGTGCTGCAGTGACTGAAGTATCTGGTTTTGATGCGGTGGGTGTTGTAGCTTGTGGTGTCATGATGCTGTGGTGAATGTAGTTGTGGTACCATTGTGATGGGTGTAGCAGGTGGTGCTGCAGTGGCTGAATTATCTGTTTTTGATGCAGTGGATGTTGTAGCTTGTGGTGTCATGATGCTGTGGTGAATGTAGTAGTGGTACCATTGTGATGGGTGTAGCAGGTGGTGCTGCAGTGGCTGAATTATATGGTTTTGATGCAGTGGTATGTGTAGCTTGTGGTGCCACTGTGGTGGGTTTAGCAGGTGGTGCTGCAGTGG
>OW240912.1:378689738-378727238 GCA_933207985.1 Pelobates cultripes
GAGAAAGGAGGGGGGAGAGAAAGAGAAAGGAGGGGGGGAGAGAAAGAGAAAGGAGGGGGGGAGAGAAAGGAGGGGGTGAGAAAGGAGAGAGGGGGTGAGAGAGAAATTAGGAGGGGGAAGAGATATTAGGAGGGAGGGAGAGATATTAGGAGGGGGGAAAGAGAAATTGAAATTAGGAGGGGGGAAGAGATATTAGGAGGGGGTAAAGAGAAATTAGGGGGGGAGAGAAATTAGGAGGAGGAGAAGGAAATTGGAGCGGGAGGAGAGATTGACATTCATCACATACACACAATGCACCCCTTGCACACAGAAAAACACACAATGCATTACACACACAGACACACATACACAAGCAATGCAACCGTTACACACAATGCATCCCTTACACACACAGAAACACACAATGCATTCATTACACACACTCAATGCACCCCTTACACACATTCAATGCATCCCATACATACACAGAACACACCTTGCAGCCCTTACACATACAAACACAATTTCACACAATGCATTCCTTACACACATATCAGGACATCCCCTACACACTCCACCCCCTGTGAACAAACTCATTGGTGGAACATGAAGGTGGACCCTGGGACCCAGACCTTGAGCTGTGTAAAGGACCCCCAAAAAATGGAGCTGCTTCCCGTTCTCCCAGAACATTGATTTTTGTGACCACAGTTACAAACCGCCTCCAGAGAGCCTGTTCTGCACCAGACCAGTGGAGCCAGACTGCAGCTAGAGCCCATCATCATCCTCATCTGGTTGTAAGTAGGCAATCTAGTATATTATTCGTGGCACTAAGCTCTAATTTACCTCACATTAAAGAAACACTATAGTCCCCAGAACCACTTCAGCTTAATGTAGTGGTTCTGGTGTCTATAGCCTGTCCCTGCAGGCCTTTTAATGTAAACACGGCGGCACTGCAGCACTGGCGTTAGTTAACATGGCAAATCATATGGGTGGGGCATTGTGATGTCACATGGGGGGGAGGGGGGCAAACTTTACTTTTGCCTAGGGCGGCAAAAATCCTTGCACCGGCCCTGGCTGGAGGGGGCTGTGGCAGTACAGCTCACACAAGCAAACAGCTGATAAACTGGCCGCACGGAGGAAATGTGTATGTGTGACTGTCTGCCTGTGAGAACCTTTTACATTTTTTACAGGTTTTTTGGGGGGGGGTGCCAAGCACAGGATCCGCCCCGGGTGCCAAATGCTCTAGGTACGCCCCTGCTGATAGCGTTCCATCTAGCACAAGTTCACTGTGTTCTATTATTGTTAATAGTAAACAGTTTTAGAAAGCATTTATTAACCAAACTCACGGAGATTTACAGTTTTCCATTAACCTCAGTTTTATCATTAGCGAAGTTCATGCTATTTTCTGACAATAAAACACAATGTAAACCATATTTTGGGACATTCTAGGAATTGCAGTTGCCAGTGTAAAAATACGAAGGTAATGTAAGTAATGGTGCTTTTGAATGTTTTCTATATGTTTTATAGTCTATTCTTTTTATAATGCTATGTGTTAATCCAGGTATGTTATTGTAACAAACTTGGTTACAGCAAGATACCTCTAAAGTAAATGTATATGAACTATATATTTCATATCTTTCACTGCAACTTCTTATTCCTGACTGAAACACATGCCACCACATTCTGATCTAAAATTTGTAGTTAGCTTAGGAATTCCCAACAAGTCAAGCTTTAGTGATTAACCCTTCATATGTACCTGAATATGTTTGCTTAATCCACAGTATGAAACAATGCTTTAGTTAAATCTAGGGTCTTCTAAGACAGACAGAAGTTCTCACCATCCATACTATAGACTAGATTTTATTAGATAAAATAAGCTTAGCTCTATTAATTGAATAGTATATATTCTGATATAAGTCAATGTCATCTAACAACATTATTTTTCACATATCATGTTTTATGTATTGTCACGACACTTAATACTTGCACTAAAGTAAGAATTCAATGTGAATTCAAAGTGAATTCAAAATTAATGCGATTAGCCAGCAAACTGGTGGGCTACAGCAGTGTTAGCATAGTTAGTTAGTTAGTTACAGTGAGTGGGTCATTGGGCCCACGGAAAGGCTCAGGACCCCACAAACATCCTGACGCAAAAACCCTAACGCCACCTAGGCGGCGGACACCTCAATTATCCCCCTCTCCTTACCCCTGACTCATCCCTTACCCATCCCCCCCTCCCTGACACCCGACGACAGAAGACTACGACACACAGCCAGTCACTGAACATGACACTCACACCAGCCAACCTCACAATAGTATCCATCAACGCGAAGGGGCTCAACAAACCTGAAAAGAGGTCGACAGCCCTACGCGAGTTCCATGCTCTCAAGGCATCCATAGTCTACATACAAGAGACCCACTTCAAAGATGGGGCTCGACCCAGAATGCATGATCACAGATTCCCCAAGGGGTTCTTCAGCGACTACCACGAGGGCAAAACTCGAAGGGTTGCAATCCTTATGCATAGGAGGGTACCCTTCGTAGAGAAGGAGACACAAACGGACCGGGAGGGAAGATACCTAGAAAGGTGAAAGGGACAATTGCAGGTCAAACATACACATTTGCCAACATATATGCCCCTAACCAGAGACACTACAGATTTCTCTCACGAACACTACGCCTACTAGGGAAATTCATGGAGGGTATCCTAGTACTGGGGGGAGATTTCAACCTGGCTTTGGACCCGAGATGGGACACATTCACAGGCGTCATGCACATCCCAGCCCAACACCTAGCCACTCTCAAATCACTGCTGTCTAAACAAAAACTAGTGAATTGCTGGAGGGCCCATCACCCGATGAAAGAGATTACACGTTCTTCTCCCACCCTCACAACACATACACCAGAATTGACTATTTCTTCATGTCACACTTCCACCTCCCATTAGTCCTACACGCAGAACACAGCACGGCGACATGGTCTGACCACGCTCCAATGTCGGTCACAATAACATCCCCCTACACAGACCCACGATGACCAAATGGCGCCTAAACGAACACCTACTGATGCTACCTGATATAAAATCCGACATCAGCACAGTCCTTAGAGAGTATTTTACCATCAACACACCCGAACACACGACACCAACAATCCTATGGGAGCGTGGTACAGGGTCACTTCCTGCAAAAAGGTGCCCTCCTGAAAAAACGAAGGGAGGCAGAGATGACCGCGCTACTCACAGAAATGCAGACGATAGATAACCTGAATAAGGGCAAACAGACACACACGCTACAGGACAAGCTCCTTACACTACGTAGGGGCCTGACTCAAATACTCCAGAGGAGACACCACAGAGATGCACTGAGACACAAAGCGTTTTTCGCCCTACACGGCAACAAAAGCGGCAAACTGCTTGCGCGGATGTTAGCCAAACGTAGACAGCAGACATACATAGACCGCATCAGAGATGACAAAGACACGCTACACACACTACCCACGAAGATCCAGGAAATAATCCGAACATACTACGCGAACCTGTACACCTTACCCCGACCTCAGTCACAAGCCGTGGACAAACGCCTACTGGACTCCATAAACAATTACCTAGCCACACACACTCTACCCACTCTAGACGGAGACACAGTGAACCTCCTCGATGAGGCGATCACACCCGAAGAGCTGGCCTTGGCGATTAAACAAAACCTTCGCGGACACACTCAATGCCCCACTCATGGCCACTTACAACGCCATCAGGAAGGGCCACCACTTCCCCAAACAATCCCTTGCAGCACACATCACCATCCTCCCCAAGGAGGGCAAGGACGGGGAGCACTGCGGGAGCTACCGACCCATTTCTCTCATAAACTGTGACCTCAAACTATTGGCCAAAATCTTGGCCACCAGACTACAGACCCACGTGCCCCGACTGGTACAGCCTGACCAGATGGAGTTCGTGATGGGAAGGGAGGCACGTGACAACACCATGCGCACCCTCACACTGATGCACGGCCGCAGGGGCGACCATGGGGGCCTTCTTCTGCTGTCCACGTACGGAGAGAAGGCCTTCAACAGGGTCAGCTGGAACTATATGTTCAGAACACTAGCACACACAGGCATGGGCCCCAATGTCCTAGGATGGATAGAGGCCCTATACACACAGCCCTCCGTCCAGGTGGTGGTTAACGGAGCCTTGTTGGCGACATTTGACATACAGAACGGCACCCGTCAGGGCTGCCCCCTGTCCTTGTTGCTCTTCATCCTTGCCCTGGAACCACTCTTGCTGGCCATAAGAAATAACCCGGACATCATGGGAGTGACGGTAGGGACGACCCAACACAAAATTGCTGCGTACGCAGACGATCTGCTCTTCTTCGTGACTAAGCCAGAAGTATCCCTCCCCAACATACTCAAAGCATTTCACAACTTTGGTACCATATCTAACCTGAAAATCAATTTCTCAAAATCATACATACTTAATGTCAGCATACCAGAAAACAGAGCATCTCCCATGCGTCAACACTACACCTTCCAATGAGCAACTCACAAAATTAGATATCTGGGTATTTGGCTAACAAGGAAAGAGGGCAACCTATTCAGGGAAAACTTCACTCCAATACACACGCAATTCCGCTCAGAGATGCGAGAATGGGCGTACCCACACATCTCCTGGTTAGGCAGGATACAGGTGGTCAAGATGAATTTCCTCCCATGCCTTCTCTACCTCTTCCAGACTGTTCCCATAATGATCCCCCGCACATTTTTCACCATGCTCCGCACAGCACTAGGCCGATACGTATTGAACAGGAAACAACCTAGGATACGCCATACCACATTAACCCAACCAAAAGACAGGGGTGGCCTGGCACTACCAGATTTCTCTTTGTACTACAGGGCCTGCCACCTCCTGAGGATCATGGAATGGTCCAAGGAAGGGGTGCATAAACTGTGGAAACAGGCCGAGGAGAGCGAGGTGGGAGTCTCTATGGCGGTACTGCCATGGTTGCCGCCAGAGACTTGGAGGGAGACACGGACACACTCCCCCTACACGAGGTCCACCCTACAGTAGTGGCACCGCATGAAAGGGAGACACAGCCTCTCGTCATACCCATCGCCTCTGCTCCCACTGACACACAACCCGGAATTCCCACCAGGACTAAACCCGAAAGCATTCCAAGCCCTAATACACGACCCGGTACCCAGACTCAGACACGTTTACAAGCCAGAGGGCATCAAAACGCTAAGCGACCTCCGAGGAGACGCAGTCAGCACCTTCCTGACACAACTAAAATACAGGCAGATACGGCACTACATAGCAACCCTCCCACAGGGCGCGACATTTGCATGCCTGGACCCACAACCATTGGCCCACAGGGTAGCCTTCCTATACACTTTGCTCCTGACACTTACGCCAACCACACAACCAAGCTTCATGGGAAGGTGGGAGGGGGCCCTGGGACACACGCTTACCAGGGTAGACTGGGAGAAAATCTGCTACCTTACACATCACTGCTCAAGCTACAGCAAGACTCAGGAAACAGTGTACAAAATATTGACCTTCTGGTACCGCACACCCACGACACTACACGCGATCACACCAGACATTCACGCGATCACACCAGACCATTCTCCACTGTGCTGGAGATGCGGAGTGGAGAATGGCACACTCTTGCACATATGGTGGGGATGCAGTAAGATCCCCCCGTTCTGGAAGGAGATTCACACAATGCTACAACTCTTCTCAGATGACCCACCCCCCTTTACACCTGCGGAAATGTTGCTAGATACCAAGATACCCCAACCCCCTATACCAACTGTGACAAACTTACTTTCCTGTGTGTGTTTGTCCGGGATCTTTTGGCAACCGCACAGCCCTCTAGGGTAAGAAAACCAGGTCAAGACAAAGTCCAGTTTCAAAAAGGCCTCTGGCCTGTTTATTTTCTGTTGTTGTGAAATAACAGGATACAATGAACAGCAAATCTTCTTTCTCCACAAAACACCTTCTTTCTCCTCCAAAACACTTCCCTCACTTCACCCTGCTTTAACTGTAGTTATATAGCTGCTCACAGCCCCTACAGGTGAGGCTAATGACCTTGTTAGGCAGTGAGCCAGAACTCTATGGAAAACCTGGGCTGGACTCATGCACAACCACTCTGACAGTGGGTGGAGAATCGGCCCACCCTGCTCTTCCGAATACTCCACCCCAGGGACCCAAATAACAACAGAGGAAAAAAACTCTGTTACACAACCCACCACCTTCCACACCCCAACCCACTAGCTACAACTCAAACGGGACAGCTGGAACCATCCAGGAAATCGTCCCATATGGGGAAACACGGGAGACCGCAACCACAGGAACCCCACAAGTGATTATGCTCCCAACACACAAGACAAAACACAGAGAGACATGAGGGGAACACCACAGGTCCCTCCACTGACCAACTTGGGCGAACCTATCATAGCGCACGCCACACAGCAGGGACTGACCCGCACCAGGCCCTTAGGGCACTTACCGACACCACATGGGATCCACCCACTAGAATACCTCCAGAACATGACCAACCAAACAAGACATATTGAGCAACGGATACAGAGTCCCTAATATAACCATTACCAAAAGGTTCATTCACCTCGGGACCTGCGTGTCCTTACACCACAGAGGGCCTGCGAGCCCACCTGGAAATACACATATCAGAACTTGTTAATCTCCTATTGCCTTGATAAGCGGTGGACCTGCGAGTCCAGAAACCACATGTATCTACCTTATATCTCTTGTCAATTTAAAACCATTAAAAATTACATGCACAAAATAAGGGGTCTGAATATTTTCTGAAAGCACTGTAAAGTAAATAAATACATGCTCTTTACAAGACTCCAATATTATTAATAAGAGCATCACTAATAAACAGCTAATAAAAAAGAGGTTCTATTTAGTACTCCAGTAATTATCAAACCAAGTTTTAAAAAAAGCCCATGGTGTGTCATACCATGGTGTATCATAATGAAAACATGTCACGTGAATATTTATTGCGATCATTTTATTCTAGATGAGCAGGAACATTTTCCTTGTCTTCATTCTCTTGATAAGTGAGTGGCACTCTGGGGAATGTGAGCCATTAACCACAAGAAATAACGAATGTGTGGCTGGAGTACCTGGGATCCCTGGAACTCCAGGAACAAACGGCTTGCATGGACCTCCTGGAAAAGACGGGAAAGATGGTCTACCAGGGGAGAGAGGAGAGAAAGGTATGTGTAAGCTGGACATGTTTTACTTGGTCACAAAGCAAGACTTCTTATGTTCAGTACTGCAAGATTACTGATTCATGCCTTTATCTTTAAAAGACTTGACTGCAACTTCTCCTGCTTTGCCTCCTCAGCACCCCATCCCCCTTAACGAGCTCTGTTTATGCCATACCCCTTCTGATTAGATAATGCTCTATTTTCAAATGCCTCATAAATCACTGCACAAACCTGCTTTTCTCCATCTCTCCTCTGGCAAATCTTCTATATTCCTCCCCATTCTCTTGTCTCTCCCTCTCTCACATATCTTAGCCCACTCCTATACACATGTTCTCTTTCGCCAATTCTTTTTATTTAGACTCATAGCTCCCTACTACTGGAGAAAGCTTCCTCCTCACATCTCATAGGACACCTCTCTATCATCCATTCATAAACTCCTGAAGATTCTCTTCCCACAAGCCTTCCCTAATACTTCATAACACACTGGCTCATCTCTCCATGGTTGATCTGATCCCTTACCAATATCCCCTGAGCCCCATTTGTGTAACTTTCATACACACACACCCCCTGTATTTTTCTCAATAGAGGACGCCATTTCTAACCCCCAAATTTGGGGTAAAAATTGCCTATATTCTGAAACACCAACATGGGGGCGTGGGACAAACATTCTGCCTGGAGAAACATGCACGTGGGACGTGCACAAAGAATGCAATTACCAGTATACTTTATTGTATTATGGCCGTATGGGGCACACATTACCTTGAAAATGCTGCCACCCTGTTATGAAACTTGGACATTCCTTATGCTATGCAGAGAGCACCAACAGAGAGCCATGCTGTCATGTTTGTGGGGGCAGGGATACGTGACCTCACAGGCAACCCACGGAGCAGCAGTTTATGTCACAGGCTCCTTACTGACAGGACCAAATAGGGAGCACCGCTTAAGCACTCTCTGCCTGGTCTTATTGTCCGCTGCACAGCGTGAGCATATGCAGGACACCGGGGAACTAAAGCGGGGTTGATAGAGCATGGTCTTGAAATTAGGTCTGGGTGGAATGATTATCTGTACGACAATGCTCTATAATCTACTGTATCAAGCTTATTGTTTGATTGCCATGCTATGTAAAACTTTCTGGATAAGGGCAAATTGTAAGGATTGCTAAATAAGGGTCACGGTTTCCTACACTGACAGTCTACAATACACATTACACTTACAAAGCAAGCCTCTTTGCAATGGGAGCATACAATATGCACATCTCTTGTAGATAGTGTGTTCTGCTGTGGTGGGTTGCTCTGTGAACTACAGAGAGGATCTCACAAGTCTTAAATAAAGAAAAGCACAAGCATTGTCAAGGAGTTACATTTACTAGGTATAATTGTAATTATAAAGATGTATTATTATTTATTTATTATTTATAAAATATTTTACCAGGAAAGATACATTGAGATTTCACTCGTTTTCAAGTATGTCCTGGGTCCACAAATCATTGCATTGTTACATTAGGTACAACAAAATACAAAAACAATATTAATACACAATATATACAAAAATTTAACATAGAACAGGCAGGAAATATATAATCAACCATGACACGTGCATTCTGTTTTGAGGTATGTAGAGAGGGATCTCTTAAAAGACTTTAGGCTTAGGGAAGATTTTAAATTGTGCGGGAGGTCGTTCCACAATTGCGGTGCTCTGTAGGAGAAGGAGGATCGGGCCGCTTTCTTTTTGTATTGAGGTAGACTAAGTAAAGTGCTTGTACTGGATCGGAGGTTATAGAAAGTGGGAACAGCTGGGGAAAGCATTTTGTTCAGGTAGGGTGTGAGTTTACCAGAAAAGCTCTTAAAAACAAGGCTGGAAAGATGAAGGGTGCGTCTGGATTCCAGCGACAGCCAGTTTAGTTCCTTTAGCATGTCACAATGATGGGTCCTGTAATTACATTGTAGCACAAATCTGCAGAACGAGTTATACAATGTGTTGAGTTTATTAATGTGGGATTGCGATGCAGATGCATATACTACATCCCCATAATCAATGATTGGCATCAGCATTTGCTGTACAATCTTTTCCTTTACTGTAGGGCTTAGGCAGGCTTTGTTTCTGTACAGGGCACCTAATTTTGGATAAAGTTTAGATGCAAGCTTTTCTATGTGCAGGCCAAAAGATAGATTGGGGTCTAATATCATACCCAAGTATTTGAAAGAGTGGACCGCGGTCAGTGTGCCATTTGAATTTGTTTTGATGGATAGGTGGGGATTGTGTAATTTGTGTAATTTAGGTACCGTTCCAAAGATCATTGTGACAGTTTTGTCAGTGTTCAGGAAGAGTTTGTTTTTTGCGATCCACTTTTCTACCTCTGTAAACTGGTCTTGGAGCAAAACCTCAAGTTGAGGTAGATTGGATTTGCTCGCATAGATTACCGTGTCATCTGCGTACATGTGTACATTTGAGGATTGGCAGACATTAGGCAGATCATTTATAAATAATGTAAATAGTAGGGGGCCGAGAATGGAACCCTGGGGAACACCACACGTGACTGGGAGAGGGAGGGAGTCACTGTCAGAAATGGACACATATTGCGAGCGATCCGATACATACGATCGAAACCAGTTTAAAGAATGATCACCAATACCTGAGTTTTCGAGTTTGTGCAGTAGAATGTCGTGGTCTACTGTGTCAAAGGCCTTAGCAAAATCAAGGAAAATAGCTCCAGTTAGGGCTCCTTGTTCCATGCCAGTTTGGATGTCATTGCAAACTTTTAGGAGGGCAGTTGTAGTGGAGTGATTCTGGCGAAAGCCCGATTGATCAGGGGTCAGATAGGGATAGATGTATTTAAGCTGACATATACATTTCATACCTTAATTTTGTTTTTACTCTTTTTCTAAAATATATTTAAGGAGAAATTGGCCGACCAGGTGCAACTGGACCTCCGGGTAAAGTAGGTCCACCAGGCATTCCTGGTTTTCCAGCTAAACAAGAAACTGGGGAACTTGTGAAGAAGAATGTATATGCCTTTCATGTTGGACTTACAACTTCTGCACCACCAAGTGGTACTCCCATTAAATTTACAAAAGTCTTTTACAATGACGAAAAATTATACAAAGTAGAAACTGGTAAATTCATTGCTCCTGTAGATGGTCTTTATTTTTTTACCTACCAAATCACGGTTTATTCTAAAAATGTTCACATTACACTGAGACGCAATGGTAACATAGTACAGTACATGTATCACGTATATAGTACTTCTACTCACCAAGCATCTGGATCTTCCATCTTGAACCTTAAAAAGCAGGATGAAGTTTGGCTCCAGGATGTTGATGGTAATAATGGTCTTTATGCAGATTCTAATGATGACTCAACATTTTCTGGATTTCTGATTCAGTGATCTGATTCACAAATGTTTATAGCACAATTTGTCTTTAAATTAAAATACATTATGAAAAACTAGGAAATAAAGAGTACATAGTGTTAGAGATAGAAAGATGGCATACATAAGTATCTGAGAACACTAGCTATTCACAACATCAGAATAATTTAGAAGAGGTAACACACAGATCTCATCACCTCCCTATCAATATCTCCCTAGCCTCACCAATATTTATGTTTAAAGGAACACTCCTACGTAACCAGCATGTTGTAGTGGTTATGGTGCCAGGAGACCCTGCCCCAGCAACAGTTTGACTTCTTCCCACGGGTCCACTAGGCACTGCTCCTTGCCTCCTCTCAGGAGAGCCAGAAGCTCTATTTCCATTAGTTTCCAAGAGCTCTTTTGCGCTAATCCATACAGTGCAGAGCCAGTTCATTGGCTGAAAGTGCCAACTGATTGCTCTCATCCTATGTGCTAAGACCTGCAATGCTGGGTTTAGCTCATTACTGCAGCTCTGGCTAGAGAGGAGGCAGGGAGATGCACCTGGTAGACTCCAAAAAAAAGTCAAACCGAACATTGCAGTGTAGTGGTGATGGTAATTGGAATGTAACATTTTACATTGATGTTTTTTTCTAAAGATGTCATTGATACATTGATGTGAAGCTTTTTGCTACCCACCTATTGATTGTGCAATGTCTTGACAATTTACGTTTTTGTTACTTTTTTACTTTATTAAAATCATTACAAATTCTTATGCACTAAAAAAGAATTATATGATCTTAGAATTACAAATGTTGAGAATTTAAAAAAAAAACACAACAATTTCATGATAAAACACAGACCTCAGAATTAAAATATATACTAAAAGAATGATTGTAATATGATTCTGTAACCAGTTTCTTGTTAACATCATAATAAAAATTGTTAACCACTTAAGGGTGGAGTTCTGAGCTGAGAATTTGAGCTACATGTCTGTTCAACCATAGTTTACCTCTTTCATATTAACTGCACCCATGCTTATTATATAAGATTCAGGAGAAATAGGGCTTTTAATTCACATCAAATAATTATATATTGAACACAACTTTTTTTTGTAATTCTTTATTTATACTCAACTGGGGTGAGAAAACATCATACAGTACAAATACTGACATGTGAAAAAGGATATAAATGCATGAGCAGACATTGAGACACAATGTACAGCAGTAAATTAAAGGGATACTGTAGGCACCAAGACCACTTCAGCTCATTGAAGAGGTCTGGGTGCAAACTCCCACCACCCTTAACCTTGAGCATGTCATTATTGCAGTTTTTGTAAACTGCAATTATTACCTGCTAGGGTTAACTCATCCTCTAGTGGCTGTCTAAACGACACTGAACGTCCTTACACTATGCATGAGGATTTCCTGCGTCACCGGAATGCCCATAAAAAAGCATTGAATAATGCTTTCCTATCGGCAAATCCTAATGCGAGCGCATGCACATTAGGTCTCCACCGACGATGTCTGCCGGAGAATGAATGGAGCAGTGTTGGATTCTGGTTAGTGACTGAAGGGGTTATTAACCCCTTCTGCACCACAGGGGTGGGCATTGGCAAAGGGGGAAGTTATAGTGCCAGAAAAACGAGTTTGTTCTGCTGGCACTATAGTTTCCCTTTAACCAGTGAGCTGAAGATTTTATATATAAATTAATAAACAAAAACTAGAAGATCATATCAGTGGCTGGCCTGATGAAAGTGAAATAAAAGGCTATTTCTGGTGCGCTAAGACTTTACTATTGGGATCTCCAAGCTCTACAACGGTGTGATTGCTAGCTTACTTAGGCCAATGGTAAATAAACTAAAATACAATGTAATGAGCGTATATGTATGCCTGTCATCCTGCTGGAATCTATGCATGAAAATGAAGTAACTCCGCACATCAGGTAGATAGCCATAAAGCTAAATACCATACAGTACACATACAAAATAAAATATTATTCTTCTTGAAGTTAAATCAAATGAACTTATAACTCTATGTAACTCAGGTAATTCATAATAGAATATTCAGGTGGTGGCCACAACATCCGAGAACGATTTCTGAGCTATAAACGTGGTAACCTTCGCCGGATCCCATTTGAGTGTCGCAGTGGAGGCCCCTCGTGGCCCAAGCCTTGACAATGAGTCATGTGGGAGGCTTAGGGTCTCCAAAAGAGCAGCTGCTCCCTGCAGATCGTGAACAGGGTGGGTGGAATCCCCTAGCAGAACTTGCAGTCCCTGCATAGCATTGTGAATGATTGTAGGGATCTACTCCATTGCAGGGTGTTTCCCAAGAGGTCTTCAAATGAGTATGAAGAAGTCCTTTGAGAGCTGCCTGCACTGCTGCCAATCCTAGGGTCACAGACGCCTAGGTGCAAAAAAATTTTGGCACCTCCATGTGGGGTGGTAATCTTATCCCTCCCCTTTGCAAATGTCTAGACATACATGTTTCTATGGCAACAACTTCACCTCTCTATCTATAAGCCCCACCGATTTTCTAATCAGACATACACTCACTGACAAAAAAGAAAAACACAGGCAGCACTCCAGGATATAGAAGGCGAATTTACTTGTGGGTTCACCACCTCACCAAAATAAGTGCTACACACAGAGCGCCCCCTTGGTGGAAGGCCGGAGCATATGTGCAGGACCTGAGTGCAGGGTATTCTGTTTTTTGATGCAATCACTGACAGTCACACACTCTCACTGAGAGAGACACACTGACAGGCACACACATACTCAGTGACAGACAGACACACATACATATTCACTGACATACATACTCATTGACACACACAGTCACTGACAGACACACAATACCACAGCACACACACACAGTCACTGACAGACACACAAACCGGCACACATACACACACTGACAGAAACACACACTTACTGATAGACAGACACACACACACACACACACACTCCCTGATACACATTCACTGACAGACAGACACACACACACACTGACAGACACACATACACACACTCACTGACATACACACACTCACTGATCGACACTCCCTCACTCCGGCTAGCTCCCCCCCTGGCAAATATCAGCAGAATAGGCACCTACCATTCAGGTAAGCACATGCCTGCTCTGCCTTCCTGAATTAGCGCCACTTTGGGGGCACCCTAAGCTGGACAATTGGCCACCTGTGACAGGGCTCCCCTAAGCACCCCCCACCTTTAGACTCAGCCCTGACTTCCACCTTATCTCTACTGTTGTGAAAACGCACCACTAGATCACTGGGTGCGACATCCGGTGCCCTCTGGGGTTTCGGGAACCTGACGACCCCATCAAAAGTGGTCATTTTGGCTTGTTTAAGTGCCAGCAAGGACCCCATCAGTAATTGTGGGAGCTCAGTCGTTGGAATTTCTTCCAATATGCCTCTTATCTTGAGGTTATTACGGCGCCTCTTGTTCAATTTTCTGAGTGTATTTCTCTGATGTGGCCTTTACCGATCCCAAGCAACTTACAAGGCCTGTTAAAGGACCACTATAGGCACGCAGACCACTTCAGCTTAATGAAGTGGTCTGGGTGCCAGTTCCAGCTAGATTTAACCCTTTTTTCTATAAACATAGCAGTTTCAGAGAAACTGCTATGTTTATAAATGGGTTAATCCAGCCTCTAGTGGCTGTCTCATTGACAGCCGCTAGAGGGCTTGCGCGCTTCTCACTGTGATTTTCACAGTGAGAAGACACCAGCGTCCATAGGAAAGCATTGAGAATGCGTTCCTATGAGACTGTCTGAATGCGTGTTCGGCTCCTGCCGCTCATGCGCATTCAGCCGAAGAGGAGGAGAGGAGGTGGAGAAGAGGAGGAGAGCTCCCTGCCCGGCGCTGGAGAAAGAGGTAAGTTTAACCTCTTCCTCTCCATCCAGCCCGGTGAGAGGGGGACCCTGATGGTGGGGGCACCCTCAGGGCACTATAGTGCCAGGAAAACGAGTATGTTTTCCTGGCACTATAGTGGTCCTTTAAGTCTGTGCAGAGTGATGCCACATCTGTCTTAATAGTCTTGTAGAGGTCACTAAGCAGCTCCTTCAGAGTCGCAGCTGTCATAGGCATATAATCCACACTCTGTGGGACTGTCTGTCTCTGTGGAGAAGGTGGTAAGTCAGCGTTCCCCCTATCCAGCAACAACTCCTCTGAGGAGTCTGAGAAGTCATCAAGGTTGGCTGCCATCTTGGGCCCATGCACGCCATGCACCTTCTGGAGAAGATCTTCAATTTTTATGCCCGGTCTCGGCTTGTCTGATTTCTGCTTCTTTGTATTGCAACCCATGATAGGTTGCAGGGCAGAATCCCCTTTTTTGGGAGCTGTAACAGTGTAAAAAAACTGTAATTATGTAATTAGATATGGAGCCGATCAATAGAGCCTCCGTCTGGTTCAGCTGCTAAGCTAATTTAATATTAATATAATCTAAAAAAAGCTGTTATACTTGCTATAGTTCCCATTAGTGCCCCCTTACCCCTACTCAGCACTTACTTGAATCCCTTGGCGCTTGCATTAGGCTTCCCCATAGGAAAACATTATATCAATTCTTTCCTATGGGGATTTAGCAGACGCTGGATGTCCTTATGCACAGCATAAAGACATCCAGCATCAGTTAGGCGACTTTTGGAAACAGAATTGATTAAAGGTGAGTTTGGTGGACACGCTTTAATTTCATTAAAATATGAAGATTATATGTAAATTAGAACCATGCCTTCTTATACCTATACTGCTCCAGGAAGTGAGCATTTTACAGAGACAGGGTACAGACAATCAATGGTTCAACATCATTTATCTATATTGTGTTCACTGACAATAATTTCACTTCTAGCTGTACTTTTTACTTTCAAAGGAGCAGCCAATCAGAAGACAGCGTTGATTTCAAAGCTATTTATTTTATTTTTGTACTTGTGTGTTTCATGTTTCTCCCTATATTTGCCATTGCAAATTTAAGAACTCAAATGCATAGCCGGTGCACGTAATGTCTCAGTATATGCACAAATATATCTCTGTGCACTATGTTATATAATACTTGTTCATATCGGGGTATTATTGACTCATCAGAACCTCTCATTCAATGCTTGAAACCAGCAAACCATGCATGGACATTCAAATCTAACTCACAGCTGATGTTACCTAGCAATAGACCAGACAAACAGCTGCAAAGTTGGACTATGATGTAAAGTTATGATGTATCTGGGGTTCATTATCTGTTATATCCAGAGCTGAGTAAGCAGTGATTAACAGTTATTCCAGTGATAACCACATTGGATCAATTTGAAAGACAAGCAGTATTTAAAATGGAGGAACACTCCAAAATGTCTGAACCCGAGGAGCAACACAATGACTTGCAGTAGGTTTATATAAAAATAGTTTATTTTATATATATTTATTACTAATGTAATCAGTTTGTTCGAAGATAAATCCCTTGGTAACTATTTGTATGGCAGTCTAGCTATATATAATTTAACAGATTAGGATTACTGGGCGATACATTGTAAAGTTATTTACCATTTCAATGTCCAATATTTAACTTGGGACCCTGGACTTTATAACCTCAATCTTTCTGGATACTACCAGAGTTATAATCATTATTTTAGTGCTAATTTTACTAATTCAAATTATTAGTTTTTACAATTTGGAATGAAAAGTATTTATTTGCTGAATGGCATTTGGTTGGGAATATTTGGTAGTTTCAGCCAAAATATAGCTAAGCATTGCCCCACAGCTGGCGTTGCCTAGCAACAGACCAAACAGTTGCAAAGTGGGACTATGATATAAAATGATGATGTATCTGGGGTTCATTATCTGTTATATCCAGAGCTGAGTAAGCAGTGATTAACAGTTATTCCAGTGATAACCACATTGGATCAATTTGAAAGACAAGCAGTATTTAAAATGGAGGAAAACTCCAAAATGTCTGAACCCAAGGAGCAAAACAATGGCTTGCAGTAGGTTTATATAAAAATAGTTTATTTTATATATAGCTAATGTAGTAATATTGTAAGAAAGCAAGTTCCTTAAAATCTAGATACAATTAATTTAAAGGACCGACAATAACAAAATGACAGCTCATGAATGTGTGCTTGTTCACACGTGCATCCAGTTCTACAGGTTAATATTACTGGGTGATACTTTGCAAAGTTTCTTTTCAATTCAATGTCCACTACTTATATTATGACCCTGGACATTATAACCTTGTTGGTCGCTATCAGAGCTTTCCTCAGTATATTATTGCTAATTTACTAACTGAAAAACTACTCTCCATTCAGTTACATCTCCACTGGTGGACTTTGATTGGCATAACTACAATAGATAGTTAATCATTTGGATTTTACCCCACAGATTACGATCTCAACACCGCTGACGTGAAATAGTCTCTACTTCATATCCCTTATTTCTCTAAAACAATTGCTAACTTTAATAAACGCTTTTAATTACACTAAAAGGGATGAAAGTGAAAGGACCATTTTAATGTTTATATAGGAGGGAATTTGCATACGGACCCCTTTAGGGACTGAGAGGATATTGAAATTAACAGACAGAACTAATTAAACTTCAGAAATGCAAGGTGTTGCACAAATTTAAATATTGAGCTTTAAGAACAAATCATCAAATTATTAGCCTGCCAAGTTTGATTTAGATGGTTTTATACTGTGACTAAACCGTAGCATTGGGTTCAAATTAACCTGTTTCATGTTTTTCCCTTAGTAAATTGGAGGAACAAAAAGTCCTGTATTCGGAGACTAATGCTTATGAAATGCAAGAACTCTTGGGCAGTGGCACCTTTGGGCAAGTCGTAAAATGTGTTAAAAAAGGAACCAGCGAGAAAGTGGCCATCAAAATGTTAAAGAGCCGCAAGTATGTCGCTGAAGTAGCACAAGCTGAGATAAACATCCTGACTCAGCTAAATAAGCAACGTCCAGATGAATTCAATGTCATCAAAGCCTTTGAGTTTTTCCTCTACAACAATATCATCTGCCTTGTGTTTGAGATGCTAGATATGAGTCTCTTTGACTACATGGTGTCAATTGGTGGCTCGTTTCCTGTGAGAATGATCCGCCCTATCGTGGCACAGGTGGGCATTGCACTGGCAAAGCTCAAGAGTCTTGGAATAATCCATTCAGACTTGAAGCCAGACAACATCATGCTGGTGGACAATATCACACACCCATTAAAGGTCAAGGTGATAGACTTTGGGTGTGCGCGCCATGTGTCCGAGGCTCGGTGTTCGAGTTATATACAAGCAAGATGTTATAGGTAAGAGACATTCATTACGTATAATTTACACTTAAATTAAGCTTGTCAGTTTATGAAATGAGTTTAAAGAATAATGTTAATCAGATCGGGTTCATTTTTCTGTCCAACAGTTTTTACGTTATATTTAGCAACATTAGTGAACCAGTTTATGGTTTCTGGAGGAGTTTATCTCTACACATTCACACAGTGCTCTTACAGTGGGCATGTTTTATACAGCTTCCCCAAGGCATATCCTTCTTATATCTCCCCTTATTGTAACTTGCAGGTCTCCAGAAATTATATTGGGATATCCATTCTGTGAGGCTATTGACATGTGGTCTTTGGGGTGCATCATGGCGGAGCTCTTCACAGGATGCACTTTATATCCTGGAGCATCTGAGTATGATCAGGTGAGTGCATAGCGAACAGATATTTATGTCTAATTGTATGTTAAGGTCTCAATCAGGAATCCATAATGAATTCAGATAGAAAGTTATTGTGTAGCTCAGGGCAGTCCAACCTGCGGCCCCCCAGATGTTGCTGAACTACAACTCCCATGATTCCCTGGCTATCTGTTTAATTGAAAGAATCATGGGAGTTGTAGTTTGGCAACATCTGGGGGCCCGCAGGTTGGACAGGCCCGGTGTAGCTGTTTTATTTCATTGTACTGTCATGGGAGACTTACCCCAACACACAGGAGAGTGGAAACCCACAAAAGGTGGACTTAACGTAGTAATACAGCAAGATACAAGGTCAAAGTAAACCAAGGTCAGGAATACAGAAATACTCAGAGTCAAGACAAAGCCGGGTAAGGATACCAGAAATGACAAGTTCGATACGAAGCCAAGGTCAAACACAGAAAATCCCAAGGGAATCACTAGGAGCACAAAGCAAGGATCTATACAGAAACAACAATAGGGCAATGAATGGAGGCTAAAACAAGCCTTAAATAGACTCAAAAGAGTTCCCATTGGTCTATGTCATCGCTGCGACCCCAAACAGCATGGGGTAGCCTAGATTACGTGGTCCCTTTAAGGGAGTGACGTCATGGCAAATAGTTTTATTTATAGGGGCTGCAGGGAGCCGTTCACTGGAACGAAGGTGAGTAATTTCTATTCGGGACGTGCGGCCTGAGGAACTACAGTAATGCGGTGCCTTCTGCCCGCATGGCTCGAGGAGGAGAGCGGATATGGGCGCTAGGCACTGGTAAGTTTGTGACATGTACAGACAGAGGTGCAATGTTAAACGGAATTAGGGATGCACCGAAATTTTGGCTGCTGAAATTTTCGACAAAAAATTGGTCAAAGCTGCCGAAAATGTGGGCAGCGTGTCTTGTCAGGTCCAGGTCCTCAGTACCCCACATTGGGAGGGGACCCTGCTGCTTGCCCTATGTGCCGCCGGGTGCAAGGCCCGTCCTGTCTGCCCGGGGAGAGAGCCAGTACAGTCTGCAGCTCTGCAGGGTGTGAGCTGCACACTGTGCCGTAACATTTAAAAACCGCACATCAAGCTAAAACCATATCAGTTCCCTCACTCTGTGGCTCCCAAGCCGCCTCCCGGAACCGCTGGAAATCATCACTGCCGCTATACGAGTCCTGCGCTCTGTTACTGGGTGCCGCCATTTTGCAGCCGGGTCACATGTCTGTGACAGGGCCGCGCACCGCCGCTCTGCTACTTTGTACCAATAAGTGATGTGTGAGCAGTGGCACAACCTGTGGCTGTAGGTGGTGCTGGTGGAGCTGGGCACTGTAGAGATGAGTTACTGTGACAGGCAGTCACCGGGAGCCAGACCACACCGGCAGCCTGGTCTGAGGGTAATCTGGATATGTTAACTGCTGGCTGGACAGCTCATAACTTACTATATTCTGCCACTTCCTGGGGGTTTATTATTAATCAGTATCAGTATTCCCCTTCAATCCCCCATCAGCTGGCCGGACAGTGTGCTCCTTCTCACAGTGTGTACTGAATGTATGATATGGTATCTGTCCTATACACACATTAACGGGGATTAAATAAATTTAATAGAAAATCATCACCATTTAATGCAATCTAAAGTGAATTGGAATCTAAATAGCACAAATAAATCATTAGATAAAGGGATAATAAATATATATCCTAGTAAGCAAAAGTAAGCTTGGCAAATTTAGTGTCATTCTTGTCATTCACTCTTCAGTTTGCTATTTACTAAGGACCAAATGCAGTGCAGGTTAACAAAATTCAATAAAAAAAAATAAAAACATTCTCATATTTACTAGTTGCAAATCCTGTTGAAATATACAGGGTTATTCACTAAATAAAAAAGTCATTTTTTTGGTTTTGGTTTTCTGCCAAGGGCATCCTGAATTTTCAGTTTCGGACCAGAATTTTCATTTCGGTGCATCCCTAGACAAAATGGTCAATTTTCAATTAAACTTAAAGAGGTTTATTCACTAAACATGGAATTGTAGTGAATTAACCCCTTAAGGACTCAACTTCTGAAATAAAAGGGAATCATGACATATCACACATGTCATGTGTCCTTAATGGGTTAAAGGGACACTCCAGGCACCCAGACCACTTCTGCCCATTGGAGTGGTCTGGGTGCCAATTCCCACTACCCTTAACCTTGCAACTGTAAATATTGCAGTTTTCATAAACTGCAATATTTACCTTGCAGGGTTAACTCCTCCTCTAGTGGCTGTCTACTAGATAGCCACTAGAGGGCACTTCCGGGTTTATAGCACAGATTCTCTGTGCTATAGCGTCGCTGGACATCCTCACGCTATGTGAGGACCTCCAGCATTGCTGAAATCCCCATGGGAAAGCATTGAAAGCACTAGGTGTCCCCCATCGCCGGCCACACATGCGTAATTGGTCTCCCCCACCAGATGATGTCGGCGGGGGGAGGAGTGTGGGTGGGCCCTGAACCAGCGCCAGGGGACATCGGCGCTGGATACAGGTAAGTCACTGAAGGGGTTTTAACCCCTTCAGCAACCTGGGATAGGGGTGGGAGGGAGAGGGGACCTGCAGTGCCAGGAAAACGGTTTGTTTTCCTAGCACTCGAGAGTCCCTTTAAAGATACAAAATTGCTAAATTTAGGCAAAAGTGCAAATTTGGAAGAGTTCTCCAACCCAACTGAGGTCAGCCTGTATGTTGGGATATGGTTATTAATTATACTCCAGATTTTAAAGTTGATAATATTTGTATTTTAACAGAGCTGGAAAAAATTGCCAAATGAGTATCCCTCTGGCAAAGAAAAGGATAATGTTAGGTATTGATCAGTTATGAAAATCCAGTTATTCAGACAGCAGAGAAGCTGGTGATTATGGGTATCTTAACGGTACATGAACCTCTTGCTTCCTCTCTCCAGATACGCTACATCACAGAGACCCAGGGTTTACCTGATGAAAACATGCTCAACAGGGCAACAAAGACCCATCTTTTCTTTAGAAGACACAGATATTACCAGCATTCTTTATGGAGATTGAAGGTGACACCTAAACCTTATCATCCTTAACCTTATTTATATAAAATAAAATTCAAGACAAGGGAATAATTAAATCCTATAATATGTCCCAGCTCATGATCTACCATGAAGCAGTTAAAGCAATATTCATATTTAATTTATTTTATTAACTACAACATGGTAATAAAAAAATAAAAAAACTGTGTGACTCTGAGGAAAGCTACTGGGTAAGTAAATGGCAGGACATGTTTAATGGTTCCGTACCTACATTATCAGGAATCTCATTGGGACACTGGAGAATGCCACAGTGAATGAGTTTCTCCTTCCAGAAACTAATCGAGAATCCTTTTTGTCCTCTTCTCTAGATTAAAGATCGATACGAATGGGAGACTGGTGTTAAACCGATAGAAAGAAGGACAAATATCTTCAGTTGTCTTGATGACTTGGCAAAGGTACTGTATTCCTGGGGCTCTCCTACTAACCTAAAATAGAATGTTACACTTCATCTTTCCTTCACCCATGTAATATTCTCTACAATATTTTGGATACTTTAAAACTGCTTGGTTGGTCAAGCACAGACAAGACAGTTGAGAAATCTCTTTGTGCTTAATGTAAGTTGTGAGGAGCAACAAGAGTGATGGCAAAAAGTGTATGTGCATGGTTTATACGGGGAGTCCAAAAACCATTGTGCACCTTGAGATAAACACATTTTAAAACTTTAATCATCTCTGTTTATATGTCTAACAGTTTCGTAGCAATTTAATGAAGTTACCCTTTTCCTTTTTGATTCTGATTTTTTTAAATGTACCTTTTTAATTCTGAAATAAGCAAATTGACCTTTTTAAAGCTGAAAGAAGCAAGGTGAATTGTTAGTGTGGGACTCACGTGTTAGGTTTGCCTTGACATGGCAGGCAAGCTTACACTCAAGTGGCCACCAGAGTGATACTAAAAACCTCCAGTTAATTGAATGTGCTTAGGGATTTGGGATAGTGTGCAAGTAACTCTTTTCTTTGTTCAATTTAATGATCTGTCTAGAATCCCAAGCAGTGTTGCCGTTGGCTAGATGGTAATTTACCGAACACTATAGAAGTTAGGAGGTAGAGAGCAATGAGAAGCAATCACTGATAACATTTGTAATTTTAGATATTGTTATGATTATAAACCTCACTAAAAAAATTATCATCTCACACGCGTCTTCTTTCTCTTCAGATAAATGTACAGTCAGAGCCAGAGATGAGTGGGATAATGGTGGAGATGGGAGACATGTGGCAGTGTGTTGATCTCATAAAGGAGATGCTTACCCTAGAACCAGAGAAGAGAATAACTCCCATAAACCTTCTCAGCCATCCTTTCATCACCATGGCTCATCTCGAGCACTTCTCAAAGAGTCCATAGTAAGTCATTTTCTTCATTGACTGGAAACGTTGCTTGGAAATGGTATGAAAGTTGGTATCAATGTGGGAGTAGGGTGATTAATTATGTTCATAAATAGTATAGAATGCTTTTTTCTGCCTCTCATGAGCTATGATACTTCAAAGGAGAGACAAACAAACCTGGAATGGACCGGGAGTGGACTAGAGGTGGCCGAATTTACTATAGTTAAAAGACATAGTATCAATGGTAGCATTCTATTATTAATATTTTATTTATATAGCACAATCAGATGCCGTAGCGCTGTACAATGGGTGGACTAACAGACATGTAATTGTAACCAGACAACTGGACGTACAGGAACAGAGGGGTGGAGGGCCCTGCTCCATGAGCTTACATCCTGGAGAAAACAAGGGTTTGGCAGCACCCCATTTAAGTATGTTTAGGTGAGTGCAGCCAAACCCTTGTTTTCTCCTATATGTATTTATTTAGGAGTCTAGCCAGCTTCTTGGTTTTGCACCCCTCCCTGTTACAGGTGCCTCATCTCATGACCCTATTTAAGCCTTGTACTGCAGAGAACTTGAGATGGAAGGATTTCCCCAAGTGAGTTGCTCATTTAGCAGACAGAGTAGGACCTGCCAAAGATGGGGTAAATTGGCGCTGTGGCAGGCTTATGCAATGTATGATCATATACTGTAACTAAACCCCCGTTATTTTTTGCCTAGATTAGGTGTTTTTAATAAAACTAACAACATTAAAATAACTGTTTAGTAGATAAGTGAGTGCGCTGGATTTTCATTTTTACTGAGCTTACATTCTAGAGGGAGTGGGTTATAGTGACACAAAGGGTAAAAGTAGGGGTACGAAGTAGGTTGTTAGAAAAGTATTAATTGAGGGCTTAGTAGGTAATTTGTGACCGTTGCAGGAGACAGTTTGACAGAGAGCTGTAGTGTAAGTAGGGAGAAGTGCTAAAGGGAACCCAGGTAAGAGGTCAAATAAACTCTAAAACAGTTTTATTTCTTTTTCTTGTAATTTGTTCCCATCCAACAACAACTTTCCACTTTTTCATTTCATTGAATGTATTTCGTTTCCTTTTTTCTACATTACATTTTTCCTTTCCATATAATTACATCTCACTGTCCTTCTCGATTTTTTACAGTGTAGAATCCTGCCTTCAGGACATGGAGGTCTGCAAATGTCAGGTGAGTGTATATTACATTGTGAATCATAGTAAAAAACAAAAAAACACTTTTGTTAAAGGGATCCTATAGTGTCATCAAAACAAACCCATTTCCCTGGCACTATAGGTTTAAAAGGTGCATCACTTCCCCTTGCGTCCCCACTCCCCTTCAGCCACTTACCTTAATCCAGCCCCAATGTCCCTCAGAGCTGAAGTGGTCTGGGTGCCTATAGTGTCCCTTTAAACATTTGGCTCCAAAACAATCTTTAATTTTAGCATGACCTTAACTCTTTGTGCCTATCTGTGTAAGTACTAAGGTTTTTTATTTTAATATGTTTAATAAGTAGACTCTGGCCAATTATCCCCCCATGCCCCTTATCCACTAGCAGGTGAGAGCACAAAGGTCAGTAGCAAAGCCGTCACTCTTCGCTTTATGATCTTCAACAAGCCTGTAAAAACCAGGTAGGGGTGCCAAGCAGACAGCAATGTACTTTAGCAGCTTCCCACAATACTGTTAAATTAAAAAGGAAAACAAAAGTGTTTGTTTTGATGGGTCAATAAAAGCCTTTGAGTGTAGGGGGATTTCTTTAATACAATTATCATGGGTGGACAAAAATGCAGATCCCTCGGTACTAGAGACATGTCATTGGCGTGAAGAGTATTCTGGCTAAGCATTATATGTTCCCCTCCAGCATATAGGATGGGGATCACTATTCAGAATCAGAATTATAACATGAACATAGACATAAAGCAGGAAAGGTATAATATTCTATTTTACTAAATACATTCTTAGCAGCTTTCTCTTTTATATTCCTCTGTATATAGAGATATCATTATATATACAATGTTACACTAACACTATTGTTTCCCTTTAAATGAATACATTTTGACATTTTTGTTTTTGTTTCACGGGTAGCCGGCTCAAGATGAAACAATCAAAGTTGAAGAAACCTGTGAGGATAATATGGAGGATGTAGAACCTGACACTCCAGCTCAGAGTGAGAAGGAAGCATTCAATGCGAACATAGTAGAACACCTGAGTGACTCAAACAACATCGACAAAGTTGAGAATGAGGGAAACAAACAGAGACAGAGGGGATCCCGTCTGAGACAGACGTTACGAGCTCTGCGCTGCCGCTTCTCCAACACTGACAGCAGCACAGAGAGAGAAGCAGCAGCTTCCATCCACTCCTCGCGGCCATCGGAGCACAGGGCAGGATTGCTGCAGAGCTGTGTCAGCGGCCTGTCTAAAATAAGAAGGAAGTGGAAACAAAGAACCGCAACTGTCCATCCATTACCATAAATTTCAATAAAAGATTGACTATATTATTATCTTTCAAAGGTCCATTTAGTTACATATAAAAAGTGAGATTCTTATCACATTGTGGTGATTTAAGATTTATTGAAAACACTTGAATTCTGTCCTAGATCTGAGATTCTCATCCCGAGGTTGCCAGCCATTGGCAGTATAGCAGGAGCTATGACTATCTCAGTACTGAGCCAAAATCTAGTCAGTACATCCATGTGTCAGCCTCTTCTTCCAGCCATAGAAAAAGTATGGTCCGTGTGTAGACGGCAACCAATGGAGTTTCTGTCTAAATAAATACACTATATACACACAAGCATGCAATAGTGAAAAAAGTGTGTAGCGCTCAGCAATTGTCACTTACTCCCCAATATTACTTTAGGGTTTGTAAGGTGCCTGGGTAGTCCTTGTTGCAATCCCAATAAGTTCCTCAAAAAAAACAGAGAATAAAACAGGGGGAAATCGCCCTGGTGTTGAAATCCTTATGATTAAAATGACAAATATAAACAGAAAGCTGAAGGTTGCTTCTCACCTGGAAAATAGCCTGTAACTTGGCTCTGAGTATGACAGCTTATGAGTCTTATTAAAGGGATGACTCTTGCCCTCTTTTAGCAGGATAGAAGATGTCCCAAGTGTATGTATTAAAATTGAATTTATTGCATAAACATTAAAAACATCAATAAAATTCATACATTACACTGGTATCTTGTCCAAAACGCGTTTCACCGACCTCTCTCGGCTTTCTCAATTGGTAACTACTATCCTACTCAATCCTGATTAAAATCCCCACCTCTCGTCCTGATTGGAAGAAGGAGATCGATTTTCAGCCAATCGTGAACGTTTTTACTTAGCAGCATAGGAACTACAATGTCAGATGCTTTGTCCCTTACTAGTGACGTCATCACGCTCGCACGTATGATCGCGCGCGTGACGTCATTTCCGGGAATCTGAAAAACCCCTATTTCACATTGTATGTTGTCCTCCTCTTCATGGCATCCACACGTCCATTTATGTCGAGTGTAGATGACATCACTTCTGGAATCCTCAAACCCAATCATACACCATATTGTATAGTGTTTACTTCCTCCCAAATAGCAAATTCCAAAGTCACTTCCTCTAGTTAGAGTTAATAGTTCAATCCATCAGTCAGATCAGCCATTTTGTTAGAGGGCATTGTACTGGCAACTCGATGTCCATAAGCAGTGTCCATATTTACTTAAAGCGATATACACATATATAAACAGAATAGAAAATCAATATGATTAGTTGGTACATTACAGATTAGTACATCATTTCTATTTTAAAGAACCACATTTAAAAGAAAAAATGCTAAAAGGTATCAATGATGATTAAGTCACTTTTTTTTAAAAACAATGGAGGAAATCCATACCTTTGGAATTAAAAATATAAATAATAAAAATCTATAATATTACTTAAAATCCAATCAGAATTGTTAAAACTTACATTATAAAAATAATAAGATTATTATAAAAAATGACATATTTCAAAATCATCATTAAGACCATAAGGTTGCATAGTGTTCAAATTAAAAATCCATTTCATCTCTGTTTGTCCTATTAATTTTATGGGATCTCCACCTCTCCAGTTTCCAATCACCTTTTGGATTCCCATAAATTCCATCAAATTAGGATTACTGTTATGGCAATTTTTAAAGTGCAAGGACACACTATGCTTTAAAAACCCATTTTTTATGTTCCTAACGTGTTCCTGAATTCTGGTGTTAAGGGTTCTGGTGGTTCTCCCTATATATGCCAACCCACAAGGACATGTGATCATATAAATTACTTTTGTTGTATAACATGTAATAACTTGTTTAATTTTAAATGTTATACTTTTATCTTGTGGATGGCTAAATTCTCTCACTGTTCTTTTACCATTATTTGAATTCTTACAAGCTCCACACATACCACATCCGTAGAAACCAAATTTTTCTTTAAAAAATGTATTTGTCAGTTTCCTTGATGGTATGTGGTTCTTTACTAAAGTGCTTTTAAGATTCGGTACACCTCTATATACTATCTCAGGTGAATTAGGAAGTATTGAGTTTAGAATCGGATCATTCTTTAGTATGGGCCAATACTTCCGAATGGTCTTTCTGAGTTGCCTATTACTGTAATTAAAATCACAAATAAATTTTACACTCTGTGGTTCTGTAGTCTCTTTTTTATCCTTATATTTTATTAATTCCAATCTATCTTTGTGTTCCACTTCTAAAAGTGCTTTCCCCAGAAGATCTTCCTTATAACCCTTTTCTTTAAAATCATTAATTATCTTTTCTGACTGTTCATAAAATTTATGTTGATCTGTACAATTCCTCTTAATTCTAAGTAACTGCGCCTTAGGAGCATTTAATAGCCAGGGGGAGAAATGACAGCTACTTTCCCCTATGTAGCTGTTCACATCCACTTTCTTAAAGTGGGTGCAAGTTTTTAATGCATTCATTTCAACATAGATGTTGAGATCTAAAAATTCTACAACTTGCTTACTAAAATTACTTGTAAGTTTAATCCCCCAATCATTAGTGTTAAGATGTCCTAAAAACGATATTAATGATAATTTGTCCCCGTCCCAAATAAAAAAGATATCGTCTATGTAACGGCGGTAGGTCACGAGGTTCGCATCCCATCTATGGTCCTGATAAATAAATTCTTGTTCCCAATGGGACATAAATAAGTTAGCATAGCTGGGCGCGAACCTCGTGCCCATCGTCGTTCCACAGACTTGTAGATAAAATTGATCCTTATACCAGAAATAGTTATTCATCAGGATCCAATTGATTCCCTCTATGATGAAGTCTACTTGTGTTTGTGGAAAATTCTTTGAGGATTCTAAAAAGTGCTTTGTTGCAGTACATCCTTTTGTATGAGAAATTATAGTATAAAGGGAATTCACATCTGCAGTTACCAAATAGTAACTATCTTTCCATTCCACATCTTTAATTATCTGTAGTATATTGATAGTGTCTTTGAGATAACTAGGACATGTACAAACAATAGGCTGTAAGCACTTAGCAATATATTGCGACAATTTGCTCGAAATTGATCCTATTCCCGAAACTATAGGTCTGCTCGGAGGTTTCTCCTTATCTTTATGTATTTTGGGTAAATAGTAAAAGACAGGGACTTTGGGGAACTGTACATTTAAAAACTTAAATTCCTTCTGACTTAAATCATTTAAAATCTTCCCTTTCTCAATCAGATTATTATAGCTCAATTTTAAGCTATAATAATCTGATTGAGAAAGGGAAGATTTTAAATGTTTTAAGTCAGAAGGAATTTAAGAGTTTGGTTGATAGCATAGGAAGGCTGATCCATACGAATGGAGCCATGAATAGTCTTGTAAATGCAAGTTAGCAGTACAGCTAACAGACAAGAAAAGATAATCAACAGAGCAGGGCAGTCTTGAAGGAGCAAACCTATGAATTAGTGAAGTAATGTAATGGGGGGCAGTGGGGTTGAGATGTTGAGAGCTCTGTAGATAAGAGTTAATATTTTGAATTGAAGATTATAGGGTGCAGGATGCCAATGTAATGTTTTACAGAGGGGGTGAGGTGTGAGGAGCGACAGAAGATAAATATAATCCTGGTAGCAGCATCCATTATGTTCTGTAAAGAGGCACTATGGTGTCTGGAGAGACCAATTAGGAGAGAATTACAGTAATCAAGAAATTACAAGAGCATTAACAAGCTCCTTAGTAACATTTCGGATGAGAAAGGGGCGGATGGAATTGGCAAGATTTGGCTAAAGACTGGATATGAGCACAAACGGATTGCGTACCATTGGCATGCATGGAGAGCATTGGAGGATTAGTATATTATTCTGGACCCAGGTAAGTGACAGAATGGGGATTTTAAACCCCTTGTGAACCACGGCGGGGGGGACCTTGACATAGGGGGTAAGCTAAAGTAATAGGAACACGAGTTTGTTTTACTGGTACTATAGTTTCGCTTTAATAAACAGGTCAAAGAGAAAAGGATCCAGAACAGCAAAATAAAATGACCCCAATAAAGGGCATCAATAGGCACAAACAGGAAAAGCACCAGAAAGACCACCCAGCATGTGAATGCAATATTTATTCAGACAATTTCTTATTTTAGAATATTTTACTCCCCCTACCCCCCCCACCCAAAAATAAGTGAGATAGGGTAAATTCCATGCTCACTGAACCCCCAGTGATGTGTAGACCTTTCAATACTATAAAATAATCCTAGTATTTAGCCTAGAATGGAGTTTGGGGCCAATGAACACTCCAGCTCCCTTTACAGCATCTTTGACGTTCCCAGCACGTCTCAAAATGACATTGCCTCATAAGCCCCGCCTATCCACATGGTTTCACCAATCAGCTGCTTGATCGTTGTGACGTGTCTGCAACACGCTTCCTCCAGTAGCCACCGGCGCCGGACTCAGTGTCAGGTGTCGCTATGTTGTCCCTGCGGCGGGCGCTGCGCTCTGTCTGCTATCATGTCGGAGGACGGACAGTCAGCACCGGCTGGGCCCCGGTGGGAGCCGCCTTCAATGTCAAGCAGCACCGCAGGCTGGATGTGCTCAGCAAGAAAACGGTGAGAGGGACATGGACTCCATGTGTTTACTGACCCAGTGCTGGCTGGGGGAGCACCAAGCACACCTGGCACTGAAAGGGTTCACATTCAAAGTCAAAATAACTTGTCTTTTCCCAAGCAAAGTTCATGCTGACCCAATAACAAACCAATAAACCTTCCAGAGTAGGATATTCAATACTTGTGTTTTTAAATAAAAAAATAATAATAAAAAAATATATATATATATCTCTATCCCCTCCATAGTTGGGGTGTGTTCATCCCATTGTACAGTGCTACAGAATCTGATGGCGCTATATAAATCATAAAAAAAAAAATAATAATGATGATCTCTAGATTGACCTTGAACCCCCCCAGATGGGTCAGAAATTCACCTAAAGTCATATTGCGTTTGCAGTAGCCCTGACTTGAAAGCTGCTAGCCTAGCAATGCACGTCACGCGGAATAAGTTGGACGCTATATAAATGCCATAAATGATAATACGTTGCGTTACGTCATAGCTCTCTTTATCAGAAAGTGGCAGATACGTTGTCCTGCCCTGCCAATATTTGAACTCTAGCTGGTAATCCCCGTTTGCTTGTGATGGGGTTATATATCCACTGCTGATGTAGAATTGGCTCTGCAACTCCCTTTTCAAACCAAATCTCTCCCATGTTCCTAACAAAGCATGTGCAAAGCTAATTACCAGGGAGCATGCATGGCGGGTCCACACACAAAAAAAACAGTTGTCCCTCAGGACCCCTGTAATCCAGAGGGGACTATGTCATTGGTACTTCTCTTACTTTCACCAGGTTCCTTCTCTCAATAAAAAGATGGAGTGAAGTGGATGGTCACTTTATACTATTTATCGGCCAATGTGCACCCAAAATCCATGAGCCAAAATACTTTGCTGTATACACTATGGGGTTTATTACACTTGGATAAAACTATCATCCAGATCCATCAGCAGCCATTCAGACTGCCAAATCCGGACATTGTTCACATGAATTTTCAATGTCGGGATTTTGCAAAGCAGCACCCTAATAGACATGAATGTCCCCCGGATTTCAGCCTGCATGGATGCAACCTAATGGTTGAGATCTTGAAATGCTGAAAATCCAAGACCGTATTGGTAGAACGTGGAATAGAAGTTTTAAAAATGTGAACCATTTGTCCACTAGCAGCAATAGTAGCCATCGTGCAAATAGTTAGAAACAAAACATGAGGGTTATGTTAACCCTTTAATGACATTGGGGCATTCAATTCCATCCTACGTAGAGTGAGCTTAAATGCCTGTAGAGCGGCATTGAACACCTTGCAGATTTGGTGCCAAGGAGTCCCAGGATTAATGGATACCTGGGGCTACCCTCTGTCTGCTCGGGCCATTTATAGTGGCCCCAGCTCTTCCAGGGGTCGGCAACCTTGGAGACTCCAGATGTTTTGGACTACATCTTCCACGGTGCTTTGCCTGGTTGCTATGGTTATAAGAACATTATAGGAGATATAGTCCTCAACATCTGGAGTGCCAAAGGTTGCCTATCCCATATGCGTTTAAATGCCCATAAATAGATTACAGTGTAAGTAGGGTCAAATCCCGGCTCACAATATTAGACACTGGAATCACTGGATACCTGGGCCATTTTTAACCCCTTAAGGACACATGACGGAAATATTCCGTCATGATTCCCTTTTATTCCAGAAGTTGTGTCCTTAAGGGGTTAATGTAAGTCAGCACTGCATAGACCCCTTTAAATCCATTCATAAATCAAAGTGATTTAACTTCTAAATGACAGATAATTGAGCACTGAGACTGCAGGGGCATAATTTATACTCCAAAAGTAACAAACAGTTCATTGTACAATTACAAGATGTCCACACACTTCGTGAAGATAAAATAATCTTGATATTTGTGTTCGTAACTTTAACAATGCCCAACTAATGGGAAAAAAGTTTTAAAAAATATATATTTTCAAGAAAAATATTTTTTTAAAACAAAAATGTGACCAATATATTTAAATGTTATGATTGTTAAAGGACCACTATAGTGCCAGGAAAACAAACTCGTTTTCCTGGCACTATAGTTTTAATAGGTCCCTTCCTCCCTCATGGCCCCCCCTCCTGCTGGGCTGAAGGGGGAGGAATGGGTTAAATTCTTACCTTTCTCCAGCGCCGGGCTCCCTCTCAATGCTTTCCTATGGACGCTGGAGTCTTCTCACTGTGGAAATCACAGTGAGAAGCGCGGAAGCGCCCCAGCGGCCGTCAATGAGACAGCCACTAGAGGCTGGATTAACCCATATGTAAACATTTCTCCGAAACTGCTATGTTTACCGCAGGCAGGGTTAATCCTAGATGGACCTGGCACCCAGACCACTTCATTGAGCTGAAGTGGTCTGGGTGCCTGTAGTGGTCCTTTAAGTTTGGCAAATATTATAGGTAAGTATCCTCCGGCCGTGTATGTCATTCATGTTTATTCTGTATGTTGCAGGGTCTTTTTGGGGTTGCTGAATTAAGCTCTCCAGAAGGATTTCAGAGTGTTCAAGATACCGCATTAAAGAAAACTGAGAGCCTGCTGGAAAAAGTGTGTTCTACTCCTCCAGGAGCTGAGACTGTGAGGATATTTGATCAGCTGTCTGATGAACTTTGCAGAGTTGCAGATCTGGTTAGTGACAATTCACACATAGGATGCTTGATTTATTTATTTTTTTATTTCAATCTATTTTCTTGCCATTTAAAGCATACTCTATTCTTTGTGACCTTGTCGTAGACCCTGGTGCCTATGTTTTTAAAGGGATACTCCAGGCCAGAGTGTATTGATAATGCATTGCTTAGGTGAGAAAATAGAGGTGCAGGTGAATTGCATCCCGGCGCTGCCATACTTTTCATCATCCAGATCTTTATCTGCAGTCATGACACTATTGTATTTTCGCATGCCATTTGGATAGATACATGCTTCTAAGTCCTTGTAGTAGTCCAACACTAAACAAAGTTCTTCTATTGGCCATTTGTACTCTACCAGTTTAGAGTATTTGCTTGGTATTGCATTTCGTAGTAGAAATGGTAATCCATGATCTCCTCTTTTGTTTTACCTTTACTGCTCACAGGCTGATTTTGTGAGAGTAGCTCATCCTGACTCTTCATTCAGAGAAGCAGCTGAGGACGCCTGCAGAACCATTGGTACCATGGTAGAGAAGTATGTTTTTGTATTGTATTTATGTGGAATGCACAAAATAGTACAAAATAAATTCCAAGTAGTTATAGCCCCTGTGATGTTTCTGTTAACTTTGTGTGTAATGTAGTTATTACTCTGTATGTTTCAGGTTAAATACAAACATTGAGCTATGCCAAAGTTTGAAGAACCTTTTAGAAAATAAATCTGTAATGGATTCATTAGATCCGGAAACAAGGTACATTCTCCTTCCTCTTTTTTTATTATCGATTAACTTGATTAGTGGGTGAGTTGTGTTAATGTGGATACAATTATTAAAAAGCCTACAGAAATGTCCACAAATTCTTTATAGTGAAGTGGCTGTGGAGTACTGGACTCCACAGTAAATAGGAAACTGCGCAACAAATATAGTACTCAAATTCTAGTTGTAATACGATGCTAGATGTACAACTAGAATGAAGTATATGTGTCTTACACAGTGCTGCTCTCTTATCAGACGGTATCCTTGTATCCTTATCCCTCCTTATATACAATTTATTACAAAATTAAAGCGCAAAAGGGAAGAACACATATATATATATATATATATATATATATATATATGTGTATGTATGTATGTATGTTCTTAGACCAATAATCTAAAAAATACAGAATTTTATTTAAGTCTCGTTTGAATCATAGAACATCGAATAAAGTTTTTACAATATTATTGATATTGCATTAAATACAGTGTTAAAAACAAGTAACTGGTACCACTGTTGTTTTTAAATCGCAAGTGTGTACACTCTCCCAAAACAGAGAGGGAGAGGGTTAAAAGTGGGGAAAAATACTGACCCAACCAAAATAATAAAAAAAACTGAAAGTCTAAACGCTTCTGAAACTAGACAAAAGGTGAAAAAAATGAGAGTAAAAATGAAAAAAAAAAAAAAAAATGCAAGTAAAAGTCTGACCTGGATGTGAGGATGTGGGCTAGATGCCAGGTGAGTCCGTCGGTCTATTAAAATAGAGATGCCTTGATAGTGTGTGTGTAGACTCTGATGGAATAGACAGTCGGATGTTGGTAGAAAATAAGAGTATCGGGTCCACGAGCTTCCACCTTCACGTCTCTCCGGTATGGCACACCAGAACTGCCGGAATGAAAATGCGGTGACTCTCTGGATTTTCCCATTGTAGATACTGATCGGTATTTGCCAAAATCCTACGCGTTTCGTAAGTCTTGTGCTTGTTTCTTCAGGGAATGATGGTGAATACCGAGTGATGAGGTTTCTTTTATAGATCCAACCTCTAATTTCATATGTTAGTTTATTTTAATGGATTTCATCTGTGGAGGTGTTGTGGGTTCGATGTATAATTCTTAAAAGTGCACTTTTCACACAGGAAATTGTAAAGATGAGGAAATACTGCATTCTAAAACATATATTTTATATATATATATATATATATATATATATATATATATCTTTTTGCGAAAATAAGAGAAAAGTAAAAATTGGTGAAGTTGCGCTTAAACATATTTATATTTGAAAATAGTACACAAATGGAGAACAAACAATAAAAATATATATATACATAATCTATGTCTTGCAGATTAAGCTACTGCTTACTTGTTGCACGTTTCCAATTTCTTAGTGTATATGTTACACTTTCCTACTAGAATGATACTCTGATACTCTGTGTCTCTTTCCTGTTACGTTTAGGTTATTTTAATGTGAGTTCTAAAGTTCTTGAATGTTGCTGGTTTCGTAAAGAAAGAATGGGAGAGTGTATTACTAGATGCTTGATGCGGTCTGAAAAGTACAAATGACAATATAATTACATTAAATGATGAATGTGGGGAATTGGAAGATGCATCAGAAGATATGGGAATAAAGAATGTGAAGATGGATATTGATGAAAAATATTGGGTAGAAAATATATGCAAAAAATAAGATTGAAAATAAAAATATAGGGAAAAATATATACAAAATATATAGAAATGGAATAAAAACAATGCATAATAGATAATGGTAAAAATGAAAAAAAAAAAAAAAATATATATATATATATATATATATATTATAAATAAAAAATAGGAGTGGAAAAAAAAAATGAACATATAAATAAATATAAATGTAGGAAAATATACATATAAAGCTAAAATGAAAGTAATAATAAATGAAAATAAAATAAGAATATTAAATGAATGTGAAAACAAAAAAGATGAAAAATACATATATTAAGTATTGAAAAATAAAAATGAGCATAGAATCTAAAGGAGTAAATACGTGGATATCAATAATATTGTATATACTTTATTCAATGTTATATGATTCAAATGAGACTTAACTAAAATTCTGTAAATTTTCACAAAATCTCCCTAAATCCATCCACCCACTTACAAGCATACTGGTAAGACCAGTATGTGTTCTCACCTCCTCTGAGGGCCTCTCTCTTAGATGGTTGTAGGGTGAAATGAATGGTACTACATTGCAGCTTGCTAGAAACTTGGACTCCCTTTGAAAATAATGACATGGCTGTAATGGCTAATAAGTGTCCCCTACTTCTTCGCCTGGCAGGATAAATGAATCATTTAATTAGGGCTTGACTCCTGTCTTGAGTAGTGTTTTTAAAAAGCCATTTATACGCTTTTACAGTTTGCTTAAAAAAACCTGATTTGCTTTCTCTTTATGTGTGAAGACGGGTGGCTGAGCTGTTTTTATTTGACTTTGAAATAAGTGGAATCCACTTGGATGAAGATAAGGTAAGCTCATATTAACGCAAAACATTGTGTCCTACGCTAATGTTGTAACATGTCGTTATTCCATGTCTTCTGTAAACACATAAACCTCACATTCTGAAATATAACAAATACAGGTTGCGCCTACAAATTGTGTTTTATAGAGTAGGGAAATTATGAAAAAAAGTCCAAGGGACGCAGTCCAGAATTTTCACTGTCCACTAGATGGTTTTACTTCATACGTTGATATTTCATGGGTACATGTAATATGAGAGAGAGAACCAAGGGTGAAGTATGTCTGTGGTATTGGTAGGACACACATCAGAAATGAGCGGAGCTCCCAAGCAGATCTGGATTTAACCGTGTATAGTGGTACAATCCCCACTGATGGATGTGTTAATGTTATAACCTCTTCAACAGGAAAGGCATTAAAAAAAAAAAAAAAAGTGGGGAAAAAAGAATAGTGCTCTCTGATGCAGTGAGTGAATGGGATAAAGTAGGATAAGAGTTGTAGTCTCATTTAAGAGAGAAGTTAAACCGTTCAGCATTTCCAGCATGGGGTGTATTATCTTCACCAAGGGTAGTGTGTTCAGCAGTCTTCAACGGAATGTTCTTTTGATTGAGCTAAGAATCGCAGTGCAGGGTTTAGTGCATTGGCTAAGAGCTATTATCTCTCAGCCAATCAGCTAACAGAATCTCCTGCTTAGGTATTCAAATGCCGAGGAAAGGAGCAGGTCCTGATGATTTTCCCAAGATAACAAGAGTGCATGAGGGGAAAAAATGGTTTAGGTACTCCAGCAGTTGTTTTTTACAAGTCCTGTAGTGATAAGCAAGCATTCCAGCATGGCAGAGATTTATGGGAACAGTGGCGCATTTAATGCCCATTCTCTCCCATAGACTGTGTAAAAGGTGCTGACTATTTTATTTTTTTATTTTTTCTTGTCTGGAATAATTATTACACTTATGTGCTGTTTAACTTAGGTCCACTAGGTGGCAGTAATCTATAACCAAAATAAATAGGTCTGCCAAATGTTGGTCCTTATACAGAACTTGAAAGAAAATCTGTTGTAGAAGGTTCACAAAGGGATGTAGCCTTTTTTTGTTTTGTTTTGTCATTATCTTCAGAAGTAGTGTGTACAGTCTCGTTAATGGGGTTTGCTCTTAGCTTTATGTTATATACATGCATGTCACTTGTAAATGTGTTTGTGTTATCCATAATGTATCGCTATTGTACATCTTTATTATAGACTAGCTATGTTTTTTACTGGTCATTTGAAAAATTTGATCAGCTGTAGTGTTGTGTGTTCGCAAATCAGTGTTTGATTGTCTGCAGATACCACGTGTTCTTTGCAATTTTGTTTTTTTTTATCTGCAACTGTCAATGAGGAATTAAAATTTGTAAAACAATTAATAAAAGTGTAATTCTTCAATTTCAGCGCCAAAAAGCAGTGAACCTAAATGTAGCCATTTCAGACTTAAGCAGTGACTTCCTATTGGGTTCCAACATCCCTAACAGAGTTGAAAGACACGTTCTACCTGATCACATCCGATCGCAGTTTATGTGGGATGGGAAATACATACAAATCGGTGGTCTACATGCAGATTCGCCAAATGACCTGGTAAGTTATTTATGACTAGACTTGTTCTTAAATTTTGAAAACAACACTTTATAGAAATATGAATTCCTTGTTGTGAAATCTTTAAATATATAAAAAAAAATAAAAAATGGGAAGCACCCAAGTACCTTTTAAGTATTGAAAAGTGTTTTCCGTTTTTGTTAAATAACTTTGCGTATCTTCGGCATATTTAAGCACCGTTCGAAGCTGCTATTTTTATATAATTTTATATATATATAGATATTTTTTTGTTACATAGCTCACCCACATATATGTATGGTCAGCTTTCACAGGTCTCTTTTGCTAATCTTAGCT
>OW240912.1:378732238-378804738 GCA_933207985.1 Pelobates cultripes
AGACACCACATACAGCAGACTTTAATAGTAATCAGTGGGTTCTCTCCAGTACAGTGAAAGACTTCGAAATGATGTCTGCAATGAAGATGAAGTTAAACCCTATGAATGCGGTAAGATATTCATTATTGTAAAACAAATACAAATACAAGTCGGGCGCTTCAGTTTTTAGTAATAAATCTATGCAGAGAAGGGTGAAAAAAGGTGTTGCCCCCACACCTTAAGAAAAATAGAAAAATAACACCAACTACAAAGTGTAAAAAACACAGAGTGAGAGTGTACCCTTCAAGCAAGATATAAATATAAAGTAAAAAAACACTTATGCATATATATGAATGGCAGGATGGTCATAAACAATGACTAAAAAACAATAACACAAAACATAGTGTATACTGCCAAAATACAAGTGAGTATAGATGAATAATTGGTTCAACTCACAGATTTCAGAGCCGTGCCAGGCCCTGTATAGAAAGCCCAAAAGGTGCCTAAACAGGCTAAAAACGAATGACCATGGACCACTGGAATCAGATCACAGATCCTCCCTCCCCGGTCCGCAGGCACTGTGCTGGCGGCCGGCGGTGGAGGGAGGGAGAGGGAGGAGAGAGGACCCAGGAGCTCCGGGTCCTCCTCTCGCGAGATTTGGAGCGTTGCCGCGGTTACCACGGGAGCGCGGGCTAGAGTTCACTGTCCCCACTGGGACCACCAGGGAATCACCACTGCGACCACCAGGGAACGAAATATGTCCCCCCTCCTCCTCAATAAAGATAAGAAGGGAGGGGGGACATAGAATATTTATTTATTTTAATTAAATAAATAAAAATATATATTATTTTTTTTAAAAAAGAAGCCCCCTTACCCTTATCACACACTCTATACACATACACCCCCATACACACACACTGCCCCCCATACTGCCCCCCATACACACACACTGCCCCCCATACACACACTGCCCCCCATACTGCCTCCATACACACACACTGTCCCCATACACACATTGCCCCCATACTGCCCCCATACACACATACTGCCCCCCATACACACACATACACACACATTGCCCCCATACACACACATTGCCCCATACACACACATTGCCCCCATACACACACACATTGCCCCCATACTACCCCCATAAACACACACAGCCCCCATACACACATACTGCCGCCCATACACACACATTGCCCCCCATACACACACATTGCCCACACTCACACATACACTGCAATACTCACACACACACTGGAACTGTTACACACACATACTGTCCCACACATACACTGCATCCCTGACATACACTGCCGCCCTCACTCACATACAACAACCTTCACACACACACACTGCTCACACACTGTCCCCCTCTCTCTCACACACACACACACACACACACATACTGCACCCCTTATACATTGCACCACTCACACACACCACTGCTCATATGCCCTACTACAGACCCATTTCCCAGCAGACCTCAGGTAAGTTGTCAAACTGTTCTTAAACGGTATGACTACTTACTCTGGGAGGGGGTCCCGGCACTATTGACACCATAACCACTACACTGAGCTGTAGTGGTTATTGTGTCTGGATTATTTCTTTAAATAATCTACAAGTGCCCCTCCCGAGATCAGGCTCTGGATCCGCCACTGAATGCAGTGGCATCTCTGCCTCATAGTCACCTTATTTAGATGAAATGATTTTGCTGCTTAGTTTTTAACTTTTACTTTTTCAGTTGTTGAACTATTTATTACTGAAATGTAAATGTTAGAAAGTAAGGCTCTGTGGCCCATAGGGTTTAACATGCCCTTGTATCATATCTGATTTTTTCCTCGAAAAACCTTCTGGGACATTTGCTCGTTTAAGCAGGGTCCTCAGCACCTTACATCCAAATTGTCTTGTTGCAACTAATTGTGTGTTAGTCCACCTATTGTACCACGCTGCAGAATTTTGGTGGCGCTTTATAAATAATCCTAATAATCTCAACTGTATCAGACGTTTTGCTAGTGCAGGTTTTACACATTCAGTATGGAAGTAGTAATGATTAGAATTGGATACTCAGCCTCACATAGAATCCTATGCCAAGAATGGAACTGAAACAAAATAGAATTGCTGCAATTTGCGTCTTCTTGATGAGAAAAAGACTGTACTGTAATTAGGGCTGAGTTCGCACATACATGTGAACAACATATCAGTGGATTCCTTTAGACATAGATCTCCACGCTTCAGCAATATTCATCATGAACACCTGGTTACTGATTAAAGCACTGGAAATGTATTTATCACTTTTTTCCCCCTCTAGAATTTGATGCCTTGGGATCCCCCGTTTTATGCTGGCATTGTGCGTGCAGAGAAGTAAGTAGTGTTCTACATTCCATGTATGCAAAGGATTAGAATGATCAGTGCCTTAGAATGTTAGAAAAGATTGCTAAATTAGTTTCTTTTTTTCTCCATGTACCAAAGGGTTGTACTATATTTTTAATGAAATTGTTCTCTTTATAAAGTGGCATCAAGTCATGTTAACATTAATAAAACAAACATTATTTGTGCAATAAATTGTTGAATAAATATTTTTTGTTTTGTGTAACCCTCATAGTAGTGTCCCATTGGCCACCCTCTCCCCTACCCCCATCGGCCCCTGGCGCCACTATGGTGGGGAGCAAGAAGTTCCTAAGCAGTGTATGTGTTCGTCCTGAACAGTAACTTTTGTCATCCAAACGATTTCACTTTGATGTATACATCTGTTCTTTATTTGGTAGCGAATTGTTTTGATATGTTATCATGAAATATGAATACAGAATTTTGCAGGTCATAGCTACCGAGCTCCTCGGCTTCACACCGGTTTAAAGGGGCACTGTAAGTAGCATAACTTCATCAGTGTACAGTAATGGTTCTGGTGCTTTAAGTCATCTGACCAAAAGTGGAGCTAATGCGGAAGACTACTTCTACAAAAGCCCACAATGATGGGTGGCAGGAAAGCAGTAATTGAGTTGTTTGACATAGTGTGATAGCCCCAGAAACGTTCGATTATTATCACTACAATGAGATGTAGTTGGTATGGTGCTTGTTTACATATTTACATTCTAACAAATGGGTAACAGGTGGGCTGGGGGTACACAGAGCCTTGCCTGTCACTCTGTGTGGAGGATCTCCATTATCTTCTATCAGGTCTAAGTGGAGGATAATAAAGCTCCTCTACCGTGTACCCTGTATCCTCAATACAGAAAAGTACAAGTTTGGGTACAGCATTGAAATCTTTAGTGGATCATCATTGGTGACAGCTATTGGGGTTGGCTCTTACTCGGCCTTGAATCTAGGAAAGTCCAGCAGAGGAGAAATAGAGACAAAGTAGTTCCTACCTTGATTCCGTATATCTCTTGACTGTCTTGGAATTGACTGAAATTCTATTGTTGTGAAATACTCATTCTTCGAGGGGAATTTGATATTTTAGGTGGGTGCGGACATACAGTTTTGACTCTGGCCATGTAATCCAATTACGCTTCTGCGTGCTAATGTTTGTTTAGAATACTCTTAATAATGTAGATATGGCATGTATACCACTTA
Organism: Pelobates cultripes; assembly: GCA_933207985.1. NCBI lineage: Eukaryota > Metazoa > Chordata > Amphibia > Anura > Pelobatidae > Pelobates > Pelobates cultripes. The sequence goes on from OW240912.1 coordinate 378,735,797, forward strand.
CTGTATTATTAATCTGTCCCTTATTGTATTGCTATTGTTAATCTATGTAACGCACCTTGCATAATAGTGCAATATAATACATTAATAATAAACATGAGTTTTATCTGACTGCAGAGGGCGCTCACATGTAGAAAATGAGTGGCAAAAATGCTGTGCTGCTAAATTGTATTTATTTTTTACATTTATTATAGTATACCGATAACAAGTAGTGGGATTCAAAAATTATAGTAACCAGTTCTGACTTTTCATATGTTTCCAACTCCACCGGACCCACCTCCAGTCATGCACACACTCACTCACAAGCACACTGATACAGTCACACATATATACCATGGGGGATCAAGAAAATGCTATTAATGTATTAAATGCATAAACCTTGTATTTCAAGTGAGTGTACAGTAAACGCATAAACCTTGTATACCATGCCAATGATCAGCAAATACAAAAATTAGGTATACCACGACGATTATCAATAAATATATAAACTTGATATTTCATGCAAATGAAAAGTAAATGCAGAAACTTGGTATACCATGCCAATGAAGCAATAAATACATAAACTAGGTATATCATGACAATGAGCAGTAAATACATAAATCATGAATATCATGATAGTAAATTGTGTGTGTGAAGGGGAATTGGGGCAGCGGATTATGTGTGAAAGGGACATGGGGCGGCAGGGTGTGTGTGAGGGAGATATGAGGCAGTAAGGTGATTGTGAGAGGGACATAATGTGGCAGTGTGTTTGAGGGGGACAAGGGGCGGCAGTATATGTGAGGGGAACATGGGGTGGCGGGGGGGTGCAGAGCAGGTGCAAGGATTTTTGTCTACACAGACAAAGACGCCTTTTGCCGACCACAAATTTCGTCTTCATCTGTCTGCCTAATATCCTCCTTTTGCCCCTTTTAGCCATCCTTTTGTGTATCTTGCCACCTTTTTCTTTCTCCTTTTCCTTTTTGCATATTGTATCCCCTGTTTGTCATTCTTTTAATGATTTGTGTCTTTATCCCAATGTTCTGGTCTCTTAACGCGCTCTTACACACACACACACACACTCATAGCCAGTCCAAACACTAATAATTTTCTATCTATTCCTTCTCCCCCCCCTTCTTTTCCCAATTGTCTAAACCCTTCATGTCCCTATCTACCTATTTCTCAATCTCTGGCAGTGTTTCATATCTTTTTTTAATTACTTTTTTTTTTTCCTGCTCTTTTTTCCCCCAAAATGGCTGGGATCTGCATCCTGCTGCCAACTGCCGGGAAAGCCAAGGGCCACTGAGGGGCCAGTCTTATAGCAGACACATTTATGGCAGAGACCATGGGTAGCAGCAGAGTTAGTGGCTGAGGCACAGAGAGACACCTGTACGTTTTTGGAGTCTGTCTCATTACTCTCAGGCAGAGTAACTCCCTGCCTAAGAGTAATGAGTCTGAGACTCCAGAGCTAAATGCCTCTGTAAATCTAAACAAATGGGAAGCTCCAACTTGCAGGACTCCTTCCCCTCACCCTTCAACACCCGAGCCCACCTTTACAGCACTTATCAGACCATCCCAGATTACTGAGGTGGCATGATCTGTCCTCACCCACATGCAAAGCTTGGAGAGATCATTCCCGCTCTCCACTCATGCGGGAAACAGCGCACAGGAGTGAAAGCAGGTCTGTGCCGGAAGAGGCTCAGTCCTGCACGCACTCCTGAGCACTGCATTTAAAGTGGTATGGCTCCTCTGGTCCGCGCCAGTTCGGCGAACTTGTTAAATTTTAGCTGATAACCGCTAGCCACAAGTGAATTGTAAGAAAAACTGGCCTTGGTTATTTATCACAACTTTGCTCCACATCACATATGGAATCCTCAAATGTCCTTTCTCTTGTTAAAGATAATTATTTAAATAGCTGAACCTTTTTTTTTTTTCTGCCATCTACTTCAAACCCTGTTACACAACTCCATTCCTTGTAGTATGACCACGCACAGAAATATTCATGATTATTCAAGAAACAATCTGCATAAAATAAAGCCATTATTATAAATAATATTTTTTTAAAGTTAACGAGTTGGCATGTTCCATGTTATTCTGCAGACAGCGTTTTGGTGTGAGCAGGGTTTTATGTCTGGTCACACCAGGGACACTCGATCGATACCCAGGCCCCCCCCCGTCAGCTTTAATTGTGATTCTCTAGATGAAAGCACTCCGAGAGATCCCCAGGATCTGAAAAGAAACTGATGGGGTCTCATTGCATAAACCCCTGCTGTCTGTGTTGAGTGTTGATCTTTGTCAGCTGCCCAGCATCAATAACAATGTGATGGCAGGGACAGCATACCAGCAGCAACTTTTAGGTATGTGCAGGTTTAAATAGATGCTTACGCGAGGAGACCCAAGCATCTATCGATACCTGGGGCTCTCCTCTGTCAGCACGGATAATACTTAGTGGCCACAGACTGACAAATGAACTGCATGAAAAGTGATCTCTGTATAGGACCCTTTACATCACTGTGACTTGGCCATGGTGATTCTCTGGCTGTCAGAACCTGACAGGATCTCCCTGAATCCCCCTGGGGAGTTTTGGGAAAGAAGTGTTGTATGCAAAACTTTTACCTTTGTTACAAGGAATTATTCCCTAACCTTTAAGTGTATGTATGTATATGTATGTATGTATATATATATATATATATATATATATATATGTATGTATATATATGTGTGTGTGTATATATGTATTTATATTAAGATTTGTATATAAAAAATATTTCCATAGATTCCTTAATATCACAGTTCCTTTCTGGAGCAACGATTTCTGAAACCTTGTCATTTCTGAAACATTTTGTTAGTTCACTGACAAGTTATTACAAGCACTGAATAATACTTGTTTGGTTTTTTTATTGTGTGTTCATTTGCTAAAATGGCTGCTCATGATTCTATATATTGGTTTTGAACTATAGACCCCTTGATTGTATTAAACCAAAAGTGTGTAAACGGGAAAGCACCTTTATCCTGAACAAGCTGATCCAACTGGATGAGTGTCTACAAAATGTGTCCCTCCATAATCCTCAATGGTCACTATTTTACAGCAGTAATGGGATTTTACTCCCCAACACATGAATGAAAGATACCTAGAGCTCTGATGGGATCTTGCCACATACCATGCAAGAAAGCTATATAGAGCCATGACAGGATCTTACCACATACCGTGTGAATCAACGCTATCTAGAGCCATGATGGGATCTTGCCACATACCATGTGAATGAACGCTATCTACAGCCATGATGGGATCTTACCACATACCATGTGAATGAACGCTATCTAGGCCATGATGGGATCTTGCCACATACCATGTGAATGAACGCTATCTAGGCCATGATGGGATCTTGCCACATACCATGTGAATGAACGCTATCTAGGCCATGATGGGATCTTACCACATACCATGTGAATGAATGCTATCTAGAGCCATGATGGGATCTTGCCACATACCATGTGAATGAATGCTATCTAGAGCCATGATGGGATCTTACCACATACCATGTGAATGAATGCTATATATAGAGCCATGATGGGATCTTGACACATAGCATGTGAATGAACGCTATCTAGAGCCATGATGGGATCTTACCACATAACATGTGAATGAACGCTATCTAGAGCCATGATGGGATCTTTCCACATACCATGTGAATGAACGCTATCTAGAGCCATGATGGGATCTTGCCACATACCATGTGAATGAACGCTATCAAGAGCCATGATGGGATCTTGCCACATACCATGTGAATGAACGCTATCGAGAGCCATGATGGGATCTTGCCACATGCCACGTGAATGAACGCTATCGAGAGCCATGATGGGATCTTGCCACATACCACGTGAATGAACGCTATCGAGAGCCATGATGGGATCTTGCCACATACCATGTGAATGAACGCTATCGAGAGCCATGATGGGATCTTGCCACATACCATGTGAATGAACGCTATCGAGAGCCATGATGGGATCTTGCCACATACCATGTGAATGAACGCTATCGAGAGCCATGATGGGATCTTGCCACATACCATGTGAATGAAAGCAATCTATTGCAGTTATGAAATCGTACCACACATCATGTGAATGAAAGATATCTAGATTGGTTATGAGATCTTACCACTTGTCAAATACATGGAAGACAGAGGATCATCGGGAATGTTTTTTACGAACCATTAAGGGTGCCATGGTTGGCTATACATGATTAAAATTGGCTTGCTGTGATTATATTTTTTTTCATGGTGAAGCGAGAAAAGGCTTTTTTTTTATTTTTTTTAATGCACAAAAATGTGCAATAATAAATAATCTTAAAAAAACTGCTCCTGAAGGAACACAGACAGGCAGAGAGAAAACCAAACGTTCAAAAGAGATCATGTAGTGAAAAAGGAGAGAACGATTCTTTAATGAGTTCTGTAGCTCTGCTTATTTTCCTTGTCATTTTTAGCAACTTATTCTAGCTGCAATCTTCTAATCCTGTAAATGCATGTTTGACATAATCTGGAGGCAGACATTCAGTACTGCTAATACCAGTGTCATCTGAAAGATACAGTAATTGTGGGGCCTCAGGACTGCTGACAGCAAAATCTTATGATTGATGAAAACTATCATTTGCATTCCAGTAAGTATAATCTCAAATTCTCAATGAGCAATGTACTCCCCCCATAATTCTTTTTTTATTTTTTTATTTTTATTTATTTATTTTTTTAGAATTTTGAATATCTTCTTTGATTATCATGTGTAACGCAGTGTTTCACAACAGTAAAAGCATTTAATGTATCAGACCGCCCTGATCTTTAAATGTCTTAATCCTCAAGTGGTGACATTTAATGAGAAACTTTACTCACCTGTACCTGAAAATATTGACTTATATGGCCTTATCGAAACTAAAAGTGACAATCTTGTATTATGTTGCTTATTTGTCTTCACAATATCCTCTATATTCTCCACGATTTGCCAAAACATTCTGCAAATCTTCCTATTCGTTCATCCACAGGTTTTGTTACATCATTTCCCCTTTCCTCTTTTAAAGGTTTCCTGCCCTCTTCCGTCTCTCCATGAGCTATATTCCAAAAAACCACCTTTTGTCTTTCTACCGTTGTTCTTTACCTGCTTTGCTTTAATTTTAAATTGATTTTGCTTCCTTCTTGTGGTCTCAAAAATGGCCTCTCCATTTTTCCACCTTCTATTACAGCATGCAAGGAAAATGAGATCTGGTTTAATAAAAAAAAAAAAAAAAAAAATCTTTCCTTCAAGATTCCACACAATTTTTAAGTACAACAGACACTTTGCACTCCAGGCACCAAAGGTTGTAGTTCATCTGTTGGCTTTATGCGGCTAACAAATAGAGAAAAAAAATTAATATACTGCATGGTAAATCTGTGTAGATGAATGTATGGAAGTTAATTACTTCAGCAAATGGAAACTCTCAAAATAGCATGGGTCTAAGGATCTCCAACAAACTGGAGAAGGAGGATTCCTCCGGGACCTGAGAGTAAAACACCAAAATCATGACCGGGTCCAAAAATATTTATTACAGTAAAGGAGCAATTATTTACATGTAAGTGAATAAAAATCTTCAACAGCAAACCGGATGGGAACACAGCAATATAGATACATGATGTTGCACAACGCGTTTCGACCTTTAGTCTTCTTCAGGGGCTCTGTAGAACATTGCCTACTCATCCATATATATACTTCTATTCAATTAATTTTCGTGCCATTCAGTGCACTTCTGGGATCGTGCCGACCTCAAGCGTAACTTGTGTATCCGGCATCCATAATTTATTATTTCTGGAATTTAGCTTTTTATTTGCATCGTTTTCAGGCTTTACTAAATGTACCATCCGGTGCACATTCGTGTCAGATATAATCAATTCACATTATTTGGAGTCTATTGTGTGTATGTATACATGTGTATATTCTTGTTTTTGCTCTCTCCAAGTTAAAAGAATAATCCAGACGTGGACCTCATGCTTACTGTGCCTAGAGAGGTATCTGCTACACCTCGCTGACGAGGCCCAAAGAAGGCTGAAACCATCGTCTGGGGTTGCTGTATCTCTCGTGCAGAGGGAACTTGCTGGCATTTCGGTTCTGGACTGCCCGTATGGTGGGACCAGTGTGATATGCTTCAGATATGTTCTCTCTGTAATGGCACAAGTGAGAAAAATATTTTACGACCTGAGCAGGGATATACCGAAGGGCAAGCTAATGAGTTTCTCTAAGCTTTTGTCCGTTCTCAGAGTTCTCATATTCTGTTTTTTTGCGTTAAAATAAATAAATACTCATAACGAAGGAACTTAAAGGAAGGAAGTTAAAATGTAAAAATTGCAATAATATACTATTTAAAAATCTATATTTAGTCCCGTTGGAGAGAGTGTTTCAGTCTCAAAAACCCATCTTCTTTCTGCTTGTTATAATTGTTTAAAGGAACACAGACATGTATTCCTGAACCTATAATGTTATAACCACCATTAAAGTGACTTGCCTCCCCCCTGCACCCTCCATAGCCCCCTTCAAAGCTTATAAAACTTGCCTTATTTCCCGCACCGCCCCAATCCGCCTCCCTGCTGACATCAGAATTTATGATTTCAACCAATCCAATGCTTTCCCATAGTATATATGTATATGCACTCCGCATCCTCCGTTAAGGCTCCACGCGGAAATTGGTAAACCTTTTAAATAGTAAAGAATATTAACCATGTATACCTTGGTCTTCCAATAGCAAGACTAAGGTATACTGGTCTCATGTCATACCTACAAATCTAATTAAAATTTAGGTAGCAAAGGACAACATTTTGTGAATAGGTGTTTTGATGCATATGTGATGATCAACTACACAGAGTATCGCACACTTCATTTCAGCGTAGTGCTACTTTGGCACTAGGTGTTTTTGTTGAAACCTTGTCATTTCTGAATCATAAGCCTTATTCTATAAGTGTTTTATTTTATTTTTTTTGTACTGTTTTTGCATAAAATATTTTATGCATTATCTGCTTTAAACCATTAAAAATGGCGGTTAAATACCTGACGATTGTTTCCCTTTAAAACAATTGACACATACCTAAAAATGTTAATAGGAACCACCTGATAACTGCTGGAATTGTAGACGCTGAATATCTACCATAGAATTCCAGTTTATAAACTTTAGTTTGTTAACCCCTTAAAACCGGAGGGCGTACTATTACGCCCTATTCTAAGCGGCTCTAAACGCGTTTTTTTGTTACTTACCCGGTCGCCGGCGATCCCACGCCAGCGATCGCGGTTGGGAATACTCATCTGGGATCCCAGGGAGTCCCCCTCTGGCCCCCCCCGGCCATGTGAGAGTGAGGTCCTTGCAAGGGCCTCACAATCACATGGCCGGGTTAGCTAGCTGCTGCATTGCCAGCAGGGCGACTGCCTGTAATGACAGTTAGTCCCTCTGCTGGCTGGAAATCAAATAAAGTTAAAATCAGTGTAAAAAAAAAATATATACTTAGATTAGATAGATACTGATTAAAAATATATATAATTAAAATATACTTAATATAAGTATAATATAATTAATATATACTGATTAAATATATATAATTATATATATATATATATATTTATATATAATATAAAAAAAAATATGTAAATATGTTAAAAAATGTAATTAAAAAAATAAAAAATAAATAAATATATAGATGTGTTTGTTCTAACTGTATTGTGATATAAATATATATTTATATCAAAATACACGTAGAACGAAATAATAAATATATCTATATACATAAATATATACATATATATCACTATACCTATATATAAATAAAAATATAATTTTTTTATATATTTATATATATATATTATACATACGTATATATATATATATATATATATATATATATATATATATATATATATATATATATATATATATATATATTAATTCTACATATATATTTATGTAATATTTTACATAATTAGGTATTTTAATTAATTACAATTAGCGGGACCTGCCTGACAGTAAAGGGAATTTAATTTGCTAGCACTATATTTAACCCTATAACTTTCCAAGACACCATAAAACCTGTACATGGGGGGTACTGTTTTACTCGGGAGACTTTGCTAAACACAAATATTAGTGTTTCAAAACCGTAAAATGTATTACAACTATGATATCGACCAGTAAAAGTGAAGTTTTTTGCATTTTTCACACATAAACAGCACTTACACGGACGATATTATTGCTGTGATACTTTTTACTGTTTTGAAACACAAATATTTGTGTTCAGCGAAGTTTCCCGAGTACAACAGTACCCCTCATGTACAGGTTTTATGGTGTTTTCAAAAGTTACAGCGTCAAATATAAGGCTTGTGTTTCATTTTTTTCACTTTAAAATTCGCCAGATTGGTTACGTTGCCTTTGAGACCCTATGGTAGTCCAAGAATGAAAATTACCCCTATGATGTCATACCATTTGCAATAGTAGACAACCCAAGGTATTGCAAATGGGTTATGTCCAGTGTTTTTTAGTAGCCACTTAGTCACAAACACTGGCCAAAATTGGCGTTTTTTGCATTTTTCACACACAAATATTAACGCTAACTTTGGCCAGTGTTTGTGACCAAATGGCTACTAAAAAAGACTGGACATATACCCCATTTGCAATACCTTGAGTTGTCTACTATTGCAAATGGTATGCCATTATGGGTGTAAATTTCATTCCTGGGCTACAGTAGAGTCTCAAAGGCAACATGACCAATTTGGCGAATTTCAATTTTAAATGTAACGTGCTATATTTGATCTGTAACTTCCCAAAACACCATAAAACCTGTACATAGGGGGTACTGTTTTACAAGTGAGACTTTGCTGAATACAAATATGTGTATTTTATTGCAGTAAAAGCAAACAGTATTATGACATTGACAGTTAAAATGTCATGTAGAACCACAATAATAACATTTCTAATTTTTTCTCCCATTTTTTTCATATTAAATTATGTTTCATAGCTAAATATTTGATATAAAATGAAAGCCCTGTTTCCCCTGAATAAAATGATATATAATAAGGGTGGGTGCATTTAATATGAAAGAGGTGAATTACAGTTGGACAGACATGTAGTGCAAATGCCAGGTTTTGTTTATGTTTTGTTTTGTTCACAACGTGTACATTTGGCTCAGTCCTTAAGGGGTTAACCCCTTAAGGACACATGACATGTGTGACATGTCATGATTCCCTTTTATTCCAGAAGTTTGGTCCTTAAGGGGTTAATCTGACTGCATGTTTGTGGCAGCTGCCTGGGTATTTTCAAATGAGTTTTGGTTTGAAACTCTTATTCCCCCTCTCCGTGTTCGCGTCTGTTAAATAGATCCAGCAGTCCATTGAGTAACTTCATGTGGTTGCCTTTTAAGTTTGCTTGACCTTTTGTGATTGCTTAGTTGACATTTACAATGATAGGCAGGGCAAATATGTATATTTTCCTGGCGGCGGCTAAAAAGGACAGGCTTTGCAAAAAAAAAAATATAGCACAGATGTCAAACATCTTGTATTTGTGATCTGCCAACCAGAAGCCTCAGAAGCTTGGGCAACAGACTTGCTGTAATTATTTTGACATTATATTTCTAGAGCTAGCTCTGAAAATTAGCCTTCACTGACCAAGCTAATTAAATGCACATGTAACAAAATAAAGTGTTTTAGTTTAAACATTTAGCATTTATTCATTGTGTGTAGAGTAAAGGAACACTCCAACCTCAGTAACAACTTCAGCTCATTGCCGATATTATGGTGGCAGGAGTGTCCAAGCACCATTTTTCCTTCTGTGGTTAAGCCATTTTTTATGGTTTAACCCCAAATTTGGCCTACCAGCACTGGACACCACAGTTTCCTTCCTCTCTGTCACGGCAGTGTAAGTTGGATTTTTGTGGAGTGGCCGATGATGTTGAAAGCATCAGCTGATGATCTTAACCAACCACTCATCACCTGTTGAGAGAAATAGTAGATACGATCTCTCAATGGGAGGACACGGACCGTCACTAGAGGCTACTGATGACACTGGTTGCATCTAGTACCTTTTCATGGGTTCAGTGTTTCTGTATGAGAAGGATCGGATTGGCAGAGTGTAGCGGTTGCTGTGTATGCACCCCTTGCCCCCAATGCTTCTTTATTAGAAGCACCGGATTGGGCAAAAGTCAGAATTGATTACTTTATTAGAGGCAGGGAGGCTGTAGAGGGGAGACTGTTCCAGCATTGGACCACTTTTACCACTTTTACATTGTGTGGGGAGAGTGGACAGAGAAGCACAGCCACGTCACACACAGTCTCGCCCTTACAGTCAGTCACCCTTATACACACAGGGATATGGTGTTTGTATTGCCTGATGCCTGGGACATGCAGTTCTGGGTGACAAGCAGGCATATTTTATTTTTTGCCCTTTTATTTTTGGCCACACTCCTCCACATACACAGTCACAGCCTTGCTCATAACACTGCACAGATCCACAAGACCACATGTACCTCACAGACACAGAAATACACATGTTCACAGACATACAGATATACATTCCAGTCACACACCCATACAAAACTATTCGCTGCCAGACACACCCTGTGACTGTGTCTGTATTTATCTCTGTGTGTGTGTGTGTGTGTGTATATGAATGTGTTGGGTAAATGTCTATTACATACTCATACATGTTCCTTTAATGCAACACTGTGTTTCCTTTAGCTAATGTGCCATCTATGAATACTGAAACAGCTAAAATACATCAAAAATAGTCTTATTCAGATGGTGTCTTTTTGCTGAACACTTGCTTGTGAAGGTTTAATAAAGGGGAAAGGCTGAATCTAAAATAAAATTAAAACCGCACAACCTTAAAAATATTTGTATTTTTTACTGTTAACATTTTTCATAAAAGCCACTTCTGAAACAGTTTTTTTTCCTACAGACTTTCCTGCCCAACATTGTTACTGCAGATAAATACTGTTGGATAAGGCTATACAAATGAGTCCAACCAGATTAAGGGGATCTGGCACTAAAAAGAGGCAGCAGGTGCTTTAAGGCTATGAAGTGACTCCTGCTGTGTTAAGAATGCTTGTCTCATTGTCAAAGAGGTTTAAATCCATAGCAATTCCAGAAATGTTCTTTACAATATGACTTCCTTTCATTTATATGCAGGGCAGAGTACTGGAAATATTTCTTATCCATTTGTTAGTAGGAGAGTATCTGTAAAGTAATCGTGATAACCTGAAACAAAAATACAGACTTAGAAATAAAATGTTAAAAATAAATAAATGTAATACTGTAATTGTGTTGTTTCTAAATGTTTTGCTTTGTTCGCACCCACAGGTATAATATAGAACCCAGCCTGTATTCACCATTCTTCTCTCTTGGTGCCTGCATGGAGGGGTTAACCTTCCTTTTTAATCAGCTTCTTGGCATCACGCTGTATTCTGAAGAACCGGAGAAAGGAGAGGTTTGGCATGAAGATGTTCGCAAGCTGGTGTGTATGAGGGGGCTTTTATGGGTGGTTTTCTTGTGCTTCTCTCTTAAAGAGGCTGTTTAGGCACCAAGACCAACCTATGCTGGTTATGGCACCATATACTGGTTCTTAATCAAAAATCAAAATGTAAGAATCCCCGAGGCATATGAAACTGTTCCCCAGTGGTCAGAATTTCTGTTGTGAAAGTTCAATTTCCACATAAGATATGTCTGTTTCATCCATATTTTAAAGCCATTCATTGGCTGAGCAGTGATGGTGCCCACCGCCTTATTGCACCATAATTTCTTGAATGATCCTTAAACAACCGTAGATAAAGTAATGTTAATTGTAAAAATCCTTAGTCAATATTTAAGTTTGCGGATCCCTCCTATATCAGGAGTAGGGTATCTTTTTAGCCACATTGCCAAAATAGGACTTTAAAGCGGTACTGCCATGCCGAACTTACCTTTCCCCAATTGATTCCTCTTCTCTCCCTCTCTCAGGATCTGTTCTTCATTTCTTCCTGTCTGCTCTAGTTTTCTTTAAAACTTAAGAAAAAGTAGGGACTATTTCTCTTATGGAGGTTTCCTGCGCAGTGACCAGCGGAGGAGCAAAGTGTGCTTCATTTCCGGTGGTCAAAGCAATTTTCCCATCATCCTTAGCTTTCCTCCCTGTTCCCACGATGCCTCCTGTCAGTATGGCCGAACGTCCTGTCACTTAGACAGGACGCTGGCAAAACTGCCGAATTGCATTCTAACAGTTTCTTCATTCGTGTTAGAACGCAATTCGGGACTTTGTTCGCATCGGAATTTAATTCGAATGAATGAAACTCTGATCCTATTCATTGCCGCGGCTGCGTCTTGCAGCCGCTTAGTAGATAACTCCCTAACTCCCACGGTATCAGGGAGCTATATACTAAAAGACCTAAATTGGTCTTTCAGCCACATTTACTAATACTAAGTAAAGATTACTTAGTATTAGTAAATAATCTGCCCTGTCTAGTAAGCAGTGAGCAGCCTGTGGCTGCTCACTGTAAAAAAGAAAAAAAGAAAAATAAAAACCTATTGCCCCCATCCCTGTGCGACAGTTGGGGACCATAAAGATAATGGGGGGGGGACCTACTGTCCTCCACCCGGACCCTACCCCTGCGTGGTGGGTGGGGCCATAAATTACAATGGGGGGGACCTACTGTCCTCCCCACCCCTGCGCGGTTGGTGAGGGCCATAAATTACAATGGGGGTGGGACCTACTGTCCTCCCGGCCCCCCCACCCAAATAAAAAGTTACCCCCTACCTACCTAAAAGTTACCATTTATTGGCACCTTCTCCATGTATTGTTTGAGTAAGCTGTATGTATTGTGTGAGGTTGTCTGTGTGTGGACTATCATATGTGTATGACAGCTTTAAATCATTGTAAAATTGTGATATTGTTCTTTAAGTTAAATAGTATTGTAAAATACCATGGCTGTCTTCCCCAATTATGGAGAGCGCCAAGCACCGTAACCAATACAGCGTGCTGTACTTGACTCAACCATTGTTTTTTTTTGTTTTTTTTCCAATTCATGTGAAGACAGCCTCCATTTCATTAGGTGAATGTTAATGTACTATTTCTTTTTATTACAAGGCTGTAGTGCATGAAAACGAAGGCTTGTTGGGATATATTTATTGTGACTTCTTCCATAGAGCCGAGAAGCCTCCTCAGGTAAGCACTATAAAGCAGCGACGTTCACACAAATTAGTAAAGACATAGATTGCATTGTATTCAGTACTCCATGTTCACTGTCTGTTAAAGGGACACTATAGTCACCAGAACAATTACAGCTTAATGTAGTTGTTCTGGTGAGTATAATCATTGCCTTCAGGCATTTTCATGCATACACTTTCTTTTCAGAGAAAAGACAGTGTTTATATTTCCCTTTAGGGACTCCTGAGGGGTGGCCACTGGGGATTCTTCCCAGGGCAGTACTTAACAGTAGGCAGCACTGCCATTCAGGGTCTCTACTCTCTGCCTGGAGGCGCTGAATTTTCCGCATAGAGCTGCATTAATTCCGTATAGGAAATCTTTGCATTATCTAAAGAGCGTCAATGCTGATGTCACCAAGGAGGCGGATCTGGGGCAAGGCCAGCATCGGCAGACCAACACAGCGTTGAAAATAAGGTGAGTTTTCAGCTTTTCTAAGGGTGAGGGGGGGAAAGCCACCTAAATTTTGGCTTAAACACTATAGGGTCAGGAATACATGTTTGTGTTCCGCACCCTATATAGTGCTCCTTTAAGCATACATTTAATCAACACACTTTAGATTGGTCTACATAGACTGCAAAAAGATAATATACGAAGGAGGAGAAAATCCCAGTGGCTTGTCAAAAATATTTGTGTTATTCTGTCTCAATTATTATTCAGTTGTATAATTTAGTATGCACAATAAAGAGAACAGGACTAAAATCGTGATTTATGACTGGGTTGAGAATGAGCAAAAACTCAATAGTTTGTCCCTTTGGTAAGTCCCCACTTGGGTCTCAAACATTTCTTGTCCTGTAGAAAGTACCCCTGTGAGAGCCGCTCCTGTTGCAACTGGTCGTGTAACTAATTTATCTAGAACATTTGTTTCTAGAGATCTGTATACGAGCTGTGTGTTTTGATAGCCTTTTTTAAAAGGAGAAAACTTAAACCAGCTGAATTAATAGAGGCTGGGGCGTCATTTCATCTGTAATCCCAAAATTTCACATCATGATGAAATGCTTAAGAGAAGCAGGAACATATCTGGTAGAAGTTTTATTGAGGTGGATGTCCTTGTACGGCAGAACATTAGAGCACTAAGTAAAGTAAAATATGAGAACACCTGTACATTTTTGCATTGGCGTAAGCCAGACAAAGCATATTTGGTTTGGAAGTCTTGAGGTCTCCTACAAAAAGCAATTCTACATAAGTCTCTATTGCATCAGTCCCAGAATATGGGGTTCCAGAAAGGAAAATGGAAAAATGAAAATGGTGAATTAGAAAGGACATTGTTGAGGACTTTAATTTCAGTCCAGAGGTATATGCTATGGCATGTCTTGTAATACAAAATCCACCCTATCTTCATGGTGACTGCATTGTGTGCTCTGCCAGTCTGGGGTTCTTTATTTTCCAAGAAAGTTTAAGAACTGAGTTGTCTTAAGGCGCCACTAGGGTTGCAGGAAATTTAATCATCCTGATAATGTGTACGAGTTTGGGAATGCCATCATCATAACAGCAGCAATCCTGGTGACCTAGATGGTCTACATGTGAAGGAATGCTCAGATTAAAAAAAAAATATTTGTTTTAAACTTATTCCAGCGCAGGTAGAGTATCCTTTCTGCTCCTCTGATTTGCTTCTTGTGAAGAGATAATTATTGATGACTTATGTCCAATCAGATGCTTTTCATAGAGAAGCATTGGGACACACAAGCTGTTCTTGTCACAGAGAAGTGTTAAAAAAATAAAATAAAAACGAAAGCACTTACATCTTCTTTAACGTACAGTTCAAAGTGAGTGAGGAAGAAAAAAAAACCTGCTGGCTGCCTGCTTGACACTGCTACTCTAAAGGGTATTTATGAAACAGATGGCACTTTTATAAAATAAACCTGTAGAGACATGCAGGAAGAATTGTCTTCATATTTCTTAAAGGGATACTCTAAACACTATAACAAATTCATGTCATTGAATTGCCTGGAATCCTATGACGCTGTCTCTCCATTCAGTGTAAATCATTTTTTAACAGTAAATGAGGGTCCCTGGCTACCTATAGCCTAGCCCCCACTAGAGGTATGGCTAGGAAAAAGATTAGACTCTTTCTTAGCCATACCAATTTATACCAAATATGAAGAAAAAAAATGTGGTGACTAAAAATTCTAACATGAATATGAAAAACAAATACAAAAATATAAGTCCTGCACTCACTCCCATCACTCCTGGGCGGCAGCAATGACCACAGTACACATCAACCCCAATATATACTAAAAACCAAAGAAGGAAAAAAGTTACCTGCGTTTTTTTCCCTTAATCCCTATGTATATTTAGACAAATGGAGGTCATTTAGTTACTCCAATGGCCTCATTGGAGATATCTTTGCCAGAAGCTCAAGGAAGCAATGTGAAGGGTCAGTGTAGGACCCACTTAGGGGGGGTCTGCCTTGACGTTGGCAGGCGGGCATTCCCTCCAATGGCCATTGGAGTAACTAAATGAATATGAAAAAGACAGAGTAGTTCTATAAATAATAATTACAGGGTGTTTAATATGTTATAAATATGTTTAATAAATTATAGCGCTACTCTATCTTTCTGATACCAATTCATACCACCAGTGGGCATTTGTTATAGGCTGAGAGCAATCAGCTGACATTATTCAGCCAATCACTGCCATCCATTTCTGCCTAGTCTTATTCTTCTTCCTTAGACTAGGAGACAGGCTGTGGGAACACTTGTTTATCATTAAGCTATTCAAAAGTCTTTTAACTCTGAATGCAGGGTTGGTGCCAGGTGACTCCAGTCACTATAACCACTTCAGATAAAGTGGTTACAGTACCTGTAGTGTCCCTTTACCATGGGGAAGTAATGCTAAAAACTACTTATATCTTCCTTGTTTTATGCACCGCAATGATTTTCTCATTTAAAGCAATCTGATTTATGTTTGTTTTCTAAATATCCTGTACTGCTCCTCGTGGCTAACTTGGATATTGGCCAAGAGGACAAAGTAGCTACTTGTTGCAACATTTTTTTCTATTGGACTATCCGTAGAGAAGTCCTCACAAGATTGGGGATCCACGCTGCAAAAGCAAAGGCTTTTACCCTTCTCCTACCAGCCGCATATTGACTTCTATGTTGTTTTTCATCTAATCAGATCTAATACAAACAGAAGTCTCTGTGCGTGATACTGTTTTTAATATGTAGCTCGCGAGAAGGAACGGCGAAAGATGTGATTCTCCAGGGTTCCAGTTGTTTTGCTTCCCACTAGTGAAAATGGGGTCACATGAGGTGCAAGGCAGAACTGCACCCCGACAATTTTTATTGTCAAGATGTTAATATATGATTCTAGATGTGAATTTTAATACGTTCTTGTATATGTTTTATTTTCCAATTTTGTGTTTCGCCATCCACAGGACTGTCACTTTACTATACGTGGAGGCCGACTTAAAGAAAATGGAGAATATCAACTTCCTGTTGTTGTTCTAATGCTGAATTTTCCTCAGTCAACAAAAGGTTCTCCTACGCTGCTAACTCCAGGCATGATGGAAAACCTGTTCCATGAAATGGGCCATGCAATGCATTCCATGCTGGGGCGGACACGCTATCAGCATGTCACGGGTAAGGGTTTATCCTTGTCATGCTGCTAAGCAAATATGATGGTTTTATAGGTGTAGTGCTGTCATTCATCTTTGTCAGTGTGCATCATGGCTGGCTTCCTCCGTCTCACTGGCGTCACAGACAAATTGAATTTATAGTAGAAGTGGAATGAGAAGAAACAAAACTGTTCTCGGATTGCTGGTGCTCTGATTGTGATCAGAGTCATTGTAAGGTTTCTGTAACTTTGTGGGGTTTGGATGTATGCAAGCTCAGGTGGAATTTGAAATCAAAGAACGAAGTACCGTTTAGAGACCCAGTGGTGGTATAGTGAGATTTTTTGGGACCAAGTGAGTGCTCCATGGATTCTAAATGTTCATCATTATCCCCCAAGATTCACTAATTAAAGTTTTTATCATAACAGTCATGACAAATTAAAATGTAGTCATTAAATTAAAAGAAAAAAAAAAGTTACCAAGTTCATAGAAAAAGTGTCACAATCTAGCAATCTGTATGTTTGTTACACAAGAAAAATTAATTACATATATATTGTGATTTTTCCTACCGATCTGTACCAATCTGCAATGTTTGCTTTTTAACTGGTATACATCATGTCATAAACAGATGACAAACACAGGGACACTGTAGACAACTAAATCAACTTTATCTTAATGAAGCAGTTTTGATGTTTAGATCCTGCCCCTGCAATCTCACTGTCCAATTCTCTGCCATTTAGAAATCACGTTTTTGTTTCTTTTTATGCAACTTTAACCATACATCCCCTGACTGTGACTCTCTCAGGTTGTATGAAATTTTTTTTTATTTTTTTCAATCTGATGTTAAATTACTTTAGAAACTTTTATCTACTGATCTGTAATTGAACTTGAATCATACACAAGGAGGCTCCTGCAGGCTCTAGAATGCAATTAACAGAGCAGGCCTCTACTGTCCATGTAAGCAACATCTCCCGGAAAACTTGCTATTACCATACAGTGCTGCTATGTGATAAACCCAGCAAGTCTGTAAACTGTACGTGAGCACCACTACTGGCCAAGTAATTTATTACTTTTTGAGAAGTTAATCCAATACATAAACTTGACAGGTGTACGTTTGTTTATTGGTTTTGCATATGTTTGCTACGTATTATCTATGTTATGTCAACTCGAGAGTGTCCCTTTAAATGAAGTTAAAATAATAATCCCCCTGGTTCTTGCAATCATCAAATCTCAGCCTGACAAAATGTTTTGTGGTTTGCACACAAGAATGCAGCTTACAAACATATCTGAATAACTTAGAGAATGTATCCCTGGAGGTCTGATCCGAACTATAAAAAGTGCCAAAAACTTGGTAAACACTACAGAGAACAGTATGATCTAAACCAAATGTGTATTCACAAATTGCATAATTTAATCTTGATTATTTTTTTTACTTAGAAACTCTTGTAATCTGTCTGACCCATAAAGTTGATCTAGTGAGTAGTATAAAATAAATCCGAAATACCTTTTTTGTGTAAATAATATTTATAAATTCAATATTGCATGTAACATATTGTATTCATTGTAATGCAGGTGAAATATCAGTTGATGTTTTGAATCCTTATAGAGCTACAGACTGGGATTTCTCTGGCATTCCCAACCGAGAGACATGAGGTTAGGGCTTCCCAACTCCTATATTGCACATTACTGGTGGGAGGAACATCAGCTAGACCTCCAGAAACCGGCAACATTTCATTATCTGACAAAAGCCTGTGATTTGTCTTCTTCCAAATCTGTTATCTTGTCCTTGATATCTAAGTGACCTTTTGGCAGAGGTTTACAGGGACACTATAGGCACCCAGACCACTTCAGCGCATTGTCCCTGGAAACTGCAATAATTACCTGCTAGTGTTAACTCCGCCTCTAGTGTCTATTTACTAGATAGCCACTAGAGGGTCTTCCGGGTTGCTAGGCGACTTTTGGTCGCCTGACGCTAGACATCCTCATGCTATGGATGCACAATAGGTCTCCCCCGTCGGCAGGTAGAGGAGAGAAGACGGAGCCAAAGCCAGCGCCCAGGGACCTCGGCACTGCACTAGGTAAGTGTCAGAAGGAGTGTTTAACACCTTCTGCACCACGGGTTGTGGCCATCAGATAAAGGGGGCACTATAGGGAGCTATTGTGCAAGGAAAGCAACTATGTTTTCCTGCCACTACAGTTTCCCTCTAATGCAGACCCCTGTGATGACTGAAACATGAATTTATGTTTACCAAAATGTGGTGACATTCTTTATTTTGCAGCCTTTAATGATCAATAATGCCTTAGTATGTACAGTGGCATTACAACATACCACCAGGGACACTTGCTGGTGAGGTGGTCTGGCCGGGATTCGATACTGTATTGTAAGGCAATGATGTTAATACGGCTCTAACAAGCCAATATAAAATACTTGTTTGTATGCACCATAATCGACTTCTCCAAAACAGAGCCCTCTCCACTCACTACCTACCATCTCTTGTGTTTCCAATATCTCACATTAACATGGCAAAGCTTCCCACTTTCACCCAAAAATATCTGCTTACTGACTACCTCTTTTTTTTCTGAGTTATTAATTATGGTCTCAATTCAACCGACTGACAGGCTTATTAACTAAATTCCAAAAACTACTAAATTGACCTTTGCCCCATCCTTGTGTGCATACTTTTCACCTATGTCATAATGAAACATGGCAAGGACTGCTAACCCAGAAATAAGACGGCTACCATTTTGGAATTGTTTTGCAGCAAGTTACTGAAGTCTGAGGAATTCTACACAACCTATTCTTGAAAGGTGTCAAGGCATGATCTAATCCGTTCCCCACCTCCAACACATTTTAGGATAGTGTTCTGTTCTAAAAAGTTGTGCTAAAATGTGAAAGGGGGGGACATTCATCAGACGAATGTGACTGCTGGTTCCACTTGTAGTGCTTTAAGCTACATTTTATAACAGAAAACTTTGATTAATAAGAGGGAAATGTTCCGCTTAGATGTAAAAGGGGCACTATAGTCAACCAGCTTAGTGTATCCGTCCCTTCAGACATTTTGCAGTAAGCACAGTTTTTTTCATAGAAAAGGCAGTGTTTACATTACAGGCTAGGGATACCTCCACTGGTCACTCCTCATATGGCTACAATGTGCAGCACTGCCATTTAGTGTCTCCACCCTCTGCATGGAGACTCTGAACTTTCCTCATAGAGATGCATTGATTCTATGAGGAGATGCTGAATGGCTTGTGCTGGCTCTGCTTCCACGACAATCTCTGCCAATCCAATGCTTTGCAATGGGAATGCATTGTGATTCTCACAGATCACCACTTCTAAAGATGTCAGCCAAGCACCCGCAGATCAAGCTTTTACTATATTTAGTTTGATAATGAGGTTGGGAGGGGGGGGGAGGGGGAGGGCTAGATGATTTTTTTAAAAACAATACTGTCAGGAATAAATGTTTGTGTTGCTGACCCTATAGTGTTCCTTTAAAATGTTTGAGCAGGGCACGCTTCACCTCTGTCATAATTTATTCTGTCAATTACTTGCTGTTGTATATCCAGGTGGTGGTGTTCATTGACAATTAAATTCCCTCCTTGTATTTGAAAGCAGATTGCCACAAATCTTATTGTGTACACCATCTAGACCAGTGATTACCTACTGATTAGTTACTTTGTTGCATTCTGAAGGCTGTAGTTCTAAAACAGTTTCAAAATCTTTATTATAATCACAATATTGTTTTTAAAAAGAGATATTAGGGGGGGCGTGGCCTAGCGACGGATGAGAGAGGTCGCCTGAGCTCGGAGCTCTCCCGCCAGCCAGTGCACACAGCGTGGAAAACAGCGTGTTTTTACCGGCGAATACGGCACCAGTGACACACAACGTTGCAGAACAACAATGTCCACAAAAATCGCCAAGAAATATAAGCAAAAAACGCTCCAAATGCAGACAACAACGATGTTAAACACTGGAGCTGAAATCCAAGATGGCGCCGACAGGCCTGATTCTCCGGCCTCGTGTGCCGACGCAGGTGAGCTCATCCTCACTCCAGGCATTCTGCAAACGCCTGTCACTAACGAAACACTACACAATATGCTCCTGGACCTTAAAAACACATTCAAATCGGAACTGAAACAGATTGCCACAGATATTAGATTAGACATTCAATCCCTGGGTGACAGAACATCTCGCCTAGAAGAGAGGGCGGAAGAAATCACGGAAGCACACAACTCTATAACAGAAGCACACTCAGCCCTACTCACAAGATTGCAATCTTTGGAGGCAAAGGTAGCAGACCACGAAGACCGAGACCGACGCAACAATATCAGAATCCGGGGGATCCCGGAATCGGTCGGTCCACAGGGTCTGACCTGCTACGTCCAAGATATCCTCAAGGCATACATCCCATCCCTGACAGAAGCTGAACTGCTCCTAGACCGCACACATCGCCTCCCGAAGCCCAAGCATCTACCGGCAGCTGTTCCACGAGACGTTATTACCCGGATACATTATTTCACAACAAAAGACCGAATAATGCAGGCCTCCAGAAGCCAAGGTCAGCTCCCGGGAAAATTCTCACAGGTCAAACTATTCATAGACCTATCCTCCACCACGATGTTCAAACGGCGCACATTTGCCCACATCACAGCAGCACTGAGAGCAGCCGGGATCCAATACAAGTGGGGCTTCCCCACCAAAATCTTGGTCAAGCGCAATGGAGTGGACAGTCAGATCTCTGACCCCGAAATTGGCAAGAGACTCTTGACGGAATGGAACATTCCAATACGGGATGACCCCTCGCAACAGCCTAGCAGCAGACCTCCAAGACACCTCCAGAAAGAATGGGAAATGCAACCACACAACACCAACACGCAGAGGCGCATCTGAACGGAGCAAAAAGCCAAACAATCCAAGAACTGCAACACTGATCCCTAAAAGGACAGGTCGTATATTTTCAATGTGGCCACTTTTAGGTTCCTCTCCCTCTTTTTCTAAGCACAAACCGGACTTACAACTGTTCGCACTGTGCAAAGGCGACATTACGACTCTCTTTAACTACAATTGGCAGTAGTATTGTTCTATTGCACCCTAGGTAGCTATACCTACCCCCAGTGTGGCTAAGTCATCTAAGCCACGAATGCAACCGTTATACTTAATATCGCACCGATATGATGCGGTGAACGGAATGTTGTACATAGTTACTTATTGTTTTAGTTATGTTCTTAATTCTATATCCTCTGACAGGCAGATCCTAAATACCTTAAACCACGTGCTCCCACTGTCGCACAGCCCTATCAAGAAAGGCACTTACAAATCCCTTATCAGGCGTAAGAGCTATGCTGAACCCTTGGCGGACCCTAGCGGCCCTCCCTCTGTACCACACTTAGCCCACAATCCTATCCAACTCCGAGATGGTACTTAAAATCTGCTCCCTGAACGCCAAGGGACTAAACTCCCCGAATAAACGCCGCTTGGCCCTACGCGAAGCGAAATCCCTAGGTGCCCATGTAATGTTCCTTCAAGAGACACACTTTAAGTGGGGCTCTAGGCCTAAATTTAACTCCCCGGCATTCCCCATTGACTACCACTCCTGCTACTCAACTAAGAAACGAGGAGTATCCATCCTAATAAGTAAAGACGTAACGTTTTCATTAATACGAAAAATTGGGGATAAAAAAGGGAGGTACCTCATCTTACAATGCCATCTGAATAACAATGTATATACCCTGATTAATGTATATGGACCTAATACTAATCAATGTGACTTTGTGGATGTGTTGTTGGGATTGCTGTCTACACACGTACTGGGGGAGGTAATCATTGGAGGTGACACAAATTTCCTATTAGACAGCGACCTAGACTCTTCCAGAGGTCCAAAGCTGACCAACCAAACTCTAAAGCATAGGTCCAAATTGACCTCACGCATATGCCACAAACTAGCGACATACAATCTTGTAGACCCCTGGCGGGTTACACACCCCACAGAAAGGGACTATACCTATCACACAGCAGTACATAACAGCTATTCTCGAATAGATAGATTTTTACTCCACACCTCCTCCCTCACGAAAGTAGAACACACAGACATTGGTCTGATCTCGTGGTCAGACCACGCGCCTATCACATTGTCACTTAGAGAACAATTCCCCAACAAAGGAAGGGGCAGCTGGAAACTCAATGAGCAACTATTAACCGATCCGGAGGTAACCAAACAGATAGAACAAGAACTGAAACATTATTTTCAGGAGAATAAATCTCCGGACTCACCCCTAACCCAAATATGGCTAGCACACAAAGCCTACATACGGGGTTGCTTCATAAAACACGCTAGCTATGCAAAAAAACAGCGCCTTGAAAAATACACCTCTATACTTTCTGAGCTAGCCACATTAACACACGCTAACAAGCACACACCAACAGCGTCCACACACACTAGGTTACTACTCTTACAAACACAACTAAGAGACATAGAACTAGCCAAAACCACATTCCTCACGCGCAGGCTCAAACATAAGTATTTCGCTGCCGGCAATTGTGCAGGAGCAAAATTAGCAGCACAATTGAAACAGAGAACATCAACCTCCAGAATTGCCTCCCTCAAGGGACCAGGGGGTGCCAAGATATTAGACCCACAAGGGATCGTAGATGAGTTTGCTCACTATTATGAAAAACTATATAATCTAAAGAATGACCCACAGACGATATGCCCCACAAAGTCCGATATAGATGCCTTCCTGTCGGAAGTCAACCTCCCGACCCTATCGCCAACTGACACAGATGGTCTGCGCAGCCCTTTCACAACGAAAGAGGTAGCGTTAGTGATCTCCTCACTCCCACAGCATAAATCCCCGGGCCCTGATGGACTACCCAATAAATACTACCGCACATACACTAGTTCCTTGTCACAGCCCCTCACAGAACTGTTTAACCATTGCATGAGAGAGGGCTCCTTACCGGCGGAGATGCTACTGGCCCATGTTTCCACTCTACCCAAGCCAGGCAAATCCACGGACCAGTGTAAGAATTTCAGGCCCATTTCGCTGCTAAACAGCGACGCAAAAATCTATGCAAAGCTATTTAGTGACAGATTAGCTCCACTCATACATAAACTAGTACACAATGACCAATCAGGGTTCGTGAGAGGCCGGCAGGGCTCTGATAATTCCAGGAAGGTACTGAATATGGTGGAGGGGATGGCAAAAGGGAAACTCGGAGGCCTTTTTCTGGCGCTGGACGCCGAAAAGGCCTTTGACAGGCTGAGTTGGCAGTACATGACGAGAGTACTACAAACATACAACTTCCCCGAAGAAATTGTCAAGGGCATACTGGCGCTCTACGCGCAACCCAGTGCTAGGGTCTCACATAGTGGGTTCCTCTCTAGAACCTTCCACATTACAAACGGGACACGGCAAGGATGCCCGCTATCTCCCTTGCTCTACATCCTTTCTTTAGAACCCCTGGCCCAAAAAATACGAGCACATAAAGACATAACCGGCATCTCCCTGAGGGAAACAGAGTATTGTTTAGCCCTATTTGCAGATGATATCTTTGTGGCATTGTCGAACCCAGAGAGCTCCCTACCCCCATTGTTAACACTCTTGAAGGATTGTGGTAAAATCTCATATTACCGCCTGAATCAAGAAAAAACGCAGGCCCTACCTATAAATTTACCAAGGCTACTTGTGGAAACCTTAAAGACCACATACGAACTCGATTGGCGGACGTCATCCCTAACATATTTAGGGGTAAAAATCGCCACCTCCATTGACAACATAATAAAACTTAACTTTAAACCTCTCATACAAATATGCAAAACTGAGATACTTAAATGGAAGACTGCGAACCTTTCATGGCTAGGGCGAGTAAATGCATACAAAATGATGCTACTGCCGAGACTGCTGTACAAGTTCAGAATGCTCACTATAGCTGTCCCGGCAGCAATACACAGGTCATTGCAAACGATCTGCAGCACATACATCTGGGGGGGAAAAAGACCTAGGCTGCCTCTACACCTCCTACAAAAAACAGCACACACAGGCGGCATTGGTTTACCTAACATAGGCCTCTATTACAAAGCCTCCCTGCTGGCTACCTGTATACAACTACATGCCCCAAGGGGCACGACTCAGTGGGTAGATAGGGAACACGATCAGCTTACATACCCCACACTGCTCAACCACATATGGACACCTAAGGCATTAAGGGGACCCCACACACAACTCTACCCTACCACAGCAGCAACGATCAAAGTGTGGGATGAATTCATGACATCCCTAGGTTGGAAGAAGCACTTCCACCCCGAAGCCCCCCTAAAAGCACTTAGCATAGTGAACCCCACGATCCCCCTGTCCAGGTGGACACAGCTGGGTATATCCCAGATTCAACAGCTGTGCAAAGGGCAAACCATAATGGACTTCCCAGACATGAAAAGCAGATGGGGGGTGCCGGATAGAGACATCTTTCCGTATCTGCAGCTAAAACACACTATTACCTCACATGTACAAACCTCTCCATCTACATTATCAACACACACGCTAGCTGCGAGACTAATACCCAGTCGATGCTGGACAGCCCCGCAGAAACCCAAGACTCTTTCCCTGTGTTATAGAGCCTGGCTAGAGTTAGCACCCCATAAGCCAATAACATGTAAACTTCACTGGGAGGCAGAGGCAGAAACTGAGCTCACTGAGGATGACTGGTTACTGGCCTTAAACGGCCTCAAAAAATGGACCCAATGCTACTCCCATATAGAGGCGCACCGAAAGCTGCTCTATAGATGGTATATGACCCCCAATAGGCTGCATAGGATATACCCTGCAGTGCCAGCCGAATGCTGGAGGTGTAATACGGAAATAGGCACGCTACCACACATCTGGTGGCACTGTAGCGGCATACAGCCGCTGTGGAGGGATGTTAAGGATATAATAGACGCCCTGGGAATTAAAGACTTCCCCCTAAACGTTAAGTCCTGTCTACTTCTACTGTTCCCCCAAGAAACACTCGAGAACCAAAAACAACTGCTTTTACTAATCTTAATGGCAGCACGCAACCTGATAGCGCTCAATTGGAAAAAACACAGTTGCCCATCCACACAACAACTGAAAGACAAAATACAACAGTTTTACATATATGAGAAAATGTCCACAGGCACCACTACAGCCACCGTAAAATTTAGAGAAACATGGGAGAGCTGGGAGACATGGTACGAAAAAGGGAATTGTCTGAGATAAGCAAAACAGCATAGAAGAGGGGAGTACTATTCAACCAGGCTAGAACCAAGTGCGGAGTAGCATACCACTTCCGTGTGGAAAGAAGTAAAAAGAAATGTCAACTACGTTATTTATTGATCTTACCTGCACACCTGTCTTGTGTATTCCGTTGTTATGTTCGACAAAATATCCATCCCCGGCTGTTCCAGGGGGTGCTATAGGAATTCACTGTACCACAGAATGTATGTTTTATGAGCTGTGACTATGTACTGAATTCATAATTGTGAAAAATTCAATAAAATACAATTGAGAAAAAAAAAAAGAGATATTAGGCTACCAACAGATGATAAGGCTAACATCTCGAACTGCTAAACGCAATTCACACCATCACGGTTTCCTCAACAATATTCTGATAGATTTATTTGGACATTGTATCAAGAATCTTATGTAATGTAAACAGCATCCAGAACAGGAGCTTTTATTTTGTCTTACAAGCACTACCCCTTACAGACTGAATGTAAGGAAAAATGTGCCCGGAAGGTACACACATGGCATTGTATAAAATGATTCTGTTATGAATTGGTTCTAGCTGAAAAATCTTCTACCTACTTTGAGTTAATCTCCCCTCTTTCTAGGTACCCGATGTGCTACGGATTTTGCTGAAGTTCCATCTATCCTTATGGAATACTTTGCAAGTGACTACCGAGTAGTAAACCAATTTGCACGGCATTACCAGACTGGACAGGTGAGCGCAGACAGCTGAGTCTACATTCTAGCTCTTTGTGCTTTTTTTTACATCTAGGATTTTTGAGATTTGCAGAATAAAAGGAAAGAGATGGTTTTTTTTCTATAAAGTGCATCACCAACAAAAACAGCCATAGTGAAAATAAGAGAAAATGTTATTTATAATGGAGTACTGTTCAAGGTTCGAAAAGCGTTTTGTTTTGTGATTTGTCCTAATATTACTCTTATTTATTTTGTTGGTGATGCATTTTATGGAAATGTTTAATCATACATTAAGATTCAATGTTTTCCTTTATCTGCTGCTTGCAGTTAAAGGGATACTATAGCCACCTTAAAAACTTTTAAAGTAAGTTAACATCTGATTGAATATTAAACCAATTTTATGTCATTCACAACCAGGGGAGGTGCGACTAGGACTGTATAAACAGAAACAAAAGTGGTTTATATCACGACTTCAGAGTCGTGATATAAACTGTTTCATTAAGTTAAAGTTGTTTTGGTGACTATAGTGTTTCTTTAAGTAGACTGTATTGTAATCCCTGTTATATCTGTAGATGTGCATAGCTTTTATAGTAGTGGCTCTAGTGCAAAGTTAAAAATAAGAGGGGATGGGGGACATCCGTGTCTTATTTCCCTTGGTAGTAGTGAAGGCGTCTGATTTAAAATAAATTGAAAAAAATAATAATTCTTAGTAAGGTGTACATGCTGAATTGAGATGTATATAATGTGGAGATGGTAGCTTTAAATTTTGAGTGTAAGTCAAATTTAAGTAGTGTGGCCAACGTTACAGTTCAGTCAGTCTAATGCCTTTTAGTTATCCAACACTGGTTGAAGAAGAGCGGTATTATGGGAGTTGCCCATGTCTGCTAGATTTCTAAAATGTTGGATATTGTTTGAGGCCCGTCTGTAAAGTATGAATCCTGATTGTATCCATAGCAAGTATGGTAGTCTTTACTGCCAGCACATAATATCAGAATGTCAAATATTCACTGGCAAACTAGAGAAGTACTTGCTGGGGGAATATTTGTGGCTGAGATCAGGAAAGTCTCCTGTAAGAGACTTCTCCTGATCTCTGTTGTCCTTCAAACCTGACTTGATGCTTAAAGGTGGGAAGGGGCCAAAGGTTTTAAGAGCAATAAATATAAAAAACAGAGATGAAATTTAATGCATTAAGTTGTGTGCCATGACAGGTACAATTTAGTATACTGCGATAATCTTCAATCATTAGGTTTATTTTATAGACTGCCAAAGGTGCCCCAACATACTACTCCATTCAGGCAAGGTATCAGAACTTAAAGTTTCTGTTACAAAACTAAATATTTTTTTTTTTTTTATTACTATTATTAAAGTAGAGCAGTCATCAGGTATTGTGCATGTGCTATCATTAAATCATTTTAAAAACTGCATGTTTTATATTCATTATTATTTCAAACCATTCCTAGCTAACCATTTCTTTGCCTTGGGCATGTTAGGCACATAACATTACCAGGGAGTTTGCAGAATAACTTCCTCTTTCCTGCACAGTAGAAAGTGGTGTGGCACCCTGCAAGTCAGTTTCTGATTGGGTGCTGACCGATTGTTTTCGGCAGCCCTGTATTTAATAGGTCACTGTTTTAGTGTTTTAAAATTGACATGCCATTCGAAGATGGCCACCTGCACAGGAAACACTGTTTGATCTTCATGTGATTATCACAGAACAAATCCTGCTTTATCTTGGCTAGCTGATGTGAATGCCAATTTTTATTTTATTTATTGAGCCATTAAAATGTCAAAATATATTTATCCAGCACATGTGAAACTGCATTAGTAATTTTGCTATCTTTCTGCCTTTATAACATACAAAATAAAAACCATTTAACCAGAAAGTATGCATTTATCCAAGGTAATTTGCATACTGTTTTTATTTTAATTTTTTTTTTTTTATATCAGAAGCCATACACAACTTTTTGGTTTTCTGAGGATTTCTGCATTTATCAAGTTTTCACTTTGCAAAATGTATTGTAAAAAAAATAAAAAAAACATTTTAGACTTTTATGTTTTCTTGTAAAAGGCCATCTTCTAACAAATGTTTTGTATAAAATAGTCTAGTTTTAGTAATCAAAGTGTTACAAAACATGGCTTGACACGCGTCTGCCAAAAGCAACATGGTTCACAGATAAAAACAAAGATGTTTTGAAAGCTTGACCAACACGAGCACAATAGGCAACTGTACTTCCAGATCCTTCCTAGAATTTGCATCTGATGTCATGCCCAGACTGGGAAATGGATGATTAGATGAGTTAAATTTAATTAAATTATTTCTCTGTCTATGGGCTGGTACAAAAGAGAACACTCATAACAGAAATGCAAACCGATCCTAAATTTTATCTTTGCACACATAAAACTTGATTAAAAACAAGCAGTTTGGAAATGGATTTGCTTGCGCTTTGTTCACTATAGGTACTATTTATATTCTTTAGAACATCAGAATTCCATGAACAAAGGCATCGTACATGGTCATACCAAATATCAAAGCCAGTAGTGTACCCGCATCTGTGGAGACAATCAATTTTCCTTTACCTAATATTAAAGCACTTTTATTATCTGTTTCGAGCATGGCAGTGGATAGAGTTAGTCTCTTTGAATTCACTTCCTGTCGATGGTGTAGCCTTGCCAAGTATTACAGAGAGAAGCTTTGATCCTGTCCCTTTGTGCAAGACAATCTAATAATGGGCTTCTGATTGAATAAAAGTGTTTGCTTTATCATAACTCGATAGAAAGGAACTGTTCAGTCTTTTATCAGAGGACCTCTGTCTACGAATGCCAGACTGCCCTTCTCTTTGAAGATTTCTTTAACAGACCCTGTTTTATCTGTATCTGGGCATAGAAAATGCCTCTCTAAATGACCAGTCACTCTGGATTTGATCAGAGTCTAAAATAGAGCCCTGACAGACCCGAGGACTGGCATTACAGCGATTCGTGTAGTAATGTATGATAAGCAATACAGGTTCTTCACCACCAGCAGTCTGGGTTTTTGGTTCCAGAGAGAGAGTCCAGGTTTTTATTAAACTGCTCAACAGAAAACTGCCGGATGGCACCCAAAGATCTTGCACTGTAACCACTACAATAAGATGTGGTTGTGAAACTTAGACCGTCCCTTTTAACTATTTTTCATTCTGCCATATTTTATACATTTTATATTGTCACAAATTAATATTGGTCAGTATTTGACAGGTACACTTTAGTGACTTTCGAATACTTATACATACTGCCAGTTGAAATCCTTGTTTAGTGAACACTCAGACATATCGCCCTTCTTTCACCCTCCCAAATGGTCACAGTGGACCCAGTCGGTATTGGTTTTACTGGGGTCTGATATTCTTTGTAGAACAATTGTGCATTTTATGGAGAGATTTTAACTTTCCTTTTCTGCTTTCCCTTTCATCATTTAGACTTTGTCAAAACCTATGGTTTCCCGACTATGTGAATCTAAAAAGGTTGCAGCAGCATCAGACATGCAGCTTCAGGTGAGTGTCTCTTAATGTCTACTCAACGCTGTAACACCTCTATAATGATCCAAATTATAAATGCCTAATTGGAAGCACTCGTAGTTTTATTACATTACCATAGTCTGGTCTCTTGGGAAATACACCAATATCTTGTATTGCTCAACGCTCTCTTTTGACCATGCGATTACATTACAAGGTATGGAATGGATGCCACCAATCCATGTCACCTTTCCGACTCTTCACACCACCATTGGGCATGCTCACATAAGCATTGTGGTTTGTGCATGTTTAATATGCAGCTGGGCTGTAAAAAAACTCCTGCATTGCTTCTATTGTTTAGGCTTGGATAAGGAGGTAATATGTAAATTTATCTATTGCTTACACAGTCACCAAGCCAGTGTAGAGATAGGAGATAGGTTCACATATGTAACTACAGAATGTGTGCTCTATGATTTACTGTATCTTTCTGTTCTTTTTTTTATTTTTTTATATGTGCCTTTTTACTTGGTGTTTAATAAGCTCCCATGTGTGATGTACAAGACATGTGCCTTACAACATTTTATTAACTAGCACAACTGTTTTGTTTTCCCAAGAGATATGAACGGCAAGAGCACCTCTCGCCATTCTGTTAGGGCAGTTGTCTGGTTAAGGAATGTAAGAGGGCATAGTGCAACTGACGAGATTGGAGACATTGGGCTGGTTTAATGTTCTTATTACGTGGTTCTGTGCTTTGAGGTTTTTTTGTTTGAAAAGACAATTTTTATAAAAAAAAAAAATTTCCCCTGGTAGAGTAATATTTTATGCTCTACAGGTACATTTGGTAGCCTAACTTTTTGTCTTTTTTTTTATTTTTTTTTAAGGTTTTTTACTCCATTTTGGATCAGATCTACCACGGAAAACATCCACTCAAAGGTTCAACAACAGATATTTTAAAGGAAACCCAGGAAGAGTTTTATGGGTTACCATATGTACCGCAAACCGTAAGTATAGCTTTGTGTATCATTTTAAGGGTTTAGATAATATTGAGTTATAATATACACACATGATAGTGCTACTTGATATAGAAGCTAAATCCATTGGTTAAAATAATTTACAAACTGTGGTAGCAAAATAGATTACAGTAAATGGGTCAGTTGTTGCTTTGTATACCTACCCTGCCGCATTTCATACGGATATAAGTGCCTTTAGGTGGTGATGTAGTAGGTTAAATTACTGAAATACTTTTGCACAGGTTCTGTAGATATACTGATTATCGAGAATTTTTATCATTATTTGGAAATCCCAATTTTATGTCAAATTATTTCATGTTTGAAGTTTTCTTAAATTTAGGAATTCCAGGCGTCACACTTTATTCAGCAATTCCAGATGTATCACACTTTTCTGTTTGTTGAATAAATCCCATAGCTGTTTGTTTCTATTTATTTGTCCTCCTTTGTTACGGTGAGCAGGGTCTGTCCTGACTTACTGTTTATCACTTGGAGTAATTTGCTCAGAACCAAAAGTACCTCCGAAAAAAAAAAAAAAGATTCGGAAAAATAGTATATATAATGCATTGAAAAGTTGATGTTGATCTCATCTCAATTTCTCTTTGTTATCGGCCCCCCATGTGATGCTCAGGAGATTTATACAGACAGAATATGTCTGCCACATTTCCTGAGAATGTTCAGTCACATTGCCATGAATGCTCAAACTTTGGTGGGTGCTACAGATGGTTGTCATCTATAATACTCATCTTGTATAAATGAGTTAATCTAGGTGTTGCATGTTATCCACATTACTATGTGGATGAACCTTACTGTTTGTGTTACATTACTTTGTGCCTAAAGGGACACTATAGGGTTAGAAATACAAACGTATTCCTGACCCTATTGTGTTAAAAACACTATTTAGGTGGCCAGCCCCTCTTAAATAGGGTTAAATCATACCTTTATTACAGCGCGGGTCCCTTGATGCTGACTCCACCACCTATCCCCTTCCTTGGCTCAGATTATCAGAATTGACTGTCTCAGCCAATCCAATGCATTACTATGTGTAAGCATTGGATTGGCTGAGATTGTTAATTCTGATTATCTCAGTCAAGGAGGCAGGGTAGGGGCCTGAGCTAAACGCTGTGATGATCAATTGGCATCTCCTCATAGTGATGCACTGAATCAATGCATCTTTATGAGGAATGTTCATAATGTCTGGGAGACCCCAGACATTAAGCTGTAGTTGTTCTGGTGACTAAAGTGTCTCTTTAATAGAACACTCCAAGCACTAGATGCAGCAGTACAGCTCACTGTAGTGGTTATGGTGCCAGGAGTGCCCTTCTAAGTAGTCAAACCATATGACTTCTTACCGGGCCACTACTAGCACTTGATAGCCAGAAGCTGCTAAGCATTAGCTTGTTGGCTGAGAGTGATCATTGTTAAGGGAACACTATATTGTTACAAACCTAAACTTCAGTGAAGCCTATTTAAATTGTTTATCCCCTGTGATTCCAGTGCTTCTCTATGGAAGCTGTGATTTTTTTGTGCCCTAGCATTAATCAATCAGGAAGAGCACCCTTCCATGTTGTCAAATAGCTGGGGAGAGTGCTCCATAGCTGGTTAAAGAGGCACTCCACTGCCCACAGGCAAAAAAACAATAATCACAGCTTAGTAGATATACCCCAATGAATACATGCGTTAAAAGAGCTTGCAAAGGCTGCAGATCTTATGAACTGCAGCCTTAGCAAGCCCTCCCTTTTTCCTCATTGAGAACCCTCGGATTTGGTGCATACTCATGCGCAACCACATGTCTAGTCTGAAGTCTGCAGCCTGTCTGAAGCCCGTGAGGGGGAGGCAGGCACGCTCAAATAGAGGTATTCCTGCCACTTCTGTTAGCTCAGGAGCGCTAACGAAAGGAGGCAGCAAACCTCCCTGGGTGTTTGATTGACAGCCAGGGGGGTGTTCCCTAGCAAATTTATAAAAGTGCAGATTTCTCATAGAAATCAGCACTTTTATAAACTGGGGTTAACCATGTTACTTTTACCCATAAAGCACTTCAGCAAGCTGTATATTGTAACTATAGAAAGCTCCAGAGTTATCCTTATCCTTATTATAGCTATGCTCGTTCTGTTCTTTGTGGATAATAAATTCTAAGCAAAGAAATTTAAGTTTGTATTTTAAGATTTTGTTGTTCCGTTAATGAAGCTAAAAGGCAAAAATAACTGAATGGTGTTATTTTTAACCTTTTCTTTATTTTAATCTATTTAATGATGTATAGTTTATTAGGTTCATGGAACCCTACATGCCTTACTTATGTAAATCATGCTTTCTTCACTTCTGCTGCTGTATTTTCATAGGCGAGTATCAGCAAAAAGCATTCAGGAGCCTCTGGTTGTGATCTACAGGAGTCTCCTCTTAAAGGGATTCTGTAGTGTTAGGAATAAAAATCTGCCTGGTGGTATCCAGTAGAGGCTGTCTTAGTGCTGCAATATAAACATTGCTGATTCTCAAAAAGGACTAAGGGGGACAGGAACACTGCACCCATACCACTTCAATGAGCTGAAGTGGTCCTGGTGCCTATATGCTCCCTTTAAACTCTGAGCTAGAGGGGAAGGTGCAAACTTTGTAGTTATAAGTAACAATATGGAAGTAGATTGCGGCGGGGGCCTCCTTTTGTCATAACTTGTGCTCTAGCCATTAGTAGTTACAATGCTTTGACTGCCCCTTCACTAGCCTATATTGAACGTACCATGTATAAAGCACATATTGCAATAACATATGGCTCGTGTCTAAAATGACGTAAGTGGTTAATTGGCTGCTAAATTCCTATTCTCTTCCCCCAAACTAAATACATTCTAAATATTTACATTACCTGCCATGCTAAATATATTGATGACATTATAAAGAAAACATTGACATGTTGTGAATTGAACCTTTAATCTTTTGTTTTACACTCTTAACAAAATGTAAATTGTCTCTTAGCTGGTTTATTTTACTGTCTCAAACAAACTCATTTTTAGTCTGAGCCCTCTGAACCACTTATTTGATTTATAGATTCTCAGATTACTGTGTTGGAATTCATTCATTTTTTTTTTTACATTTTTTTTTAATGTCTGCTAAACATTTGAAGCCATCAAAATCCTAGCCTCTGCAATATAGAATCTAGTAAAGCAGGATATTTCTCATATTTTCACAGTTCTAAAAAAAACAAAAAAACTTGCTAAATAAACATAATTAAAAGCTATTCTTTAATCAGCCATGTAGGCCTCATTGTATGTTTTTTTTACCACCATGCTACTCCCATACATCACGTGCACAGCTTTTCATGCATCTTCTATACTGCGTCATGCATACATCACCAATCAATCACAATAATTTATAAATTGGCTTAACCAGGCTATGGGGTGCCACCATTACCTGTTTTTTGGGGCAGGGCCAGTTCCCTTTTATTAAGATTAGTATTATTATTATTATTGGTATTTATATAGCGCCAACTAATTCCGCAGCGCTTTTTTCAATGCAAGATGTATCTGCTCTCCTCATTCACCCATCGCTAGGTCTTTTTGGTATATTTTGGGGTTCCCAAAATGTAACCCACAAACGGTTTACAACCAACAAGGCTTTTTATATTTACCTCTGCACCATTTGAAAAACATTATGATTGTAATATTTTACTTCAGTTATTTCAATAGTGTAATATAGCCTTCCTCCCTTATCATTCTGGACAGCACTGCCTGTTTTAAGTAGCCTATTATGCACTTTACAGCACTGCGGAATATGGTGGCCCTTTTTAAATAATACCAGTAGTTCACTCTTATTTTGAAAATTATTTTTTCAGTTTTCTTTCCGTCCATGGCAAAATGCTGGATTTATTTACACTACAAGGCTTACAAACTCAGCAAAATTGCCTTTTTATTTACAAAAAATTAATTTAACAATATATTGTCTAATGTAACTTACTTTTCCAGTTGTTCAAGTGTAGCAGTTACAGAAAATAGTTTAATAAACAGATTTAAAAAAAAGCATCCACATATGAGTTGTTTAGGCAATGGAGTACTGAGTGGAATATGGAAGTGGACCTCTCGCTTAAGAGAACAGTTACTATTTTAATATTTAGATATGATTTTAAACTTACTTTACCACTGCCTCCTGAAAAATCAGTTTACCAGTCATTTGATTCTAATTGCATCTCATATGCTTCCTGAACTAAACCATGAAATGAGTCCTTATTGAAGTGAATGCTAATTTAGGGCAAAAATAGTCCAAAATGTATGGATGACAACTTGACAATCTGAGGTATATTTTGTGTTGGTGAAATTGCCAGCAAATGTAATGCTTCTTCAGAAACGTTTAACCTGGCAATTGCCTCGTCAACCTTCAGGATATTTTCTGGAAATGGACAAAGAGGCTGCCGAAGCTCTGACAGGTGCCAGAGGAACCCTGTTAAAGCATCTGCGAAAACTATGGAAAGCAGAAATTCATTTTGGAGGGTTATTCACTAAAGTTTTTTTTAAACTCTGTTCATTAAAGAGTCCTGTTTGTTCTGTTTCTTCAAATAGAGAATTGCTATGTATGCTTTCCCCCGAACATCAACTAGTAATCTCTTTCAAATGAGTAGTACATCTGAACATACTATAGTGGATGTTAGTCTTTATTGTGCTACGCATGCACAGTCACTGTAAAAAGGGAAACTCTGAGCCCTTGCAGTACTTCTCAGATTCCAAAGATTCAAGGAACACCATAACTTTATGAATACACAGTTTACATTGAGCCAGAGCATAACTGTAGGGAGCATTCAGCAGCTCCATGCAGAGCGTGGATCCTGCAATGATTGCAAGACCTCGTCCAGGAAGTCCCACTTGGGGCTGTCCGAGTGACAGCCGCTAGAGGTGGCCTTAGGGAGCAGTTGCCTTTTCTCAGCGGAGACAGAAAATTTGCCCCAGGACCAGTACATTGAGCTATAGTGGTTCTGGTAACTATAGGGCCCTATTAAATGTCACTGTGACAGGCCAGTGTTATGTTTGCGACCTGTCCTACAAATCAAATATTTGTACTTTTATTAAGTATATTCTATTATCAGTGTGAGTTACTAGTAGTAATAGCAGCTAGTAAGAAGCCCCTTTCTATTTACACATTGTATTAAATGCAGAAAAGAAACTAATAAATGCTAATGAGGCTTGTGTGCATAAAGGTTTAATCTTAGGCTCTTGCTTATAAAAACAGCCTCTGGCCATAGCATGGAAATAACTGTTATTTCGATCCAAAAGTGCTTTACTTTTAGTGTTTTTGAGCTGAGAGTGTCAGTTTTATCAGGGTGATGACAGCCCGGATTATGTTGCCAAGTGTGGAATGTATTGTACTTGTTACCTTTTCTAAACGTATATATAGCAAAGTTTACAACATAGTGTTTTCATATGATTTTCTTCTCCTTCAATCTTCTGCCTTGTTCCCATAGTAAGGGTTAAAGGGCATCTGTCATGAAATAATGAATGCAGGTAACCCATCATAGAGAACAAAATACCATTTTATATATGCAGTACTAGGAAATCTGCATTATTACATACATTTTATTACATTTATTTTTAAAAGCATATATATCCACATCATATGGGATAGCTATGTAATTGCTATTAATTTAAAGTTCTACACAATTTATAACTTAACTGTATATCTGCTTTAAAATATATTGTGACTTTGATGGGCTATTATCCACTACAAACAAACTGAACCTCAGCTGCGCTATGGGAGACGAACCTACAGTAAACGCAACTTACATCGCACTAGAATTAGTTTAACCCCTTAAGGACACATGATGGAAATATTCGTATTGTTAACAATAACCCACTTCCACACCTCAGGCGGCAGTCTGTAAATTTCTTCCATGATGTCACAGAAAGGTGTTAAATGGAATTTCTTGTGACAAGTTAATCAGACCAGGATTGATAGTATGTTGAGAGAAAGGAGCCATTTTTAATAGTTACAGGAGTGATCAGTCATGCTTCTTGGTTATATTTTAGCTACTTAATACCAAAGACAGACAGCAACTTAAAATGCAGATCACCTGTTACCATACCCTATAGCCCACCCGGAGAGCTCGGTTATAGAGGAGAGCTCAGCTGAAGCATACAGCATTGCAAATGAAGCAAAAATGGGGGAAAAAACATGTAACTCCCATAGATCCACATGTGATACTTATTTTGTAATATTTCTTTAATTGGAACTCAACTGCAGAATTTTCTGATTGTAGGAACAATAAGTTTCACCTCCTTTTATATTGAAGTGAAACAATGGTGACTGTATCTTTAAATACACATGCAGGGAAAAATGCAATGCTAATTCCAATTTGATTAAGATGGAATGAGAAATTTATTAATGAAGCTGGACAGGCTTGCAGTTTGAATAAATTGACATTTGCAGGAAGAATTAGCCTTAGTATCAATCCTTATTAACAAGAGAGAGTTTGGTGAAATTTAAATAGTGTATAAATTAATATGAATTGGTTTCTTTGGCAAAAGATATACTTAACTTAGAGGCAGTTTCTGGCACTGGAAGGGTTAATTCACCCAATGGAGGAGAAATTACGAGTCTCTATTAACAAGCTGAAAATTAGGAGTGGAGAGTGAGGAAGTCCGTTTTTACAAGCCGAGGTCTGGGAGAGGAGAAGGTAGAATTCCGTTTTACAAACCGAGGTCGAGAAGTGGAGAAGGTGGAAATCCGTTTACAAGCCGAGGTCGGGAGAGGAGACGGTAGAAATCCGTTTACAAGCCGAGGTCGAGAAGTGGAGAAGGTAGAAATCCGTTTACAAGCCGAGGTCGGGAATTGGAGCCGGTAGCATCAAGTAGAGCAGCTGATCTCAATGCAGCACCTGAGTGAATAATCCAGCCCTTTGAATCTGGCGCGGTCTTCCTAAGTATCGTGGAAGGACCGCGTCAGAAAAAAGGGGCGGGGCTAAGCACCGTGAACCCGGAAGTGGGTCCCGGCGGCAGCATGAATGCTAGAGTATACCTGACACCACATAACAAACAGGCAGTCAGTGGGTACCAAAAAATGGAAAAAGAAGAACACTACTGACATCTGAGGGATAAGGGGCAGTCTTATTATAATTGCAGCAATTATTGCAAAGGCTTTTGCTATTTTATTATTTGTAAAATGCAACAAATCCTGCATTTCTGTACAATTGGTGAACTTGGTGAACAGATGAACAATTGGTGAACAGATAAGTATTTGTAACCGGATAAGCAGATGAGTTGGACAAGGCGGTTGAGGACCCTTCTCAAATGAGCTGTTGTTTTATGACATGATAATGGACAATCAATATGAACTCCGGTATTTGATATGTCAAAGATTCAAACTGTTACTGCTTCTTAAACAAAATACAAATTGTTGTGTTTTTATTTGCTGTGTGTCCTATTTATGGTTAATTGAGGTTAAGAATGCCTGATTTTCTTTGAGGTTTTATCTTTAAGCTTTAAGAGGTTTTTCTTGATGTTGGTAGGTGTGCTTACACTTTAAACCTCTATTTTAGTGGGCAGATTTATTTATTTTTTGAAAAATCTGTGATAGGAAAGATAGCTCCAGCAGTATGACGGTATACACCCTACAGTGCATACTTGAAAACAAGGCTGCATTAAAAAAATTATTTAACTCCCAATTGGCAGAGAATTGAGCATTGGGACTATAGGGGCATAATAACACTGCTTCATTAAGCTAAAAATTTAATCGTGACTACAGTGTCCCTTTTAAAGGCTGAATTTGATTGACTTCAGCTTTATTTCTAAACTATATTATGCAACGTGTAAAACAGCAAGGTAATGTGGACAGAATCTTGGATGTAGGAGTCATTAAACAAACATGTCAAAGTGGTATAAGCACATTCTCCTTTTATCCATTCACATTGTATATTTAATTTTACTGATATTTTCATTTTTGTTTGAACTGCATAACCTTTTAATAAGTCTTACGTTCTTGGTGGTTGTTAAATAGCCCGGGATATGACGTGAATGCCACTGATTTAAGGAACAGATGTAAAGCAGACATTTCTTGATAATGTCATCCAGTTAAATAGAGGAGTCATCTAAAAGCAAAATCTATAGCAAACATATGTCAATAACCTGCTTTAAAAATAAAAATCTATGTGTGCAAAACACCGAACATCATCTGAGCACAAAGGGATCCTCTAGTGATACCTTTCCAAGTTGATTCTCCTTCGTCTGAATTTATTTGTCCTGCCTTATTAGGTTGCACAGTATGGCAGCCACTTCACATTCAAAATATTTATACATATTCCACTTAAACTGGTAAGCAGAAAGAAAGAATTGGTAGTAAATGTGGGATGCATAGTTTGCATGTGGAGTATTCGTTATTATATGGTGGTTGTGAAGGAATAGCCCCATCACTTGTTTCGGCTGATTTAGTGGATTTATATTTGTTTTATTTGGTTTGTTTCCACTTGGTTCGGTTCCCGAACAAGGACCACCCCAGAACCTCATTAGAACTTGGAACATTAAGTATCCTGTACGAAAACCGCAAAGGTAACAATTAATAGAATGCTCCACTGGGTGGCTGCTGTTTCGTGAAACCAAACGCACGTGGTCGAGGCAATGAATGTCGGCCATCTTGAGTTTGGCGCATGGATGACGGACTATTTTGGGCTTCGCAATGGCAATTAAAAACCACTGAACCGGTCTGAGGGATTTTTAGATATGCTGATTACTCATATCAGGGTTATTTGGGGTGTTCCAAAATTGTTGTACTTTTCTGTACCTGGAGATAATTGAGTTTGTACAGTTCCTGACTCTATTATCTCTCAGGCACAGGGAAGGCGTTTACTGACTGTATAAATTTGATTACTGTGCTCTCATTAAACAGTTCTACTCCCAGCATTAAGCATTGGCTCATGTGTGGGGGGATATGCAATACTGGCGATATTTCACTCAGGATTATTGGTGCTGCTTCCTTTATTTGAGGAAAAGGGAATCCGTGGCGGAGATACTTTGGCAGTCCGCCACAGTGATTATATAGTATGTCCTATTCTGTATAAAATACATAGGTGTAAAAGTGCAATATAAACAAAAATGGACAAATGTGCACAGGACTATCTTTTTCAGCAGCATAATGTTACACTGGGGAAAGGAGATTCCCAAAATTCCAGCAGAATGGCAAAAATAAGTTTGTGTCTGCCCCCACACAATTGCAGGCACTAGATTAGGGGTAAAAAAAAACAATAAAATAACCCATATAACAATCACCTTCAACTCACTATTTCGACTTCGCTATGTTCATTCTCACAACAAAAATGTGCCAGTTTATCAAATAGCTTGTTCTTGCTATAGTGCTATTCAAACACGGTAGTAATCATGGCACAGCACCACAGAATGGTGTAAATGTTTATACCATGTCACTACTTTAATTTTATGTTCAAACTCTGAATGCCAATGCGGTCAGGACACTGCACGCAAGTTCGATCTCAAACAGATAGTAATCGTTTAGACATGTCTGCCTGGCTTATTAGGCTTTCTAAAACAAAATGTGCAAAATTTTCCATGCCACTGTATAACCTATTTATGTTTAAATATGTAGGTGCGCTGTTGTGGCATACGAATGTGCTTTGTACTCACCTGCACAACAAAAATAAAGAATTAAAAAAAAAAAAAGTGTGTTTTACAAAAGTGCTTTAGTGAAAATATAAAAACAGCAGCTCTATACACCTGTGTGGAATACGCTCTTTTCCACAATCTTCTATAAACACAAGGTATTAAAACCTACACCATGAGTGGAGCGTTGGGATAATTGTATAAGGGGTAGCTTACCCCACGTTATCTTGATGAAACCATAAACATAAGGTACATAAAAGAGAAAAAAAAGTACAATATAGTTCAGATGGTTATGAAATTTGAATAAACTTTAATCATTGGAACACTCACATTTAAAATAGCCTAAAAATATTGGCTCCGTAAACTGGCAGCTTCAAACCACTCCACTTAATATTCGCTCTGAGAAAGATAAAAGGGAGAGAGGCATCCAATGTGTAGTATATCAATTAAAAACACCATAGATTATAAAATCGGTATTGAGCTCACATTCTTCAGAGCCTTAAAGTCCTGGCTCTAAGGGTA
Organism: Pelobates cultripes; assembly: GCA_933207985.1. Classification (NCBI taxonomy): domain Eukaryota; kingdom Metazoa; phylum Chordata; class Amphibia; order Anura; family Pelobatidae; genus Pelobates; species Pelobates cultripes. The sequence goes on from OW240912.1 coordinate 378,777,067, forward strand.
ACCAGTATAATGCCTGTATTTATATTTCTTTGTACAAGTGTATACTTTACATTGTCTTTTTTATGTTTTACATTTATTTGTATAATACATTTTTGTAGTAGTCCATTGGAGCTTTCAGAATAGTCATTGGGGTGGTGCCATCCCCTTTATATTGGCACAATACTTGTTACCCTCAGAGTAAGGACTTTAAGGCTCTAAAGAAGGTGAGCTTAATACAAATTGTATAATTTAATTGATATACTACACATTAGATGCCTCTCTCCATTTTACCTTTCTCGGAGCGTATGTTAAGTGGAGTTGGTGTGATGTTGCCCTAAGAGCAGACAAGCCAGTTTACGGAGCCAATATGTATAAGCTTTTTAAATGTGAGCGTTCAAATTATTAAAATGTATCATTCAAATTCCATCAAATTTCATTACCATCTGCACTATATTGCACTAGTTTTTTTTCTATTTTATGTGCCCCTATGTTTAAGGTTTCATCAAGATAACGTGGGGTAAGCTACTCCTTATGCAATTATCACAGCGCTCCCCTAGATTAGGGATGCCCCAAAGGTAGATACCTAGATGTTTTAGAACTACAACTCCCATGGGGCGTTGTATGCCTTTAGATTGACAAAGCATCATGGAAGCTGTAGTTTTAAAACCTATGTGGATTTACCTTTTGGTCACTCCTGCACTAGATTATCTAATGCTTCAGGCTTTAATTGCAATTTGTTCAACTGCTTTATATTGCCTGAAGCAAACCCTCTCGCCATTTGGATCAAAGCATGTATATGTTAATATAAAATCGTGCTCATTAAAGTGACTACGCACCTGCTGTCTCAGAGTAGATTGACACAAGCGCCACCAATAAATACATGTTGAAACAGACTGTGGGCGTGACAGCCACAAATTGGACCGTGCTGTTTAGGTGTAACAACTCCATGTCCTGCTATTTCTAAAACTGAGACCCAATGGTGTGTATCCATAGGTAAATGCAAGTTTTGCCCAGGCACACCCTAATGTGGGGCCATATTGACCTCCCTGTCCCCTGCTTTGGGCCCTGTGGGTAATTTTCTTGGGTTTGGGTAAGTTCATGTTTTCTTTAGGAAAAATAAAAAAAATGATTCTCTGTATTCACCAAAACCATGCACTTTTCATTTCAAATTACTGGCAGAAGTTCAATACCTCTGCCCTACACTATGCTGTCTTGCTCTTTATTGTTGCTTGTCTCCAGCAAGTGTGGGATGCATGCATATCTCCCAACAAACATTTCTCTGTTGCAAACTTAACTTGTGATTACGTTTTGATGCAAAAACGACAACTACCATTTCTAAAACCTCGAGGTTTTGGTGTGATGATTTCCAGTCTCTGTTTCTATGTGAAATAAAGCATATATTGGTGATCTGTTTCTGAAACCTGTCCTCATTTACCGCTAGCAGGATTGGTTATAGGTTTTGTGAACAGCTGAGATAATTGCCGACTTAAAATAAATATACCAACACACTCACACACACTAAAAGCACTTAGGACTGTGACTCCCAAGTTGGGGGAGTGGCTTCAACAGATTCCAGGTGGGACATCTGAGGTTGCTGTCCAGAAGAGTGCAGTTCTAGGAACAGCTAAGATACTGCGCAGAACCCTCAAACTCCCAGGCCTCTGGCCCATAAAAAAATGCGTGGAAGCAATTGAGGTCACACACACACCCTTTGCAAGACCCGTTCTTTTTGCTACAGACTTTAAATCAGGCTGAACGTTATTACAAATAGGAACATGAGTGCATATTACATTTTATATTTTCCATAGAATTATGGCATAAAGTGTTTGAGCAAATTTGTTGCGTTTTAGATCCAATATGTTGGGAGATAGCTTGGAGGCATGTTACTCAACAGGTATGATGGCAATTGTGGGATGAATTAAGTCAATGAGTTTACTTTATATTTTTTAAGTGCATCTGTCACTGGGAAAATTACTTAAGGCCTCTTTTCTAAGATAGAAAAATGTATCTATGTGAAAATGTTTGTATATTTAATGTAGTGACCTCAGATGGCATTGCAGTAAATATGAGGGCCATTAGTGACTCCATGTGTCTGGCTGACACTGCAAACTTGAATGCCAAAAAATAAACCGATACGGTATTCAAACGCCCTTTTTTTATGTTTTTATACACACATGTTGCTGATATTGTGGCATTGCTGAGACTGACCAAAACCAGGCTGGTACTAGGCACTTATGTTATCTGATTTTGGCAGTTGTTTAAGGGGCAGTTAGTTATATCCCATTTCTATGTTTCCATCTGCACAAGTTATGTTCTAATTGTTTGTTTATTTCTCTGTTGCAGGCTTGGCACTTACGATTTAGCCATCTTGCAGGATATGGTGCCAAATATTACTCTTATCTGATGTCCAGAGCAGTTGCCTCCATGGTATGGAAGCAATGCTTCATGAAAAATCCATTCGACAGGTAAGTTAAAGGAGGAACTTTATTGGAAATCTCAACCCTTGCTCTTACACTAAGCACTTATTTATCTGAGCTGGGACCCTGATCGCCCTGTACAGATCAGCATGACCCCTTTTGTGTGTTTTGGGCCCTCTGCCAGTACAAGTACATGTAAAACTGTCAGTGCTGACACTTGGTGTTTATAAAGCCCTGCTATTGTTACAAGCTGTACCGGGGAGATGAGCCAGAGCTCATTCCTCTGTGAACCTCTGTAAATAAAGCATACTTCTAACATTGTTTGTTCTCAAAGACATTATCATAAACCCCTATCACAGAGGAATCTTGCTATTAAAATAATTTTGTCTGTTTACCTTACAGAAAAGTGTTCATCTAACTGGCATAAAATTATATAGCACTTTGCCCTTCAGTAACCTGAATTTTGTAATTCAATATATCCCTGTTAATTATTATTTGTAAAGCATCAACATTTATTTATTTATAAAATATTTTACCAGGAAGGATACATTGAAATTTCTCTTGTTTTCAAGTATGTCCTAGTCCAGAGAGCGTAGCAGGAACAGTTCTTATAAGAGTTAGTGATTATACTCAGGAGAGTATTGTGATATAGCAATCCCCAGAGTGAATGTAGTTCTCCAATCCCCCCAACATGAGCCAAGAATTCATGAAGCAGTCAATGAATCTCTCTTTAATGGGAGCCACACTTGGCCTTTTATGACAATCCCCAAGCAAGGGGTATGCCCACATGGACTTTGTTGGGGGACTCCAACACAAAGACACAGACCAATAAGAACAGTGATTAAATGCACAACATTCCCATAACAAACATACAATCCCTCCTCCCTGCCTGGGAGATAATTGAGTCAGATACTGTATTAACCCAATTATCTCCAGATAATTGGAGTACTTTTGGGGTTTTGTAAAAGACACATTTTACAAAACCCCAAAAGTACCCCCAAACACATTGTAGCCCCTGATAGCCCTGATCTGAGTGACCAACATATCCAAAAATCACCCAGATTAGTTCAGGGGTTCAGGAATTTCCAGGAAGTCACATTTTGACCAGGCGCACGCATGGTCCCGTGCCCAAAACCATTTCAGAGAATCAGGCTGTGCGGCCGGTCTACTTCGAGGATTCAAAATAACTTTAAAAAACTGAACGTAGCTGTTCGTGGATAAAGTCAGTGTATGTCTCTTGTTCGTGAGTTTATTCTTGCCAAACGGCGTTCGACTCCCGTTCGAATAGCCGAACCTCCATGGAAGGTAAAAGCTTAGCGGTGTTTGGGCCGTTGAGTGCCCGATTTGAGTTCCATGCACTCGACGACCAAACACTGCTGGATGCATTTGACTACACAAGATGGCTGCCACCACGTGTTCGAATGCCACTTCAAATGGCTTCAGGAGTTCGAAGTGCCGCTTTAAAAGTTTGAATGTTTCCTGTTAGAAGTCCCAGAGGCACAAACAGTGTTTTTAGACAAAGTCTACCACAGGGCCATAGTCACAGGGCAGGAGGCTGGCAAACAGGCCCCTCCAAAAGCCAATGGCAAAGTTACTTTCGTCACAAAAAGGTTCAGTGTCTGGCGCTGAAATGTTAGTGTGATTCTTGCTTAATGGGACATTATAGTCACCAAAATAACTTTAGTTTTCTAAAGCTGTTTCGGTGTACAGATTATGCCCCTGAAGTCTGACTAATCAATTCTCTGCCACTTAGGAGTTAAATCACTATTGTTTCTGTTTATGCAGTCCTAGCCACACCTCCCTAGACTGTGACTTACACAGCTTGCAGGGAAAAAAAAAAAGTTAGATTTTTCAATCAGATGTAACTTACTCGTTCTTAATTTTAGCTCCTGCTCTGTAAATTGAACTTTAATTACATACAGGAGGCTCCTGCAAGGTCTAGCAAGCTAATAGTGCAGGATACATGCTGTGCAATAAAGGAAGTTTAAACAGTAGATTTAAATTTACAGGAAGTGTTTAGGAAAGTTGTGCAAGTCACATCTAGGGTGGTGTGACTTGGGCTTCATAAATAAGTGATTTAATGCCTAATTGGGAGAGAATTGAGAAGTAAGACTGCAAGGGCATGATCTATATGCAGATACTGCTTTAATAAGCTAAAATTGGCCTAAAATGTAAATTCCAACAGCTTATTATTAAGTAGATATAAGAAAAGAGGATGGGTCAGGTTGTTAATTGAGTTTGGGGGGTAACACCTAACTATGAATATGAAAGCGAAAAGAAAGGGAGGATCGGAGGTGGAGACTGTCTCATACCACACGAACCTGACCTTTATAAATGGAAGAGCAACCCATAAATAATTTTTAAAAATAACATTTAATTTAATAAGTATAGAAAAAAAAAACAAGAATTGGGGCGGAGCCTGACTGCCAAGCAGACTGGACGTCTCCTAAACTTGGCAGAGCTATTAATCAAATTATTACAGGCAAGCAGCAGATCAATCGGCAAAACTGCTCTTATTGATTAGTGGGTGCGCTGGGGAATCGAGCGACACTAAACATGGGGCTTCCCTCAGCTGGATTGCCCGAGCTGTAAACTCAGTGGCCTACTAGCAGGGCTGGCGTCTGAGAGAAGGCCACTCTCCTAATGCTGTTTCCAGTTAATTGCATCTGACCGATGATCTCGCAGTTGTAGCCTCTAGTAACCACTCACTCAGACCGCGTGGTTACCAAGATGGCAGAGAGTAGCACCAGAAACACAGCCAAAACCCTGCAATGGCTGTATCAGGACTATAACGTTATTAGACACCGCATGCTTGGGCAGCTAGTGCCCACTTTGGGTATACGGTGACAGTCCCTAGACAATGTCTCTCAGCCTACTTCATGGGCCCTTAAGCTGAGGACCCTCTATTAAACCGCACCATGTTTCTATATTATGGCCCTAGCAGTTTAAGTTTCATTGCTACCTGATGTTTAGCATGTCTATTTTAGGTAAAAATTATCGCACAATGACAACCTACTGTATTTTTTAAGCAGCTCCTTTGCAGATTCTATACATTTACATATAAAAGGACCTTACGTGAATGCTACAGACAATGTGGTGGGGCACAATAGGCTTTTTATGAACAACTATAAATATTTTATGCGGTGTACCTTGTGTTATCACCAGCTTTAACCTCCTAAGGACCAGTAAATATTTGTCTGACAGCCTGGCTTTTAAAAACTAATTTTTTTAACATGGAATATTCTACATCAAGCATGTCAAACTCAAAAGCTAAGACGGGCCAAATAAACACGGTTTACGTTTATGTGGGCCGCAAAAAAAACAACCAATACTTCAGTTTCCATAGAAATATAGGTTTATTTAGAAAAGTACAGTATAAAAAAAGTTTCCTAACTGAAACTGGATGTCCTTGCGCTCGTAGGGCTTCAAAATAGATAAGGGCGAATTTATTTTAAGAAATGCATTTGCATATAAACGTTTCAGTCCAACTACCTTGACCTATTAAGAAATGGGACTGAATAGTGAATGTATGCTGTTGCACAGCTGTAAAAAACAAATAGTTTTCTTGTTGATTTTCAATTTCTATGAGTGTGTTCTTCACTTTGGCTGAGATCATCAAACTTGATTATCACAGCCAATCCAATGCTTTCCCATAGGAAGGCATTGGGAGGCTATTGTGCATGTGTGGGGAAAATCTGTACGGCCAATCAGAATCTCTGTGGGGAGCATTCAGGGCCTCCATGCAGACCCAATCTAACACACTGCCCCTCTTCCCACTCTAATACACTGCCCACAAATCCAACACACTGCCCCTCCTCCCTCCACTCATCCCCTCCACCATACACTGCCCCCTTCACCCAATCTAATACATTGCCCCTTAATCTAATACACTGCCCCTCATCCCTCCACTCTAATTGTAAAGACTGCCCCCATTCCCACCACTCTACTTTTATACGCTGCCTTCCATTTCCCCAATTTAACACACTGCCCCCTACCACACTAACACACTGGCCCCCGCCCTTCCCTAAATTAATACTCTGCACCCTCCCTCCCATTAATATACTGCCACCACTCCCCAATTTAATATACTGCCCCCCTCCCCCAGGTTTTTACACTGCCCCTTCCCTCTCTTAAATTAATACACTGCCCTCCCCCCCAATTTAACATACTGACCCCCCCACCACCACCACCACTCTGCACTGCCCTCCCCCCAATTTAACACACTGGTCCCCTCTCTCCCTCAAAGTAATACACTGGCACCCTCCCTCCCCCAAATTAATAGTGCCCTCTCCCACCCTCAAATTAATACACTGCCCTCCCTCAAATTAATACACTGCCCTCCCTCAAATTAATACACTGGGCCCCCCCTCCCTTCCCCAAATTAAGACAGTGCCCCCTCCTACCCTTAAGTCAATACAGTGCCCCCTCCTCCAAATTAATACACTGCCCTCCCTCAAATTAAGTGTCCTCTCCCACAAATTAATACAGTGCCCCCTCCCCCAAATGAAGTGTCCCCTCCATCCCCCAAATTAATACAGTGCCCTTACCCCCAAATTAATGCAGTGCCCCCTCCCTCAAATCAATACAGTGCCCCCTTCTTCCCTGTTGTCTGCTTGAAAGTCAGCGGGCTGTAATTAGGTAACTTTATAAAAGTGTCAATTTCTATTGAAATCGGCACTTTTTGCAAAATGAACTAAAGAGGACACACTCTTAACACACAAAGCTTTTCAGCAAGCTAAAATGCATTAGGGGTCTGGAGTGTACCTTTAAGGACCAGACTTTGCTAATTATTATTATTATTATTTATAAAGAGCCAACAAATTCCGCAACGCTGTACAATTGCATAGGTTCACTCTGATTCTTGATGAGTTTCATATTTATGAACTCTGAATGACAACCACTGAGCGCAAAGTTGTGTTGTGTATATTTTGCTCTCTCACCCTCTAAATCAAGGAGGTATGTTCGATTTTCTTGACCCACCGGCACTTGTAGTGTTAAGGATTATCCTAGCAGTGGACACTCTATCAAATTGCGTGAACTCTTTGGGGAATGTATCTTAAGCATCGGCAAAGATTTTGATATCAAATGTATCGAGCATCATTCAGCATTGTGTAATTTGAAAGGCTGGGTACATTTCTTTAGTCTTTGTGGAATGAAGGCATTCTTTGTGTCATAGTGGCAGGTCTGCTTTAGTCTGCATCCTTGTCTGTGCAGTAATGAAATATGAGCTCATCCCAACATCTTTTAATGAAAGGAGAAAATGCAGGTGATGGTAACCAGATCTATATTTTCCTTTAGGGTGATGGGAGAGCGTTATCGTCAGGAGATGCTGGCACATGGTGGTGGAAAAGAGCCCCTGCTCATGGTTCAAGGTAAGCAGAAAGCACAGGAATGTTTGATCATCAGATCTCATTGTCTGTTCAGTTGAGCAGAACCTATGTTTGACAAACAACATCTGTTGTGTTTTGATGGTTTCAATCGTTTCACTCTGTTTCTATTGTTGACCTTTTCTTTCTTCATATGCACAAAGGCTTCGTAGCAGATCTCCATTTTTGGGAAGCACAAGCATTTGGGCTTTCTATGTGTTGTAGGCTCATGAAGTGTATCGGAATACCGCATGTTTTACAAGGACACCAAAACCCATATACTCTAGTTCCTTGCACTACTCATTGCCCAAACAAACGCATGCTAAATTTGCCAAGTGTTCAGTTCATGTAGTCTCAATGTAATAACATTGTAAGCTTATTTTTAAATAGTCTATGGGCCATCAGAGTAGCAAAGTGTTAGAAGTTTCATGGTTAAGGAATATAAGCCACACATTAGCATTAAAGGAGTGAAACAAGTAAGACAAAGTTCAAGACAGTGTAAGCATAACCATGATTTGTAGATTAAATTAACAGATGGGAGGACTGAAAAAACCCCAAACGTAAACAGACAAAGTGAATTTATTCTTTGGAAATGTCGCGGGATGCATCATGTCTTTGAAGTTCACACAACAGAAAAATAACTTCAGCAAAAATAGAGAGATTCAAAACACCCTTTGTATTTATTTTTTTTATAAATTGAGGGGGGGGAGGAAAGGGGAATTATTTGAAAAGTTTATCACAAAAAGATAAATCATGGCTATAAGTGTTGTTTACTGGGCTGTTACTTTTGGGGAAGTGTGGCAAACCCAAAAAAGGCATCATTGTCAGTGGAAAAAAAATAGCAGAAAACATGTCTAGAATCTTTAATATTATTAACTCAAACATATTCCTGCAGCACTTGAAATGATATATTAGACATAGAAACTACAAGTGTCGACATACAGAGTAATGTTGAAAGAGACTAGAGGTGAAAAGGACACTGCTCAAATGAGCGTACAGAGAGATCTTCCAGCAGTTGTACACATCAGATCTGATAAATGCACTGCAAGGATCCAATTCATGTGAAACCTGCAGAAACATTAGATCATGTAAAAGTCCTCGTAAGTCCCATAATATAACGGCCTAATTTGCCGATGACATGCATTGGTGTATACTACTCCGTTAAAATAGGGAGCGATGTCCATCAAATCAACCTGTAAGAAATGAAAATGTTTTAGATTTTTAATCTTTCAAATTGTACTCCTTGTACCATTTGCCCTATAATTTCCAAAATGTATTTAAATATACCTCTATTTTTAGATACATTCATTGTGTAGAATTACAAGCAATAATAATTCTAATCAGGAAAATGGAAAAAACACGTTTCTTTTTGATGTCACTCTCACTGATTTTTATTGATAGTGTTTTTGCGCACTGCATGAGAGCGTTTGAAATGATGGCAGACCTGACATGTCAAAAATGTACTATTGTCAGTCATAAATACATGGAACCTAAAAAATCTTATGTTTAGTTGTAGATAACTTTCTAATTGTACGACCTCGTTTTCAAGTTGAAAACCTAGACACGGACTTTGAGATTTCTTACTTGTTTTTAGTATATTTAGTTTTTGTGGTTTTAAATTATAAATCTACATATGTCATAAAAATTGTCTGCTCCCGTCTGGAGTGCGCTTTTGATGTTTTTCTTCCATTAAATGTATGGATAACTGTCTTGATTTAATAGTCTACCTCTGTTCGAAGTGAATATTTTTTTTTTTTTTTTTTTTGCATTAAGACCCTTAGAAATAGTTTTTAAACACACCATATGCGCAAATCGCTAAAATGTATGAGAACCGTTTTATCCCATATTAGATCTATTGTTGTGGTGGGATTGAAGGGAGAAAGAATGACCTTTTTGACCAGTTCAATGATTGTTTTCTGAATAGCAAATTTAAAATAGCCTGGTGCTTTTCCCTAATCTTAATAATAACAGGAATTAACAACAAATAGACTGCTATGACTGTTAAGTTTCAGACTGAGAATGTCACATACAATATCCTCACAGCATGAAACCTAATTCTCAAGGCAGAGACTTTACCAGACAATGAAAGCTGGCTTTTACTCCAAAACATAAAAGGCGCCAGTTGTTATTATAGACAATAAACACTTTTTAAGTCTTTGTCTTGTTCTGTTACATTTTTTTGTTTTTGTTTTTGTTTTCCTCTTTGTGATGCTGATATATCATTTACTAAAGTTGTATTTGTATATGTATTGCTTTGTGTTTTAAAAGGGACTCCCTTGTCCCTTTGCCCCAGCGTCTTAATTCTGCAACACTCCTACAATTTTTGTCCTGCAAAAAAATATAAAATGTCAGAGGTAAAATCCCAACATGGACTTGGTGGCGTCATGGGGGACGCTATGTTAGCACTTGTGCAAATTATTAAAATCGCTTACTCCTTTAACATCACCAAATAAGCCAAGAGTCCTGATGTCAATGCAAACTCTATTAAAGCATAAAACCTTTTTGCTGTTAAAGCACTATTGCACAAATTAATAACATGACATTTCTACCCATGACTGGTTATAACATATTGCATTAAAACAATTGATAGTGGTATAGCCCACTAGAAGAGTATTCTTTTAGGCATAGCATAATCAAAATTGTGACATTTATAAATTATTTGGCGATGTGAACAATTTAATATATTTTATGTAAAATACAGAGATTTCTTCACCATACCTAGCTCCAGCTTTGTCATTTCCTCATCTTCGTGGGTGTAACTCTTTGTGACACCCACCTCTGGTCTGTCCTCTGCTCTTCTTTGATTTGTCCTGCTTGGAAACACTACCCCAAGCAGGACAAACCTCTGCTGACACGATGGCCTTGTTGCCGGCGTCTGAATGAAGTGTTAGTCATTTTGTTCTTAAACTCCCTGCCCAGCTCTAGCAGCACCAGAAATGGAGTTTCCATAGCAACCTTATTGCATGCGCAGTAGTTGCTCTGCATGGGAGAGAAGAGGGATCTCCTATGAGGGAGGTGTGTCAGTAGTGTATTTGACTGACACACAAGCCAAAGATTTGACTGAGAATTGGGAGAAAAACAATCTATAGACAGAGTCATGGACTCTTGAGGTTTATAAAGGTGCCTTTTGTCATTCTTTTTAGAAGTAAACCATCATACCTTGCTCTTGGAGAGCCCCTCGTTTCAAGATTCACTACTGACCCAAGTGTTATGCAATAGATAGTATGGCTCTGAGTGTGGTATAGATTTGGGTGGTTTAGCGGCACCTTAGAGAGGACGTTGTATGTGTTGTAGATCAAATCAAGTGTTTGATTATTTGAATATTTGCCCCTGTCTAAATTATCAATATAATTGTGTGCACGCTCCTGAAGTAAGTCACACAATACACAAGTTTCAGGTTAATGAAAAACTTCAGAATGTTTAATCAGGGGGGGCGGAGAACCCCTTATAAAGACAGAAATACGTCACATGCAGAAAACAAGATAACAGAGAGAATACATCCTTAATTGGTGAATGCTCAGTGTCTTATCTACTGTACTTCCTACAAGCCATGATGTTACTGTTATCATGGAGTTCTCCTCCAGATTTCAGCGCCATCTTGTAACATGAGGTAGCTAGTCGGTGGGAGGGGGAGTTTCTAGCAGCCATCATAAGTAAATATTGAATAATACTGATTACAGTTATGCAGAGTAAATAGACATTTTACTAATTCTAATATTTTATCCATAACGGTATGACTATCTATTCTAGACTGATATGCTTTAGAAATTGTATGTAATCCAGATTGTATTGTGCCTTTGGAACCTTAGTTTAACTTTATTTGGTTGTTAACTATGGGTTTAATATTTTTTATTTGTCCTTTCTGAAGATTGCAAGGCATATATTACCTTGTTTTACTAAAACCCACAAAATGATCTTACCAAATTAAGTGTTAAAAGCATGCAAAAAAATCACGCTGGGGCAAATCTGTTCATGGCCAAACAATTGCAACATTCATTACTGTCACCTTTTACACACAGTAGGACATTAGGCAAGAAACAGCATGTATTTTGGGGTCAAGCCTCCTCACCCCCTCCAGCTATCCTGCCTGTGTAAGATGAATCGTACTGAATACCCCAGGATTTCTATGTGAATTCCAGGCCGGATTAATTTCAAATATACTGGCGGTAGCGATGGAACAAATTGGATCAAACCCTACATGAGAAGTCTTTTTCACTCTGTGTTTCATTGATGTACATCTAACAAAATAGCCTTTGATTATTCTTATGTTTTGGAGATCTATATATACACTTTTCTTTTTTTCAAAAATCCTCCAAATTGACAGGTTTGACAATTATACTGTATTACTTTTTTTTTTTTCCCTGACTCGGTTATCATGTTCTGTACTTTTGATTCCAACCGCTTTTGATATAATGTTCTAGTAGCCCTCCCTCATTTGATAAATATAATCCTTATAAGATTATAAGAAAAATCAATTCCTGCAGAGCGATAAAATACAGCATAAGATACAGGATAAAACGGTGAAAGATATTGGAATGGCTAGCTTTTGATATCAATAAAAATATTGCTGAGAAGTGAGTACTGCCCTCCAGCTGCTTGTTCACCTTGAGGCCTTATCTTAGAGGTGAGCGTTGCCTTAGAATGTTGCATATTTCTTTTCAAATGTCTTCATGTTTTGAAATTTGCTTCCTTTACCGTATTGTGTTTTTTTCCCCACATACTGGAGATTTACTTTTGTGTATATACTCTCTAGGACTAAGTTCTGAAAATGAATTCCAACTTCAGTTCTTCCTGTTGCCTGTAGCTTTTCAGTGAATTTAACATCTTTTTCTAAATGTTATATTTTAGGTTGTCTTTTTAGCCCCTATAACAACTTTACAAAAGGCTTATTATTCAGTGTCAAACAAAAACGGTACCTTGTTTTACCGGTTCATAAAGGAAGTCTGTGTTTTGTTTACAAGCATCATTAAATGATATGCTCTTTAACATTTATTATTCATTTCTTCTGTGGTGAGATCCATAAAAGGAAATGTAGTTGTTGGAAGCAGTCAGCATCATCCCAGTGGAACAAAAAACGTAGATGTGAATTTTTAATTTATCCCTCTTTGCACCAGTGGAATAAGGAACAAATGTTGACATTTTATTAATATATCAGGACTCAAAATGTCTTCAGGCCATTGGCACTTAATTCACTACTGGTGGGTGCACCATGGATCCTCCAGGCATGCAGTGGCAAGTAACGTTCAATGCCTGGCTAGTAGCCAAAGACTTTGAATTCTAAGCCCTGAATATAGTTCCCTAGACATGGAACTTAAATGGCAGGGATATTGTTGAGGGTAAATTGCAAGCCATCAATCATTTTACATAGTGTTGTTAAAACCACAATACATCTACCTGTTTGCATGGCAGCTTTTACTCAACAGTGAGTTGTAATGCAGGAGGGGTGACCAATTATTTGCCACATCAGGGTCAAAATTTATAAAATACAAACACAGCAAGAAAGATTGGTGGATTGGCGCGTCACACCTTCAATAGCAACAATCCCCAGTGGCCACTCAAATACAAAGTGAGAAAGAGAGAATATAGGGGGGTGCAAATAGCATATACACTACTTTACTATATATTTACTGTAGTGAGTAAATCACCTCCTGATTATCCTATAATAAAGACAGTAAAAACATACATAGTATAATACTGTTATATAAAGTAGGAAAATTATTATTCATCTTCTATTGAAGCCAGAGCCAGCTCTATGTGGCTCTGTGTCTGTGAGTGACCCAATACCTTTGAATTGATTATTCCTACTTTATATAACAGTATTATACTATGTATGTTTTTACTGTCTTTATTATAGGATAATCAGGAGGTGATTTACTCACTACAGTAAATATACAGTAAAGTAGTGTATATGCTATTTGCACCCCCCCTCCCCCCATATTCTCTCTTTCTCACAGGATCAAAATTTATATTAAATAATACAGATTGCACTCACATTAATTTGAATACATTATAAGGGTGCTGGTGGACAAACTGACACTATAGATTCCATTCAAAACCATCTTCAAAGTGTCAAGTGTTATAAAATGACCTAACTTAAAGGGACCCTATAGTCACCAAAACAACTTTAGCTTAATGAAGCAGTTTTGTTGTATATATCATGTTTATATAACATTCTCGTTGTTCAATTCTCTGCCCTTTAGGAGTTAAATCACTTTGTTTATGCAGCCTTGGTCACACCTCCCTGCATGTGACTTACACAGCATTCCTGAACACTTTCTGTAAAGAGTCATGTAATGTTTACATTACATTTATTGTGCATTCTGTTTAATTTAGAATTTATCTCCTGCTCTGTTAAAAGCTTGCTGGCCCCACAGGAGCCTTCTGTATGTAATAAAAGTTCAATTTACAGAGCAGGAGATACAAACTTTTTAAAGTAAGTTACATCTGATTGAAAGTGAAACCAATTTTTTTTCATGCAGACTGTGAGTCACAGCCAGGCGAGGTGCGGCTAGGGCTGCATAAACTAACAAAATGTATATATCTCCTAAATGGCAGAGAACTGAGCAGTGAGACTGCAGGGGCATGATCTGTACACTAAAACTGCTTCATTCAACTAAAGTTGTTTTGGTGACTATAGTGTCCTTTTACATTAAATAATCGGCATTTTAAAAGCACAGCTCCCTATCATAGATGCTTTGTTACACCATCGGTGAGCATTGGCATTTCATTTATCGCACCGAGCGGATAAATCTCAAATGAGCACTAGAGTAGGTTGTTTAGGATCTGTCAAAAATTGGGTGTTTTGTAAGCAGTGGCTTTTCCTATTATAATCCTGGGAGATTTTTGTAAACTTGGTTTTATAACTGATTTAAAATGGAGTGTATGTATTGCATTGAAATTATGTTAATACGGACGCTTTATTCACAAGTCCTATTATAATGTGATATTGTAGTTTATTTAGTAATCATAAGTGAAAAACATTGATGAGCAGTCCACTTTAAGACGCTATCATACACTGGATTCATAGCAGTTTTAGTGTGTGCAATCTATATCTTTATGTTGCCATTGTATCACTTTTATCAGCATTTGATGTATTCAGTAGATGTCCTTATCTTTTCTCTTCTTAGTCCAGTGTGTTGTCTGCCAGATGTTCCGTTCAGTGAATAAATATTGTCCTGTAGAGTTCTGGCAGTGTATCACACACCATGACAATCAATATTTACCAAATCACACAGAGTCTCATGCATCGCTTCCTCGTTCCTCATTACTACGAAAACTGGGAAAGGAACGGTTATTGTCAGTGACATAATTACATCAATTATTTCCTTTCACCAGGGTAAAAACATCAAAGCAGGGAAGGTGAGTCTCACCATCGCCCTGGGGTTGGGAGAGACCCATCAGCCATGACTTTTAGCACATAAATATTCTTTAAAGCATGGTAAAGTTTAGCCACTGTTCTTTGTAGTCAATTGTTAATTATAGTTTAATGCCTAAGGAGTGTGCAACGTGTTACAAAACAAAAGTGATACATCGCTCACTCCCCTCTGGCACTCTGAGATGGATATAGATAGGTGCGTCAATGTCTGCTGGTGAGACCTCTGCCCCATGAATGAAACACTTTGTCCTGAATTGATAACAGGTCTCATAGCTTTAGGATAATCCCTGGGTGACTTTATACGTTTTGGAAATTACTATTCCTATTACTCTGACAGGGGGTGCTGAATAATTTGAGGAGTTATTTCCCCTGGAAAGAGTGGCCATTTTTACTAGAACAAAAGTGTTTAAAAATGTGCATACACTATGCACCATTTTATTTTTTATTTTTTGTCGGGGGGGTCTTTTTTTTTTTTTGGTATATGTTGACATCTGATATCAATGTATGTAAATTGGTTCTGTTTGTGTTTTTTTTTTTTTTTTATATATAGTGGTGCACTATTGGGCTATTCAGAATTCATCGTTACTGCTTTATTGTTAAAATGTAATGGATAAATGATGCATGTAAAATATAAGTTCTAGTGAGTGAGAAGGTAACTCCGTACCCCCAGAGTAGTCATTGGAATGTGGTAGATGTAGAAAATAGCAACACATCCCTGAAAACAGTCATAAGATCTGTATGTCTCCAGTTCACAATACTTACCCCGCAGCTAAGGATTTTGGGTTGGAAGATGCTGACATGATTGTCTTTAACCTCTGTATATTCATTTTATGCATGAATCTCTTCGACAGGCCATTTATGAAAGGAATGTCTACCAGTACACCCTCTAACATGATCTTTATATCGACTGTGGTTATAAACAGAGTAGATGGACAGGACCAAGTATACTGGTATATGTCATCATTATTTGGCTGCAGTGTAATTGTTGTGTGTTAAAGATATCTGTGGGTTAAAATAAACAGACTTAAAGGATCACTGTAGGGTCAGGAACACAAACATGTATTCCTGACCCTATAGTGTTAACACCACCATCTAGCCCCCCTGGGACCCTCATGCCTCCATAAATATAGTAAAAATCTTACTGTATTCAAGCCTGAAGCTGTAAATCTCCTCATAGAGATGAATTGAATCAATGAATGTCTATGAGGAAAGTTCAGTGTCTGCATGCAGAGGGAGGAGATACTGAATCACAGGATGCTGTGCACAGTGCTGCCCTGTGCTCTGCCGACAGCAGATCTGAGTGGATTGAGGCATATTATGCCTCCATCAACTCGGAAGCCCCTCTGGTTCACTCTGAGTGACTGCAACTGGAGGTGTTCCTAGCTTTCTACATAAACACTGTATTTTCTACATATTTATTGATTGTAATAAGATTTAAAAATGCTACCAGCAATAACCCAATGTGCTAAACATACACAATAAAGTGGAGATCAAAGTAATAAAAATATATATATACACGTTAATAGATAGACTCTGGTGTCAGAGATATGTAAATCGACAAAAGCACACGTCTGTGCTAAGTGAAAAAAAGAGGGGGGGGGTGGCAGCTTTATGGGGTATGATGTGTATATTAGAGTGATACAGTAAGTATATAAATATCAGAGCTTGCCCAAGGCTTTATGGTGGTAGGAGTAAACCAATATTGTAGCACTACCTCAAATGTGGCAGAAGGCCAAATAGAACATGCTACACATGTATCATCTCAATCATAAAATGATACAAAGTGTGCTAATTGCAGAGCGCACTCACATATGGAGTTCTAATAGACTCAATAGTGGCCAGCAATTTCCTATCAGCTGAAAGACCGCTGGTGAATACTGTCCAGTTAGATCGAATTAGACCCATGATGTAAGTGGCAGTGGAGTACAAGATCACCTACCTATATGCCAATGGTGATGAGTAATATCACACTCTCTCCCCCATTGGGAATGGGATACAATTAGTGTATATACTGCCGAAATTAGAAGCTCTGTTACATTAATTTACATCTAACCAAGGTCTTGAAACCATCTTAATTAGACACCATGCATCTACAATGAATTCAAGATGAATTTCAAAATTTAGAAGAATTCTCCAAGTTAATTATAGTTTTCCTCTTTTTGGCCTTAAATTTGAAATTCACTGTAAATTTCCAGCAATTCTCACGTTAGTTAATAATCCTGTTAGTCTGATACCAGCTGAACTCTGGTCGTTATAGTACGTTGCTAAACGGCTACCCTGTATTCTAAAAACTGACCAGGTTTCCATAAAAGGTGAAATTTGCACTGTGCGTCTTAATGCCAAGCAGTCTAAATTGTCTGCACACTCTCACTCAAGTGCTTCTGGGTTTTTTTCTTTCTTAACCACCAATTTTTAGTACTTTTCATGGACTCCCAACTCTTTGGTTAATGACAGGTAAGTAATTCCTTATGAGAAGAAAAAAACAAAACACAAAAGTGAAAACCTCTGATTCTTTTTAATGTTTTATCCGTCGTTCAGCATTGCCATTATAAGCTTTTGGCACTGTATTCATGTTTATTTTATAGTTTACAAATCATGCCTCTCCTTTCTGTAGCTGTTTTGAAAAACCTAAATGAAAAGTCAATTTGAAAATTTTTATTGAAGTTTAGTTCTGCATCAGTTATAATACCAAACGTGATCTGGGCCCTGATGTTCCAGCTGTTGTGGAATACAGCACGTTTTCTAATTAGTTACCTATGAATTCTTGTCACATGGATGTACAACGACAGGCCCCCTCTGTGACACTCAATCAGATATGGATCTAAGTGCCTTTTCTCATAAATGCAGGCCAGAAAGGGGAGATTTCACTCGCACGGACTAATCCAAAGAAACTAAATGTAATTAACTGTTCTGAGATTTATATGGATATTTACATTTCTGTTCAGTCTAGAGCAATATTTTAATACTGGCATTCAACGGCATATTGTTATTTTCATGTTCACACTTGTATGGAGTATGCATCCTAAAGAAGCCATTTCTGGATCTTCTCATTTTGGCCAGAGGCCCTTATTATAAGTAACTGTTGCTGTTGTCAGATGCTGTATGCTGGAGACAACCCTTACCAAAGCCAAATAGCTCTGACTGTGTTTGTTCAAGGATATAGGCTAAAGTTTGTATTTTTAATATATGCAGCCTGTAATTTATGCAGAAAGACGCGGAATTGTTGAAAGCAGTTTATTTTGCAAGATGTACCCAAGGTGTGTCAGAAAAAAGGGTCATATTTATCTTGGCAAGTGAACCTTTTTATACAAAACCACTTCAAAGCAGCAGCATGGCCCTACGTACAATGCTTAGTACATTAATGCCAGGCTGGAGGGAGGAGAATTGTTTTAATCTTCTTCTTTCTACCAAAGCATTGAACACCATGTTGCTAATAATCTTACAATATGTTTAGTGTGTGACTGTAAAACTGGGCAAACGAAATGCATTTTTTATTTTATTATTTGCAGGTTATGGCTGCTTGACTAATGCATGTGCCAAATAGTCTTGCTTGTACGCATGTTTCCTATCTTAAAACATACACAGATCACCTATAGGCAAATGTATTTTTTTTTTTTTTTTTTTAATTAATCTATGGAATAGAATCCTAGTTTAACAGATCTTGCCTATGTTTTGGTTTGCACCAACTACAACACAAGGCTAAGGACCAGAAAAAAAATAAATGATAGTATATAGGGGGGAAAGGCAGTGTGGTGCAGGTACATTTGTTATAAGATGAAAACAGACCATTAAGTATCTTCCTGAAACATTTAAACACATGCACTTACATTTTTATATTTTATATATAGCTTGTTTTAATCATTTATTTTTAAACCTAGCAAGTGGAATTGAGTATCTAGTGATTAGCTGGTAACTACCCAACATGGATGGGATTTTGTGTTGGCACAGAGGTTTGTTTAAAGGGCCACTATAGGCACCCAGACCACTTCAGCTTAATGAAGTGGTCTGGGTGCCAGGTCCAACTAGGGTTAACCCTTTCTTCTATAAACATAGCAGTTTCAGAGAAGGGGGACCCTGAGGGTGGGGGCACCCTCAGGGCACTATAGTGCCAGGAAAACGAGTATGTGTTCCTGGCATTATAGTGGTCCTTTAAGGTCGCCTATAATTAGTTATGGTAATGAGATTTCATTGTAGGTGCTTATTCATTGTAATGCTTATGTCTCAAATATGTTGTCTAGTGATGTATAGGTTGTGTATGTAATATCCTTAGTATGAAAAAACAAAAAAAAGACTTTTTATTTATATCAAGTGTACATGAAATGGACCATGAACTTTATTTAAAGGGACCCTCTGCTGGCCAAATAAAAAATAATCACAGTTTAGTAGATATATCGCAAATTAAAACTTGCATGCATTTGATTATGCATTTTTTGTTCATTGGGGATATATCTAAAGCCAGCTTACAAAAGCAGCAGCTCTCGCTTGCCTTTGGAAACCCTCCCCTTTCCGTGACTGTCCAATCACAGAATTCCCAATGCAGCTCAATGAAGTCTTTACAAGGCAGGTGCTCTGAGCAACTGCTGCCTCTTGAGTTTAGCTCCACTGAGCTAAACAAACCAGGAAGTAACAGGACATGTCTTCTTGAAAGCCAGGGGGTGTTACCAGGTTAATTTTGAAAAGTGTCAGTTTCTATTAAAATCTGCACTTTTTGCAAAATAAAACAAAAATTAGAATTTACTCTTAACACACAAAGCTTTATAGCAGGGGAACATGCTTTCGGGGGCTGGAGTGTCCCTTTAACAGTACCAGTGTAGCGAGTGCCATTAAATCAGGAGAGTGCAATTGTTTCCGCCGTCCGCTGTTTTTGTTTTTTTCTGAATTGTGAAGAAACATCCCCAACCCTACCCAAAGGTGTTATGTGAACATAAAGCAACTCTTTTATATGCTGTAACCAGCTCTAAAGGTTTAGTCCAACATCTCCTTTAGAACTCTCTAGGATTCTATAGCTGAACTTGAGTGCTTCCAACCTGTACACAGCCATTAGAACCTCCACATTTGTCAGCAAGTTGTCTGCATTTTGCATACTATATTTTTCAGTGTTTCCTCAGCTTGTGTAGCTATCTTGACAGGTAAACTCATTCTTTGGGAAAAAGACATATAATAGTTTTATTTCAAAGTGTTTTGATTGTATCAAATCTTTACAATTTACAATAAGCTTGTCATTGTTATACCTGGCTAGTAGTATCGGACTTCAAATTATACGTTGTAGCTTATCAAATGCTGGCTTACAGACACTATTTTCGTGGAACGGATTTTCTCATTCTTTGTGCCTTCCATTTGCACTGGACGGTTCAGTTCAGTTCATTCACCTGTTCCTTTTGCAATAGCTCAACCAAGCTGGAATTGTTGATGTGCCACAAATGGAACGGTTACCCCCACCCATTAGATAATGCTTTAAAAGGAGTAAAATAAAAGTGGTATATCTGTAACTTCCAAAAAGCTCTATAAATTTCTTAACATGCTTTTCTCTCTATAAGTTTATAATTTGCTAATATGTTTATCTTTACTCCAGGCATGCTTCAGAAGTGCCCCTCGGTGGACGATTTTGTGGACGCGCTTGTTTCAGATTTGGATCCGGATTTTGAAACATTCCTCATGGACTCTGAGTAGCTGGATCAATCCATACAGAATTAATTACTTTTGGCACAAACACTTGACAACCTGTACTTTAATTTGTGCCTTAGTTTAAAAAAAAACATTAAAAAACTAGTAAAACCTGTTAAAGTTTTTAAAATCTATATTTTTTAATAATTAAAATTATTAAAACAATTAAATATATACAGTAATTTCCTTTTTTTTAATTTTTTTTTTTACTTCAACTGAAATGTTAAACCACAGTGTTCCTCAATGCTCATGGGTTTTTAAATGGCTTCCCAATGTTCTCAATTTTTATTTTATTTGAAGACGCAGTGGGGTGGTGTAGATATGTGGAAAAAACAAAAGAAGAAATTTTATGGTGTAGTATGTAGGTTATAGAGGTAAACATAGGTAAACCACTTACACTTTGTGAGAGCATAAGTTTGCGCTTGGGTGGAATAATCCCCGCCTAGAGAAGTATACAAAAAAACAATATGGTGTAGTATGTCAAACCGAAGAAGGGATAAAAATAAAGCTATAAATATTGCGCTCACATAGTATGGAGCCGGAACAGTGGCTCTCTGGATATGGCTTGGAGTGGTATGATCCCCACTCTAGGATATGTGTGTTGCTTGGGCCTCTCCATATATGGACATAGAAGAAAAATAAAAAAATACCAATAGTGTATAACTGGGACTAAAATACAAATAATATAACGTACTCACATTTGATGGAGCAAATACAGATTGCTCAATCCAATGGGCGTAGGTGGTTTTTTGTCCCCACCAAGGACCAGGGTGTTCATAAATCCAGCAGCGATCAATCTAGCAATATTTAGAAAAAAGGTCCCATCCAAGTATCTGAATAATATATAAATATTGTGAGAGAAAATGTGGTTTGGTAGTTGATGGCATATACATTAGGCCTGAGTTACTGAACAGCAGCCTGAGGTTTGAGAGTTAAATGTCCCAGGGAGAGATGTTAGGTTTGCAAGATGCATCACTGGTACTCTGCAAACCACGGGATGGGTCCCTGGGGCGGAGCACTTGGAGAGTAGGGTGGGCCAGTGCTCCAAAAGCACCAGCTGCTAATTAACCCCTTTAGACCGGAGGGCGTACTATTACGCCCTCTAATAGGCGGCTCTAAATGCCGCTGGGCGTAATAGTACGCCCTCCGGTCTTTCGGTACTTACCCGGTCGCCGGCGGTCCCACGCCGGCGATCGCGGTGGGGGGGACTCCCAGGGAGCCCCCCGCGGCACGTCCGTCCTCCTTGAAGCCCCCCGGCCGTGTGAGAGTGGGGTCCTAGCGAGGACCTCACAATCACATGGCCGGGATAGCTGGCTGCTGCATTGCCAGCAGGGGGGCTGCCTGTAATGACAGGTGGTCCCCCTGCTGGCTGAAAATAAAATTAAACCAAATAAATGGTGTAAAAAAAAAAATTATATATACTTAGATCATATATATATATATAATATATATATATGATCTAAGTATATATATACACATATGTACACCGTCTAGGTCTATTTTACTATTAATATATATAATTATATATATATTAATATCAAATTACACGTAGACTGATACTGATTAAATATATATATAATTATTGTTATATATATATATATTATAAAAAAATTTAAATGTAAATACGTTAAAAAATAAAATTAAAAAAATAATTAAAAATAAATAATTAAAAAATATATAGATGTGTTATTTCGTTCTAACTGTATTGTGAAATTAATATATATATATATATATATATCAAAATACACGTAGAACAAAATAATATATATATCTATATACATAAATATATACGTATATATCACTATATATACCTATATATAAATAAAAATATTTTTTTAAAATTATATAGATATATACATATATATATACACATACATATATATACATATATTAATTCTACATATATATTTATGTATTATTGTTACATAATTAGGTATCTTAATTACAATTAGCAGGACCTGCCTGACAACCCATGCCATAAGTAAAGGGAATTTAATTTGCTAGCACTATATTTAACCCTATAACTTTCCGAGACACCATAAAACCTGTACATGGGGGGTACTGTTCTACTCGGGAGACTTCGCTGAACACAAATATTAGTGTTTCAAAACAGTAAAATGTATTACAACGATGATATCGCCAGTAAAAGTGAAGTTTTTTGCATTTTTCACGCACAAACAGCATTACGCGGACAATATTATTGCTGTGATACTTTTTACTGTTTTGAAACACAAATATTTGTGTTCAGCGAAGTCTCCCGAGTACAACAGTACCCCTCATGTACAGGTTTTATGGTGTTTTCAAAAGTTACAGCGTCAAATATAAGGCTTGCGTTTCATTTTTTCACATTAAAATTCGCCAGATTGGTTACGGTGCCTTTGAGACCCTATGGTAGCCCAAGAATGAAAATGACCCCTATGATGGCATACCATTTGCAATAGTAGACAACCCAAGGTATTGCAAACGGGGTATGTCCAGTCTTTTTTAGTAGCCACTTAGTCACAAACACTGGCCAAAATTGGCGTTTTTTGCATTTTTCACACACAAACAAATACTAACGCTAACTTTGGCCAGTGTTTGTGACCAAATGGCTACTAAAAAAGACTGGACATACCCCATTTGCAATACCTTGGGTTGTCTACTATTGCAAATGGTATGCCATTATGGGTGTAAATTTCATTCCCGGGCTACTATACAATCTCAAAGGCAACGTAACCAATCTGGCGAATTTCAATTTCAAATGTAACGTGCTATATTTGACCCTGTAACTTCCCAAAACGCCATAAAACCTGTACATAGAGGGTACTGTCTTACACGTGAGACTTTACTGAATACAAATATGTGTATTTTATTGCAGTAAAAGCAAACAGTATTATGACATTGACCGTTAAAATGTCATGTAGAACTAAAAAAATTTTTAAAAATCGTATTTTCTCCCATTTTTTTCATATTAAATTATGTTTCATAGCTAAATATTTGATATTAAATGAAAGCCCTGTTTCCCTGAATAAAATGATATATAATAAGGGTGGGTGCATTTACTATGAAAGAGGTGAATTACGGTTGGACAGACATGTAGCGCAAATGCCAGGTTTTGTTTACATTTTTTTGGTTCAACAACATGTGTACATTTGGCTCCGTCCTTAAGGGGTTAAATACACTTTTGTATTCTTAAGGCCACTGTGTTCATTTAAACAGCGAATTAGCACACTTGGGCATACCCAGAACATGCAATTCTTAATAAGGGTGCTGCAGTAAAGATCAAAATATATGTAATATATACATTAATGGAATAGTACACACAAAAATACAGTATAATATATTGCAGGGCTACAAAAAAATCACTTAACTTAGCACATATGGGGACCAAATGGTGTGACCAAATCCCCATATTTGCTTGCTACAACAGGTAATTTAGGGTATTGTAGGAGTTTATACTGTATTTTTGTGTGTGCTGCTCTCTTAATGTGTATATTGAACTAGCTTTTCCCAGAATGATTTGCAGCTGCATGCTTTTAGGGAATTCTGGGTAATGTTAAACTCCAACTGGCAGACTGAGCCAAGACACCTTTGTTGTGATGAATAGATTCTTAAACATGACTTAAGCTGTTTGTTGAAAACGTCTTACTGTTCAAAAGCACATTCTCATATACTGTAATTACATGATTGTCTCAGGAACGCTAATAATCAGAGTTAATACATTTTTCAGCCATATGAAGAAATACATCACCAAAACCTGTAAGACTGGCTCAGATACAGATATAGACATTAATAAAACTATAATATACTAAGTATCAGTTCTTCTACTATTCCATTAGGACAACGATCAAGCCAGGTGATAAAACTACCAATTAGAAGAGGTGCTATATGATGCATTGATTACATAAAATGTACTGCAACTTATAATTAGTGGAAATTGCCTAGAAAACTGTCTAGTTGCTCATGCATTTATTTGTTTTCATTCAACACATACCAATTATAATACATAATCCACGGCATACACATGAAATCTGTTATCAGCAGCATCCTATGCATGAAGCTTGTTAATCCAGTTTGTGACCATATGCAGGTGGATCCTCGTGATTCATACATCTTTAAAATAGATCTATCATTATTGTATATTAATATGTCACATTTATTGAAGTAATAGTGTATATGCAACGATGACATAACAGAACTTCACGATTTTAGCAATGCATTTCACTGATAAACCTTTTTGCAAGGGTACAGATTGTATTTTGTTTCATGCTTTACTTTTGGGTTTCTAAAAAATGGCAAATATGGCTGCAGCAATGGAAACGGAGTGCCCACTGTATGATCAGGAATTTGGACAGCAGTGGTAACAAAGTTAAAGTGATACATACTATAAACACTGAATTTAAAGTACATTTTAAATTCCAGGCCAAAATAGCCAAACTTAAAATATAGCTGCCTTGGGGAATTTTTTCCAATTCAGCTATTTTGACCTAAAATTTTAAATGCACTTTGAATTCCCAGGAATGCACACTTTAGTGAATAACCCTGTGTGTGTCCTTCACCTTTAATTCATAATACATGTCCTATCTGTCTTTTTTATTATTTGTGTTAAAATAGCTCAAACTAGCAATACATATGGAATTAAACAGATAACATATGTAAAAAGCACCATACTTGTTCCACAAACATTCTCGTATAACAAATCCTCCAATAGCCTTAGACTTGGCAGGACAGTCCAAATATGTATCCATGTCCTGCTGTCCTGGATTTGTTCACTGGCGTGCCACTTATGGGAAAACCAGAAAGAGGTCAACTATAGACAGGATCATTTGATGTGCTCACTCTTGTGCAAACTCACCTGCATTCTGTCCATACAAGAACACTTCAGAGCCTGGACTACCTTGAAGAGGTATGGCTATAAGGCAGCTTTGCATGCATGAGAGCACTTGCCATAGTTGCAGACCAACTATTCCCTGGGCCCCAGCATCAGAGTTCGCTGGGCTGATGAGTGAAATCTGTGATCTATCACTGGCACATGAAACATTAGAACACCCTGCAGGTGCCAGCTGCGGAAATCTTTTGTTTTCCAATCTTGGCCTAAGGCCAACTTGACTCGCTAGACGTTTGCCTGATTGATCCAATAACCAGGTTGGGCCTGCATATGATCTAAAAGCATGATTGAATTCTGATTTATTCCACCACAAGCAACGAAGATGACAATATAGGTGAAGCAAATCTTTAGGTGGTTATTTGTCCAGTAATACAATAGGAACAAATAGATATATGTGGCTGTTTATTTTAATAGTTCATATAAAAGACTTGCAGTATGAGGGCCAATCCCCAGGTGGGCGTGGTTATATTGCTAACTTCTCCCCTTCACAAACATAACACTTCTAGCCACACCCATATTCTATGAAAACCACTCCACCTCTTCGGGCAACCTAACTTCACCAGGTAACATGTCACCCACTTCCTACAGTGCCAGCTTTGCTAACAAACAGCTTATCAGTGCCAACTTTTTGCCATATTTGTGCCCAAATAGTTATTTAGTGTCATCTTTTTGCTCAAATAGCTTATTAGTGCCAGGGGCAGATCAGAACCTGTTGTCAGGAGTGGTACTGATAGTGGGCTGTAGTGGGGAGATAGGGGCTGTAATTGAGTAGTTAAGGTGTAAAGTAGGGGTCTAGAGGCTGTGTGGGGGATATGAGCTGCAATTGGAAGGAGAGGGACTGTAGTGGTGGGGAAGTTACTGTAGTAGAGAAATATGGGCTGTAATGAGGTGTATGGGATTTAAAAGAGAGGCTAAGGGCTGCAATAAGGGTTTATGGGCTGAAGTTGACTATAGTGGGGGGATAGGTGCTGCATTTGAGGGAAGACTGTAGTGAGGGATAGAGGCTTCATTTGGGAGTAGGGAGTGTAATGTGGTATACGGACAACACTGGGGTAAAGGACTATAGTAGGGGGATTGGAGGCCGTAGTATGGATAGTGGGATGGGGTCTGCTGTTTGAATATAATGGCTGTAGTTGGGAGTTAGGGGGTCTAGTGGGGGGTCAGGAGCTGCTATTTAAGTAAAAGGTCTGTAGTAGGTGGCTAGGGGCTGTTGTAGGGGTAAGGACTGTAGTAGGGTGGATCAAGGCTGTAGTAGGGGGAGTAAGGGGCTGAAGTAGAAAGGTTAGGGCTGTAGTAGGGAGGTTAGGGCTGTAGTACGGGTAGTTAGGGCTATAGCAGGGGTAGTTAGGGGCTGTAGTAGGGGGAGTAAAAGGGCTTTAATATGGAGGTTAGGGCTGTAGTAGGGGGAATAATGGGCTGTAGTAGGGGGAGTAAGGGGCTGTAGTAGGGAATAAGGGCCTGGAGTAGAGGGAGTAAGAGGCTGTAGTAGGGAGGGTAGGGCTGTAGTAGGGGGAGTAAGGGGCTTTAATATGGAGGTTAGGACTGTAGTACAGAGAATGATGGGCTGTAGTAGGGGAAGTAAGGGGATGTAGTAGGGGGAGTAAAGAGAAGTAGTTTTAGGGCTGCAGTTGGGGGGGAGCACTAGTATATCCCCTCTCTCTCAATCTTACCTTGGGCCAGGGAGGGGGGAATCTGGTATCATGTGATCTGGTGTGAGATTTAATGCTGAGTCCAAGTAGCCTGGAGCTAAAAACAAGTACGCGGAGACTACTGCAAGGGACGGGGCCAGTGTGAGCGTCAGAGCCTAGCGCCATGATGTGCCTTTATCCACAGAGCACCTGGGCGCTGTGCACAATTGGCCCTGTGCAGTATAGAGTACATTGGGCAAAGCAGACTCCTACAGTTAACTAGTTTAGCAGCAGATAAATATTCTGTACAATAATAAACTGAACAGTAACTTTTCAAATGGTTTACTATTTTTGCATAAACTTTTAAAATTATTAT
>OW240912.1:378809738-378814906 GCA_933207985.1 Pelobates cultripes
ATAATATTCCCTTTAGTGGCCGGGGCTCCTCGGTCCTCTTAAGTGAGATGTTGGCTGCTCTGCCTCAGGTGTAGGGTCAGGGGCATCCAATAAGTCCTCGGAGGATGAAGTGCTGGGGTTGTCAGGCAGCACCACCATCTTGGATCTTGGCCACATGTGGAAGAGTTCTACAATGCTCTGGTTTCCCTCATCAGAGAGGGTTTTGAGTTTCTTAGAGTGCTTCTCCATGTCTTCTCCATATAACTGGCTTTGTCTGGGTCGGTTTGCAGTGGTACAAGCGGTATATTTAGGAGTTTTAAGCCGATGAATCGCCGGACCTCAACAGGCCTGCGACCACTCTCGGCACCAATCAAGCCACACTCTCCACTACATTAATTTGGTTCATCAGGTCAGGATGGATTGGATGCCTACTCTGCTCCTTTCATTGGCTGCAGAGAAGGCGTTCAATAGAGTTCATTGTGAATATTTAAAATAAGTGATACTTATGTTTGGTCTACCAATGTCTTTCATCAATGCTGTTTTTGCATTACACCATAACTGCACAGCAAGGGTTTCAGCCATGAGTTTCATTTCAGAGAATCAAACTAGGCAGGGGTGCCCCTTATCTCTGCTTCTGTTTGTACTGGTGATGAAATCCCTGACTGAACTAAATAGGAAGTCACCAGAAATTAAAGTACAAAACACTTTTAGTCATTACGTAACCCTGAAACATCTATTATGTCTGTATTGCAAACATTTGATGAGATATCCTACTATAAGATCAACAAACCTGATGCAGGCGTTGTCCTTCCACATTCAATGTTCTGTCTTAGATGGCCTGAAAAGTGAATTTAACTTTGAGTGGAAAGACTCATATAATGCTTATTTGGGTATTAGTTTATCCAGTAATCTATCAAAAATGTATATGAACAACTTTTAGCAAGATCTTGAGAAGAAGATGGATAGATTGAGTAACTTGGAGATCTCTTGGTTAAGTAGAATACATTTTTTTAAAGATTGCTACTCTCCCAAAATGCTATACTTTTTATGAATAATTCTCCTGACTACCCCTATGTCTTCTTTTCTGAAAATTCATTTGACTTAACTTACTTGTATTTGGAAGGATAGGTCTAGCAGAATGAAACTGTCTGTCCTGCAAAATTTCAGGAATAATGGCGGTATAGGAATTCTAGGATTTATAACCTATTATTATGCTGCCAATGCAACATCTGCCTGTAAATTCAATATTAACAGCAATTTGGGCAAATGGGTAGAAATGGAGAGGGAAAAACTTTTACCATACTCATTTAAAGAAATTTTATGGCTGCCTCATGATCAACACTCTAAATTACAGGAAATTTTTTCCCTCTACCAAAAATACCTTGAAAGTCTGGGACACTATGTAGTCAAGAGTAGAGTTGAAAAGTTCGGGTTCGTACCGAACATTTACGTTTTTTGGACCTGGGAACCGAACATGGACATATCACTGTATGTTCAGGTTGGAGTTCGGCGATTTAATGATGCGTTTTGAAAGGCTGCAGGGCTTTCCGCGAGTAGGGGCATGTCTATCAAACAGTGAGCAGCCCCCCTGAGCGGTGGGTGGGGGCCATAAATAAAAATTGGGGGGAACTAATGTCCTCCCCCCAGCCCCCTTATAAAGCCTTGCCTCGCCCTGCAATTAGGCTCAGAGCACTCTGATTGGCTTGACATTTACCTGTCACAGCACTTTGGTTGGCTTGAAATCCACCAATCAGAGTGCTCTGTGTCATTTTACACAGCGTGGGAAAGTTCTTTGGAATTTGGTGGATTCCAAAGAACTTTCCCACGCTGTGTAAAATGACACAGAGCACTCTGATTGGTGGATTTCAAGCCAACCAATCAGAGTGCTGTGACAGGTAAATGTAGAGACTTACCTGTCAGTCTCTTCATTTACCTGTCAGAGCACTCTGATTGGATGGCTTAAACCCACCAATCAGAGTGCTCAGAGCCTAATTGCAGGGCGGGGCAAGGCTTTATAAGCCTTCCCCCGCCCTGCAGAGCTCAGTCTGCGTGGAGCCCTCCATAGGTGAAGAAGTAGTTTTTTTTTGTTTTGTTTTTTTTTAAAGTGTGTCGGTTATTTTGAATTTTTATTTGGCCTTTTTGGGGGCTGAAAAAAGATTTTAGAAGAAAGAAGACATCAAATTATGTATGTATGTATGTATGTATGTATGTATGTATGTATGTATGTATGTAGACAAGGGTCCCCCCTCATTATTTTTAGGATGAGGGGGGTAGTTAGGGGTAATTTTTTGGGGGGTGATTAGGGGTTTGGGGACAACTAGTCACCTGGGGGGATTTTTATTTATTGCCTCCACCCACCGCTCAGGGGTGGGGGCTGGGGGGGAAGACATTAGGCCTCCCCTTATTGTTATTTAGGGCCCCCACTCACCGCGCAGGGGTGGATGCCGGGGGGAGGGCATTAGGCACCCCTTTATTGTTATTTAGTCCCCCCCCTTATTGTTATTTAGGGCCCCCACTGCTCAGGCGTGGGGGCCGGGGGGTAGGACATTAGGTCCCCCCCCAATCTTTATTTATGGCCCCCACTGACCACTTAGGGGTGGGGGCCAGGAGGGGGAGGACAGTAGGTCCCCCCCCTTATTGTTATTTAGGGCCCCCACCCGCTGCGCAGGGGTGGGGGCCTGGGTGGAGAACATTAGGTCCCCCTTTATTGTTATTTAGTTCCCCCACATGCCGTGCAGGGGTGGGGGCCAGGGGAGGAGGACAGAAGGTCCCCCCCAAAATTCTTATTTATGGCCCCCACACACCACTCAGGGATGGAGGCCAGGGGGAGGACAGTAGGTCCCCCCCCCTCCACATTCTTATTTAGGGCCCCCACCCGTCGCACAGGGGTGGGGCAATAGGTTTTGTTTTTGGTTTTTTACAGTGAGCAGCCACTGGCTGCTCACTGTTTACTAGACATGCCCCTACTCGCAGTATAGCGAGTAGGGGCTGAATTTACTAATACTAAGTAATCTTTACTTGGTATTAGTAAATGTGGCTGAAAGACCAATTAAGGTGACCAATTTAGGTATTTCAGCCTTTTGGTAGATAGCTCCCTAATACCGTGTGAATTAGGGAGTTATCTACTAAGCGGCTGCTTATTTTATGTTATTTTTAAGTGATTTCCCTATCCACATTTGTTTGCAGGGCACTTGTCCTATTCTTATCCCCATTTTACTTCCTTTTGCAGCCCTCTAGCCCTTTCCAGGAGTTTTTTTAGAGGCATTTTTGTGGCCAAAAGTTCAGGGTCAAGTTCGAGCCCGAACCCGGACTTTTTTTCAAAGTTCGGCTGGATCTGAACATCCAGGTGTCCACTCAACTCTAGTCAAGAGCTATGCCTCTGCTTAAATATGACAAATTTAAAACTTGATTATTGGACCTCCCATTCTTTGTGTCACCTAGAAAACATTTTATTTCAAGTAATTATCTTATCTATATCTTATCCAGAGATTGTGGAATCTTATAAATAAATTAATTAAAGAAATAGATTCCTCTACAGCAGCGTTTCCCAATTGGTGTTCCGCGGTACCCAAACATATTTGGGGTTCCGCTGCGATTTACCCATCGGATGTCCCAAGCATTTAAGGCCACCCGATCTGTATCGCTAAACAGGGGTTCGGTCAGGTGCTGCAACTGTCTCAGACTGCAGCTGGGCCCCTGTAGTATGGGATGTTGGGAGGCAGTGACAGCACTTCCTCCCAGACAGATTGTGCCGGCTGGAGGGAGAGAGGTAGCAGCGGGAAAAGAGCAGCACAGCAGCCTCAGCCAGCAGCACTAGAGGAAGTAACCCTGCTGCAGAAAAAAGGTAAGTGAACAGGAGGGTGACTGTGTATCTGTGTGTGTGTGTGTGTGTGTGTGTGTATCTGCCTGTGTGTTTATCTGTATGTCAGTGTGTATCTTTGTGTATGTGTGCCAGTTTATGTATCTGTGTGTCAAGGTGTGTATATGTGTCACTGTGTGTGTATCTGTCTGTGTGTTAATGTGTTTATCTGTGTGTGTCAGCGTATGTGTCTGTATGTCAGTGTTTGCATCTGTTTCTGTATGTATGTCAGTGTGTGTGTGTGTATCTGTCCGTGTTTCAGTCGGTGTGTGTATGGGCCAATGTGTGTGTGTATGTGTGTATCATTGTGCCAGTGTGAGTATATCTGTGTGCCAAGGTGTGTGTTTCTGTCAGTATGTGTATCTGTGTGCCAGTGTGCATCAATGTGTGTGTATCTGCCAGTGTGTGCATGTGTGTATCAGTGTCTATCTGTGTGTCAAGGAGTGTGCATCTGTATGTTAGTGTGTATATCTGTGCACCAGTGTGCGTATCGGTGTACCTGTGTCTCAAGGTGCATGCATCTGTATGTCAGTGTATATCTTCCAGTGTGTGTATGTGTCTGTATGTATGTCAGTGTTTGCATCTGTGTCTGTATGTTCACGTGTGTGTGTGTGTATCTGTCAGTGTTTCGGTCGGTGTGTATGGGCCAATGTGTGTGTGTGTGTATGCCAATGTGTGTATCATTGTGCCAGTGTAAGTATATCTGTGTGCCAAGGTGTGTGTTTCTGTCAGTATGTGTATCTGTGTGTCAGTGTGCATCAATATGTGTGTGTGTGTGTGTGTATCTGTGTGTCAGTGCGTATCTGTGTGTCAAGGAGTGTGCATCTGTATGTTAGTGTGTGTAGCTGTGCGCCAGTGTGCGTATCTGTGTATGTCAGTGAGTGTATGTGCCAGTGTGTGTGCATGTGCCAGTGTATGTACCTGTGTCTCAAGGTGTATGCATCTGTATGTCAGTGTATATCTGCCAGTGTGTATATCTTTGTATATGCCAGTGTGCGCATCTGTGTGTTAAGGTGAGTGTATTTTTGTCAGTGTGTGTATGTGTATGTGTAAGTGTGTATATGACTGTGTATGTGTCGGTTTGTTTCTGTTAGTTTTTTTTTTTTTTTTATAATTCTTTATTTTTTCCACTCGACAGGAGTAAACAGGTGTACAGTAATAATTTTGCTTGCGCAGAAGCCAACATTGGTATTATATTAGAATGTAGAATATGCTCCAGATGAACCTTATGATACTTTTTCTTAACATCTTTGATGTTAGTCTCCCATCGAGAGTTTTATATTTTTCAGGCATAACTATAGGAGTCCTAATTTAAAATCTATGCTATAGC
>OW240912.1:378820641-379078599 GCA_933207985.1 Pelobates cultripes
TTATGAATAGATTTTTATATAATGGTTTGTATTGGCTTGTGTATAACCCTGAAATGGTTTATATTGGCCCCAAGCATTATGTTTAATGCTATCATTTCCCCTCTGAGGTGTCGTTTGTCCAAATTCTAAACTGTTAACCTTTCTTCTTACTTTCATCATAACTAATATGTTTAATTTATTGTATTCACTTTGTAGCCCACCTCTGCACTTTCTCTAGTGTCATAATATCCTTCTTTAGAAAAGGTGACCAAAATTTCACAGGTGTGGTCTTACCAGTATGCAGTAACATATTTTCACCCCGAGAATGAATACCCTCTTTATACATTACAATACATTACTGGCCTTAGAAACTGCTGATTGACATGTATG
This sequence comes from Pelobates cultripes, assembly GCA_933207985.1. NCBI lineage: Eukaryota > Metazoa > Chordata > Amphibia > Anura > Pelobatidae > Pelobates > Pelobates cultripes. The sequence goes on from OW240912.1 coordinate 378,821,011, forward strand.
TAATATATGGAATGGAGGATTCCAACCAATATCTGCATGGAGGCACTGAACGTTCCCCATAGACACGCATTGGATCAATGCATTTCTACACCATGTTCCAAATTATTATGCAAATTATATTTTTCTCATTTACCTAAATAATTGATGTAAATAACAGTTAACATAATGCCCGTGTTATCAACTATTAAGAGTACAATTCAAATTTTATTTTACAAACCTCCTAATGATAACAGTATTTTTTTTAAACATAAAAAACTTACAATGCACTGTTCCAAATTATTACGCACAGTAAGTTTCAAAACACTTTACAGGTTGTAAAGAACTGAAAATTTGTAATTTGTTGTGTTTGCAGCATATTTACTGAAATCAAAAGCTATTTCAATCAAACTTATAACAACATTTTAACTTTTTAAACATTTTAACAGGTCACGTTAAATTTTAACATAGGACCCCTTATTTGATAGCAGCTTCACAAGTCTTGCATCCATTGAACTTGTGAGTTTTTGGACAGTTTCTGCTTGAATTTGTTTGCAAGATGTCAAAATAGCCTCCCAGAGCTACTGTTTGGATGTAAACTGCCTCCCACCCTCATAGATATTTTGCTTGAAGATGCTCCAAAGGTTCTCAACAAGATTGAGGTCAGGGGAGGATGGAGGCCACACCATGACTTTCTCTTCTTTTATCCCCATAGTAGCCATTGATGCAGAGGTATTCTTTGCAGCATGAGATGGTGCATTGTCATGCATGAAGATGATTTTATTACGGAAAGCATAGTTCTTCCTTCTGTACCAGGGAAGAAAGTGCTCAGTCAGAAACTCCATATACTTTGCAAAAGTCATCTTTACACCTTAGGGGAGCCTAAAGGGGCCGACCAGCTCTCTTCCCATGATTCCGGCCCAAAACATGACTCCACCACCGCCTTGTTGGAACAGGGTGGCTGTCCACTAACCATCCACTACTTCATCCATCTGGACCATCTAGGGTTGCACGGCACTCATCAGTGAACAGGACTGTTTGAAAATTAGTCTTCATGTATTTTTCTGCCCAATGCAGCTGTTTGCTTGTGAGCATTGGTTAGTGGTGGCCGAATAGAAGATTTATGCACAGTTGCAAGACTCTGGAGGACTCTACACCTTGATGTATGTGGGTCTGCAGGTGCACCAGCAGCTTCAAATATCGGTTTGCTGCTATGTAATGGTATTTTAGCAGCTGCTCTCTTGATCCGATGCATGTATCTGGCAGAAATCTTTCTCAATGTGCCTTTATCTACACGAACCTGTCTGTGCTCTGAATCAGCCACAAATCTCTTAATAGTGGGATGATCACGCTTACATTTCCGTGAAATAGCTAATGTTTTCATACCTCGTCCAAGGCATTGAACTATTTCACTCTTTTCGGCAACGGAGAGATCCTTTTTCTTCCCCATATTGCATGAAAATAGTGTTCTGCTTAATAATGTGGAACACCCTCCTTTAGTAGTTTTTCCTTAAATTGGGCTCACCTGGCAATCTAATCACAGGTGTCCGAGATTGTTTTCAGTGATCAAAAGAGCCCTGAGACACAATGCCATCCATGAGTTAAACTGAAAAACAAAATATTTAATCTTTGTGACACTTAAATAGAATTTGCATAATAATTTGGAACAGGGTGTATGAGAAGATGCTGATTGGCGCATTGCAGCATTATGCCACGCATGCACAATAGCCTCCCAATGTTTTCCTGTGGGGAGATGAGATCGTCAAGCTTGATTATCTCAGACATGGAGGTGGAGCCAGTTGCAGCAACACTGGCATGGCATGGGAGAAAAGTTGCGTTTAAACACCTTTTACAGGAGGGTCGAGGACCAAATAGTGGGTTTAACATTATAGTGTGAAGAATACATGTTTTGGGATCCTGACACCAGTCTAGTCACCAGAACAACTACAGCTTATTGCATTTGTTCTGGTGAATATAATCATTCCCTTCAGGCTTTTTGCCTTAGCCACTCCTATGAAGAAGCTTTGTGATGGGCTCAGACCAATACTTTTGATGCTGTCCGCAGACAGGGGCAGAGGCAGCAGCTGCAGACTTTCATACAAGTAAAACGTTACTATATTTAGGGAGGCAAGAGGGGGCTAGATGGTAGTTTTAAGACTATAGGGTCAGGAATACATTTTTGTGTTCTTTTGAGGCACCTATATGAGTGTGATTGGTCCAAACATGAAGCATGCAGTTGGACATTGGAAGGAAATACTACTACATAATTCGCCAAAGAAGGGATCGCATTATTTAAAAAAAAAAAAAAAAAAAAGAAGGGAGGTGTTATCCAAGTGAAATTCCCATTAGGTGCTATTGATGTCATGTGTAGAACCAACAATGTTAAACATTTTACAGATTAGTTGAAAATGTCCACCCAGAAGATAAGTCAACCTCTATTTAAACATTATAACCTACTGCCTGGGTGTCCAACCCTGTTCTTCCAGCGGTTGATGAGTCACAAATTAGAAGAGTTGGAATCCACCAGGGGCTGGCAGTAAACTGAGAGTTGAAGTTTAACAACAGTGGGAGGGTAACTATTGGACACCTGCCCCATTAAAGGACAGCATCATGGTTACATAATATTCTTTATTAAGAGCTAGTTAGGAGTCAGTTGTCTATACACATCAAATTGGGTTACATTTGCATTATGTAATTTATACTCCTGAGTGCCTTGCTGTATTATTGGCACCTTGTAAGTGAGAAAATTAGATCCACTTGGGAAAGTAGAGAGCAGGGACTTTGTGTCGAATTACCTTGTACAGGGTTGGAAGGAGAGAAACAATGTTCGGGTTCCCATGGGTTTTGGACTTGCGTACATCTTATCCATAAGGTAGGTAACATGCGCTACACGTGAGGCCTCAAGTGAGAAAGGTCCACAGCAACTCAAAACAGAAGGAGAATTAAAGAATCTAAGCATAGAACTTAAATTGGTGGGCTGTTGGATGAATAAAAAATATCATGTATAAATTTTGAAAATATCTTTGTGAAATACTCAATTGTTGGTAAGGTGACAAAGTCGCTTCAACATTACAGGAAGGAGTTCTGGACCATCTCTTTATTTATGCTACTACTAATAACCTATGCATAGTCTTCAGCTTAGGAGGTCTCAAACATTAATAAATGTATGTATTAATATAGACAGACGTTGCGGTTTGAGAGCTTGGATTCTTAAAATGAGAATTACAGCTCACATACATGGATTTATAAACTACTGAGAAAATAGTGAGAAAAGACAATCTACAAATTTTAGACCAAATTGCTAAGCTTGAAAAATAGCTGCTTCCATAAATTTTACTCCTTGGCTAATTGGGCTTAAAGTCTACAATCCCCTTGTTAATTATCCACAAGTTTTGATTTAGTAAATAAACCATACATTTTACAGATAAAGGTTTGCTAAATAATACCGTGCGTAAACACATGAGAAATGTGTTGGGTGGAGAGTCAGAAAATAAATGTTGCTGCAGATTAAAAGGGCATTCCACTGATCAAATAAAAAATATACTCCGATTAAAACATGCATGCATTTAATTATGCATTTTTCATCGGGGATATATCTAAAAAAAAAAAATCTCTTTTCTCCAGCCTTTGTAATCCATCCCATTCTAACACAACCCAGGCTTTCTGTAGCTGTCCAATCACAGACTGCCCAATGCAGCTCAATAAGTTTTTTTTTTGCAAAGTAGGTGCTGAGGGCATTTGCCTTCCTCTTACCTCCCCTGAGCTAAATAACCAGGAAGTAACCGGACCGGTTGTCTGATTGACAGTTAAGGGGGTGTAAAAGGGTAAATTTATAAAGTGCCAATTTCTATTGTTGTCTTGCCTTTTTGTAAAATTAAAAAAGAGGACACGCTCTTACAAATAAAGCACTTCAACAAGCTAAGGTGTTTGGGGTATTTCTCTAAAGTTTTCCTAATTTTCACAGATTATTCAAGTATAAGAGAATCAATTTAACATTTTATAGAGTTCATGTCTTGTTGTTTATGCTGTGATTTTTACTACAAATTTTATAGTATTCTAATCTTGTTTTGATTTTTTTTTTCTTCGGTGAATATATAAAAGGAATTTAATTGTACTGACCGCCGTGTGATTACTAAACATTACCATGCAGCAGTTTGTGCATGTTTAGATTTAGAATCATTTAATGTGGGAGCTAGTTTGTTTAGAATGTTTTGTTTGCCTTAGAATCAAGTGGGAATCATGTGTGGGGTGTTGCGTTTACTGTATTTATTTATACAGTCTTCCTCAATAAATCTCTCCGGTCGTTTACAATGCATAGTGAGACAGTAACGGCTTATGTAAATGAAAAGGAAAACAAGAAACAGACCACAGTGCACCTTATCAAGTGACAATTCAGACAAATTTCACTAGATTATATGAAGTTAAGTAGCACGTTAACCGTTCCTTTGAACACTGCATTTTCTAATGCAAAATGTATGCAAAACATATCGACATACACTAAATGTGTGCGCTAAATAAAAAAAAAAACACTTGGAAATTAGTTAATTAAATTTGAGGCCATGGGGGGCAGAGCAAAGCAGGGAACCCGAGCGGACGCACGCTTGCTCGGCTCCGACAAGAAAGGCCATAGAACAGAGATTTTTGCTGGTAGTTTTGCTAGAAATACGGACACTCACCACCACAAGGAATATCGGAGAATACCTCCAAGGGGAGCAAGGAGCCTACGGGTCCAAGATGGCCGCCGACACCGACGGCTACTCCGACTCCTCCGAGGAGATACTGCAGAGCAGGGGGCAGCAGACCTACTACCTCTGCGCCAAACACTCCCGGCACCACGGGGCTCAAGCCAGGCACCAGTAATGGCTGCTACACTGAAGGAGATGCTGAATGGTCTCCAGAAGACCGTGCAGGCGGACGTGGCTGCACTCTGTGCCGACCTCACAGGCATAACTGGGCGCCTGTCAACACTGGAGACAACCTCCGAAAACCAATCATGGAAAATAGAGGCGCTGGAAACAGAGGTACAAGACATGAAACTGCAACATGCTGTACTAGCGCAACGCTTTGCACAAAGAGAGGACGCCAGATGACGCACCAATCTCACAGTGCGCTTGCTATCAGAGGAGATCCCGAACGCAGAACTCCTGCACCTTATTAGACTGCTGGTGGAGTCCCTTCTGCCACCCAAGCAAGCAAAGGGGGTCATTTTCGAAGGAATATTCCGGGTCCCAAAGCCACGGGGGGCACCACCGTCAGCCACCAGAGACATAGTGGCGAGGTTCCACAATCTTAAGGACAAAATAGCGGTACAGGCAGCATTGAAAGGAGTCTCGCCGCTATCCTTTGAAAATATGAAGCTATCCTTCTATGCTGGGAGGGGGGATACCATGCAATGGAGGAGATCCCTGCAAACCCTCACAGCACAGCTTAGAGCCAAGGGGATCAACTACCGGTGGAGGTCGCCACGAATATTACAAATACAGCACGGGGACACTACCTACGCGGTACAAAGCTTACACCAAGCGGGTGACATCCTAAAGAGTCTGGGCCTACCGAGGACAATCTGTCGAGGCCCACACCGAGAGAGACCACAGCGATGCAACGTCCGAGAGACCAGGCACGGCAAGGCCCGACCACACGCCCAAAGACAAGCAATGGCGCACAGACACCGGCACCTACGTGAGGCGAGTAGCTTACACCATAGATGGCGGGATGTTATCCACCGCCTGAGTAGCCCCCTTACGACGGCTATCCCCACATCAAAGACTGTCCACCAAGAGACTTGACACTCTTTTGTTCACATTCCTTCACTGCCTTTTATAATTTCTTTCTTTGTTTCTTTTTTTTTCTCTTTATTTCTTTTAATTTTCTGCTTTAGAGTTTTTTACTGTTTTTTAGCTACACCAAAGCTCGTGCTCTTGCCGACTTTTTAGGCCTCGTATAACCACACAAGACCACCACAAGCCTGGCTAGGCTCAGTTGACTTACTACAACATCCAGTGCTGCCATGATAAATAGCCAGGAAAGGGTAGTCAAGGCAACTGCTGGGTGAAGAGCTGACCTCAGAGCTATGTAAGACTTAATTAAATCAGCATCCAGCTGTTTTTCCATGGGTTCCCTCAAATATGCCTCAAAAATTTTCTTGCTGTCAAATAAAAAGGGGGAAAGGGTACAGAAAGGAAAAAAGGGAGGGCTGGGAGGGGTAATGATTTTCACTTTAGTTTATTAAATTATTTTATCAGAAGCATATCAAATGCAGAAAATAATTGGATACAATAGCAAAAAAAAGATACAATAGCAATACAAGAAAAATATTATAGGCATCATGCTATACTGGCAAGTTAGATGGTAAGTATGGCCAAAATATGAACCATCACATAGCTATCTACAGAAACTGTCCCATGTCTCACCCCTCCGCAAAGTCCCAAACCTACTCATATGGGTTTAAACTATGGGTGCAGCCTATACCGCAATGTTCAATATCCAGAAACCTCCTCTCAATTGAAAGGGGTAAAGCCATAAAATGGATGGAAAGGGAGAGGAGAGCTCTACTTCAACCAACACCAAAAAGGTGCCTGCCCAGAAACTCCCCCTACATCCATCAAGCCTTGTCTCAACCCACACTGTTGACTCCAGTAGCCTGCATCTGTGCACCATTAGTGAAGTCTGTCGAGGATAGAAACTCCAGCCAATGAAACCACCACCTCCCATGAGCCTCGTGATTCATAGGGCTGTCTGCACTCAATATGTCCATTTGTCTTGCCTCGTCAACCAGAGAGACTCACAAAGACAAAGGAGGATAGACTGTTGCTTCTAAAGAAGTGGTATCAATGCTTTTACTGAGCTCAAAGGGCAAGAGAGAATGGACTTTTTGAAGCTTGTATGGACTGCTCCTTAGGGGAAGAAATTCTGGTTTAAACTGGGGAAGGTGATTGGCCATAAGTGTCAACACATCATAAATCGCTCACCAGAAAATCAGTATAACTAAACAAAGCAAAGCTACTATGCATGGACCAGACTAGCTCCCTTATGAATGCATCACCAACAATTAGCCAAAAGGGAACTGTTTTTGCAAATTAGTATCAGTGCGTCAGGAGTTTGTACAAGAGTCCCATTCTCTCTCAATGAACTGCTTTCCCAGGGCCTCCTTCCATTTCACAATAAAGGAGGGGAGAGGCAATATCTATTTTGGATTAGTGAGCTAATTAACAGGGACACCACTCTGGGTGGGAGAACTTGTTCATAGCACAGTCCTTCAACATTAGTGAGGTCTCCCTGTGAGCTCAGTCTCTGTCAGATGGAGGAGATATAGTGAGACACCAGGTGAATTGTCAGACATTGTAGCAATGTGGGTTCGAGACAGGGTATTCGGATATGCTCCCATCCTGCGAGACCATATCTCTTACTCAGGGTTGAGCCATCTCTGGAAATTGCAGTTTCATCAAACCCCTGGTGCCTGCAGGGAATGTGGGATTATCCAGAGGACTGGGAGTGGTTATTAAAAGAACCTTGTGCCCATTTGGAGCCACACAGATGCCGAAGCTTCCACCCTTGGATGTGCCTTTGCCGTCCTCCCCCTTCCACAGGTTCCAACAGGACAGCCAATTTATCTTCATCTTATGGTTTTTTTAAGCAGAATAAAAAAACTAATTGTAAAATGAAAGCTACATTAGTAATGCTGTAATTATAAAAACTTTCCATCTATAAGGGCCTGAATTTTCTAATTCTGCCTTAAAAATTCACAATTCACTGTTTAGTGGAAAAAATAAACCTGTGTATTTTTATGTTAAAATAAGTAGTATGAATTATGAATTTTCATTAAAGGATTAGTCCAAGCACCATGACAACCTCAGTGATTTGAGTGGTCATCGTGCCTGGAATCTATCTGAATGTGCTATAATATGAAACGATGCACATACGCAGTTTAACCGCTTTGCTGCCAGAGGTGTAACCCCACCTCCGACTGCGTACTGAGAGTTCCGAGCCGACTAATGGAAATTGCGTACATATTTATTTTAATTTTTTTTGCAATATCATTTTCTGTTTATTGTATTAATATATTTTCTTGTCAATCTCTCTCTCTCTTTTTTTTTTTTAAGGTTTTAAAAATTTTTTTCTTGCTGTCAAATAAAAAGGGGGAAAGGGTACAGAAAGGAAAAAAGGAAGGGCTGGGAGGGGTAATGATATCAAACATGTTCATCATTTTGCAACTTTTACAGTATTCACATACTGCAATATAGCGTCTCAAGTCTAGTCACAGTTTTCACTATTGAAATATTCTAGCCATGGTTGCCATGAGGTATTAAAGGTTTCGGCCTGTTTTTTGGATGTGAGGGACATCTGCTCATATATATAATATTGGTTAAGCTTGTCTGTGAGCTGAGATTTGGATGGGCATATTTGTTGCTTCCAGTGAAGGGCAGATTCCTGTCAGCTAATATAGTAAGTACTACTGGTTGTCTGAGTTTGATAGGTAAGTCTCCAGGTAAGGACAGGAACAAACCTGCTTGTATGTCTATGGACATAATAATAGATTTAACAGATTGTAAGAATTCGCTAACTGCATCCCACAGTGGCTTAAAGGACCACTATAGTGCCAGGAAAACATACTCGTTTTCCTGGCACTATAGTGCCCTGAGGGTGCCCCCACCCTCAGGGTCCCCCTCCCGCCCGGCTCTGGAAGGGGGAAAGGGGTAAAAACTTACATTTTTTCAGCGATGGGCGGGGAGCTCTCCTCCTTCTCTCCTCCCCGTCGGCTGAATGCGCACGCGCGGCAAGAGCTGCGCTCGCATTCAGCCGGTCACATAGGAAAGCATTATCAATGCTTTCCTATGGACGCTGGCGTGCTCTCACTGTGAAAATCACAGTGAGAAACACGCAAGCGCCTCTAGCGGCTGTCAATGAGACAGCCGCTTGAAGGAATGGGGGAAGGCTTAACCCATTAATAAACATAGCAGTTTCTCTGAAACTGCTATGTTTATTAAAAAATGGGTTAACCCTAGCTGGACCTGGCACCCAGACCACTTCATTAAGCTGAAGTGGTCTGGGTGCCTAGAGTGGTCCTTTAATGGTTTTACAACTCCACAATATATGTGTCATATGTCCCTCATCCTCACCGCATCTCCAGCATTAACGTGGAACATTTGAAAATATCCTATGGAGTCTGCTAGGTGTCAGATATCATCTATATATGTTTCCTTTGCGCTTCAATATGTGAGTAGCATTGAGTGATTCAAGGCATTAATAGAGGAAATCCATTCTGTTTCACTCAGGGTAACATTAGTTTCTGTGGCCCCGTTGGGTCATATAAGTAGGTGGTTTACGTGGGATTGCTCGCATGATGGTTCTGTAGCAGGTTGATAATGATTTGGGTTTGGGGGGGGGGGGATTATGGCATCTTTAAAATTAGTAAAAAGGGGGGGGGGGTGGAATTTCAGCCCTGGTGTATACATGTGTTGGGATAATGCTAATGTTAATTTGTAGATATGGGAACAGAAAAGAGTTCAGTAAGTTGTGTTCTTCTTGTAAGTCTGAGAAGGACACAGGACCGTGTTGGTGTATCAGAGTGTTAATTGAGGAAATATCAGATTTGTTCCAGGTATGTAGGGTTAGCCTTAGGCTTAACCGCCTTAAGGGAAGTGAGCGGAGCGAGTGAGTGGAATTTGAGGTGGGCACCACGTGTACTTTGGAAGAGCTCCCAATGGTGGTATAGTGATAATTTCATGGTTGGGAAATACTGTAGTGTAGTAGGACATAATGATTTGGGGCCCACATAATCTCCATTATTGACTCTCTAGTGTATCTCTCATTTTCTATGTCAACCCATGAAATGTTTGGCAAATGGGTAGCTTTATAGTAAGCATATATGTTAGGTAGGCCTATCCCTCCCTCCATTGTGTGTCTTTGTAAGAGATGCGCAGGGAGTCTTGGTTTACAGGAGTCCCATATGAAAACTGAGAAAAGCGTTTGTATTTGTTTGCAGAACGATAGGGGTGCACGTATTGATAACATGCAGAAGACATATAGGATCTTTGGGAGTATGACCATTTTAATTATGTTTGTTTTCCCTAGCCACAATATTTTAACTGATTTCCATTTAAGGAATTCTTCTTTACACATTGTAATCAGTGGTTTAAAATTATAATTAAACATCTTGTCAGCCGTCGGGGCCAATTTTATTCCCAGATATGTGATTGTTGAAGGGTATGTAATGTTTGTGTAGGGAGGCCTATTGGTAGTGCCTGTGTCTTGTTCTGATTTAATTTATAGTAAGAGACTGTACCGTATGTTTCCAGAAGGGATAGGAGTGCTAATAGGGGTGTTTCCACTTTGCTCAACGTTAATAAAATATGGTCAGCGAATAAGGACAGCCAATATTCTTTTTTACCAATGATAATCCTCCTTGTGTGCATATTTCTATGCACAGACACTCATTCATTGGCTGAGAGTGATAAGCTGATGCTGTCAGCCGAATAAGTAGCACGATCGGCATTTGACTTCTGTAGCTCTACATAAGACAGATGTCGTAAACCTGCCTTCTGGTGTGGTTATGATGGATGGAGTAACCGTTTAAGGATTTTAGAATAATACCAAAATGTTATTTCATATTTACCAGTAAATGTATTTTCCTGGCTATTCATAATGGCAGCATCACTTATGGGTAGCTCCACCCCCAGCCGGATCAGGACAGGAAACAATTAAACAATTAACTAGACTATAGGCATAAAAGGTCCTTCCTCCTTCCATACCTCCGTCCAATTGAAAAGCTCAGACAAAATCCAGGGCGGGAACCTGATGCTGCCATGATAAATAGCCAGGAAAGGGTAGTCAAGGCAACTGCTGGGTGAAGAGCTGACCTCAGAGCTAGGTAAGACTTAATTAAATCAGCATCCAGCAGTTTTTCCATGGGTTCCCTCAAATATGCCATTGAATCCACTAGAAGTGTAGTTTTCTTTGCCATACAGATGACTGCAGCATCTATTTTAGGTATGGACATCCATGATTTTGAGTCAACTGGAAAATAGGGGTAAACTCTTGCAGCTTTACTTTTTAGCCTAGCTTTTTTTCTGGTCTCCTCCATTCTTGAGCAATAACCTCTTTTATAGCAGATTTTAGGTCTTCAAAATATCTATCTGATTCTTGAACGTCTGACGTTTCTTCTGGAATCTTCAGCGTATCTCTTATCAAGGAAATTAACATGTCAATAGATCTAGAATCCAACGATCTAGAAGAGTGGTCTAATTCATCGTCCTCTTCTTCAGAAACAAGAAAAACATCTGACTTATCTTTGGATTCAGAAGCCAGAGATTCATGTCTGAGACGTTCAATCGGATTACATTTTTTCTGTAGAAGATTTGAATCCATCTGCAATCGCCTCTGTGATCCATTTCTTTAAATCTTCCTGAGGAGAACTTCTTTTACTCCTTTCTCCAGCAACTTCCAATAAACAGTTTCTACCCTATTTTCTGCCTTCCATAGCGGTCACATCACAGTTCATGCATCTATTTGATTTTACTTTATGTTTTCTTGGAGATGAGTCACAATTTCTGCTGGGGCTGCAAAATATTTAGGCCACATATAAATATATTTCTGGCCCATTTGGCACTCTTTTAGTCCTCCCCATAAAGAATTTTTGGCTCACCTATGTCTTCTATTTTCTGAATGTTTGGAGGCAGAGGGAGAAGCCATACTAAAAAAGGAATAGTTTAATTCTATTATGTATCCAGAGAAGCTTTCTTAAACTATAAAAACTTAAAAAAACTTGTACCAAAACATTAAATTCTATTTTTCTTACCTTAATGACAAAGATAGACCTCTTAGGGCAGCATACACCAAAATAAGACTTTTTTATTCATTCAGCAGAGACAAACTACAACTAAACAGTGGCATCTAAAAAACCCGCGCTCTACCACTTTAATTTTTTTCTTACCGGCCAATAAAGAACGTGCCTGCTAAAGCCGATCTGATAAAAAACTAGAAGTACCAATTTTACCTTACTGCACATGCGCGTGCATTCACTATCCTGGTCTCGTAATAGCGCATCACTACTCAGCAACTTGGGAGTCGTCCTTCATATCGGAAAGCGCAAAACACTGGAAGAGCACAGAGATTAGGGAAAAACTGTCCTCCTGCAGCACAGAAGTTGTCCACAATTCAAAAAGGCCAACAGCTATAATACAGGTAGGACAATCCTTACTCTACTCACCCATTAGACACCAAAATACTATAAAGCCAGTCAATCTAGAGAGAACACAACTCTCCTACAAAATGAACAAGATTAAACAAGATAAGAAGGCTACTCCAAAATACACTGCCTTATTTTGGAAAAACTTAGCCAAAAGTCAAATCTTCCATAATTGGGGAACCATAAAAAAAGGTTTTTAAGGATTACCAACCCCATATCCATATGAATCTTTCAGTGGCATCCAATAATGTGGAATGTATAAGGAACTTTAACCCCTGCCATACTTGCCAAATATATATATATATATATATATATGAATGATAAGATTTCCTCTTTAGGTGGAACAGTATATAAACTGAACCCCAAAACTCAGTTAGTCCTGCCCTTGCAGGCTGATTACTGAGTTCTTCAGACAAAGAGAGCCTGAACTTCATCTGGTATCACCATGGTAGACATGGGAGGTGGCCCAAAAAATTAAAATAATAGAGCAAAAAACTCCTGTTGTCCAACTGAGGACAGAAAAAAAGACTGAGGTATGGTAGGAGGAGGGACCCTTCTATGCCTATAGTCTAGTAAACTGTTTAATTGTTTCCTCTCCTGATTCGGCTGGGGGTGGATCTACCCAAAAGTGATGCTGCCATAATTAGCCAGGAAAACTAAGTTTTCAATAAAACCACAACTTTTAGTGGATAAAACCAATAGTTCATATTTAGCAAGGCAAAAAAGTTATTCAGTTGTTTCCTAGAATCATTGCTCATATATTGTCATATTCTATTTTTGCCTTGAACAATATGTCATGTAAAAAGTAGTAACCATAAAGTTGTTTCATTATCTGTGATTCAGCTTTTAAATGGCACAAGATACGGTAGTTATAAAAGCGATCTGAATTGAATATGAAGTGTCTTTGAATCTCGTATCTAGAGCAAGAGATTTGACCCAGGTTTGAAGGAGGGATCATATTCGAACTGCGTAAATCTTTGAACGTATCCCAACCACAACCCACCAGAACTCTCGTTATAGAATTCAGCAGGATGTTTTTATTGTATTTTTAGTGCGCTGTTAGAAATTGTGTTTGAACAAGATCTGTAATCTGCACTAATGATCATCCCATCTTTTCTTTGCTGGTAACTAGTGATTTCAGTGTCCAAATTGGATCTTTAAACTTTCATTGACCTCGGATTTCTGTGGTTTTACTTTTTAAAGCCCTGTTTTATTTTCCCCTTGAATCATCCCGTACGAGGTTGTTGTGAGCAAAGCAAGGATCATGTCACTGTGGTCGCTCTCATCAGAGTGGTTGAAATTACAGACAGTTTTGGAAACTGCCTCTGTGGCCCTTTCAGGTTCGCTCTGGGCTGAGTTTAATTTTAGTTATGCTGTAGATCAAGGGGACCGCAACATGCAAATGAATTTGCACTAATTCATCAGGCGGCTAGTGTTTTTGCCAAAATTATAAAATTCTTATGTTTACTTCAAGAGACCTTCTGCCGTTTGTGATTTAGCAATTCATTGAGCTAGATAAATGCTGTAATTATTATTATGATATTTATAGAGCGCCGTCAAATTCCGCAGCGCTTTACAATGGACGGACGAACAGACATGTAGTTGTAACCAGACAAGTTGGACACACAGGAACAGAGGGGTTGAGGGCCCTGCTCAATGAGCTTATAGGCTAGAGGGAGTGGGGTAAGATGACACAAAAAGGTAAGGATAGTATTAGACTAGTGACAGTTGCAGAAGAGGAATCAGTCAGGAGCTATTAACAGTTTAATTGATATGCTTTTATGAAGAAGTGGGTTTTTAACGATTTTTTTGAAGGAGTGGAGACTGGGTGAGCATCTAACGGAGGAGGGAAGCGAGTTCCACAGGAACGGTGCAGCCCTCAAAAAATCTTGAAGGCGAGCATCAGAGGTGGGAGTACAGACAGAAGATAGATGTAAGTCTTCAGCAGATTGTAAGGGCCTAGACGGGACATACTTGTGTATAAGGGAGGATAGATAGGTGGGAGCAGCATTATGTAGAGATTTGAAGGCAAGAACCAGAATTTTAAATTGAGCTCTATATTTTATAGGAAGCCAATGTAGGGACTGACAGAAGGGTGAGGCATGGGAGGTGCGGGCGGACAGGAAGATGAGCCTCGCCGCCGCATTCATTATGGACTGTAACGGCGCAAGTTGGGAGCACGTAAGACCACTGAGAAGTGGATTACAGTAGTCAAGGCAAGAAAGGACAGTGGAATGGACCAACACCTTAGTCGCATCTGGCGTTAAGTAGGGGTGGATGCGAGCAATGTTTTTGAGATGGAAATGACAGGATTTGGCGATAGATTGAACATGAGGCTTGAAGGAGAGGTCGGAGTCAAAGAGAACACCTAGACAGCGAGCCTGCGTGGTGGAGCTGATGGTAGCACCGTTGACTTGGAGGGAGACAGACACAGGAGTAACAACACTTGAGGGAGGAAAGACCAGAATAATGTAATGTATGTTTGTCTTCCATGTTTACATAACATTGGCCGAGCTAGCGATTTGGGGTAATTTATACAGTCATGGCAATGGATTTTAGAGTTCTGTTGATTCAAGCTGCTATTTAGTGCATAATGTCATTCATAACTCATCTAAAATTAAAATAAAATCTTAGATTTTAAGTACTTACCCATGAGCTCAAAAGGGAACAGAAAGACAAGATACTCAAAACAGGTGTTGAGACGTTTGGGTCATCTAATGCTGGCAGGGATTTAGCAATACCAGAAGCATTTCCAGAATTATGAAAAATGTTTCACGGGTGTTCTTTTCTCAAGGACTCAATTTAAACATTATTATTAGTAGTAGTAGTATTTAAATAGCGCCAACTTATTTGGCAGCACTTGCAAGTATTATAAAGAAGGAAATTTAATAATAAATTAGACAATTACAGGAACAATATATCAGAATACAAAGTGGATCATATTTACATTATACTTAGAAAATTAAAGAAAGATTTAATTAATAGTTAATGTTTTCACAAAATATTTTTCTTGCAAATGACTTGCTTGATAATTTTATTTAACTGCGTTATTAGACATTTTCTCCTAGTCACGGAGACACTACCAATGCCTAAAGTGTACCTTGCATTTGCCAAAATTGAGTGGTGAGACCTGGTATAATTTGTTATTGCGGAACATTGTTCAAAAAAATGAGGTTGGAGTTTGACTTTGGAGAAAACAACTGTGGGGAAAAAAAGTTATTTTCAAAGTTATTTGAACTCAAATTACCATTTTTGGAATATATGCATATTAAGTATTTTCTAGACATGTACACAAGGAATAATATGGGTTCATGCAGTTTTTTGCTGCCTTTTTTTTAACAGTAAAACACTTTAACAGAGGAAGCTGGGGGGAGGGCTAGCTGTTCAACTAGTGAAGAACTCCGACTTTACAACACTTTAAAACTACTAAATTGCCATGCAATAGCCATTTTTTTTCACACAAAGCTCCTCACTATGTCTCTGAACCCCCTCCAACAGAGAGATGGGGTGCAAACATCGAAAGACGCTGCACTTAGAGGGCACCCAACTACCTGACATACGCAAGTCCTTTGACAGGCAGCAACAACAAGCCCAACTTAAGATGGTGCTTGGGAAGCCACGTGGATCAAGTGAATCAGAGGAGAGATGAGGAGAGACCCATGGTGCCGCAGGCCTACAGGTCGATTCTGATACCGATGCCTCACCCTCCATTAAGGCGACATAAAGAAACTGCTGCTTGATCTAAGGGAGGTCTGGAAGACTGACTTGGCCCGAGTTCAAGCTGAGATGGGAGGCCTCTCCAAGCACATCGCGGGGGGGTCGAAACCCGAGAGGAGGTAGGGGATGGCCAGTTCACTGAAACCCGCTCGCAAGTAGAGTCTCTCTCCTAACAAGTGCAACGACTTACCCGCTCAGTGGTTACTCTTGAGTCGCAGCACCGCAGGAGAAATGTAAGGATGCATGGTGCTCCTGAGTCTTTGATCTCAGAGGCCCTACTGAATTTTGCAAATAAAGTGGCCGCAGTGCTAGAGGTGAAGGGAGATAGTGGAGCCTTACCTATTACATCTGCATTCAGGATACTCCCAGGGACATCATTGCTGTCACTCGAGACATCTTGATGAAGATGGTTATTCTGTCCCGCTCCAGAAATCAACCCAAAGTTCCTGTAGAGAGTTACCAGATCTGAGTCTTCGATGACCTACAATTCTCGGTCCTAGTGGAGAGACACAGCCTTCAGTCGGTCACTAAGCAGCTGAGAGACAAGAGCATCCAATATAGATGGCGTGCCTTGGGGACCCTGGTAGTACTCTGCGGAGACTCGGTGCTCACTTGGCGGCAGAGGACCCAGAACATTTTTTGGCAACCCTGCAGCTACCACTTGCACGGCCCATTGCGGCGGGCAGGGACATAGTCCTGACAGGTGCCGGCATGTCCCCGAACCAGAAGCAGGGGTCTGGAGCGGAGATGGAGCGACATAGGCCTCAAAGACTGAACCCACCATAGGTCCTTTGAGCAGTAGATGGCGATAATAAGAGGCTTGTCAGGCCTTATCAGGTACCAATGTGACCCAAACCCAACCCAGGTTTTAATTTTAAAATGAACTGTTTTGTTCCAAGACACTCTACGTTACAGATATGTCTACACAGAGTAACTTACCTAATCACATGGCTACACACCGCACCCTACTTGCAATGTTATAGACGTTTAAATATTTAGATCCAATGGTTTATAACTAACTTTAATTTTTAATTTTTTTTTATTGGAACCAGTGCACACAAGTTCAGGAACCTATTTCTCTCTCTTTTTTTTAATATTTTTATTTTATTTTAATACTGTGAACAGAGGGATCATACTTCTACTGTTACTGGCCCTTAACATAAATGTGTTAACCAATAATGTTTAATTGAAAAAAAAAAAAGAAGCTCATTTGTACAGGAGTATACATTTTAGTACTTAGTGCTCCAATATTGTTACGTGCTTTTACCTTGTAACTCCGCTCTTAAAGGACCACTATATTGCCAGGAAAACATACTCGTTTTCCTGGCACTAAGGTGCCCTTAGCATGCCCCCACCCTCAGGGACCCCCTCCCGCCGGGCTCTGGGGTGAGGAAGAGGTTAAACACTCACCTTTCTCCAGCGTCGGGCGGGGAGCTCTCCTCCTCCTCTCCGCCTCCAATCCTCCTCTTGGGCTGAATGCGCATGCGCGGCAGGAGCTGCGCGCGCATTCAGCCAGTCTCATAGGAAAGCATTCATAATGCTTTCCTATGGATGCTTGCATCTTCTCACTGTGATTTTCACAGTGAGAAGCACGCAAACGCCTCTAGCGGCTGTCAATGAGACAGCCACTAGAGGCTTTAGAGGCTGGATTAACCCATTTATAAACATAGCAGTTTCTCTTAACCCTAGCTGGACCAGGCACCCAGACCACTTCATTAAGCTGAAGTGGTCTGGGTGCCTAGAGTGGTCCTTTGACTTTCTGTAATCCTCTTATAAATGCTAAAAGCATTTATAAATGCTAAAAGCTCTGAGGATGAAATTAACGTCATCCATGAATCAGTTAATTAAAAAAAAAATTAATCTACTGCGGGGAATCTCGATGCTCTATGCAATGATAGTCACGGCCATGCAGGCCCCGCCGGCACCATACCAGGCGCAATGGGAGCTTGCCACAGGCATCGAACTATCAGACGCCAAGTGGGAGAAGATCAATATCCTAACGCACCAAGGGACGATCAGCTCCAAAATCCAGGAACTCAACTATAATCTTATGACATGCTGGTACAGGACACCGGCGTGACTGTTCTGTATGGGTCTCTCCCCCACAGCCTGCTGCTGGAGATGTGGTGCGGCCGAGGGTACGGACCTGCACATCTGGTGGTCGTGCCTAGTTATCGCAAACTTCTGGCAACAAATACATGGGAAACTGAAAGAAATCCTGGACTCAGATATACCTCTGCGACCCCTCCCAATCAGGGACGTATTAGCCGCGCGGCAAACAAGGCATTTGCCTTGGGCGGCATTTTTTAGGGGGCGGCAAAAAACGCCGCCCCCAAATGCCCAGGACAAATGCCTAGTTAGCCTTGCGGCTAACTGACATGCTGGGCGCTGGGTGGCGCTGGCTGCTGGGCAGGCGGGTGGCTGGCGAGGGAGCTCTTCCTCTGAGCTGACTGCTCAGCTCCCTCGTGCACCGCAGAGTGAGGCTGGGAGCTGGGTTGATGAAGTCATATTCCGGCTCCCAGCCTCACTGCGGTGCGAGAGGGAGCTGAGCAGTCAGCTCAGAGGAAGTGCTCCCTCTCCAGCCGCCTGCCCAGTAGCCAGCCCATCAGCCCGGCCGGCAGCCACTGGACCACCAGGGAGAAAGAGGAACCCCCCCCAGAAGGCTGGGGGTGGGGGTTAAATAAACAAAAAAAAAGTGTTAATGTGAGTGATTGTGTGTGTGTGTGTCTGACTGTGTGTGTGTGTCTGACTGTGTGTGTATGTCTGACTGTGTGTGTCTGATTGTGTGTGTGTGTGTGTGTGTGACTTTGTGTGTGTCTGACTGTGTGTGTGTATTTAGAAGTTGGGGCTGGGGGGAAGGGTTGGGTGGGGGTGGCATGGGGGGGAAGGGAGGTGCATGAGTTTTGTCCTGCCTAGGGCAGCACAAAACCAGGATACACCACTGCTCCCAATGCTGCCCCACCACACCAAGATGCCCATCGGGAGGTACAAGAGGTCCCTAACGAAACACCTCCTGAATGCCGCTAAGAGCCTGATCCCTACTAGGTGGAAGTCACAATCAGGCCCAACCGTGTCAGACTGGATAGAGAAAGTAGAAGAAATATATGGCATGGAAAGCCTAACGGCAGACCTAAAGGACATCGCAGTAAACTGTGCCAGATTGTGACACCCTGGATAGACTATATGGCCCGTAGACCTGCGAGGTGGGAGGCCCCGGAGACCGAGTAGACGCCTCCTGCCAATAGCCGAGCGTTGTGGGCCACGGGCCGAAGGTGGCGGACCCTCTGCCGATGGGCTACCCCTCCCCCACTCCCCCTGTTCCCCCCGCCTTACTCCCCTCCTCCCACAGCCCACCCTTACTCCCCCCCAAGGACCGTACTGACACAAGACTGATCACAAACCCCGAACCCCTCGACATGGATCGCTTACCACACCATAAGTCGACTAAGGACCCGGGATTGGCTAGAAATGACAGGCGACCTAACCATATCATGGAAGACCTAGCCGAATAGAGATAACGTTTAGGAACCTGAGGCCAATGAATCCCCTTCTATGACCACCCACACATCTGGTACGCTAGAACAGGAGCACGGTTAGACAGGGTGGGGAAGAATAGAGATGGGAGTTGGGATCTGCTGGGACACGGTTGTGACCTGAACTAGAAGTAGGTACACAACAAAACTTAGACCGACACAACTAGACTCACTACACCCCGTGCTTGTTTCAGTTATACAAGTTAAACGTTTTCCTTTTTCTTTCTTAAAGGCTGGAACGCAAACACGACTAAGCTGGGTGCATTAAAGTATCCCAAAACTTAGACCACAAACAAAGGGTTGCACAAAAGACAACACACCCAGTGGTAAAAATAAAAGATACGGCTAAGCAGATGCCACCGAGCCACTGATGCTGAGACACGAATAAGGGGAACTTGTCACAAAAAACTTATTCTGTTCTATGACCCTGACAAAATGTTTGAAAAACTCAAACTAAAGATTGTCAAAAAAAAAAAAAAATTCAAATTATTAGTTAGTTTGTCTTGGTTTTATATGAATTATTTCTTTGTGGTTACATTTTGAGCCTCTCCACATCTGTGGCATACAAACTTGGATACCCTACAGCTGTATGGGTGTGTTATTTGTGGTTTCACATTACCTTTGCCCACCTCCTATCCTTTCCCCTCCCCCCCAAAAAAGCCAATATTTAACTTTTTGTATGTTGCTATCCTTTTTTTTAATAACTCATTCAAAAAATATTGGAACAAACTTGGAATGTTACACCTTCTCAAGCTGCAGTTTAAACTCAGACAAGTCTACCCACCTACAATTAAAGAAACATTGTGCATTATGCATTACTTTGAGATAACTGTAGCCTTTGTGGATTTGTTTTTGCATGTTTATCTGCTTCTTCTTTTCTAACCAATCAGTGTCCTATCCCAAAGAATGCTGAAAACGTGCTTTGGACATGCCTAACAGATTTACACATTTGGAAAGATTTACGCAGTTGGAAGATCTCTTCACTTTGCAACATCTTGACAGGGGGAGAAGAGAGGGAGTCTGCTCAGTGTAATCATGCAGAGCAGGCTCCGGTGTCGGTTTCTCTCTCCTGTTGCTGCACAATGATGCCCTGTTTCTTTCAGGCCAGGACTGGCCATCGGGCACACCGGGCAAATGCCCAGTGGGCCGCGATGGCCGAGGCCGGCAGGGGAGATCACAGAATCTCCCCTGCCAGCCCGTGCAGGGCCAGCGCTACCCGAGCGCCGGCCCCGCTGTGTGCCTCCATGGGCCGGTGGGGAGATCAAAGATCTCCCTCACCAGCCCACAGGCAGGGAGATGCGGCCGCTGGCTGGGTGAGGGAGGGAGGGAGGACCCGGCGGAGCTCTAACAAGCAGCTCCGCCGGGTCCTCTCGCGAGATTCTGAGCGTTGCCGCGGCAACGCTCAGATCTCGCGAGAGTGAACTCTAACCTGCAGGTTAGAGTTCACTCTCACCACTGGGCCACCAGGGAAGCATGACAGAACGGATCTCCTCCCCCCTCCCAGGATAAAGGTAGAGAAGAAGGGAGGGGGGGAAATATTATTATTATTATTTTTTTTTATTAGTAAAAAAAAAATATTTAAATTTAAATAAAAAAATACATTCACTCACAAACACACAGCCCCCAGACACAGCACCCCCCCCCAGACACACAGAGCACCCCCCGACACAGCCCCCAGACACACACAGCACCCCCAGACACACACAGCGCACCCAGACACACACAGCGCACCCAGACACACACAGCGCACCCAGACACACACTGCACCCACAGACACACACAGCACCCACAGACACACACTGCACCCAGACACACACAGCACCCCTAGACACACACAGCACCCAGTCACACAGAGCGCACCCAGACTCACACAGCGCACCCAGACTCACACAGCGCACCCAGACACACACAGCACCCCCCAGACACAGCACCCCCTAGACACACACAGCACACTCCCACACATATACAGCACACACACACATATATATATATATATATAAAATAACCCTCAGTGAGTTAACAGACAAAGAAAATTAGAAACCTAGAATGTGACAGCAGATAAAAACACCCTCA
Organism: Pelobates cultripes; assembly: GCA_933207985.1. NCBI lineage: Eukaryota > Metazoa > Chordata > Amphibia > Anura > Pelobatidae > Pelobates > Pelobates cultripes. The sequence goes on from OW240912.1 coordinate 378,842,494, forward strand.
CACACAGCACCCCTCTTACATACACACACTGCGCCCCTCACACATACAATAAGTCCAAATATATATATATATATATATACATACACACACACACACACACACACACACACTACAGCACCCCTCACACTGCACCACAACACACATTACGCTCCAGATACACACTAAATCCCTTACTCTATATGCACTCTTTATCCTCTATACACACACACACACACACACACGGTCCCTTACACAGTAGATCTCCTACACACACACACTACATTCCTTGTCAGCAAACACATACAACATTCTCTAAACACACCCTCTCTGCAACCCCTACACACACTACGTCACCTATACACACACACTTCAGCCCGTATGCACACACTCGCTGCATCCCTTATAAAACTATGCCCCCTATACACACACTCTCTACAGCCCCTAGCCACACATATTACACCACAAACACAAATTAAATTGACCTATTTACACAATACGACACCACACTCTACACACACGCAATCCCACAAGCAGGCTCCAAACATATGCACCATGCACTTTCCTGGCCCATTTGTCCTCTGGTATCCCACTTGTGGAGACTCCAGAGACAATTTAAAAGCAAACACAGCACAAGCATGTTATTACATTTGCTTGCACTGCGCAGAACAAATTCAAGGCCTTTTTCTAATGCCAGAGCTCTTCAGCAGGGCTCTGGGCATTGAACCAACATGCTCACTTTGAGAGGGGGCGTGTTGTCATTAGTGATGACAAAACACACACTCTCTGGCCCCGCCCCCTTCTTAGGGGGCCGCTCTGATTGAAAAATGCCCGGGCCTAATTTTTTTCCTAGTCCGGCCCTGGTTTCTGTCATTAGTAGAAGGGAGTGGGTAGGCTGAAGAAACGTCACCAGCTGAAAGGCGTGCCCAATAATGCAATCTGACCAAGTTTATAGTAAGTTTATAAATGTTTATTACATACTTTTCAAAGGTTTTATTGCTTTATTTTGGTTTGTATATTTGTTTAAAAGTATTTGCTTGCTGGTTTAAAAATCACATTTCCAACTGTTGCATGTCCCTTTAGGGTAATTCCCGAAGGACCAAATTTGGTCTGTATCAGCAAAATGTGGTTAAAATAACCAAGTTATAACTGAACATGTAGTTTACTTACAGCAAATCTGGCCAAAATTCCAATACAAATTGCTTTCAGATTATGACATCTCATTCAGTGTCTGCTTTATAGTCCATAATTCTCACATGCAAATTCTGTATCAAATATAGGATTAACATATTTATCAAAGCATTCTATTGCCTCAGCCCATGTAGCAGTCTCTGATACAGGTACACACCACGATCAGTATGGGCTATCACAAGCCATAAAATTACATGTCTGTTAGTCCACCCATTGTGCAGTGCTATGGAATGTGATGGCGCTGTATAAATAATAAAAAAATTATAATAATATCACAAGTGAAGCAGCCCAGTCATAAGGATTGATTGGCTCTCAGACTGATTGCCTTGAAAGCCAATTTCAGGGATGACATGCATTAAATGACTGCAAACTCAAAAAACATAGTACGAGCGCTTCTTTTGATACTCTTCACTACTCTACTGAAATCATCTCCCATGCATGTCCTGTCCTCAGTGGACATTCACACCAGACTGACCTGTCAGTAATCTGGACTTACCTATCCCCTTTCTGTCAGATCCACCCCCTTTGGTCATAGCCATTGGCACCCCTCACCCACTACCACACACAGAGTGTGTCACTTCTCAGGACATAATGTTGGATGGTATGGTAAGGGCTCAAACATTTCTGATCGTAGCAATGGCTAGTTAGTATGGTGATACAGATAGCATCCCTGGCATGGCTCTAATTTTACTCTGCAAGTTGCCCAAAAACCTGGCAAAGGCGTACATGTGGGGTACTGCTTTATTTCGGAGTTAGAGACGAATATAAACCCAGTGTACTTGAAGTAGTAGAACCCACAAGGGTTTTAAAATTCACCATTAAATGTCTATATGTAGTTGATATAATATATAATAAAGTTAGTGATAAAATGGCCAAATTAAAGGCTCCAAATGCCCCATGTGATACAGCACAATTTGTCTTTTATTGCATATAGCATGTCCTGATGAGGGTACAGTGATATTGGGGATTGTTATTTTGTCCCAAAAGCAAGAAAGGCCCAGTAAATCAACTTGTAAAAGTGGCAAATCTGAAAAGTGAAATTAGCATATCTGTAATTTCACTCTAAAACTTCTAAAATGACTGGCCAGACAATTCAGTATTAGCAGCCGTTTTGACAGGTAAAATGGTTAAATAAAAAATGCTCTTTGTTAAATACTTTTAGGGATCTAATTTCTTTCAATATATTTTTGTAAGGTATTATGGATTTAGTTACAACTATTACACTTACAGTCCGAATTAATGTTTTTGTTTTGTTCCTTGTTTCCCATTTTCTCATATTTTATTCCCATTTAATACTCTTCTATTTTTAAATAGGGCATAAGAAGTAAACCCAATATGTCTTTTAAAAATAATATATATGGAAGCACCCAATGGCAAAGAGACAAATTACAATGGAACAAACAGAAGCTCAGAACATTACCGACTGACTCTGACAAACTATAGATAAAGATGTACTGGCTTATTCACTAAACTAGGAAGAGACCAGATCATTTCAAATCTTAGACCAAAATGTAATAATGTTATGTTATAGTTTAATAAATTGGAGCACTTTCAACTTCCAGTCCCTTTGCGCCAGTCTGTTTTTTTTTTCTCTGCCAGCTGAAGACAATTACAGGAGCAAAGAGGAGGTTAGTTGGAATTTAATGGGATATTTTTTTAAATTGCTTTATAATGCAAACTTTGCTTGTGTATACAGAGGGTAGAGTGAGAAGAGATTAATCAATCTTGCATATAGAATATTTGTACATTATGTTCTTTGCTCATTTTTGGAATATTTTACTGCCTTTAAACAGTTTTGTATAAAGATGAAACAGGGCAAGTAATATTCATTCAAGGTTCATTGCATTTCTTTTAAATGTGTTAAATGATATGTTGTTTCAGAGATAAAGTGTTCGAGAGTTCCGAGAATAGATTGCCGATGAATATCGATCGGTTAAATGCTCAGCTGTGGTCTCATAACTAAATAACACGGTTTGCCTTTCACTTAATCAGCTCTAATCAAGTTGTCATAGAGTGTATGAAGAGCGGCCAGTTTCTTGCAGGAATCATAATTATAAGGAACTTTGAGAGAGGTTTGTGTGGTTAAGACAGGGGTGTACCCAGACCTAAATTATAGGAAGAACTAGACCAATATGTCTTCTTTGGCGCCTTGAAATCATACTTTTGATGTTTCTAGCAAAGCAAAAGGAAATAGTTTATAGTATTTAGTGACAATTTAAAAAAAATATACATTTCTGATTGGTCAAATTTGTTTTTTGTTGATAGAAAACAGTTGCTCTCTCTCTCTCTATCTGTATATATATATATATATGAATTATATTAAAACAGTTTATAATATTAAAACTTGTAGCAAACAGGTTTAAAGGACCACTATACTGCCAGGAAAACATACTTGTTTTCCTGGCACTATAGTGCCCTGAGGGTGCCCCCACCCTCAGGGCCCCCCTTCCTGCCGGGCTCTAGGGGGTGGAAGGGTTTAAACTTACCTCTTTCTCCAGCACCCAGCAGGGGACTCTCCTCCACTCCTCCTCCTCGCCTGAACCAAGCTGAAGTGGTCTGGGTGCCTATAGTGGTCTTTTAATGATATCAATAGACTCTGCCCTTACACTGTAATAATTGTATCATTGCAGTGAACCAAGACCATAGTCATAGGGATAAAATACAGACTGCAGTCTTTCCTGGGGTGATTGAGTTCATGGGTTGAGGTACTTGCAAATAAAGGGATGGTTTAACCTCTGAATGTAAAATTCCGAGCTTTCCACTGTCTTCGGGTTCCAAAAACATCTCTGACCCTGGCAAAGATCTCTATAGACCTTAAAAAGGAAGAATACTTTGTGGTGTAGAGCGTTTTCTATGTGGCTTTCTCTTCAGAGACCTTTCGGTGAACTCCTAAAGTAGATCTCGGTAACTAGTTTAATTTTATTCCAGATCTGATCACTTGCTGTCAATTAATCCAATGGCAATTCAAAGAATAACACATACTTAAAGGAACACTATATTGAAAAAGATAGATTGATAGATTGATAGATCGTTTACTGGTCCAGTCTTTTTTGTTTTAAATAAAAACCTTACTTGAGGGGGCTGAGATTGACTGTCTCGTGAGAGTGTCTCACAGATTGTGAGCTCCTCCATGATTTACAGAGATGTGACGGAATCCTTCTACATTTCGGACAACTATCTATGCCAATCTACTGTGACAAGCTTGAAATAATTTATTACACCGTGGAGGCTAGATGAGTTGGTTCATATTGAGTCTACAACTGGTGTTGTCATCTGTGCCCTTGGTGGTGAATTGCTGATCCCTCACTTCTTGCTTAACTTACCCATATGCAGAGTTTCTCTCTGAGTCTCTAGCTTTCCTGGTCCCCATTGCAGAGGCTGCTGCTAATTTCAGCTGTGGACTGTTTCCTCACATTTAAATGCCAGCCGTATATCACAAGATGGCCGAGAGGGTACATGGCATGGAATCATGTTCGCAATCAGAGGATGTCTTACTCCAATATGACCGTCTGGGTGAGAGATTATTGGCCCGATTGCATCTTTTGACAGCATCTCATACTTAGCAGACTTGGGGTGACTTGCCAGGCAAAGCTGCCAGACCTGCCATTATTCCTTCACGGCTATGCCTTCCTAGACTGAGAGCCACTGGAGGATTCCACACTTTCACTTTTACCCTGAGAGGGCTTTGCTCTTTTGGAAAAATGACTTGTACATTAAGTATGGTCAGGTCTGTGGCGAATATGTGGTGGTTCTCTCTATGCTCCTGGGGCTGGCATGGTGTAGTTTTGGGGCTCTGATACCAGTGCAAGAACTTGCAGAATGCTGTTTGAGTACCCTCGCTAGTCTTGCACAGAATTGAATGCAACCTTTATCCGTGAGTGCCACAACAGGCCCTCTTTCTGCATCCAAGTCACTTTTCCAAGGATTGGTAGTAATATTTGTGCCTTCTCCCCAACATTACCCAGTCTTGGCATAGGACGACTCTTTCCCTGCAAGGGCTTTTTGGCCCATACTATGGCTGCCTATTTGTTTTTATTTTTATATTCTCACAACTTGTGCCTCTACACAGGTGTTTATGTTTGCTGAGTAGCCTTCGTACGGTCCCTACATTAATCTGCTTTTAATATGTCAACATATTACCTATTAGAAAATTAGATGTTTTCATCTATCAGCTTGCGCTATAACTTATAATATGTATTATTTGCCAAAATTCTTTGTCATACACTGGTATGCTATCACCTCAATAAAAACTTGATTGACAAAAAAAAACAACCACCTAGATTAACAGTCTGTGTGTATCCAATCAGAAGCAGTGAGTGAAGGCGTAAAGCAGGGACACTGAATGTCATTAGGTTCATTCCAACCTTGTATGGTCTGGAGTCTCTAGTGGCTCTCTAAACAGCAGTCATCAAGTAGTCGTGAAAAATGTAAACAATGCATTTCTCAGAAAATGTGCTGTTTTCATTTCAAAGGCTGGAGGGGCCTCATGTGTCCCCTAAAATCACTTTAATAAGATGAAGTGAGTTTGGTGCTTAAACTGTCCTTACATAGCATAACTGTCACATAGGAGATTTATGTACTAACAAATTACTGGGAGAAAACTTAAAACTAGGGGAAAAAACTGTTTGGTTATAGGGGCAAAAAAGGCCCTGACACAAACCTTCATTTTTCGATCAGTAAGGATTTTTTCATTGTAAAACCCCTTTTTACTATTATTTTTAAAGATTTAAAATCTCTTTATCAAAGGGCCACTATAAGCACTCGGACCACTTAATCTCAATAAAGTAGTCTTGGTGCAGTGGACCTGCTTTTTCACTCCAGCTATCTAAAATATTGCTATATTCATTGCGGGGCTAAACACACCTCCAGTTGCTGTCACCCTTACAGCCACTAGCTGGTGCTTCCATAACAGAGTCTGACTCCGTTCTTGACTTTTGACATCCTCACGCATTTGATTGGACAAAGTGATCATCAGTCTTGATGACTTCACTGGAGGCAAAACAGGTTACAGAGAAGAGGTCATCTCAGTGATGGATTGCAGTAAAAGGTTCATTTAATATTTTTTTTTAATTGATAAGGGGGAGGGGGGGGGGAGGGGGTAGCTGAAATCTAAATAGTCCAAAAGAGACTTTCGAGTAAAAGTTTAAAAAATCATTCCCACCCCACTGAGGATATATGGTTAGCAACATGGAGTAATATATAACTATTACTAAGCTCACTGACTGATTTGTTTTCGTGGATTTTTTACAATAATATCAGTGTGTTAGATTATAAGGCTAGAGGCACGTTTGCCAACCATTACGTGATCAGTAAGTTTACATGTGTTTTATTGTAACTATTTCTTACTCACGTTGTATAGCACTATGTAATATTTTGGCAGTTAATGTGTTATTACATGGTAGTAAAGGCTTTAGGCAAAATCTCCTTTCTTGAAGTCTCAATGGATGACCTCTTGTCCTGTGTACAGTCCTCTCATTGAACATGTTAGCAGAGAGCTGTATTTATTTGTGTAGGACTATCATATCCCCTCTGATGTTGTTGTATTAATAAATCTGGTAGTTGTTTGGAAGAGTTTTTAGAAACTCTAACCTTCCATATGTTTGGGTTACTTATTCCACAAGCACCTGTTCCCTGTCCTAGGAAATCATCTGTTTATCTCGCTTTGTTGAGTTCAACAAAGTAGATCCACTTGAGGCGGATTTGTTTTGTTGAATAGCTTGTGGAACAGTTTTCCTCTTTGATATTATGGACACTGTCCTCAGATCCATTGATGGGATTATCTATGGAAGTACAATGAGCGTAAAACAATAGAGTAAACATGGGGTTTTTGATCTCTGCATGTGAAACCTTTTGAAGTGGTGAGATACAATAAGTGTATCAACAAAGTGAGGGAAAAAAACAAAAAACACCCACTGGAAAAACGGCCAAGTGTGAGCCAAGTAAGAGCTGGGAAGCATGTGCGTCTAGCACAGAAAGAGTTAATACAGCTTCAACCCAGGGTAGTCTATGTGTATTATAATGATATTGTACACATGTAAAGTATATCTATAGTAAGAGGTTTTTTTTATATTATTTTTTTATGAAAGTGTATGGTAAAATATGCGATAGATAGACATTAATCTTATCTATCTGACCTGTCAAGAGATATACAATGTAAGTTAAAAAGAAAAATAAACACTCAGAGGTCCTATAGTAAGACACAAATGATTTTGTTCTTTTTATCCATACAGATAGTTAATGTTGTATACAGCTTCTTTTGAGAGTTAAAATTATATTTAACTTTGGGTAAGAATGCCACATAAGTAAAATAAAACATACATAAAATCAGAGATTCTTTTATCTTCTGACAGAAAAAAATAATTAAAAAAATATAATATATATATTAGAGTATCACTGGAAATTTTACAGAGAGATTGGAAGGAAGGGGGAATCTCTTTCCCAGATATACAGAAACTATATATGAACAATATGGTAGCACACTTAATTAAATGTGATAATTTTACAATGTCAAGACCAGTCTGGTTAGATATTGAAAAATCGGATCTCTGTAATATTGAACCTCTATTTCTCTGGTGGTGTGACAGTGAATTTGTAAAAAATATAAGGCCTAGTAACCCGATGAACAACACAATGATCTATATTGTAAAATACTTAAAGAAAAAATATGGAACTAAACATATATCAAGAAACGCCCCATTAACATGTCTAAAACTTTATATAAAAGATATAAATATTCAAGAATGGGAAAAGCGTGGAATTGCAAAAGTTGCGGAACTTCTAAATGATAACAAAATATTGTCATTCGCAATGTTACAGCTCAATTATAACCTCCCTTCGAAGGAAATATTTAATTACTTAAGAATAAAATCTTTTATTATGGGAAACGTTTTTTCGGAAACTTCTCCAATTGACCAGTTTATAGCATTCCATTACAAAAAACAAAATCGCATCCAGATTTAATCAATTTATAAGAAGCCAAAGGCAAATAGTTAAAGCGTTGGCAATGAATAAATGGGAGCAGGAACTCCACTTTTCATCCTCGGTTGAAGATTGGATTTTGGGCCTACAATCAGTAAAAAGATATATACATGGGGTGAATATACAGGAAGTGTACTTTAAACTGGTATATCGTTGGTACCTGGTGCCCACTCGCCTCCATAGATTTCAACCCACACTTCTACCAGATTGTTGGAGATGTGGTAGGGAGCTAGGCTCATTCTCCCACATCTGGTGGGACTGTGAGGAGTTGAAATCTATGAAAATAACTTTATCGGACTTGGTAGATTCCATTTTGAAGGTTCAAACTGTTATCACGGCTCAAATGTTCCTGTTCCACTTAGATTTGCCAAAAGTTAATATAAAACAAAAAATTCTTATGATTCACTCCTTTATGGCAATAAAAATAGTTATGGCCAGAAATTGGAGAAATATGGGTTCGTTAAACTGGCATGATATATGTATACAAATAGATTATCAATGTAGGATGGAAGCTGGGTTAGCCTCATATAAGTTATCCAGAGAGAAATATGATGAAATCTGGGCCCCTTGGTTTAGATATCTTAGCTGTAAAAACTCAACTCCCCTCCCACAGATAGCCACTCTTAGGTAGCACCAATGTGAAATGATTGTAAGGAAGAGGAATTGTATGCTATTTTCTCTTCTTTTTGTTTGATTGTAGACAATGTAGATAATGTTCAAATGTATGAAATATGGCTACACTAAATATATGTATAATTACATAATTTACTGTAAAGTAATATATTGCACCATATTGTAAAATCTATTTTTGAAAATGCATTTGGATGAAACTTTTAAAACGAAAAATAAAAATTTATATATATATATATATATATAAAAAAAATATATAATATATATATGTTTGATTTATTTTGTTTTGCTAGTAATTCATTATAGCTGGTGACATAAGCAAGGATTTATTTTTGAGTGTAATAATGATAAGTTAGTAAGTAATGTTTATATGCAGCCATCTTAAAAAAGGCATATAGGAGTCTTGTGTTTAAATTACATTGGAATATGTAATATTTTTTTCTTAACATTTTTTTATGTCTTTATCAATTCCTTGTCCTCTAAGAAATCACACTGATATGTTTGAACCTAAATTCAGATTTATTCAGCAACTGATGAGAATTGAAATGGTTTCTCACGCGTCGTTTTGAAATCCTGTGCCGTTTATTTTGATCCTTGAAGAGGCCCAATAAACACTCTCGCTCAATCAGAAAACGTTTTCTCTAATCCTTCATTCACCCCCTTATGTGAAAACCAGCATGACTGCTGGCAAATCCACTTGCCATTGTTTTTGTCCCCATAAATGCAGTGCATCATGGGACATGATCAAAATGGATCCGATTCAGTACGAAGGCCAAGTGGGTTTTGCCAACACTCATGCTTAAACCAAATATGGATTAGATTGTACCCTGCCAGCACAAAGAATGCTTTGTAATCTTTTGTTGTGGAGCACACAAGCCGTGCTCTCAATCGGTAAAGAAAACAGCAGACACTATGCCCTTTGTCTAAAAAAAAAAAAAAAAATGAGCCAGTATATGAAGTGGAATGTGCTGCAGGTATTAATCTAGACTTCAGTCACAAGGGCTGACGGAGGGGGAGATGAAGAAGACAGAATTAATTTAATGCATAGAGGTTGTTGCTCGGAGGTACTTCTTAGGAATTCAAAACTAAATTTGTCTCAAAGAGACCACAACAAAGATAAAATGTATCGCTTCTTCAACTGACACAGAGAACTGCTGGAAGCAAGGCCCAGCAAGACCGCGCACCTGTAAAGTTCGTACATGGGTTTTCATGAATCCCTTTTTCTTTTTTCTTTTAAGTAAAAATGGAACAATGAGATTTTTGTGCTTTTCCCTAGAGCTATGATTAACGAACTATTCTGGAATGAACATAGAGTAATTATAAAAATGCATTATTTGATTTCAAAATAGATAGCAACCATATTGCCTGCAGTGTGGTAGGGAAACAAACAATAAGGGGCTCTGCAAAGGATAACAAAGAGGTTATTAATCTGTAAGTACCATAACAACTTTAATGAACTGAAATAGTGATGGCGCCTAAGAATCTGTGGTCAGTGGGTTCTGCATCAGTGTTAAACAGTTTGCTGAGTATTTAGCAGAGATGCTTGGTCCCCAGCAGCCCGCAGCCTACAATTCAGCCCCAAATGATGATATGGAGTTTCTCTCCACCTTATGCCATGTCAGGATTGGCGGGCAGTGATAGACTGGGAGCATCACTTGCCCAGTCCCTGCTATGAATTGGTATGATGTTTGGGGCAGCATATCTCCACCTTTGTCATCTTAGCGTGCCCTCCCTGGCTGCTAAACGATGAGCAAACCACTTACCATTGATGTAAATACCTAAATCAGTTAACCCTTTAAGGACCAAACTTCTGGAATAAAAGGGAATCATGACATGTCAGACATGTCATGTGTCCTTAAGGGGTTAAAGTGGTTATGGTCCCTACATTTTCCCTTTAAAATATAGGGGCTTATTTACTAAAAAAGGGAATTGTGAGGTATCATCATAGGGAATCGCAAATGTTAGGTATTAATTATCTACAATAAGAGTTATGCTAGCGTCAACAGATTCTGCAGGGATCTACAATATTAAAGCCATTAGGGTTTATTCGCTAACAGGATCTATGATGAATTGAAAAGGTGATTGCTAATTTTAGACCAAAAGCGCAGACTTGGGGAATTTGTCCAATTTTACTTTAAAATTTACAATTCCCTTTGTCAAGTCTCCACAAGTCCTGGTTTAGTGGATAAGCCATCAGTGTTGTATATACAGTCACAAGGATTATGTATAAGCATTGTCTTTATCCCATCTTCCTAATGCTGGCTCAGCCGCTGGATTTTTCCTTTTAAGGCAAACCAAACTAAACGAAAGCCTAACATTTTATAAATCACTCTGGAGGGGATCAAGTGTTTAAGATATATTTCAAGTGCTTGTTGCTCTGTTATGCTACAAATACCTTGAGTAATCCACTGTTTTCTTAAGCAATTGAAAGGATGTGAACTCCATCTTTAACAATGTTTATATGTTGGTGAAGTGCAAAGAGCAGTTAACCTCATAAAAGAAAACATTACATAGCAGCACAGGACGATTGAATACAGAACAAAATTTACAGCACCTAACAGCCTATAACACATGCATTATATGGATTACACTATTTAGCTTGGATTTCTTTCCTTGTACATTTACAAGTCACTAGATTTATCCTAATTTGGCACTAGGAGGGTTAAAATACGTAACAAGGGGGCGGAGCCAGCGCCTGCACAAGTTGGACGCATATTGAGGCAGCTCTGCATGGCAGACCCGATAAACCCGGCTTATTTACCGACACCGGTCCCACCACTGGGCTCGGAGAGCAGCAGCCGAAAAAAACCCCCAAAAAACAGTGACCAGACCCGGGCTCGGGTTCCCGAGATATTGGGGCTTTTCTGCGCACACCCCGTGGCCTATACCAGCCAAGTTGCTGCCCATTGAGGCCTATACCTCACTGTCCAAGGATGAAGACAGCATTACAGCCGACCTCTCCCCAGGCGGCGTACAGTGACCCCAACACTATCAGAGTCAGAGGACACTGCTCCCTCCACAAAAGCAGTCATCAAGCTCTAATGAAAGAGATCAAGGCCATGTTCAATGTGGACATGACCCCAGTCAACAAAGCATTGACCACGCTCACGACCCGCATGGAGAGCACGAAGTTCGCACAGTCCGCTACTGATGCTGCTATAGGAGCACTACAGAAACAAAGTGCTGACCAACATGCACAGACAGCTAGCATGAAAGACCAGACCAGGGCACGTAACTTGAGAATAAGGGGAGTGCTGGAACCTAAGCAGGTGAAACAACTAGTAGTGGACTTCTGCTACAGGCTCACTAAAGCTATTAACTCTGCCCAAGAGACACCCAGAGACATCCTGCTGAAACTTGTATGAGACTGACTGTGGGGAAATTATGGGGGCAGTCAGGGGCTCTCCCACTATTTCTTTCGAAGGGGCACAGCTGGAATTTTACCAGGACATTTCTAGGCACACCCTGATGTGGCGGAGGTCCCTCAAGCCAGTTACCCAACTTCTCCGGTACAATATCGTCCTCTATAAATGGGGCCCCCAACGAATGATAGCTGACCAAGCAGGCAAGGCATATACAATGTCACACCTCACAGAAGCACCAACTTTCCTGCAGTCACCAGGCATCCCTGCGGAGAATGCCGGATCGTCCAGCCTACACTGTTGCAGTAATCACCCATTTGTACCCAGAGTGGGAGGGCTAGAGACACCCACCCAACTTACCTGAATTCTGCGGCTGCAGATATTTATGTCCTCAACTTTATTATATGTTAAACAATTTTAGTTAGATTTGTTGCATTAACATACTCTTAACGCATGTGACCTGGCTCCGGAGGCTTACGATGACGCCCCTAGTTAGGCATATCCCTGAACTCTCACATAAGTACCGCTCTTAATTGTCAGCCAGCTAACGCATGCTCGGCCCATGACAATTGCCTTCCACGTAGGCACTTGTCCTTACCAGCACTACCCCAAAGCTTTTGAAGGCCTCACAGCTTATATAACACCACACAGGTGCCTTACTTGAGCCTAAGTTTAATGGAGACTTGCGAATAAGCCACAAGGTGCATAAAGCCTGACGTCCAAGACTCCCCAGATACAAGACACTCAGACTTGCTGTAGGAGAGCCTGGGTCTCTTAGCCTACAAAAATATTAACTTGAGTCTGTTCTGCTATGTTATGTATGTTAAGCTACTGTAGCATTTTAGTTCATATGCACCTCGTATACTATGTTGTTATTTCTGCAATGACTCTCAAAAATAAAGAAAATAAATTTAAAAAAAAATATGTAACCAATTCTATTAAAAAGCCTAAAGTTTTCAATACGAGTTGAGAAGCAGCATAAATGGGTTGTGATTTAATTTAACAAGCTTTTGCAGTAATATTTTAATATAATAAAATATTAACCAGTGCGCTATTGAATGAATTTGCTTTTTGAATGACCTAATAATAAAACGAATAATTAAATAAATAAAAAATTATGAATCCTTTTCCTAGATTACTTTGTGGGTTGGAAGGATTTCGATTTATTTAGCACATTGTTTGTGGCTGGCAATTTTGGACGGTTTTGAGGTCATGTATGCGGAGTTAGTAAGGTAGTCCACCGAGATTCACAATTGGTGCACATATTATCCATAAAGCAAAAAGAATAGAATGGGGTCATTCCGGATAGTTTGGTAGCCCAACAAAAAAACAAAACAAAACACAACCCTAAAAAAAAAAAAAAACGAAACTCTCCAATGAACCTACCTATCAATACATAAGCAAGTTCCTCCTCTAAATGCCTGCCAAGAATCACTTGTTAGCCCTTAGAGTTCACTAATCCCACATACAGCAGTCATGTTATATTCAGCTATTATAGAGTATACAGGCATATTGCTCTATAGAGTCACAGATCCAAACCCATGCATTGTTGACCAATAACCTGATGGCCTCAAGGTTCTTCAGAGGAAAGATATGATTCCGAGGAACGAGAGGTTGCATTACAGCATTTTTTTTCCCATAGAAATGCATATTTTGACTTCTAGTTAAATGGTGACTAGATTGGTCTATTACAAAAATCATGTGTACTTCTCAGAGATTCTCTGAATCCTATTAGATGGCCTCAAAACCCACAATGGATTACTTAATTTACATTACCCAGTTTAAATCTACTGTGTCCTACAGAAATATTATATTTCCAAATGATTTGGCTATTTTATGTAGCAGGTTTCTAAATATATTAAATGGGAAAAAAGCATGCACAACACTTGAATATGGTTATTTAAAAATTTATTTACATATACTGAAATATTAAAAAAATGACGATCGTGTTTTTTTTATTTACAATGCATGCAGGCCAATATTTGTTAGCACTTTACATGAATTTACAGAACAAATAAAATATTCTATATACAGAAATTGCATAGGACCCTGTATGTTATCATGTATATGTGAGATAACCATCACTTAAGACATCATTGAAGTCAAGATTGAATATCTCAAGATCTGGTTACAAAATCCAAACCAAATGGTGACTTAGTCAGTCCTAATAGCAACTAGGACTAGAACTACCATCATCCTGTCAGCCACTAGAACAACACATTAGCTTCTAGAGGACATGAGCTCCTGTAATCATTTAATATCATACAGACCATTTTCTTTGCTAGAAAGCTGCTATCGAATGGATTTTTTTTTAAATTGAAGTTTCCTTTCCTTTTTGCATTATTTCAACACAACACTTTCTATGACAGACATATATAAATGGAGGGAGGGGGAGAATTCTTCAATTTCATTTCTTTTTGAGCTGTGTTTTTTGCATAGGTCATCCATATATTTCTCAAAAAAAACTAATCTGACAAAAGGCACTTTGTAAATTACATACAGGATGTTGTATCTCCATATCCATACTTAGAGAATTAATTTTTTTTATTTTTTTTTTACAAAAGCAACATAAATCATGTCTCAGAGTAACCTGTAGCACAAATTCACGTAGATTAACTCAAGTATGTCCTTAGTAGTCCAATAAAGAGGTTAACTTTAGTTAATTCATGGAGAAACTCTAAACTCATCATGAGGGACAAAAAAAATTCTCAGTATTTGAACACTATGACTTTTACCCAAATAGACAGTTTTGAAATGCATTATATAGATCTGTAATATCCTATACCACTTTAGATATACAAGACTAAACCCAAATAGCTGGAAAGATTTGCTTGGAAATGAGCAAGATTGTAAAATACTTGTTTTTTCAAAACTTAGACAAATAAAAATAAATATATGTCGTATTGGCCTTTGTAACAGAAGATATGAAACGTTGTATGCACAAGACAAAAACATATCATGTACAGTACAGTTGTTGTATCTATTGACAATTTTGTTCGTACAAGCTAGGTATCTTGTCTTAAACCGGCTCCCTGCACAGTAAACAGTAGTATTTGTCTACATAAAAAAATCACACCAATAGAATCCGAAGGGCAAAAGCTGATAAGGCATCCGTCTCAAATTACCTGTGACATATGACATGTTTGTTTATTTTTAATGTCATGACAAAGTCTAAAGGAAGTGGAGTAATGCAATAAAGTGGTATAAATATTATAGGAAGTATCTCGATGGTATATCATTTTGAGGGAAAAAAGAATCATTGTGTTTTAGTAAACTTTTCAAATTAACAGTTTTACCAGCAATAAACAAAAAAAAGCTCATTATATATGAAAGAGAGGTGAATAATCGCTTAGTCTCCTTTTCTTGGAGAGCTCTTTACCACCAAATTTTTATCTCAAAATTTACAAAGATGCTGCTGTTGGATCGTGAGATTGCTGGTAAGAGGGAAAGAGTCTTAGTAAGGTAAAGGAATTGGCGTAATGCTAACCTGTGTTGCTTCTTTTCTCTCCTCATCCCAAAGACTCAAACTGGTTAATAGGTTTAAAAAACAAACAAACAATAAAATTGTAGGCTACTAGTGGCACAGTAGACATAGCAAAAATGGAAATATTCAGTTGACAAAGTTTTGTTATACATTTTGTAGCAGCCATTCCACAAAGGAATAGCCTTGCATTAAGGGTCATGTTATCCAAGGCATAGGTTTAATGCCAAACCTAATCCTTGTGTCTACAGAACGTGTTCTGGCAAATCTTTTTGAAGTTCTAGATGTGTGACCATGAGCCTGGGGGAGGTCACCCAGAATGCACACATACAGCTGTACCTGCATAGACACATACCATTTTATTTTATACAGGGGGGAAGCTACCGTAACTACACAGTTCAGCAAACCTACCATTTTATGTAACTTCAACATTGTTAAAAGTGCATTACTTTACTAATATGATAAACCGGCATAAAACTCAATTAAATCTAGTTTATATACACTATACACATGCATTTTTTCCACATGATAGATTAGTATACGGAGAAAGCCTCTAGAATGCTTTCCTTACTACAATATACAAATACAAACTTCGCAGAAGTCTTTGATAAACAATTTTTTTAGGCTTTAGAAAACGTAAGCATTTAATTTAGCAAGAAAAATGAAGTCCACTGTACAATACGTTTCATCTTAAGTGCAGACGCCCTTCACATAAATATTTTTTCAGTATAAAATGACACATACATACATTTTGGCATCACAAATCACAATTTAGGCCAAATTTGATCTCCAGAAATGTGCAGGTCAATTGAATTCCATAATGATTTAAAAGGTTTTATATGTCGAGTCTTTTATCAGAAAGCGTCCAAAGCCTTGGAGGTTTGTTCATAGTATTGATTGCGTCATTTAAATCTGGTAATAACCATGGAAAGTCTGCAAGTTGAATGGTCTCAATCATGACTAATAATGCAGTATGATTAGAGACGCAGGATGAAGATTCTTCAGATTTCCTGTAATTTAAAAAGAAGACATTTATTGTAATTCAGCAATAAATATATCTTACTTTTACATGTTAAAACCATATTTTACATTAGGACAGATTGCACTGCTGGAAAAAAATATATATATATCAGAATGTGTCGGGATCTGCAAAAACAAATTCATTGTGAGTGTAGCATCTTGACTGTGGTGGCCAATAGGACGGTTGAGATTACTGTGGCTCAGCTGTCAAGAAACAGAGATTGCCCAGTCACCATAGGCAATAATTAAAACATGAAAGTATCCAAAAATGTAACCAGGAAGGATACATTTAACTTTTCAGATTTCATTATACCTGTACTAAATTGACAGGTTCAGAGTACTTGATCCTGAGTTCTCAGCCAATCACCACTGAGCAGGATGGACAGAACTGTTGTTGATAAAGAGGAAGTGTGAATTCCACATTATCACAGTGGCTAAGAAAGGGAGAAATCTTTGTGATGGTGACAGCTGCAATTTTTTTTTTCAAACTGCTCTCAAAACCATTTGACAAAAAATCCCGGGGGAGGGGCTTGGTGACAACAATATAACCACGACAATGATAATGAGTAGTTTTGTTGCTTTGACTGCTCCTTATAGAATTGTACTGTTATGTGATCAACTGCTGCTGCGATAGCTCTGTGCATGCTGTGTGAACTTGCAGGAGGTAGTTAGGTTAAAGGGACACTATAGGCACCCAGACGGTCAGACCATTTCATCTCATTGAAGTGGTCTGGGTGATGTGTCCCAGAGAAACTGCAATGTTTACATTGCAAGGTTAAGGCTGCCTCTAGTGGCGGTGTCTTAGTCAGCCACCTAAGGTACTTCCTCTGTTTAGATGGAGTTTAACTCCGCGTAACAAAGCTTGACGTCCTCACGCTTTGCATGGGGACACCCAGCACCTTCAAAATCTAAATAGGAAACCAGTTGATTAATAGGGAATGACTAATGCACGCACAACACAAGCTGTACTGGTATATTAGGATCCTGGATCGCACTCACGGAGGAAGAGGAGAGCGATTCAGCAGTTAAGCATTTTAACCCTTTATTACACTTTTGTACTCCTAACACTATTGTTACTTTAAACAGCAGTTGCTCAGAGAATAGTAGAATCTGACCATACATGGTTGCTGAGCCGCATAAAATATTTTTTTCTCAAATGTTCACAAAACAATAAATTTACATCACAAAATAAATATAATTAACTTTAATTAAATTGTAAAAAACTTTAAATCAAGAAATAAAAGGGGCCGTAAAAACTTAATGACAGTTCGCCTTTAAAATGTTCTAGCTTTATGGATTTAAGAAACACAAACCGCTAGTTTGAACCTGTCAGGAACTGGATAGGTATTGGAGATGCAGCTCTAAACATTTGCTATCTGACCAGCACCACATTATCTGTAAATACTTGACAGATAGCAGTCTATGAATTCGAGCCAGCTTTGAGAATATTGAAGAATTTAAGTTGATCTAAAATACTTTAAATCAGTAGCGGCTGGCTAAGGATCATGGGAAATGTACTTCCCAAACATATAGGGTGGGCAAGGTTGGCTATGACGGCTTTAGCAGAATTTAAAGAAGGGAAAAACATGAAGAAACATTATCTCCTTGGTACGTGTCTAGGCTAGAAACAAAAAGATTAAGGGTAGATGGAGCAGTTTGTGGGGGCTTTGGAAGTGAACAGTTTAAAAGAAGCAATCTGATTTATATGAAGTGATGTCAAGTGGGATTAGTGGATTGTAGGTTAAAATGAAACTCAATCCGAGCAATGCTGCTTCTGGTTTGAATGACGTGATCTAAACTAGAAGAGGCAGATTGGTTTTAAAACCATATACATTTGGAAGAGAAATGTAATTTAATAAAATACAATTACAGGCACAAAAATAATCATGAATGGATGACTCGTGGTGTTCTCTTGCACATGTTTTAGATCAGCAGGACAAAAATATGTTTCACAAAAAGAGAAGTCTCTCTAGATTTAACACTCTGAGTGCCAAGGAAACAATCCAAATCTGCCACCTGTAGGATTAAGGCTCTAAAACACAGCTGGCTGTGAAAATACTTGCTACTCACAGATATAGAGAGTTTTAATCAGTCAGCTAATGTATGTGATCTTCAATGTGATGTATTGTGTTAATGGCCGTATAATGAAGAAAATAAACAACAAATGATTTGGGAAAAATACCAATTTTTGTTGGAGATCAAAATGATTTCGATATTGGTTTTGCTAGTTAAAGTCAGACAAGAGGAAGGTCACAAACTGTTCCTAAACTCTAACTCCCAGGATCCTACAACAGCATTTAGCCATACATGTGCTTTGATGATCACGGTAATTGTAATTTAGTATCTTGAAGGCAACAAACAGTTGACTTCCCCATTTTCACAGTTTAAGAACAGTTACTTGTTTCCATGCTGGAAGCAGGTGGTTATTGTAAAATGATTAGCACGAGATTAATAATTACTATGTATGTAAGTAATTCTTCTAACAGGCCCAGGGAATCAATACCTGCATCATTTCAGGGGTTAATAGGTCTTGTTTGTAGATTGATGATGTCATGGGTACATTTTTGTAATATTGTGTTTAATGTATTTTAAAAGCAAAATAACCCAAATAGCAGCAGTACTTTTGAAAGAAAAATAAATAAAATAATGTTGAGAAATTACGCTAAACCGTTGTCCATTCTGCATAAGAAGACCAAGGCTGAGACTTTCCACTGCACTTTACTTTGAGGATGCAACTATATTCTATATATTTTTTTTTTTTTTTGCATATTGCTTAATACGCAGTTTACATAATAGATTTAAATAGGGAGTTCACTCAAGCACAGTATGTCTTTTTAGAAAACTATATAAATACCCAGAAAGTGTCTTATGCGCTTACTTTAAAGTCAAGATAATGAAATGTGACATTATTGGTTCATAGCAAATGTTACAATTTACTCTGGCAGAAACAGCATCCTTGGGTGTGTTTGTTGAGAGACTGTACAGACAATCAATTGACTGCAATCTGAGTTAATCAACCTAAGTTATATCACCTGTTTATCGTCTTCACCACTAGAGCTTTCTTCTTCCCCTGGGTGGCTTCCACCGGCGGTCCGACAGGCAGCCAGCTGTAGCGATTCATGAAGTTTAGGAGATTGCACACTTTGTGTCAGTCTGTCACATGTCTCTGTGCTTGTACTACAGTCACTGGGCATGCACAAGCTCATTGGTTCCCTGGGGTTTGCATCCACAGCGTTGGTATCCTCTAACGTAGCGTCCGGATATGGCTCACAGACAGGGGTGGGGTCCTTGCCAGAAGATGATTGCATTAGCGGCCATGTTTCTGCAGGCTCTCTGCAGGCTGAGTGTGAAGTGGATCCAAGAAATGTTGGAATCATTTCTGCCAGAGAATCTGTATTCCTGAGAAAAACAAAAATTACGCAGAAATGTTCAACAGAATGCACAAAGGAAAATAAAATAAACAAAACCAAACGTAAATGTTTCCTATGAAATGAATTAAGCCATAACATAGATATACAGATACCATTTTGTAAACACAAACAAACATACTAATTTCTATAATGCAAACATAAGCTGTAGTGTGGTACAGGTAAGGAATATCAGATTGCAACTGTAAAGGGTCAGTCTTATGGCAACCCACAGGGATATATAAGAAACGCAATGTCCACAACATCTGGAGTGCCTAACATTGCCTATACCGGTTTTAGGAGCTGCTCCCACCCACTATAGAGTGTTAACCTGTGGCTGGTAAGTAGAGCTTCAGCCGTCAATCAATTTTGCTTTAGGCAGCGTTTGTTAAAACATCTGTATCTTCAATGTGATTAGGGGCTTTGTGTCCATCCTTTATGGACTGGTTATAGGGTACATTGACTATGGAGGACTTGCAGGTTTCCTTACACTCTCGATTTCAGCATTAGCTATTGTAGTACCCAAGAGATATATTAATGCATCGGACAATTGTCTGTTTTGTATGGGCAGTTTTAGATGGCTTAAGTACTGTGTAGGAGTTTTATTTATTTTTTGCTACTGGGCAAACTGAATGCTTTGTTTATTTGCTATACAAAGTGCGACTGTCTGAGGTTCTTCTTGAATACCAATGTGAGGTTTTAGTTTTACTTTTGGGACATTTTGACAGTTATGAGACAACAATGCGCAACAAAATATAAAGCAAGGCTTAACCTCAAACTTTGAAACCAACGCTGAATCTGGAAGGATAAAAGTCGCCCATTCATGCTATATATAGCTGTTAGTTACAGTTTGTGTTGTAATAAAATAAATACACAATACATAAAACAACTTACCTTTCATATAAAGTGCTATGGGACCGGAATATACAGCCATGGCTCCTGCTGTATGTTTCATCGCAGCACAGAGAAGGGATCAGGTGAACAGGGCCTAGGATAAAATAGTGAGAAAAACACATCTATAGCTTCCATTATCCTGCAATAAAAAACTGCAAAATGGCATTTGTAAAAGCAACTATTATGGAAACAGACAGCCGACAGCTATATTTTGGGAAGCGTTGCTTGAGATGTGCTTGGCAGATGGAGCTTTAGCCAGCAATCACTAATTTTGGGAAAATGCCAAAGTATATGGATAGCTGTATATGTAATCAAAACCATTTTAAGTAAAAAATACAAAAAAAAAAAACCCATAAAAAACAGAAAATATTGTTTCTACACCAATGTAATGTTAATCACCAGCTCCACAGCAGCAACCTAATGCCACAATCATACGTAGCCACACATTGCATATATTGCTGTGAATTTGTGTAAAACACTCACACCAAACATTCAGACTTTCTAGAAAAGAAGGGTATTAAAATAGAGGAAGGACACATACATTTACAGGGACAATAGAAATGAAAATAAGAATAGATTGGGTAGATATATAGGTCGAATGTATAGAAGATGCACAGATCAAATTATTATTAAATATGTTTTGCAATATCCCAGGTTAGTGAAAGCATAGTCACGTGGCACCATATGCACACAAATCAATGCAATGCGATTTACTTGCATATGTTGGCACAGTGTTATAATACATCTTTCTCTTTAAAATAGATTTCCTTCTCATTTTTATTTGCTTTCCATCTAGCTAGAACAGTGTATAGGTGGATTCCCATGGTCTATTGTAAAGTCAGTGTCCAGGTGGCGGAAACCTTTTAAGCGTGTATGCAGCCACAACAACTAATGGAAATGGTGACAAATCTGACCGGTTTAATAAACCCATGAAAATAATCATCTTTTCCATCAGCAAGTCTGTGCTTTTAGATAGAAAGCAATGTTCGAGTAAACCTGTCACCTGTAGCACCTTTCATCAGTAACACCAACATTTCATTAATAATAATAATTTAAAAAAAAAATGTATTTTAATTTGAAATTTTCCTTATTTTGTTCTACTTTAGGTAAAGTAAGGTCCCATAAACAAATGGCCAATCTTTCAATTAGCAGCTGCCGTGCAAGCCATAACCTCCTACCCCATACCCAGTCAGATGCCCCTCTTTTTAATTCGAGTGATGGTTTACTTCATCTGGATTTTTCTGCATGCTGTACAGTGCCAACACAAAATATATACGCATGTGATGTACATGCCAGTGGTCTGTGTGTCCAGAAACTGATGCAAATTTCAACAAGTAAAAAGGCAGCAAAATAAAATGTCATTTTATTTTTGTTTTGTTTTGACCTATAGTGCTGCAAAAGAGGTTTGAATTTAACATCGACATAAGATTTGATGTGTTAGAGTGTCAAAAACTACAAATTGGGTCACTGTTCAAATATATTCATTGACTGCACTGTATACAATAAAATATTATATTACATGGTTTACAATAAATGAATATGGAATGTTATATAGCACAGAAAAATAAGAATATCTTACCGTTACATATAAACATTTTATGTGTATATAACAATTGAAGCTGACCATCTATTTGATGACTGTCAGTTGTGTCTCAGTGTAGAATGTTGGGTGTGGAGTCTGAACTCATCCTGAGGTCTATAATATAGTGAAATTCTTCTGCACACAAAGCCCAATGTATACTCAACAGACGCACACATACGAAAACCCCTAGAATCTCATGGCAAACTTACTCACCACAGGCCTGTGTTGACTCCTGCTGACACCGGCAGCACGCCCTGTGTGTGGGTTCTGTAAAATGTGTTCTGTCAAAACAGAGTAATTCTGAACCGGTGTACTGGAGCTCCTGGGATCTGCTAGACCCTGTGTAAGCATCAGAAAAAGGAAATATTTGCTTGGAGTCTTATGAAAATTCTTAAAACAGGTTTTTTACTTTTATTTTAGGTTTTTATTATCAATAAAGTACTTTTTTTTATCCTGGACCGTACTAATTTTTATTCGTTACCAACATACTCAAATCTACTACACTATCAGCTGCTGTATTTTTGACTTGTCGTTTCATACATCCCCAAGGACAACCCAGGCGCCACATCTGTTTTATTTGAATTTCTTTCACTGTTTAAGAGAGACCCCGAATCCTGGTGTGAATATGCCATATCAGTAATATACAAGCGCTGAATGTTCCTTGTTCATAAATCTAAGAATGTCCACAGTCTGCTAAACTGAATATTTTTTTATAAAGTCTATATGAATATTGTTTTAGAGTTTATCCTAAATTACATGTTATGGTCAACAGTCAAACCCAGACTGTTAACTTCAAATTTTGTTTTTAAGAATCCCATTATAAAATGGAAAGATCTAATTAATTAACCAATCGGATGTATGGAGCTGTAGAAGGAAAATAAGCAGAACATTATATGATGACATTAGGTGTTAACGTATGAGACTACAGTAATGGTGACTTTAAGGGGTTAAGCTGTAGACCGCTTTACATGGATTCATTAAACAAATTGTAATATTTGAGATTTGGGAAGTGTCACGGCAAGGGTGCATAACTCATTATTGCACTATAGAATTTTGAATATGTGTAGTGCATAGATAATCTGCTTGCCTGGTAGAGATTGAATATTGTCAAGGTCAAAAGGGGTTAATTTGATTGTATGAAAGGTCAGATGAATTGATCCTCTGATTACTCAAAGGCTCTGCAAGGTGTGAGTTTCTACACCGGAAAAGCCTGAATGTCTGGCTCAGCCATTTGGCCTGTATGTCTTAATTGATGGGTCAACCTCTTTGATATGTTAATGGCCATTAGCCTTGTTCCAGTATCATATCCAAAAGGAAAAAAACATTCATATTTACCCACAGAATAATAATTAAGCCTCATTTTTTGTTATATTTGTAATGTGACCAGCGCCATCTTCTAAACAAGCCAAAACATGATTGGCATAACTTAACCATAGGGGAAGGAATTGTGATGTCCACCATATTGGGTCGCAAGGTATGCGAAGTATGTATAGAATTGGAAAATAATAAATTCGTAGATACAATTATTATTTCTATGGCAGGTACATAAGAGAAGTTAGAACCAACTCTTTCCATTTGGATTGATGTTGGTCTGGAACACAAGGGGGTGGTTACTCATTATCTCTATAGATACGCCTTAACTCCACCTCTAGACCAAGCGTGGTAATCCACAGGGTATATATCCAATGATACTGAAATGTCTGTGCACTTGCTTGGGGCCAGAATCTAATTCTAAGTGAGTCACCATCTTTCCTACCAGAGACCCCCTGGGGCAGAAGTATTTACTTTGAAGAGCTGAGTACTTGATTAGGACTTTGTTATTTTATCCCTTTTGTTTTTATCGGTTGTTGGTGTAAATCATTTGCTTGTCCTCTATAATTTTGTATGCACTGTGACTATTTTTTGCTCAGGGTCACTCATTTACTACTAATGCAGCTATGGGCATACACGATGTTCAAGAATAGAGATAGGCTTGATACTTACAACTTGGCTTTTTTTCCATGAATTGCCGCTTACAATAAATAATGGAGAGGATTAGCAGAGCCAATAGCACTGTGGCCAAAGCGCTACATATAACTGCAGCCAGAGCAGTGTCTCGGGGACTTGACGCTGTGGTTGGTATCTTCACGCGGTTACCTGTAAACCATTACAAAAATAAAAAATGTGAATTCTGAAAAATTATCTTGTAATTTCTATGTTCATACATGTGGTCTGCCAGGTACCACCCTCCACTCTCTAACCACGGAGGGACAGAAAACTGCTGTCTGAGTCAAGTCCCACAGGGCTTAGCTCACTGGCCGAGAGTGATCGCTGATGCTCTCAGCCAATCAGCTAAGCCCTGCACGGCTTAGCTCAGTAAGCCAACTGAAGCTTCTACTTAGGGGCTAATGGTTCTGTTGGTAGTGGGTGCAGGCAGCAGTTCCTGGCAGATCCCAAGTAAGATGTCAAATCGGGGCCCTCTCGCACCATCTCACTGTAGTTGTTATGGTGGTTGGAGTGTTCCTTGAATCGGAATAAAACAATATAAAGCTCTAGTTACATTAATTGTGTACATGTCTGTGTGCACTTCCTCTTTTTGTGAAGGAAGCAGACACAATTACTTTGAATATTAAAATAATTTCATTTTTTTTTTTTTTTATTAAATCATTGTAAAGCTCAATTTCCAGAAATTGTTTGCATTTGTAGGTTGACCTTTATCCACTATTTTTTTTAAAGATGTGGCCAAAGTGCTACAAAAGGTAGCTTTGTGGAGACAACAAAAATTCTTATATCTTGCAGCACAATCAAATGCATGCTTTCAGATGTGGCCAATATTCAAAGAATTCACAGGCAAACCACAGTTTTTATATCGTGTTCAAAATAAATATAAATATAATAAAATGAGCACTACCATGAAAAACCGTGATCTGTAATTTTGAACTGAGTAAACACATTTTCATTTGAAATATTCCATACATTCCACACTTTTTCCATACAATGGAGTTAGCTTTGAAAAATTAATGTGCGTTCCAACATTACATAATTACACAGTGAATAATGGTTTTTAATGCAGAAAAGAATATGAACATAAACCCAGAAGCAATCATTCAAAAGCTGCATGATTAATGTGAATGGTGTGCTCCTCCAAAGAAACTCATTTATAAAGCATTTCTGCTGTTTCATGACCATTTACAGCCTGGTAGTGGTGTGTGATAATTTCTTCATAAAATTAACGGATTAGAAACTTAAAATAAATACACACACACACACACACACACACACACACACACACACACACACACACACACACACACACACACTCTCATTCTCTCTCCTGCCGCCCCCGCCCCCGCCTCTCTGAAGGACATTTGTTCCGCCTCAAAAGTTCTATTGAGAATAACCAAGATTCCTCCATGTGACATTTTGCTATACCCAGAGCTTTAGGAATGGACGTGTTTAAATACATTTATAAAAATGCTTTTCTGTTGATATAGCTGTCAAAAAAACAGTTGTACTTATTCTTAATAGTGAACGGTTTATTTGGTCTTGATGAAAACTGGTCTCTAAACCCCAGATGACTTGAGATATTGATTTTGTAAACATGCATCAATTTCCATGGATGATGTGGAGAAATATATCCCTTTAATGGATCTTAAACCCAAATAGAAAACCACAACGAAACCTGAAATAACATGATCTAACAGACAGAGGCACAGTTTCTTGCTTAATCAGTAAACGATAGACAATACCAAAGATAAGGTGGTGTTGATTCTAGATTAGGGATTAATAAAAAGGGCAAAAGAAAATCAATGGTTTTATTGCAAGTTCATAGATTCTAGATAACAGCTTTCTTTCAACAAATATTGATTCTGGATAAATGGAACATATTTTAGTCCAGATCATTGTTCGAGGAGTATTGAAAACAAACAAATGTCCCATAGTTTTATTTTCACAGATATCCAACTTTGTACTTTGGTATTTGAAAGCCATGTGCTATTTCTGAGAGTTTCCTCATCCATGGAACAGAAAATATGTCCTGCCTTAGCAAGATGGATTGCAAACTCAAAACAGAGGGGGAGGTTCCTTTTGATTAAAAACATAGCTATTAACCCTTGATGTAAGTGGGTACACCCAGTGCAAGCAGGCTTAGCCTAACTGCAAACTATGGATTCTGATGGACTGCCAACATCAAGGTTTGAAAATTGTGGAGAAACACCATATAGCCACATTGACTGACGGTCAAAACTTTTAATGGTAATACCACAAAACATTGCAAAGCTTGGTTAGATAATATCAGGATAATATCAGCATGTTGGTTTTAAACCAGTTTATAAAAAAAAACAAAAAAAAAACTAAACACAAAACAGGTGATATGAATAATGTATTATCATGAACAGTGGTGTTATGACATAGGAAGCTATTTACATCTTCATCTGT
This sequence comes from Pelobates cultripes, assembly GCA_933207985.1. NCBI lineage: Eukaryota > Metazoa > Chordata > Amphibia > Anura > Pelobatidae > Pelobates > Pelobates cultripes. Next base: position 378,869,431 of record OW240912.1, read on the forward strand.
CCATCTTCAGTGAATTCTAACGCTACTACCAAAGTCTACTCCCTTTAATGCTTTCCCCATGGGGTCTCCTCCCATCCATGTGCCCCCCTAAATTTCTAGTGCACCTTAGGAGAAGAGCGTTTCCTAAAACATAATCAAAAGAGGAAGACCCTTGGTAGGTGGCAAAAAGACAAATGGCTTCACCCCCAGGGTATATTGCATTGCCCCAACTGCATATATTGATTCAAGCCCCTCCTAAAACCAGCATTATACAACACTAGACCCAAACATTCTATAAATGACAACATTTATTGAATTTAGATTATATGTAAAATTTCCATGCTGGGCGTCTGAAATGTTAAGTTTATCGGTGAGCGAAGCAGTTTTCTCTTACCCTCTCCTCATTTGGTACATTTACTACAGAAAATTTAAATATTAGAGTGTCAAATAATTGCAGTTCATGGCCTTGCAAAGTTATAAAAAAAAAGTAGATAACTAAATAAAATGTGTTTCCCCCCTCACTTTAAACTTTGCATAACAGACAAACAAATTTGGTACATTTTGCCCAAGATAACCAAACTGCGAATCTAGCGGTGTTAGAGCATATTCCTAAAGCCACTATTTGGCTTACATATAGCAAATCTGCGATTTAAATTCACCACAATTCCCAGTTTAGTGACAAGACTCTAAATCTTATTCCTGGAAAGATAAGGCTTATCAAAATCAATAAAAATCACAAGACTGTAGAGCAGTGCAAAAGTAAATTTAAGAAAATATAAAATGAACTTTTAGCATAAGTTTAACAACGGTCCCACAACATCTGTGCAGTAGGACTGAAATTGCTTTTGTGTTTGAAATGTAAGTTTCCGCAAGGATTAACAGAGAAGCCTGCCAGCTGGGAGTCGGAACAAAGATAGCAATCAGAAGGCACAGACTCAGAGTGCTCTGTTCTTGCTCCAAAACATTCTTCCAATGCTCTGATCCCTGTAACAGCCATTGTAAAATCATTAAAAAAAAAAAAAAAATACTAAATAAGAACACTGTACAAAAGAAGAAAAAGAAAATACAAAAAACTAGGATGCAGCTTTAGTTCCTGAAGTGTCATAAGACAGGTAGAAAACATTAAAAAAATTAAAAAAAAAGGAATTAAAAGGGAAAAGCTATGGTGGGCAAAGCAATTTATCAGGCACCCAAAAAGGATCCTCTCGTAGGACTGTTGTGAGTCACACTAAAATGGCAAAAGAATAATAAAAAAAAAAAGTTCCTCCGCAAAAGAGGTGAACTTGGCAACTTTTCGGTACAGTGAGGAAATGCAACGGTACTATGTTCCTGAAATGTTGCCAAGTTCACCTGCTTTCTACACCGTGCTGTATGCTGAGGCATATTGATCATCTATGTGTCTTTGGAAAGCAGACCTAAAACTGCAGCTATGTGCCGCCGGTCAGTGTCTCGGTTTCTGTAAACTGCCTATGAGTAGCAAAGAATATACATTTAATGGGAATTGGCCTGAGGTAAATTTATATAAAAATGTCAACCTGTCATCCACCTCCTTGTGAATGACAGATCTATTGTATATCCCAGGTGATGCAGCACTTAATGAAGGAGTATGCTTTGAAAGTGGCAAGTAAGCTCATTGAGCAGGGCCCTCAACCCCTCTGTTCCTGTGCGTCCATTTGTCTGGTTACAATTACGTGTGTTATCCACCCATTCTACAGCGCTATGGAATTTTCCTGGTGCTATTTAATAAAAAATGTTACAAATAAGCAGAATCCACTGCTGACCATCTGTAGAGAAACAAAGCCCAACAATTGTCAAAAATGGATGCTTTCTAATGGTATATAGCGTTACAGTTTTGCATTATTAATTAATCTATACATTGGGATGTGCATCCCACAATGCATAGCGTGCATCATTTGCTGGGGAAGAATGAGTGGGCAAACACTTACAATAGCCCTATTTATAGTTCGAGGCATGGCAAACCCTGTGGAAAATCTGTAATCTGCAAGTAAGAATATATCAATGGTAAATAAAAATGTATGAATTCTCTAACCATTTGGAGGCTAATAAAATGTGACCATCACACTTAACATAACATTTCCTTTAAGCAATAACAACATATCTTAAAAATGGTATGCAAGTTTTTTTTTTTTTTATTTAGTCTAGTTAAATTGTCTTCTGAAATTTTGGGAAGTGCTGAAATACTTTTACGTTGCAGTACTCCAATATGAGCTAGTAAAAACCTCCCTCCCTCCTACCTATCTCCAATTTATGAATGCTTGGCACACACATTGTTTGGTTTGACATTACATTTATGCCTTTAGTAATTAGATAAATACACACAGCTGAACGGGTCATGCAGGCACAAAGAAGCTCTTTAAACACTCGTTCAACAGAGAATGCACCAATTGTTTTAGAGTCTGGGAGAAGATCAAACTCATAATGTAATGTGATTCCCCAAATGTTCATTCTTGAGCGATCAGAGAAGGACAGTGACATGTCTCATGTAAGAGTAAATGCGTGCATTGGGTTTGGGAGCCCTGATATGTTGAATGCACAATTACTCAAGTGGCATATTGGCAATACAAAGGACAAAACCCAATTCTTCTGCTCAGCAACGTGTACAGAGGAATGTGAAGGCTGACTGTTGGGAGAGTATGGGGGTAAATCCGTTTTTTTTCCCCTTTTTTCCCTTCTCTTTATATCTGCTAAAACAAAACAGTCTACATTGTTATTGTTAGGTGGTTTAACCTCTAGTCACATGAAGTCTACGTTAAGAAGTTGAGAGGCTGAACAAAATTATATAGCCTATATGTATAGAACATATATATTCCATAAACACTCACAGTTATTTAGTAAAATTAGACTTCAAAGTGAACTCGGCTAAGCTTTTAAGTTTATTCAATTTGCTCTACAATTTCAAATTCACCATCAATCCACTTCCAATTCTTACTTTGTCAAATAACCCTGCCACTCAAATATATAGCCTACACGGAAGGGCCAAGACTGGTGGAATCATTAGGCAGTTTTAATTCAGTGTTTGATACTTTTCATTACGGATAAGATACAAATTGAGAAGGGAAAAAAAAACACAACAACAGTTTTTATTCTAATGGTCAGTCTGAATGCCAGAAAATCTTCTAGGATAGGGTCTCAAAGTACAGGCCCACAGGCCATTTCTGGCCTACAAACTGGTTTCATGCAGCCAGCAGCATAAACACCTTACTGCTCTGCTAAAGGAAAGATAAATAAATTGGAAAAAAAATAACTTTTTTTAAAAAATAAATCAGGCTCAGTCTCTTCACAAAAGATGGAGTATAGTGGGGTTGACATGTGGGCAGGCAGCGGCTGCGTACACCATGATGTGAGCTGCGTAGCTGACCAACAGACACCATGTTTATCTTATGGTGAAGATAAGTGTGCAGTAATAAGAAAGTAAGAGAGTGAGAAGCCTGTGATTGTGGCTCACACACTGTGTGGAACTTCCCTAAGGCCAAGGAAGGAAAAAAACAAGTTAAGTGTCTGATCATTTTTGCATTATTATACGCAGATTTGATAATGATTTCTGGTCAATAAGACTGGAGGCTGCTAAACTGTACCGTACCATGAACTAGTATTGTATAATTATAGTTTACTTTTTTAAATGTTTGCATTTGGAACTTTGACATACAGTGGGAGAAGACTACTTTGCATGTGGCTCCAGGTAATTTGAGTTTGAGACCCCTGTCCTAGGGCAATAAACCTTGGCAGTCTAAATGTTTTAGTAAGCAACAGCTGGGGTGCTGAAGGTTACCCAGTCTTCTCCATGATGACACAAAGTAAATCACCATATCTAGTTAAATGGGAAATATGGGTATATAGTTTTCTTTGAATTCTTTGTTTGGCTTTGTAGAAGAGAAATAACATTTTACATTCAAACCAATGTTTCTGTGAAAACCAATGTTTTACTGTAAACTGTTATCAGCAAGCCAATAAAAGTAAGGTGACAGGCCGGAGGACATGCCCAATGTGAACGCTTATTGAACCCAATAACTTACTCCCTAACAAATATGCAGTTTTGAAGTCTTTAAAATAAAATGAAATTTAGCTGTATTTACATCTATTCTGAAACAGAGCACTATCATCTTGGCCCAGCGTCACTCATTGATAGAAGCCCTGCCCTTTACAACGGCAAGTCAGCATTTAGAGAGAAATAAAGACCAGAAACCATGCTTTCATTTCTCCTTCAACGCAAAGTGTGTCTTTGTTGTCAGTTGCTAAATCATTAATATACATTTAAGAAACAAAAATGCTACCACAAGCTATAGGTGACTTCCTGTTACACTAATTTCCAGAGAAATGACTGTTCCCCTCTGATATGGATCCAATACAAGAGATTTCCTCCCTACATTACATCAGAGTTACATTAGGCTGTTGTGCTGTGATCCAAAGCCAATTTTAGCTCCAAGTGTCTGATGGCCAATGGATCTCCCCTTGACATCATGCTGCCTTTTTATTTTGTAAACCGTGATACAGGTTACATGTAATTATTGCCAAATTATTTTACCATTTTAGATTATTTATTGTTACAGCTTTACTACACTGCTATTTGCTCATTATTGGGAAGCACAAACTGTAGAATGTTAAATAGAAGTATTGAGTAGAATGGCATGTTGACTACCGTTAATTAACAGTTATATAAACCCCAATTCTGACAGATTCTTGGATTAATTCTAGTGAAATCCTGGCTGTATATTATTAAACAAAGGACAAAAAATATATCACACACTTGCACGGAAAATTGGCTGTGGACTTGCCAAATCTGGCCAGAACAGACCTCTGACTCATTGCAAAACCTTACAAATTAGCTCACATCCTCGGATCCCTGCCTTTCTTTACTGGGGTGTTTGAAAAATATAATTTGGTTTCAACATTTACCTTCTTGCGGTAGGTTTTCAAATATCTCAAACAGGCAGTGGATAAAAGAGAGTACGGGTGATTTATTGCTGGTTGGGTAATAATCAACTCCAACTAGTTCTTAGAATCTCCGATCAAAGTCTTAATATACTTCCAACTCTCTAGAAGGCTTTAGCACAGGAAGTTCATGCCCCCTTACAAGTGTTCAGGGCAAACAAAACACTTGCCAAGCCATCTCACTGTCACAAAAGACATTGTTAATTTATGGAGTCTCGCAGGCATGTACACTTTTCTTTGCCATCAATGCACTTCAATAGAGACAAGCAACTACAAATATTTGTCTTTCTCCTTTTTTAAGGATGTTTAAGAGCCCAGGTTGAAATCTAATATGTTTGCACTGTCCAGCAATGTATACACATCTGCTGGCTATATGCTACAGTCCAAGTGATGTTATGAGTGAATAGGCAAGGAGGTGAAAATTGTCTCGAGTAACATAAGCCAGCTCACTGTGAGGGAGAGAAGATTTATAGATATTAAACTGTTCATTAAAGCTTTTCTGGCCCTGTGATTCTTATGCCTGGGGAAAGGAATTTCTTTTAATTTTATTAAATACAGGTTATACATGTACGCTATGTAATTCAAATTCACTCAAAGCGGTGATCCGAGGACTGTTACTCTTTGGGTCACAGTGTACAGATTCTGAAGCCAAATATAGCCAATAAATGCCCATTATAGTAATAAGTGTTAAAGAACCGCAGCAAAGTCACCATGACTGTAAGCTTGTTTGAGCAGGGTCCTCTTTATCCTATTGTTCCTGTAAGTTTTTAACCCCTTAAGGACACAGCTTCAGAAGCTTGACTTACGCTTAATGACACAAGCAATTTTTGCATTTTCTTGCTGTTTGCGTTCAACTGCAATTTGCATCTCTCTCATTTATTGCACCGACACATATTATATACTGTTTTTTAAAGGACAGAAAGGGCTTTAATTTGATATAACATATATATATATAAATGCTTACTTATTATAAAAAAAATACAGAAAAATGCAAAAAAAATGAAAAATATTGTTTTTTTTTACAGTTTTTGCAATAATAATGTGTGCATAATTAGTGCAGGTTAAGGAAAGTAATTAAAAATAAATTTATTTATTTGTTCTGATTTACAGAATATATAATGTGTCTGGGATTTTAAGTTTTTTTTGGTAGTTACAGGTCACAAAGCACAAGGAGTAAAATAAAATGTTAATGTGGAGCAATTTTAGAATTTGGTATGTTTGTCTTGTAAGCTTAATAGCCATAAAAGAAAACAAAATTGCCACACAAAAGTATATATTTATATAAAGTAGACATCACGGGCTATTTACCTAAGGTTGTTTTGACACTTTCTACGTAGTCATATTACCGCCAACCTCTGCTAAATATTGGAGTAAAATTGTGTTCTTTTTGGTTTTTGGCACACAAACTTATAACAGAGAAATTCTCGTGTATATTTTGTAAAGTTGGTGTGTGCTATTCCTGTACAAAGTTTTATTTTGTGTTCAGTTACATCTGCTGAGTAAAATGACACCCCCATTGTATGTCTTTTGCACTATTTCGTGAAGTTACAGTGCCATACAGGATACCTGTCCTTTTCAGTATTCACAGTAGAATTTTGAGAGATGAATTTAATGAGCCTTAGCTTCCATTTGGGGTATTATAACAGTTTGACTGTTGAAAAAACCCCCACAAAGGCCTACCATTTGTAAAAGTAGACACTCCAGGGTATCTTATAAGGTGCATATTGTGCCTTAACATGCCCCCATTTTTTCACCAATATATGCCAAAGTATGTGGTAAAAAAAAGTTTGTGCATTTTTTACATACGGATTGCATTTTTGCTGGGCGTTTTGTATATTTCATATGTGCCACTAAGTTCAAACTCCCCAAATTATGCTCAGCTAAGTCTTCTGAGTAAAATGACACCCCATATGAATGTCTTTGGCACTATTTCGTGAAGCTACAGTGCCATATAGGATACCTGTCCTTTTCAGTATTCACAGTAGAATTTTGAGAGATGAATTTAATGAGCCTTAGCTTCCATTTGGGGTATTATAACAGTTTGACTGTTCAAAAAAACCCCACAAAGGCCTACCATTTGTAAAAGTAGACACTCCAGGGTATCTTATAAGGTGCATATTGTGCCTTAACATGCCCCCATTTTTTCACCAATATATGCCAAAGTATGTGGTAAAAAAAAATTTTGTGCATTTTTTACATACGGATTGCATTTTTGCTGGGCGTTTTGTATATTTCATATGTGCCACTAAGTTCAAACCCCCCAAATTATGCTCAGCTAAGTCTTCTGAGTAAAATGACACCCCATATGAATGTCTTTGGCACTATTTCGTGAAGCTACAGTTCCATATAGGAGACCTGTCCTTTACAGTATTCACAGTAGAATTTTGAGAGACGGATTTAATGAGCCTTAGCTTCCATTTGGGGTATTATAACAGTTTGACTGTTCAAAAAACCCCCACAAAGGCCTACCATTTGTAAAAGTAGACACTCCAGGGTATCTCATAAGGTGCATATTGTGCCTTAACATACCCCCATTTTTTCACCAATATATGCCAAAGTATGTGGTAAAAAAATTATTTTGTGCATTTTTTACATACGGATTGCATTTTTGCTGGGCGTTTTGTATATTTCATATGTGCCACTAAGTTCAAACCTCCCAAATTATGCTCAGCTAAGTCTTTTGAGTAAAAATACACCCCCAATGAATGTCTTTGTCACTATTTTGTGAAGCTACAGTGCCATATAGGAGACCAAGCCATATCCGTTTTTACCAAACTTTGAATTTTGACGCTGGGCCTATGTGCAATTTCCAAGCATCTTCGCAGGTTTTAAATTCAATCTACCCCACAAAGGCCTACCATTTCTTAAAGTAGACACCCCAGGGTGTTTCAAAAGGTATAGTTTGAACCTTAGCGTGGGATCATTTTTCCGCTAGCTTGTACCAGATGTAGTGGTAATAAGCATTTTTTCTGCCTTTTTGACATACAAAGTGAGTTTGCACAGTATATTTTGCAAACCTTATGTGTGCTACGACTGTATAATACTTCATATGTTGCTCAGCTATGTCGGCTGAGTACAGCAATACCCCCGTATGTACCTTTGCCAGGTATGTGTGGACATCGGAGGGGCACATTTGGGACACAGCCATTCCAGTTTTTTTCAAACTTTGAATTTTTATGCTGTGCCTATGTCCCATTTTAGAGTATTTTACCAGGCTATATAATCCAAATTCCCCATAAAGCCATACCATTTCTTAAAGAAGACATCCCAGGGTATTTAAAAAGGCATATTTTGAACCTTAGTGTGGGATCATTTTTCCGCTAGCTTGTACCAAGTGTAGTGGTAATAAGCATTTTTTCTGCCTTTTTGACATACAAAGTGAGTTTGCGCAGCATATTTTGCAAACCTTATGTGTACTATGACTGTATAATACTTCATATGTTGCTCAGCTATGTCGGCTGAGTACAGCAATACCCCCGTATGTACCTTTGCCAGGTATATGTGGATGTTGAAGGGGCGCATTTGAGACGCAGCCATTCAGTTTTTTTCTAACTTTGAAGTTTTACGCTGTGTCCATGTTCCAATTTGGAATAGTTTAGACGGTTGGTTATTGAAACTTCCCCACAAACACATACTATTTATTAAAGAATACACCCTGGGGTAATTCAAAAGGCATATTTTGAACCTTGGCGTGGGATAATTTTTTCTCTAGTTTGTTCCAGGTGTAGTGGTAATGAGCGTTTTTAAAATGTATTTTTTTACTTTTTATAACTTTTTTACTTTTAAAAACTAGTTTTTAAACTTTTGTTTTGCTTATAAATTTTTTTTAAACTTTCCTAAACTTTCTTAAAACTTTTTTACAGATTTAACATTTTTCTAAGCTATTTTTTTTACTGTTAACCCCTAACTAGCAGTACGCAGCACTAACAGTAAATTCCCCATTTTCCCATAACTCCCACCCACCCCAGCTAGCAAAATATATAGTTATAAAATATTTAAATTAATTAATTAAATAAATTGAACCCCTGAGGGTTAAAAAAATAAATAAAAGTTAATCCTCAGGGGTTAAAAAAAATTAGATCACAGTATAATACTGTGATCTCTATTTGATCGCTGTAGGCAGTGATCGACTGGCAGGGAAGGGGTTAATTTTTATTTGGACTAGGTAAAGTGTGTTTTTTTGTTTTTATTACTTAAATGTTATTAAAACATTTTTTTAAGCTTAATTTTTAACTTTTTAAAGTTTCTTTTAAAACTTTTTTTTAACGTTAACCCCTAGTTAGCCTAACGCCAAATCCCCCAATTCCCCACTAACTTCCACCTACCCCAGCTATCTAAATATATAATTTAAAAATAATTTAATTAATTAATTTAATTAATTTAACCCCTGAGGGTTAAAAAAAAAAAGAATTAACCCTCAGGGGTTAAAAAAAAAAATCAGATCATAGTAAAATGTAATCCCTGCCAATTGATCACTGTAGTCAGTGATCAATTGGCAGGGAAGGGGTTAATTTTTTATTAAAATGGGTAAGGGGGGGGACACTTTAAATTAACTTTATTTTTTTTTACAGCAGGGGGCAGGATCAGCACTGATCCGGCTCCCTGCACTTCACACAGAACCCGGAAGTGCAGGGAGCCGGTAGGTAAGTATTCAGAGCACATGTGCTCGCTCCGACTTGTGGTCAGAGTGAGCACATGTGCTGGGCAGCTTGACCGGGTGCTCCCGGTATGCCTCCAATGCAGAGGCATACCGGGAGCACCATTAACCCCGCGATCGCCGCGATAGCGGCGATCCGGGGTTAATTTTACCGCGTGACGGACGAGGTCCGTCACCCGTCGTTAAGGGTCTCCCCTGTGTGACGGACCTCGTCCGTCACCCGTCCTGAAGGGGTTAATGGTCTAATTTATTGTTAAATCTCCCCCTTTTATAATATTGTGAAGAGCTACGGAATTTGTTGGCGCTATATAAATTTCAATAATAATAATAATAATAAAAATAATAATTTTACTAGCTACCTCGAACATAATATATCACAAAGGTTCCAGAATTTAGACTTTCTAGCAATTTGGTAAAAACTTACATACATCACGATTGTAATTTGTGTCTGAGCCTCTGCTTTACACATATGAGGATAAGCGTGTTATAGAAACGTCATAAACTAGAAAACATATGATAGTTTAAATTTATCTTTGTTGAAATTTAAAGATGTAGCACATAAATGTGAGACAATGTGGTTGGTGCCCTTAACATTAAGCTATTTCACTGGACAACAAATACAAGAAATGTAAACAGAACCTCCAACAACTATTTACATGTATTCCAGAATTTATAGACTTTCTAGAGATTGATAAAATAAACCAAAACATCTCAGTAACAATTTGCTTCCAAGACTCTACACATATTTGTATAAGAATGCTCTAGAATAATCATTAACAAAATAAATAAACTAATCAAATGTAATTAATAATAATAATAATTCAGTGTTAAAATATATATTAAGAATAGCTACAATATGCTTTTTTCAGCAAACTGATATGGTTTGAAAAACCGCTTTATCACACAATTCATTCTACAAGAAAAAGTGCCAAATAATTGAAATCTAGAGCCACAAGATTCAACCACCCACCAACACTCATCAACATTCTTGAACAGACTGATCACAAAAGAGGTCCGTAGCGTGATAAGTGATTCCATTGCAACAAAAGGAGCAAAGGTTATGGCTGGGTTACATCAGCAGGGGAGAAGGCATATATCATTTTATCAGTTTTCATTAAATACCATCAACATAGCTCATTGCACTGATCTGAAAAAGTCATTAATCACGTTTTACAAAACCCACACAGGTCGGTTTTAAGACCAGTGGTGTGTAATAGTTCTACCCAAGATATAAACATTGAACAGGTGGATAATTGTTTGTGCCGATAAGAAAACCTGACAATATATTTTGTTAACATGACTTATGCCAAATCAAACATTAAGAAAGTACATATATTACTTAAGGTTTACATTGTGGCAAATATAAATATTTTTACTTTGCAAGAAAGACAGTTAATCCACAACCTTCAATGACAAGAGGAACAATGAAATCATGGGAATTGTAAACCCAGGTGTCTATCTGGCAGCGGGCATCTATAGCTGGCCTCATGGCAGGAAGGATAACTATAATCCCAGGTGCCTGGTGGTTGGGGGGCGGGGGGTAACTAAACCCAGGTGCCCAGCTGGCAGGGGAAAGTTATAAACCCAGATGTCTAGCTGGCAGGGAGGTAGCTATAAACCCAGGTGGAGAAGGAAACATAACTGGCAAGGGGATGCAAGACTATAGGATGCAACGTGGCAAAAAAAAAATCCATGGACCTGTGAGTATAATAAACATTATCAGAAGAAGTAGATTATTGTATTATAAGCGGACAACCACATGCAGGTTTTAGAACAATGTAGTCATCATTAGTAATACTGTCTGTGTCTGCAGTCTGAACATCCCTCTCATTCACAGAGATAAAGAGTGAGAAGCCTTAGAAGCGAGTGTGGAGCAGTTCTTACCTCCATTTCCTCTGCCGTCCCTAAGATCCCCAAATATCTTTATGATCTTTGTTACTTTATTACTATATTGTAATCAAAAATATTTTCCAAATTGGGGGGGGGGGTTGGGAGCATGGCCAGCTGGACGTTTTTCTGATTAGCTCCATACAAGCAACAGATAAAATAGGCAAAAAAAAAGATAATCAGCGACCAACGGTGGCCACACGCACACCTCACAAACAGAGACATCAATGGGGCGCAAAAATAAAAAGTTCCTACTGCCAGAGACACCCAGATTGTCGGACATTCGGCTCTTGTTTGTGAGGCCTACTCCACAGGATCCTGCCAAAATGGCGCCCGAGGCACCCAGTGAAGAAGAGGCCTCCGAGGTAGCCAATGAAGTCAGGGAGAGCCTTACCTCGTGTCCCGCTGAAACAGGGGCCCACTACAAGGACTCCGAATAGGAGGAGGACTCACCCCAGCGATTAAGCGAGATATCAGAGACATCTTGGCAGAAATGAGGGAAGTGTGAAAGTCTGACTTGCTGAACACTCAGAAAGAGATAGGGAACCTCCAACAGCGGCTCACAGCAGTGGAGTCCAGGGAAAGTGCAAGGGAGCACCAAATACAGAACTACCAGGACTCTATGATGGCTCTTAGCTTGCAAGTCCAAAAGCTCATGCGGACTATCACTACAATGGAAGCACAGCATAGACGGCGGAATGTCCGCCTCAGAGGGATCCCAGAGAGCGTTGAAGGGGACGCCCTACTATCTATAATGGGCATTAAAGGGGATGCTGAGCCCAGCATGATACTATCCGCGTTCCCAGGGATGCTCCCGGGGGTGCACCCTGAGACACAATAGCCATCACTCCACTATCATGTCCCGCTCCAGAGACTTAAGCACAGTGCATATGGAGGGTTGCATTGTGGCCCTCTAAAGTAATCTCCCGTTTTCTGCACTGGTGGAATGGCGACAGCTGGCACCAACAGCAGCCAAACAGCTAAGGGATGGGTCAGATACCAGTGGGGGGTGGATGGATCCCTGGCGGTACCACGGGGAGACCAGACGCTTACCCTGTCCTCCACAGACAACCAAAAGTTATTTCTCAGATAGCTGAACCTGCAAGATGAATATAAGGGAGACACCAGGGCCGAAGGCAATCAGGCACAACGACAGCCTAAAACCACCCAAGGGCCGAAGAGGGGTTTACTCGCTCCACATTTGTCAAAGAGACATTCCTAGGCTATACCACTTCGCTACATTCCTTCTTTGGGCCTCTTGTAGCCGTAACGTTCCTGAGATGAAAAGCGACTTGATACATACATAACAGATAACTGACCCTCCCGGCTCCATATTGTTACTGAATAAACATAGCATCTGCAGATTGTTCTAATGTCATTTGCACATAGTATTTAAATGCAAATGTATGACATATAGCCACCCTAGCTGCTACCAAATGTTGTTTGATATTGATGTCAAATTATTCTTAATCTCATACTGTGGCCCTTCTGTGTTTTGAGTTTTAAACTCTAATAAAAATACAAATTGAAAAAGAAAAAAAAAAATTACATACACAATAAATATATATATATATTTTTCAAAATATCACTACCACACAATGTGTTCGTAATGGAGAAGGTGTGTGCGTGCACAGTGCACTTCTAGAGATAAAGGGCAATTATTATTGAAGAAAAAAAAACACAGCAAAAATGTAAATGTAAAAAAAAAAAAAAAGCCCTTGTTACATTTCACTTTGTGTTATCTAGTTATTTTAAAACAATACAAGATATACTCACAGTGAGGTTCATAAGGAGGAGGTGGGTCTCCGCAAGGTACACATTCCATGTCCTGGAAGCCACCCAGCTTAGTCTTTCTGTAGAATCTGTAAGACGGGTAAGAACAAAGACTTCACTTAAAAATTTTTAATATGTACATTTAAATATAAAGATTAATTTTGTGCTAAATTGCCCTCTTGCCATTTGTACTCTATTTATTTAAAGGACCCCTATAGGCACCCAGACCACTTCAGCTCAAGTGGTCTGGGTGCCAGGTCCATCTAGGGGTAACTCTGCAGCTGTAAACACAGCAGTTTCAGAGAAACTGCTATGTTTATAATAGGGTTAATCCAGCCTCTAGTGGCTGTCTCATTGACAGCCACTAGAGGCGCTTTTCACTGTGATTTTCACAGTGAGAAGACGCTGCCGTCCATAGGAAAGCATTGAGAAATGCTTTCCTATGGACTGATTGAATGCGCGCGCGGCAGGAGAGATCCCCAGCGCCGAGGGAGCCTGCCGCCGAAGAAAGGCAACTGTTTAACTCCTTCCTCCCCCTTCAGCGGAACGGGGGCCTTGAGGGTGGGGGGACCTAAAGACACTATAGTGCCAGGAAAACTAGTTTGTATTCCTGGCACTATAGTGGTCCTTTAATGGAGAATATAAAAACACTCCATACACACTCTTTAGAAAATAGAGATACACACTTTTTTGGGCGAAAATTCTCAACACCAAAAGAAGAACATTCCTTAACTGGGAAAAGTTGACAATCTTACTTTTATGAGACTCTTACACAAAATTGTAAAGATATTTAAAAATTTGTAAAAGGATTCTTTTTACCACTGTATTAACACACACGCAAGCATATTGTGTTTATCAGAAATAAGACATTAAAAAATAATTAGAATTCTTGTATGTTCCTCAAATCCTTCAGCCATCAACTTCTCTCCCTAGCAACATTTTGCTTCAATTAAACTCATATTGCATGGCAACATCTTTTGTGCATTATTCTCAGGAATAAACAGTTTGACTGACAGTACACAAATTGTAAGGTAGCCCCAGGACATGTCACTGTATATCCAAGAGAAGTGGGAGCTAGACTCCCGGAGAGCAGCTAGCTGCAGTCCTTTTATTTCCCTCTTCTCCTGATAACGATATAGTGGGAGAGGAGTTAATGAGATAGAAACCGCATGTTTTGCCTCCCTGCTTCTCCTCTGCCATACCATTTTTCCCACGAGTTGCTCCTTTTAGATAGGAAGCTTCACAGCAGTTTTATTTTGGCAAGTTAAAGCAGCACCGTCACCCCCATATTAAAAAAAGGAGTATTTCCTAAAGATAGAATCTGTATGAAATACTCAGGACTGTGTTCGAATTTCACGGACATTCCATTCCAGTCAAGCAATATACAGAGAAACTAGGGACTACTTTGTCTCTGTATTTCTCCTACGCCTGACACTTCCTGACTTAGCATAAGTGTCAATCTCAGCTGCCTTCATCATTGACGGCTGCAGGGAATTTGCTGTGTCTATCGAGGATCCCGCAGGATCCACCACAGACCTCAATGCTGTACTCTCAGGCATGCTGAAGCGCCAGGAGTTAAAGAAAAGCAGCCCAACCAAGACTGCGGCTCCAGCAAGGGACAGGTTCAATAAGTCAATGCTTTGTATAATCCTCTAGCTATCAGTTCATTTGCTTATTCCACTTCATGTTTATCTTAATATTTCATTTCTAGTTGCTAACAAAATATGGCTTACCCGTATTATAATTAAAGCAGTTCTTCAACGCACATACACCTCTCGTTAAATACAATGCAAACTATTATTAGTGATATTTATAAAGCACCAACAAGTTCCGCAGTGCTGTACAATGGGTGGACTAACAGACACGTATTTGTAACCAGGCGAGTTGGACACACAGGAACAGAGGGACTGAGGGCCCTGCTCAATGGGCTTACATGCTAGAGTGAATGAGTACTAGTTTTGGATGGTGTTTAATCAAACAAAATAGTTCTCTGGAGCGTCTTAATGCACAAACAGAATGACGAAGTGCTGGTTAAGACGGGCTTCTCAGCAATCTGAATGAGCACTTACATTAACTTGAATAAACACTAGTGAAATCTACTAAAGTATTCCCTTTTATCCTGATAACATTAGAAAAATGCAATTACTCTATAACATGTACAAACATTCCAATGCATTCCTTTAAAATGGCTGATTTCATGTTTTTAAAACCAGGCTTTGAACTTGGCTATGGTTGATTCCGAATAGGAATCATAACATCGTTTGAGACTTAGGATAAGCATTCAAACCAGCAGAGTGAAACATATACAGTCAATGTACCACAAGGTCCTCCAATTACAGTGATGTTAACATATTTTAGCAAATGATGAACAAATTAAACATTGCAGAAATATAATATACAATTAATTTTGTACTTAACTGATGGCGAGTCAAGTGGAACACAAGGGAATTGGCAGGGATTTAAAAAATTAAGGAGTGGTATTTGTGGTTTAAACGTGAACTCGATCATTAAAGGAAAATGGCCAGGAGAAGACTTGCAAGGTTGGCAGTTGTCTACTAACCACATTTATATAAAAGTTGTGGACTGCAGTCGCACACCCCTATTCAAAAGTTGAATGTACAGCAAGTGATGCATTGGACTGTCTATTGATACAGTATTACAGGGGTAAGTGAATGGCTGGAATTGTACATAGTCCGAAAGCCAAAAGTCGTAGGGGTAAAAAAAAAATAAAAAAATTTACTATTTTGTGCTTGGTCTGCCGTATTAGCAAAGTATAAAAGGGATAAGGCAAGGAGCTGATTTGACCTCAAGAAGTGTCATTCTTTCGTACCCCATGACATATAAAACTAGCCCTTTTATGGTAATGGTGCATTCTAAAGATAAAGTAAAAAATTGGCTATTTTTAAGAAAAACCTTCAAGTTTTATTACATTTGCATCAAATCCAATAAGATGCAGAAACAGTCATAGATCCAATACACATTTCAAAACATATTCCTAACACTATAGTTTGTGTTCCTTTACATCCTTGGCAGCTGGAGTGGCTAAAAGTTAGCATTAGTGGAGAAAGATCAACATTGTAATACTTGGAGATTTAAAAAAAAAAAGTAAAAAAAGCTACCCAACAACTTGCTTTATAAATGCAACAAAAAGTCACAACCTACTAAGACTACAAATTATATGCCTAAAATGAAATACACACAGTAACACTGAGTGTTTCCAGTTGCAAATAAGAGCAGGATGAATGATGAATTTGGAGACTGCCCAAAAGAAAGAAAACATTAGGACACAAATAATTAAAAAGGCAGATCGGGTTCTTGCTGGGAAAATATTTATTGTAATTTTGCAAAGGATCAAGTGGGATTTTCTTCATTTATTTATTCAGCTTTAGTCAGGATACTCAAAGGACAAAAAAAAAATAATAATAAAAAAATTTATATATATATATATATATATATATATATATATATTTTTAGCATTTTAGTAGCAACATAAGTTTAGCTTATACTTTTGCTTTGTTAAATCTCTGTTTTCAAAGTTTGAACTCTGAGTTCTGTAATGAGGCATACAGTGTACTTTGTTTGTTAAAACAAGTCATTATACGAGAATGATTGCCTATAATTAAAGTCTGATGTTAGAGTAGAGAAGTATAGTCTGCGACTGTTATGGGTTTACAAGGGCAAAAAGAGTTTTACAAACCCTCTGCCCCTGAATGTTATGATTAATGATATCATGCTTATCAGGCAGAGAATATACAAGGCGGCTTGGAATCAGATCCACGTGTGCCAACATAATTCCAGATTCTCCAGATTCCGAATGAATATAGTAAACATGGATACAACAGACGAGGAGGCCTTAAAGGTACTCTAATAGGAAATTACCTCCCAGATTCCTCCATGGTGACCATAAAAAGAAAATGCTGGATGACCTTGGTCTGAAGAACCCATCGAGCATATACAGCCCCTAAATTCTGGATGGGATTGTACCATCTTAAGGTCATGCCATGCTTAAACCACACAGAGCCCAGTGATTTCTTAGGTCTTCTTCAGATACAAAGGTATTGTTGGAGATAAAAAGGTTGAATACGGCCCATAAAGATGACAAGGGGTGGAATTACCATTAAGTTTGAGAAGAGTATGAAATGGATAAAGTGGCCACTAACACCAACCCATATAATAAAGGGACACTCAAAAATAATTATACATTTGTTATATACCTTAGTGTCCTAATGAAAACAAACATGCTTTTAATGATTAATTTCTCCATTGGGGTTATCAGGGCTTAGAATTTGACGTCTTATGCTAAAGTGCTTCAGGAATCCTTTAATAGGAGCCCTAGGTCCTAGAGTCCGTAAAGTAGCGGTCATGACAAAACAGATCTTCGAAGTAGTTTAAACTAGTTAGTTAGTTTACTTTTGTTTTCTGGACTCTTCTTAACCTTAAATTTTACCGACAAATTGCATTATGCACGGATCTACCTACAATAGCAGAGATAAATACCAAAAATGTTCCCAGCTATTAAAGAACTCAAAATTAAAATTTTCACTACATATCGGGTCAGATATAAAATCAGACAAATGGTGAAACTTTCTGTGAATGTCAATAGTACATGGGTGTCACAATTATCCAATAACCTATTCCATGGAAAATCTTGCCAAGTTTAGAGGACAGATTAATATTTTGGTATAACACAATTAAATTAATGGATCAGCCCTTTCGTAGAGTAATTCAGTTTTTAACACATGGAAACGTCAGATCATTTGATATTACGTAAATTCAAGATGAGCTTAGAGTTAGAATAGTCCAATACAACAGTTAAAGCTCAATTATTTATTATTTTATTATTTATATAGCACCATCACATTCCGTAGCAGTGTACAATGGGATTTATCAATGTTTTTAATGCAAATACAATTTCCCTTTCGAATAAGCATTAGATCACATCAAACTAAGGCTCCATGGTGACAATTAAAACAAATAATTTCCGTACCATGGGCTGAAATCATTTACTATACAAGAACTTGTGCAATAATCCTTTTAAGTACAAAAGGGTCTAATGAGCTGCAGCTGAGCTTGAATAAGCTGTATTTAATTGATCCACACTTGTTTAAAAGAACATAGCAGATATCATTACGAGAAAATAGTTTAGCAGTTGGAAATATGAATAGTTTAGCAGTTGGAATAAGAGATTTCCCACGTTTAATCTTTTCCAGTGTGAAATATTCAGCAAATATAAGGACTTTATAAGAGGAGGTATAATAAGTATATTGCCATTGGGAATCTGTCCCTGTACATTGTGTTTATCATCAGCTACATGAATCCTAGGAGGTCAACCTGAATATGTATAGGGAAAGGTTTTACAAAGGAAGATTTCCTAGAAAAGGGACGACAAACTCTTCTATTAAAAGACTTATTCAAACAATTGCCAATCCTAGGATAAAAATAGCTAGTTAATCACAGTTACATTAGAGGCTCGGAGTAAGCAGAGTTAGATTTGCAAGATTGAAAGTTTTTGGAGTGCTGTGTACTTCTAACTAGAAAGTCTCCACTGGAGCTTTAAATGATAAAACCTGAGAACAGAACTCAAAGTTCGGAGATGCCCATATCACTTATATAGTGCATGCTGTGCACTGGGATATTGCATGCACAACTTGGACTGCATGAGTCCTCAGCAAAGTTGACTGGTGAATCAGTGGCGTACACATGACCCATGGGGCCCCGGTGCGAAAACTGATCCGTGCCCCCCCCACCCCCCCGCGCGCGGGCCGGGCCGCAACACATGGCGGTGGGCACCTGGTCGCAGAGGTTACAGGGCTGCAACCCCTGCGACCGCGGTATGTACGCCAGTGCATGCAGATGCACACACACTTAAAGGACCACTCTAAGCACCCAGACCACTTCAGCTTAATGAAGTGGTCTGGGTGCCAGGTCCAGCTAGGGTTAACCCATTTTTTCATAAACATAGCAGTTTCAGAGAAACTGCTATGTTTATGAATGGGTTAAGCCTTCCCCTATTTCCTCTAGCTGCTGTCTCATTGACAGCCGCTAGAGGCGCTTGCGTGCTTCTCACTGTGATTTTCACAGTGAGAGCACGCCAGCGTCCATAGGAAAGCATTATGAATGCTTTCCTATGTGACCGGCTGAATGCGTGCACAGCTCTTGCCGCGCGTGCGCATACAGCCGACGGGAGGAGAAGAGGAGGATCGGAGGAGGAGAGCTCTCCGCCCAGCGGTGGAAAAAGGTAAGTTTTACCCCTTTCCAGAGCCGGGCGGGAGGGGGTCCCTGATGGTGGGGGCACCCTCAGGGCACTATAGTGCCAGGAAAACGAGTATGTTTTCCTGGCACTATAGTGGTCCTTTAAAGGACCACTACAGACACCCAGATCACATCAGCTCAATGAAGTTGTCTGGGTGTCAGGTCCCTCTAGTTTTAACCCTGCAGCTGAAAACATAGCAGTTTCAGAGAAACTGCTATGTTTCACTGAGGGTTAATCCAGCCAAGGGAGTCCGGCGCTGGAGAAAGGTAAGTGCTGAAGACACACACACACACACACTTACAGACGCATACACACTAGCTAACAGACACACACATTTACTGACAGAGACACAGTCAGCGACAGACATACACACACACTCACTTACAAAACATACACTCTCATTGACAAACACACACTCACTAACAGACATCAAACAGACTCACTAACACACACACTCACTGACACTCACTAGCACTCACTCTAACACTCACACTCACTAGCAGACACACACTAACACTCACTCTAACACTCACTAGCAGACACACACACTAACACTCACACACACACACTAACACTCACACTCACTAGCAGACACACACACAAACACTCAATGTAACACACACACACACTCTTACACTAATACTAACACATTTTTTTAAAAAAAAATTTAATCCCCCCAGCCTCCTTACCTTTTGGAGTGCTGTGGGGATTCCCTGGGGTCCAGTGGTGGTGCTGCTGTGCTCCTGGGCGGGTGGCCGGTCGGGCAGGCAGGCAGGCGCGCGAGGGAGCACTCCGTGCTTCCTCTTCAGCTCCCTCGCGCGCCGCGTAGGGATGCCAGAGCCGTAAGAGGACGTCATCTTCCGGCGCCGGCATCAGTGCGGTGCGTGAGGGAGCTGAAGAGGAAGCACTGAGTGCTCCCTCGCGCGCCCGCCTGCCTGCCCGACCGGCCATCCGGGTGTCAGCAGGGCCAGCCTCGGGGGGCCCTAGGGTGGTCGGCTCCTGGGCCCCCCAGGGGAAGAGGCTGGCCCTGTGGATACATACCGGGTCGCAGGGGCGGCCCTGGTATGTACGCCACTGTGGTGAATATAGAATGAATGGGGACAACTACCACAATAAATTTACAGGGGCAATGCACACATATATCCCTAAAGAATCCAGTGTTAACCGGCCTACATCCATGGCTTCATCATCTAACGGCCCATTCTATGATCAGCTATGCCAGTGATAGCGAACCTTTTAGAGCCAGAGTGCCAACACATGCCAACTTTTTTCCCTCAAAGTGCCAACACAGCAATTAAACCTGAATTCTGACGTTTAAGTTTAGAAAAAACAAACAATTTGTACAGTTGTCTGAACTAATTAACATCTTTTGTTTTAAAAGAAGAACACAACAACAGAGAGTTCAATGATACAAACTATAAATAATTTGATAAATTATAGATAATATTAAGCTTATATTTATTAGTATCTCGGGATACATGCACACGGTCCGCGGAATACAGGATCACAAACAAACAGTCTGCTAAATACATACAGACTGCTGAATACACCCACTGCATTGAGGGGTGCAGTGTATGTGGTTGTGTATACGGGTGCGGAGTGCTGTGTGTGGGGGTTAGGGGTCATGTGTCTGGGGGTTTCGGGGGGGGGGAAGCTGCAGGTAGCAAATTTTTTTAGTTCTTTTTATAATCCTGACCTATACATAAAATTGGTGAAGGAGGGGGGGGCGTAGTCAGCCCTGGGGGTCTGGTGGTGGTAGGTTTGTGTCTGGCTGCAGCTCTCCTGTCCTCCCGCGCAATGCTGTGTGGAGCGTTGCCATGGGAAGGCGCGGCAACGCTCCACCCAGCCTGCTCATGTCAGGAGCGATCTCACCCCCTGCCTCAAGGTCCTCCCGATATGAAAGCAGAGTGGGCGCCTGCCGACAGCGCTGGCCCCCCAATCTCCCCAATGACCTATGCCTTGTGCCATAGGTTTGCCATCACTGGCCTAGGCTACCATATGGCTGACAAGTACATTTTTATTTAACAGATGATTGCTGAATATTTATTTCACTTCATGTACGGATAACCATGTTTATAGGCAAAATAAATAAATAAAAAGATTTAACTAAATTCTAAAATCAAAATTACTATAAATTTAAAGACATTTGCTTGGAGTGTATCACTGCATTCCTCTGTACTACAATTATATAGATTCAAATACTTCACCGTACAGTGGAGCTCTGTGATACACATTAAACTTTCTGAGCTCCTAGTATCAGGGGAGACTAGGATAGGGAAAGAGGGCTAGAATGTTAAAAGGCATAGTTATTGCATACATACAAGACTTACCCAGGTAAACAGTCTCCGCACACAGCATTGCTCGTGGGCGTACAGTTGGATTTCTGGTATCGGTTAATTGTAGCACAGTCCAGGCAAGGTTTGCACTTTGGAAATCCCCAATCTTCTTTAAACCTGTTCGGCCTACATGGTAAACACTGAGCGTCTTCTCCATATCCAAACCCACATTCCTACGGGGGAAAGGGGAGAAAATTGATTATTATATATTCAGAAACAATTTTAATGAATTGTCATTTTTGTACAGCAATCCTCCTTAAAGGACCACTATAGGCACCCAGACCACTTCAGCTCAATGAAGTGGTCTGGGTGCCATGTCCATCTAGGGTTAACTCTGCAGCTGTAAACATAGCAGTTTCAGAGAAACAGCTATGTTTATTTAGGGTTAATCCAGCCTCTAGTGGCTGTCTCATTGACTTTCACAGTGAGAAGACGCCAGCGCCTTCAGCCTGGTAGGAGTGGGACCCTGAGGGTGGGGGGGACCCAAAGACCCTATATAGAGCCAGGAAAAAAAAAGAGTTTGTTTTCCTGGCACTACAGTGGTCCTTTAAGTAGGATGGCCATCTAGTTACAAACACATTTCGAAAGAATTTACGGATATGATTAAATAAAGAATTTGAAGAGAGGCGACAGTTCTTTAAACATTAGAAACAAACTCATGTTATAAATTGGCCACTATGAGCTTTAAGAAAGAAGGATTAGGAGGCAGAAGTTCAATTTTCTATAAAATAAAAACAACAACAACAACAACAACAACAACAACAAAAAAACCTGAACACCAAAACCTAAAATAAAGGGTGTACCAATTCAAATTTAAAATAGCCTCCTTTCTGGTTTTATGCCCTACCTTTTTTCTGTTCCCGTCCTGCCAATTAAGCCTGCTTTGTAACTCACCCACCCCACTCTGCTTATATTGTTGTATGCTTTTGTATAATTGTTTTCTTCAAATTTTCAATGAGTTAAAAACAAAAATCTAGCACTTGTTAGATGTGCGGTTTGACACCAATGGCAATTACTGCCCATCTTATGCACTGCTTTGAAAAAATTATTAAAAATGCCATAAAAATTTAAAAAACTGCACACAAAAATAACCAAGGCAGCTAAAACACTACATTTTTAAACTGGATTTTTTTTTTTTAGCATCCTGATCTTATTAATGTCAAAGGAAAACCAAAGAATTAAAAAGGGACAGACGAGGGATGGCAATTCATAAAATGGATTTATTTTTGGGTAACGTAATCAAGCACAATACTTTAATGATTGCAAGGCTTACTGAAAGCACAGTTCTCTCAGGGCATTCAGATATGTTTTCCAACGCTAATAATCTCCCTTACTTTAGAAGCATCAGCTAGTCAGCCACTTTATTCAAGAAACCGCTGAGCATTTAAATTATAAAAGGTTTTCAAGAACCCCCACTGGTGCATTATTACAATCTTATGGTGGACATGGTGAGGAGGTATCGGTTTGCTAATCTGGGCATAAGAATCTCAGACAGTGCAACTCCACTTCGCAATGAATGGACCAACCGCACTTTTCTATACCCCTAGCGAAAGAAAATCTCACAGCCTAGACAGAGTGCAGCAACGGTTTCCAAAAACAAAACTTCACACCAATGGTATAATGTAAAATAATATAACAAATAGTGTTATGCCTAAAAAAAAGGAAAAAAGAAAAATCCCCTATTTGATTACAAATAAAATTCTATTAAAATTGCTCTTAGACAATAGAAGATACATAGAAGATACAGTAGCACCCCATAGTTTTGCTTCTGTGTCACTAAACTAATATAGCTACACAAACAATTTCTTAATTTTATAGCAAGACAGGAAGCTCCTATTATGCATTAACTTTCTTCACTTAAAAGGGACACTCTAGGCACTCAGACCACTTCTGCCCATTGGAGTCGTCTGTGTGCCAACTCACACTAACCATAACCCTGCAAGTGTAATTATTGCAGTTTTCATAAACTGCAATATTTACCTTGCAGGGGTTAACTCCTCCTCTAGTGCTGTCTACTACACAGCCACTAGAGGGCACTTCCGGGTTTACAGCA
Source organism: Pelobates cultripes (assembly GCA_933207985.1). Classification (NCBI taxonomy): domain Eukaryota; kingdom Metazoa; phylum Chordata; class Amphibia; order Anura; family Pelobatidae; genus Pelobates; species Pelobates cultripes. Next base: position 378,893,319 of record OW240912.1, read on the forward strand.
CATAAAAAGTGTGCTATAGCGTCGCTGGACATCCTCACGCTATGTGAGGACCTCCAGCATCGCTGAAATTCCCATAGGAAAGCATTGAAAGCATTTTTCAATGCTTTCCTATGGGGAGGTCTAAGGTGCGTGTGCGGCATTGCCGCGCATGCACATTAGGTCTCCCCTGCCGGCGGCCACACATGCTCAATAGGTCTCACCCGCCGGATGACGTCGGCGGGGGAGGAGCATGGGCGGACCCTGACCAGCACCGAGGGACATCGACGCTGGATACAGGTAATGCACAGAGGGGGTTCTAACCCCTTCAGCAACATGGGATGGGGGGTGGGAGGGTTTGTTTTCCTGGCACTGGAGAGTCTTTTTAACTACACCAGCAAAGACACTTTTTTCAATAAAGTTTAGTGAATAAAAGACAAAAAAAAAAAAAAACCAGAGTAACTGAAATAGAACACTCGATAGTCTATCAGAATCCGGCATAGTCTATATATAGTGAATGATCCCCAATATTCTTCCTCTTTCTTTGATGCTCCAGTAGAGATAAGTATCATATATTCACTTATACCACAGATTTCTATATGAATACCTTCTGGTTCAGTTAAATATATATTTATTCTTTTATGTTGGATGTTTTCTGACGTAATTTTATATATTTCTCATAATTTCTTTTTTAAAATAAATATAAATATATATCTGATCTTGATGAAAGTCCCAGAGGGGACTGAAACGTCGATCAAATTTTTCTGGAAATTCAATAAACTTCAAACTTTTAACCCTTTAAGACCGTGAGTGCTGATCACTACCTGAAAAAAAAAAAAAAAAAAAAAAAAAAATTTTTTTATATTATATATATATATATATATATATATATATATATATATATATATATATTTGGTTCGTACACACTGGCATTTGCGCCTTTTCTTCAGAAGTGACTTTGCGGTTCGTCCGCGTTCGGTAGTTTTCATTTGAATGGTTACTTTTCAGTTATTTCAAATGACTCACGTTCGGTAGTTTTCTCGCGAATCGTGCCCAGTTCGTTTTTTTTGTATTAGTATTAATACTCGCGTTCACGGGTTTTGTGAACGAACGTGTATTTCACTGTTCAGTTTATTTCGACAGTTTTTCATGCGAATCACTGCACTTGCGGTTTCAGTTAGTCCCTCATAGATTGATGACGTTATTATGGGCGGGAATTCCAGTAAGTTGGTTCTCAGCACAGTGTTTCTCCACAACTTTGTTGCTCTTTGTTGGTAATTATTATAAGTTTGAAATTATTTGACTTTTCTGTCAGGATTTTACCTAATCTTTTGCAACATTATTTTACTATAGTAATTAAAAATTACAGAGAAACATAGAATGTGACGGCAGATAAGAACCATTCGGCCCATCTAGTCTGCCCAATTTTCTAAATACTTTCATTAGTCCCTAGCCTTATCTTATAGTTAGGATAGTCTTATGCCTATCCCACACATGCTTAAACTCCTTTACTGTGTTAACCTCTACCACTTCAGCTGGAAGTTGCACTATTGAACGATGAATTCTAAAGAAATTAGACAAACTCCTTCTCAGTCACCAAAACCTGGTGCTACTGATGACTGAAATCCTCAATGAGGATTCTTTACAAAATATTGTAGACTTATCCGTTCACAAATCAATTTCATCTGCAATGTATAATGCAATGTCTTCCATGCAAGAAACAATTACAAAGTCTGTGGCTGAGGCCATAAGCAATTCAAAACCTAGTGATAAGACTCACTTAATTAATACTCCACAGGTGACCAGAACTGGTCTGAAGGAGTCAGAACGGAATTTAGCTCAGGGATTCAAGAGGTCTGGGAAGGCCACCCAAAAACGCAAACACTGCTTTGACCGTTATTTAGAATCCCCTGGCTGTTCCAGGTCACATAAGATGGGGAAAGACCAAGATCAGAACAAAATGCGTGTCTCACGCAAAACTGAAGAGTGCAATCAATCACTCAAAAGACACTCTGCTCGTGAAGAAGACAGACGAGCTCGGAAGGCCATTCAAAGGAGCAAACCCTACTCCTATAAAACCTCATCTTCTAACTCAGAAGATGAAAAATCTGAATCTTCCTCAAATTGTTTGTCTCTTTCAGAGGCACCTGAGCTTCTCTCATCTAATCTGATGAAGAGAATATTATAATGGATGTTAATGGGAAACCATTATTTGACCCAGACCATATTAAGCGCCCTAGGTCATGGGTCCCTATGGCTCATGTAGCCAAATATCTTGAATGCTGGTTGAGGAAACCCCTTGACCAAGCGGCTCTTTATCAGACCTGTTAAAAACTGCAGATTGGTCTTCAGAATCTACATTTAAACAGTTTTATTTTAGACCTAGCATGCATGTTTCAAAAACAATATTTCAATATCTTTATGATGTATTTGATATATATTTTTATGATTATTCAGCTTTTAACATGCATAATACAAGCCTCCTGTCTTGCTATAATAGTCAAGATTTTCCTAGTCTTGATGTCAGAAAATATAGATTTTATTAAAGACAGGAGGCGAGCATTATCCCTCTATTAACCTACCCTGTTCTTTATGTTTTAGTTTAATCCTGTTTCGGGTTTTGTCGTTCTTATCCTTAGAGTTCACTCTACTAGATACATCTTATAGATTTGCAGCTCGAAAGAGGAAGAATATTGGGGATCATTCACTATATAGACCAGGGGTAGGCAACCTTCGGCACTCCAGATGTTGTGGACTACAACCCCCATAATGTTAACAAAGCATCAAAATGTAGTCCAAAACATCTGGAGTGGCGAAGGTTGCCTATGCCTGATATAGACTATGCCGGATGCTGTTTGACTACAGTGTGTTCCATTTCAGCTACTCTGTTTTTTTTTTTTTCTTTTATTCACTAAACTTTACTGAAAAAAAAATGTCTTTGCTGCTGGAGTTAAGTAAAGAAAGTTAATGCATAATACTCACCTCCTGTCTTTAATAAAATCTAGATTTTCTTACATCAAGACTAGGAAAATCTTGAATTGTAACTGGATTTTTATGGTGTGTGAGATATCAGACAGATATCCTCAAAGGGTCTAACCAAATCGCTAATTTACTATAATGAGAAATTACTTCCCAGAAATTACTTCCCAGCACCCACAGCCTTACATTTTTGGAATTACACTATTGTGTTCCAATGTTGAGATCGACTAACCCTCAAATGCTGGCAAAAAAAAAAAAAAAGTTTAGTATATACAAATTCTTGTAATTATATAGCAAATGTATGAATGAAAAGTCATGCTTTTTAATTTTGCTTGCTACATAAAAGAGTCAATTTTAAAAAACACATAAACCTGTGATACTAACTAGGTTTGTGTTATTTTCTAAATGCAGGAAGTAAAGTAATGTCAGACTATGTAGCTACAGGTCAATTAGCTTCACATTTTACAGTAAAGAGCAATACAAATTTGCCCTATACTGTTGCATAATGTCAAGGGATTATGCATCTACATGGACCAGTGCTGTATCAGTGAGTAGCTTCTATATACTAATGAAATGTGTGGATCGTGGGATTAAGAAATAAATTAGCAGAAGGGCAACATATTCTGCAATATCAAAACATCACGCAATATGTTTGGCTAAGTGATGGCTATAAATTCCAGCCAAGCATTGCATTTCCCTATAGGGAAATAGGAAAACATTCTAAAAGAAATAAACAAAAGCGCAATAATATACACAGTGTAAGAAGAAGGGTTTAGAAACGCATCTGCTCAAAGCACTGCAGAATATATATCTTGCATATTTTTAAACAAACCCAGTAGCTAGTCAGCTAGTTAATATATACATAGTTTTTAAAGAAACCCCCAATATGCTGGAGGAAGTGTTCACGCCTTCCAATAGTTTCATCCATCTAAGCCTCTGGAAAGCATGAGTGAGGAAGAAGCCTTTTGGTACAAAGAGCGTCGTAATGTTTACACTTCAAAATAAGTTCCAGTTATACTGGATTTACATAAACGCGGCTCTCTTACTTCTCAGTATTTCGTAACCATACAGTCTTTTTTTGTTTTTTTTCCCAAATGATCCTTCAGTAAAATTTCAACACAGTCCAAAGGGACTACTTTGTCATATGGTAAATCTGAGGTTGACCAAAGTTGACCAAAAAGCAGAGCTGTGCCGTTAAATGTTGTCCAATCCTGGCAGCCGTCACAATTGATGGCTGTGTAATTCAGACACCAAATCTATGGAGGTTCTCGCAGTCTCACTGGATCCTTCATTGACCTCTGAGATGTACTCTCGCACATGCACGATGTCACAGCATTGCCATGGCTCCTGAAAGGTGAAGCCAGGAGCTGTAGAGGATACACAGAGTTAAAATGGTGGCGGCCACAAGGGACACCTTCATGTAAGCACAACTACATTCCCCTGGCACCTTGTGTCCACCAGACCGTCACCGAAGATGCTACTTTTAGGGATCAGTTCAGACCAGTTCTACTTTAAGCACCTTTTAAGTAGAGGCAAGAGACAGCAAAAGCTCAATCTGTCTTTGCAAATATATAGACCCAATGGAAAACAGCATGAAGGAAAAATCTCATCTATCTCAAAGTCAGACTTCTAACCAAAAGCTTTTTTTTTTTTTTCTTTTAAACAAAAAAAACATTAAATACCATATATAATTAAAAATATGTATGTAAGCTATTTATTTTAAAAAAAACCACACATAACATAAAGACAGTTACAGAAAGAAATGGCGATTTTCCAGATTAAGAAATAAAAAGTGGATCAAAGGGCTGACTTTGAAATATCTGCCAAGAAGCTCAGGCCTACGTGTTTAAAGCAGTTTGTGGAAAGAGCTAATTTCCTGATATACTGCTGGGAGAGGATCATGCAAAGCACTGGCATTCCAACCTCAAATGTGATATGGCATGTAACCAAGCGGCCGTGCCTTAACAAAGAGGGACACCAAGTCCGACACATGGAAATCAAGTTCCAGAAGAATGCTTGTCAAGGACAATGATTGCCAGATAGTATATCTAATAAATAGTATATTTTGCTGCATGATTTCCCCTCCCCTACCCCCCCCAAAAAAAACCACTTACACAATATTAAACATAAGAATGACTGAAAATGTTGTAATATAAGTCTGAACCCATGGAAAGTCAAGATTACCAATTTATGATACATAGGGGGAAAAAAAGAAACATTCTTTTTCTGAGATAATCAATAGCTTGTGTTAATTTGAAAATAAAAATCTTATTCTTAGTTTTAGGATTAAAATGTGATAGGGACACTTTATGGGAGTCATGTGCTTTTTTCACATCACATGTGGTCGTAAGATGTGGTTTGCGTGTCATGTGGACAACTGATGCATATTACATGGGTGTGATCATATAGGTGTAGGTGCAGTGAGTATGGAAGAAGATTGTAATTCTGGTGGCAAGTGAAATGCAATGTCTGATCTGTAAAAACAAACTAATCAAGGTCCTGAATAACTCAGACTTCGCTATATCAGTTCTATCTTTTACAACTCAAAAATAATTTTAAAAAATTACTACATGTTTATTGCCATTTTACCATCATAAGAATATGATCGCCTACATCACCACACTGACGTCATTAAAATATTGCAGCCAATTTATTACATCACTTCTTTGCATGCAATCTTGCAGAATTTGCCAGGTCTGCTACTGGCCATATCTCCCAACGTGATTAGATAACACACAGCATAAACATTGTCCTTTTAAATACTGAAACGCAGGAGCAAGTCTGTGCACTTAAATGGTATTTCAGACGGATTCACACAAAGCTAGTTACACAAAGGGATAAATGAGGATTTTAAAATAGGTTAAAGCATGACTAAGGCATTCTCAAAAGGATCCACCGCTATCATATCACTGCCAGCAACAACACTATTACTTGATCTCCTGCAATCTGTAGGAAATCTTGGATATTAAAGGTGAATATCTTAGCTCATAGCTCTTTCCAATAATATCAATCCATGCGGAATCTTAAAACACAGACAGCCTACAATCAGGCCAAGAAGGCAAACGGGTGGATTATGGTTAGTTGCCAACTAGTTAGAAATTTTAAAAATGAAAATAGCCAAATTGAAAAAGCGTGAAAAAAAAAAAAATAATCAAACTTTAAAGAGACACTATAGTCTCCAGAACATGTACAGCTTAATGTAGTTGTTCTGGTGAGTATAATCATTGCCTTCAGGCATTTTCATGCAAACAGTACCTTTTCAGAGAAAATACAGTGTTTACATTGCCCCTAGGGACACCTCCAAGTGACCAATCCTCAGATGGCCACTGGAGGTGCTTCCTTGCTCAGTGCTGCACAGTAGGCATGGAGACACTGAATTTTCCTAATAGAGATGCATTGATTCAATGCATCTCTAGGAGGTACTGATTGGCTTTCGGCCCCGTTCCCTTGCCAATTTCAGGCAAGCCAATTTCAGGCAATCCAAAGGCAGACCCGCACAGTGCTGGTAATAAGGTTAGTTTTCATATCTTTTAAGGGGGCAAGCTAACTAAATGGTGGGTTAAACACTATAGGGTCAGGAATACATGTTTGTGTTCCTGACCCTATAGTATTCCTTTAAAGTTGTCTAAGCTGGAGATTTTGTTTTTTCTACTCTATTTTCAACCAAAATGTGTTAGTCCACCCATTGTACAGCGCTGCAGAATTTGTAGGCGCTCTATAAATAAGAATAATAATAACTGCGAACCCAATGAATTTAAAATTGTAACATTAGTTGAAGGCACAGGTTGTACAAGAGGTAGCATTCCCCAGTTTAAATGGAATTTTTAGTAAACATAACATTTTTAAAATACAGTAGATTGCAGTAGGACTCCCACATTGAAATCAAATGTTGACTTAAAACTAATTCATGAAATTCAACTGCTTTACATTATCTACATAAAAGGAATGCTGTGGTTTCCTGCAGAAGAGACGATAATGACCATGTGCTTTATTAGTGACACATGCTACCAATTCAAATAGTTCTTAGTTCGTGAAATTTTTATAAACAAATAATAAGGATTTTTGGAATATGTTGTCTCTTCACAAATCTAATAATATTCTTGTTTGCTAATACCATATTTCATATATTTGAATCTCAGATAGAGGTCAAGATTTGCTTAGAAAAAGCACAGCCAGGGCACTTAATGCAAATTAACTTATGACCCATGACCTCTCTCATCTTGGTCAATCCATTTTAACCCTATGAAATGAGCCTTTACCATGTGAAAGTGCTGAGGTGACAGACCTGGCAAGTGAGCTAATCTTCTCATACAGAGATCAAAGCACTGTCCTGGAGGCTATGGATGGCACTTTTAAACCCAGAATCTGCAGGACAACTCTGGAGGATACCCCAGCACGCCCAACCGTGTTTGTCAAGACGTTCAAGTACACATCGCATAATCCTTGCCAGTTAATGACTTACGGGGAAATAAAGGAAATCTAATTAAACATATTGATGGCTAGTAATAACCATTCTGACCATAGTAATGCAGGAGCAGATGGGCTATACACCATTTACCGGAGCTGCAATATTAAATCCCTCGATCTCTGCTGGTTAAGAAAGTAATCCAAAGTAAAGCGCTGGAAAGTAAGGCAATATCCCAAATCCCCCAGTAACCGGACGAAACACAGTTCTGGGAATCAAATGAGGTCTTTATTCACATGCTCCAGTATTTATACAATTCCCATGCAAGGGGTTTCCCGAGTCACATCCCAGGAGTATTACAGTAGAGGACTACATGGGAAACTTAAATTACAGAGCATTTCTCCCATTAGGCACTACTGCACGAGAGGGATACTCCCACTGGAATATACTGTTAAGTGGATTATCCCTCCGTGCAGCAGAACCGACAATTCACATTAAAATCTATAACTTTAATAATACTTGGCAGATTTAAATGAATGGACGTTCGGTGGATAGCTGGGGTCTGAGCGCACAGTTCATGATACTAACGCTCAGATCCCAGCTAAAACAACCGAATGCCGTACGAAATACACTTTGCCATAGAGTTCGCCCAAAATACCAAACACTGATGGGGGACCCTAATGGCGAAAGACCGGAGCTCCCGAACGGCCTGGAAGCCCAGCGGTGTTCGCGCCGTCGAGTAGCCGTTTTCAGTTCCACGCACTCAGCGACCAAACACCGCAGGGGAGATAAAGGATCCAAGATGGCCGACCGCCGCGTGTTCGGTAGCCGAACGACAGTCACATAGGAGAGCCTCTAATTACCGATTGCAACATTGTTGCAATCGGTTAACGAGCGCCACACGTCACTCTCTGTGTGGGCTATTAGGGGGTAGCTCATTCGGTTCACGAACAGCCTGCAATGTTGCTGTTTGTGAAACAAAACACATGAATGCTAGCAGCTTTCGGCAGCTAGCATACGAATTCAATACAGCATACAATAACACACAGGATACAGCCAGGAAATACAAGAGTTACAGGAATAATACAGGCAACCTTTTTATACACATAGTCCAGATTATTACAAGTGGCTAGGTTTGCCACACACCATACCTTAGATAACTCCTTGCCTGGTCCGCATTGCCTGCAAGGTCTACAGCTCCCAGTGCTGTCAAGGAATTCTTGATCTCCGCAATCCCCAACTTCAGAAAAGGTTTGGCCAACCTATAAAGTCAGGTGGGGGGGGGGAATTAAAGATATCAGTCATGTATCCAGATATTTGTAGAAAAAAAAAAAAAAAAAAAAAAAAAAAAAAAAAAAAAAAAAAAATAAAATACATGTAATAAAAAGCTTTACATTTTACATAACAAATGCATTCGAATAAAGGCAAAACAGAGCTATTCACTTTAGTGAAAATTCAAAATTAATTAAAAGCGAATTTCAAATGTAAGGTCAAAATAGCCAAACTGGAAACATTTTCTAAGTCACATATGCTTAGGTACTGCGACATTAAATTTGATGTTCACTGTGAATTCTAACTTTAGTGAATAACTCTCTAAGGCTGAACAATTAACGACAAATTGGTCTACAGCTGTGAGCAGGTCATGCCAAAAAAGGTTCAAAAGTTAAATCTTTTAAATATACATTGGGTTCTCCATTTACAACAAATGCTTTGTATACATCCCAAAAATTCTGACTTAAAATAAATAAATTTGAAAAAAAATTAAGTAGGTTCAAATGATTTTTTGTGTGTTTTGCACAGATACCTGGACCATGTTCATTTGAAAACGACTAATATTTTCAATTATTAGCTAAAATGAAAACCTATGTGTTGATTTCACATTCAAGTACTAATCACACACACAGACACCTTTCCAGCCATCAAGGCCTCTATAATTGGGGAGAGGAATGGAAAGTACTCGTTTTCACGGACAAAGATGATCCATTAAATGCTTCTTTCTCCCTAGATCAAAGTGCTGTCAGTTTAGATTATTAGAACGTGAGAAAGACATCGTACCGATGGTGCCAGACAGGTGCAGCTCTGCTATTTTTCTAAGTTTATAAAAAATTCAGAATGCAAAGTGAAATAAGATCACATTTGTAGAAATATTTTAGCCTTTAAAATAGTTTAACATATTTTTCTATTTAAAACCAGTATGTGCTTTGATGCCATTTTTGTTTCTGTTCTTTATCAGTTTGTATTGGTTAATATCAGTTTGTTGCTGCCTATCTGAGGCTTCTACAGGCATCTACCTCCTTAATACCAAGTTCCCTTACTTGGGAAATCTCAGCAACATGAACCATTACATCCCATTGTAAAAGGTACTGCAGGAATGAGTCTCTGGCACCATTCCCTGTGTTTAGTTTTTATTTTTGGTGAAAATGTTTGAGAACAGTTTAATTGAAGCCAAAAAAATAAAACAAAATTAAAAAAAAGGACCCTCCTTGCATGTGACTTACATAGCTTTCTTGAACACTTCCTGTAAAATGAGATCTAATCTTTATACTTCCTTTATTGCATAGTCTGTTTAATTTAGAATGTCTTATCACCTGCACTGTTAATAGCTTGCTAGATCTTGCAGCAGTGTTCTTAAAGTTCAATTTACAGAGCGCAAGATAAAAACTTCTAAAGTAATTTAACATGTGATTAAAAATGAAAACTTTTTTGTCAAGTAGGCTATTTGAGTCAAAGCCAGAAGAGGTTTGGCTAGGGCTGCCTGGACAGAAAAAAAAAAAAAAAGTGACAACTCATAAATGGCCGTAAACTGACCAGTTAGACTGAAAGTGCATGATCTATACATAAAAACTGCTTCATTAAGCAAAGTTGTTTTGGTGACTAGATGTCCTTTAAAGGGGTATGTGAAGACACATATAAAGTATTGGAGGTGGCAGCTAATTTTAATATAATGAAAAAAACAAAACAAATTAAGAATAGAGCATGTGTTGCAATAGGAAATATGCAATACTACTTATTGGATTTCTTTCCTTCAATAAAAATATACTGTAAACAAAATTATGGAAAGTTTTGGTGTTTTTAAACTCCCTGAACAGACCTGCATGTTAAACACATGTAGACTAATTTACAAAGAAACATTGCCTGGAGTACAGAGAGAGTTGGATTCCCCCTTCTAAGCAAATTGTTTGCCTCAAAATACAATTTGAATGCCATTTTAACATTATGAGTTCAAGCATGACACTGAAATATAAAACAGAGGACTGGCTCAAACTTAATAAAAACATCTGGAAAAGTCTGCACTTTGTTTATTTTACCAAAGAGGGAAAAAAAAAGAAGCAATTAATCTTTATTAGTTCATTACTTGAGTGCACAGAACCATGACGCATGTGATTCTTGCTGTCTCAGATATTTCATTGTTCTCTATTACTAAATGTAATGATAACTTTCTGTATTGCTTTTAAGTAGTTTAATGAAATATAGAGTTTAGAACAAACTGTCCAGACTAGAAAAAGGAGAGACACGATTCTCAACAACTTAACATGTTCTCAGAGTGTCGTCATAGGAGTCATGCTCTTAGTGGCAATGCCTAAATGGGCCCAAACAGTTATCTGCGTTGCTGTATCTGATCAAGATGGGACCGGTCATGTATTTTGGCTCTAAACTGCCCAATCTAATCTTGTTTTTACCTACATGAGGTAGAATAGCCAGATTTACACAGGAAAATCCCTAGAAGGGTAGTTTCAGTATTTTGAAGTGGTCATGATGTCTGGTCTGTATGTGCAGCGGCACATACAAAGATTAACCCCTCTGTAATTCCACCTCCTGCAGCATCATTGGGGCGTCAATAGCCAGCCTAGAAGTGAAGCTCCAGACTAACTAATGTAAATTCTTTGCAATTTTCTTATGCATAGAAATCTGATTGACTGAGAGCGGTCAGCTGAAACCCTCAGCCAATGAAGGGGCGGCAAGATTAGCATCCGGTTTGCAGAAACCAGTACAAATATATATATATATATATTTTTTAATAAACTAGAAATGTAATTTGTCATGGTGTGCATAATTAGCCATTGATTCTGCCCCGGACTGTCCCATCCCTCCATTGTATAAACAGCTCCATTAACCTTCCAATAGATCCAGCTCCTGAGAAATACACACTCTGAAGTACCCCCTCCTCTTACACATGGGCAAATATGTGGGCATGGAGGGGTACAATAAAATATATATGTACAAGAATATACTTACCAATAAAAGCAGGGAGATTTCATGTCTACATTGTTACAGATGTAATACAGAATAAAATATTCTACATTTGCATTACCAAGTGAGATTTTGGAAAAAATATTTTTTTACTTGTCACCCTGCTTATTCCTTTCAAGTTATGTGCCTCATGTATTTATGTGTAAAAAATAAATGTTTCAAAGTGGACGGAATCACTCACATCTTCAGCTCAAATTGTGAATACAACTGTATCAACTGATATGTAATGTTTATAGATGTTACATGTAAAAATATTAAGGATGTTCCCTTGTGAGAAACACGGGCACACACACACACACACACACACACACACACACACACACACTAAATATAACAGCACGTTTAAAACATGAAGGTATGATAGTCTCTTTGCCAACTGCTACATTGCACGGTAATATATTACAGTTTATACAATACAGAATATCCATAAAGAATAGAACAGAATTGTTTCCAGAGAGAAACTATTTGCAAACATCTTACCAAGCAAGAAACCAGGAGCAGCAGCATCTTGGACGAGTGATCGTTCTTCAGTGGCGGCGTGGAGGCCATTTTTAAACAACACCCAGGTCTTCTGTTTTAAGTGGTCTGAGGGGGAGGGAAAAATAAAAATAAATACATATAAAAAACAGAACGTATAGGATATGGAATCGTGAAATATCAGTAAACATAAACAATGTACCGAAATGACCAATCACCAATTTAGGATTTAATGTAATCAAAATAAAGAAAGGAACCGCACTCAATTCCAGTCGACACCAGGTGCACTGAAGCAGGACCAGCAAAATCCACAACGATAGGGCAATCAGGGGAAAAAAATCTCCAGGCACTCAAAGCGTTCAAACCATAGGCAGGTTTATTGGGTCAAAAAAGTGATAAAGCAGCACCGTTTCGACCTATGACGAGGTCTTTATCAAGCTTGATAAAGCAGTCCCTGGAGATTTTTTCTGTGCTCCTCCGCCCCCCCCATCCCAATTTAGGATTTAGGTGATTTGCTAATAATGTATACATCTAAAAAGGTATTTAGAGCAATTACATTGCATCTTATTTACACAGAGTGATTTCCAAACACATTTATTGTAGTTTAAAGACACATTACTGGTAGTATTTTTCCTGTATCTTTATGAAAAAAAATGACAGTTGCACCATGCAGAGTAATATGGAATTTATTGTATGTAACTTGAGAAAGCTGTACTGTCCATTGCATGGACAGCAACATGGACCACATATAGCATTCTCTTAAGTGTCCCTACTTTTTATATAGCGCCAGCAAATTCCGTAGTTCTGTACAATAGGTGGACTAACAGACATGTAATTGTAATTGGACCCATAGGAACAGAGGGGTTGAGGGTCCTGCTCAATTTAGAAGAGGCAGTGCCTATTTTTGGCCCAAATCCCTCTTTAATCGTATGTCCTTCTTTTCGTCAATCTCTTTTTTATTGAAATATGAACAATGGTCACATTATTACAATATCATATAGCATATAATGTACAACATCAGGGTGTAACATTGGTTTTACATAGCCAGACTTTTGTTTTCAACTCATGTGTATATCTCAATTTCAATAGATGTAACAGTAAAAGGTGATGCGTTTTGGGTCTAGGTAGCAAAACATATAGGTAATACTGCATTTGCCTAAGCCATGGGCCTTCATTGACCCTAACCTCTGACTACCTACGATACCAGCTCCTGGGCTTCGGCCTGGGTTTGACCCTAGTCAGCAGGAAAGCTTCCTGTTGATTCAAGCCTATGCCAGTCTTGAGGCGGTCAGTCTCAGGGTATGGTTTCTCTGTCTCGCTTGTTCTTGCGTCGAGTCCTGTCGTGTAATTAGACAGTGGTGGCCGATAGAGATCGTTGACACTCTAGGACCTCAGAACTAGCTATGCCTCCCGTTGTGAGTCTGATCGCCCGTTCCCCCTAGTTTTTGGTGTCCGTGTGTTTTCTCATTGACTATTATGTCTGAGTCATGCGCTATTTTGACTGTTTGGGTTTCAAGTTTATATCGAAGTGTGTAAGTGCGGCCCACCTTATTTTGATATGGCGGTCAGGGGGCGAGAGGTCAGGCCCATGAGTTCAATGCCTTCGAGTATAAGGGTGTTATGAGGTGCAAGCGGCAAGGTTAGTAGGGCAAAGAGTAAGAGAAAAATGGGATGAGGGAAGGGGAAAGGAGGGGAGAAGAGAAAGAGGGGGAAAGAGAAAGAGGGGGAAAAAAAAAGGGGGGGGGGGAGGTTGGGTTATTTCGGTGTGTCTGCCATAGGGGGCACGGCGTCCCTCCCCACCCCTCCAAAGTGTCTGGCCGAGCGCGCCCATGGTCCAGAGAGGCGCCTTCGCGTTCCAAGCATCCCTTGCCTCCCTGTTTCCTGGTCGGCGGTATGTTTAGATTTTGCGGTCTTACGTCAGGTTTCCTGAAATGAATGTCAGCCAAGGTGTCCAGGTTTGCATGTATCGCTCCGTGTTTCCATGCAGAGAGGCCGTTCGTTGCTCCATTCCATGGATTTCTTCAACCTTGTCCATCCAGTCTTGGAGGGTGGGTACTTGCGTGGTTCGCCAACTCCCTGGGATAAGCATATTGGCTGCATTCAGTAAATGCTTAGTTAGCGATTTTTTGTATTTCGAGAGGGGTAGTGAGGTGTGATGAAGAAGCATCTGGAGTGGTTGAAGCTGGATATCCGTATCTGATGTTTTTGATCTGTGAATGTATTTGTTGCCAGTATGGGGCTATGTTTCTGCAGGACCACCATATATACAGGTGCGTGCCCACCTCATCTTCACAACGCCAGCAGGTCGCTGAGGCATTCGGTATCATCCTATGTATTCTCTCTGGTGTCCTGTACCAGTTGGTCAGCAGTTTAAAGTGGAGTTCCTGTTTGGTACATATTGAACTTTGATGTGCCAAGATATGGATTTTCATCCACTGGGGGTCCGTCAGTGTGACTCCCGTGGCTTCTCCCCAGCGCGTAGTGTGTTTAAGGGGTTTGGGCTGCAGTGAGGTCAGAAGCAGTGTGTAGAGGTACGAGATTCCTCTGCACAGGAGTTTGCGTTCCGTGCAAAGTCGTTTGAATTCTGTCAGGGGCCTGTGGAATAGAGGTCTCCCGTAGTGGGATTGATAGTAGGTTTTAGTTTGGACATATCGAAATCTATCTGGTCCCGAAGGTATCCGTTCTGGCATCAGATCTTGTAGTTGCTTCAGCGAGTCCTCTGTGCACCACTGGTGCATGTACGTCCAGTCCGAGTCTCCGAAGGCCTTGATATCCTGTGGTGTAAGGCTGCCCGCTAGGTCTGAATTGTGTGTGATCGGCGTCAATGGTCCTGGGGTGGTGGTCAGCGTTACGTTGGTCCTTATGGAGTACCAGGTTTGTAGCGTCGCTCCAATGAGCGAGTGGTTGCGGGAGCGCGCACCCGTCGAGGAGCCCCCGAGCCACACCACGGCCGGGATCGACCCATCCATTTGGCTCCGTTCCATGTGTATCCATTGTTTGCTAGTTTTGGGTCCGTGCCAATCCACAACTCTATGGAGATGTGTTGCTCTGTAGTAGTCCAATATTGAAGGAAGACCCAGCCCGCCTTGTGTAGGCGGAGGTGTGGTTTTGTCAGTCTGGGTGCCTTAGATTTCCATATAAACCTGGTGATGGCTGTGTCCATTGTTTGGAAGAAGGTCATCGGGATGTTGATTGGTATAGTCTGGAAAAGGTACAGGAGTCGGGGTAGGAGGTTCATTTTAATTGCATTCTCCCGAACCATGAGACGCATAGTCCTGCCCACCGTATCAGATCTGATCCCAGCTTGTGTATTATCGGTGCGAAGTTGTGTGTGTATAGCTGGGCCAGGTCTGCCGTCAGCCAGATTCCAAGGTATTTGACCTTGGCGTGACACCACTTAAAGGCGTATTGGGTCCTGAGGTGGGTAGTCATCACCTCTCCCGTCGAGACGGGGAGCACTTCCGATTTATCCGTATTCAATTTCAAGTTGGATACCTGACCATATTCAGTGAAGGCCCTTAAGAGGTTCAGGAGGGAGATCAGCGGTTCGCTAACGAAGAACAGCATGTCATCCGCATACGCGGCCACCTTATGTTCCTGTCCATGTAGGGTAAATCCCCCTATGCCCCCATCCCGTCTGACCGCCCCCAGGAAAGGTTCAAGGGAGAGGGCAAACAGACGGGGGATAGCGGGCACCCCTGCCTCGTCCCGTTGCATATATGTACCGGCTTAGAAAGAGCTCCACTGATCCGTATCCTAGCCGACGGGATCGTATACAGTGAGGAGATCCACGCCAGTAGATGTAGGCCGAAGCCCATTGCTCTGAGTGTTGCTAGCATGAATCGCCAGTCCACTCGATCAAAGGCCTTCTCCGCGTCGGTGGAAAGGAGAAGGACCTTCTGTGCAGAGCGCCTCACTGCGTGGATGACGTTTAGGGCTCGTATGGTGTTGTCTCTTGCTTCCCGACCAGGGATGAACCCCACTTGATCGGGATGAACTAAATCCGGTAGCACTCCTCCTATGTGAGTCGCTATGACTTTCGTGAAGAGCTTCAGGTCCGCGTTCGGGAATGAGAGTGGCCGGTAGCTTGTGCAGTTGGTTGGGTCTTTGCCTTCCTTTGGGATGACTGCTATTGTTGCTGATAGGGCGTCTCTGGGCAGTGCCCCTCCATCTAGTAGGGAGTTGAGTCCGGTGAGTAATTTAGGCAGGAGCACATATCCGAACTCTTTGATGTATCTTACCGGTAATCCATCTGGGCCTGGGGCCTTGTTTAGTTTGGAGCCCTTTAACGCAGCTTGGAGTTCTTCTAATGTAATTGGAGCTTCCAGTCCTTCTGCCACTTCTTTGCTTAGGGTTTTCGTGACATGTTGTTGCAAGTAGTTCCCTATTCGTATGTCTTTGTGGGTGTAGTCATCTGCGTCGCCGTCTGGGGGTAGGTTATACAAGTCATTATAGAAACCATGGAATGCGTCTGCGATCTTGTCAGGGAGCTGTGTGGCTACCTGGTCCCTGTTTTTAATTTTAGTGATTTGGCACAGTCGGCGTTGCTTTTGAAGCGTATGTCCTTCTTTTCTAAGAGCTCCATATTGTTGATGTGTCTGAGTGTATAGCAGAGCTCCACAGCATTAATACTCCCAGTAATGTATTTAAACTACAATAAATGTGTTTAAAAATCCGTTTAAAAATCAGTTTTTGTAAATAAGAAACATTGTTCTTGTTCTACATGGCTTTTAGTTGCATACATTGTTATTAATAAATTATGAATATAGCGCCAATATATTCTCCAGTGCTGTATCATTAATTTGCTTGTGATTTTATCAGCACAATATATAGATTAGCAGCTACTTTTAGCATCCCTTTTTTGTCCAGTTATTAATTTCTACCACGGCTGAACATGGAAATGATCAAACCGCTATAGCTAGAAGTGCTGACACATTTAATAAGAGTTCCCTTGCTCCACGCAGCCCAAAAAACTACCTGAAAGCTCAGGAAATTAATTCTATTGTGTTTTAATCAGCAGACTACAAACACATGTAACTAGCCAACTTTGTCATTTCCAAAAGACATTAATCCCAGCGAGAAATTATCGTCACAGAGAACAATATCTCGGCTACAGAACAATTTCTTTCCTGAGCAACAACTTTTTTTCCTTCTTTTACAGCCGTTCAATCAATGTACAGAGCACATTAAAAAGACACATTTATACAGCTCCTGCTAAAATAGTGAAATAAATAACCATTAAAGTCCGTCCGCCATTGAAATAGCAGCTAATGGATTCAATAACACGTGAGTGGTGCTGCCTATGTTTTCCTACACCACAATCTATATCAATAACTGAAAGTTGCCTATGGAGCTTTCTATGTGGTTAAAAACTAGGGTTCGGATCCACAAAGTTCCAATCAATGTGCTAATTCAAGAACTAAATCCAAAATCTTCCACGTTAATGAAAATAAAGTTAGAATTGGTAGAAAGACCATGCACCTGCATTGTTTTTTGTTTTTTTGAAGATTCCTTTTAGGTCTTTAAAAGACAAAGTGTAATTTTATGAATTGAAAAGAAAAAAAATGAAATGTAAGGTCGCCTCTGTACATGGTTTTAATTCATATACAGGTACTTTTCATATGTAATTTCAAAGTGTTTCCTAGCTTATCCTTGCTCCACGAGATCAGCCATATTTATCCTCCTGGGAACCGCGGAAAAAATTTATTTTGTTTCCCCCAACATGCCATCCATTTTTCATGAAAAGGAAGAGGAAGTTCCCAGCATCCTAGCCTATCACATGAAATCATTGGAAAGCCCAGGACATCCTCCTTCAGCAGGGATTGATAGAGTAGCTCAAAAGAATAAAATGAGATGCATGTCAACAAAATGTCCAGTACAGAGGACACAAGTTAATGGGCTGGGTCTGTCTACCAGACATTCACTAGAGACGCTTCCTGCTGTTTCACCAAGTTTAACTCTGTGAAATGATGCTAGACGTCATCACACCATACATTAGGATGTTCAACGTCTTCAAATCCCCCATAGGAAATCATTGAATGCTTTCCAATGGGGAAGGCCTAATGCATGCGCATTGGGTTCTCCCTCGGCGATGACATCAGAGAAGGCAAATGTGGAGCCAGCTCAGAGGGTCTTCGGCGCTGGAAAAAGATGAGTTTCAAATTTTTTTTATTAACCTTTAACCTGGGGCGGATGGGGGGGAGGGGGCAAAAGGTACACCATAGTGTTAGGAATACAACTTTGTATTCCAAACAATATAATGTTCCTTTACGTTCAACCAAGTCATCCTACTAGGAAAACGCACACAAAGAAAGGAGAGAGACTCATCTACATATTTAGATAGTTGCAAGGTCAGAACTGAAAAGACTCCGGGTTGAGGCTGCTCGGCACAGTGTCAAGACCTGCAGCTGAAAACATTCCCCTGCTGGCTGTATCCTGGACGAGTTCAGATTTTTTAACATTTGTTGTATAATGATCACTTTCATCTTCTAACCCCCTAGGGCTATCTCAACAGCGGCAACTGACACAGAGCGAAGAGTCTTGAAGAACAGGTATAAGTGCTCATATTCAGATCTTCTCTCAAAGTAAAATGAACTCTTTGTGTGCTGGATTTCGGTGGACAAAGCCATGGATGATAACACTGTTCTGGCACGCAGAGATATAATTCCATAAGAACGATTGATGCAAATTTTTTCAATCCTTCCCATAGTTCCAAAAAATTAAATTTTTGTGGGTGTGGCGGGTATTGAAAAAAAAAAAAATAAATAAATCACAAAAATTTACCACTTTGGCCTTGATTTAACGCTTTTGGGTAAGCTTTTTAAATTATCACAATCTGCTCAGCTGATTTATTTACAGTCACCATTAAAGTCTATGGAAATGTTTGTAGATAAACAATTTGAAAAATGTGTAACTAATTGTGATCATATGAAAAGCTTATCAAAATTAATTTAATTAAGGCCTCTGTTAGAAATCCAGAAGAGACCACTCACCAAGCATGGTTGCCAACTGTCCCGTTTTTTGCCCGACACAGAGACTCCTGCTCTGCCTCACGGCCGCAGGCTCTCCCCCCACGACACAAGCTCCACCCATGTATGTTAGCTCCACCTCCCATACAAAAACTCCGCCCCTGCTAAGCAGCAGACCTTGCAAGATGGCTACCTGACCTCCCAGCAACAGCATTCAGTGCCAGGTAGGCTTGATATACTCAGCCGTGTGTGTGTGTGTGTGTGTGCCTGCTAACGAGAAAGCTTGTGTGTGTGTCAGTGAGCTTGTGTGTGTGTCAGCCAGCTTGTCTGTAGTGAGCTTGTGTGTGTCAGTGAGCATGTATTTAGTGAGCTTGTGTGCAGGATTGTCTTTCCGCATGGGCACGCTGGGTAGTTGCCAAGGGCTCCACAAGCATGGGGGCCCCACCGTGATGCCCATGTACCCAGGCCAACAGAGGAGACCTGCTTTCTTGCTGTGGGCCCTCTCAGGCTGGTGAGGAAATCAAAGATCTCCCTCACCTGCCCAAAAGGACCTTTGTTAGGGATAGGGAGGATCTGGGAGGCAGAGCGCCCCTCTTGCGAGCATGTTGTGCAGAGCGTTGCCGCATGTTACCATGTCAATGCTCCGACACAGCATTCTGCTCGTGGAAGGAGCTGCAGGCTATAGAACACTTACCATCACCGGACCATCAGGACACAGCACCCCTCATACAAAGCACCCCTCACTGCAATGTGTGTATTCAGCTGTCTGGGTGTATTCAGCAGTGCGCGCGTGTTTGTGTGTGTGTGCATTCAGCAGCCTGTGTGTATGTATTGCATTTGTTAGAGGTACCAATAAATATAAGCTTAATTTTATCGATTTATTTTTTTCCTGTGAGTTGTTGTGTAGGAAGGGTCCCAGTGCACTGCTTTGCTTGGGGGCCCATAAATGCTGTTAAGATGGTACTGCTTCTGTGTGTCAGTGAATTTGTATTTAGTGAGCAATTGTGTATCAGTGAGGTTGTCTGAAGTAAGCTTGTGTGTGTCACAGCTTGTCAGTTTGTGAACAAATGTATGTTCTATTGTATAAAAACAAATCTCTGACTATATTTGTACTTGTACTGACAGTGTCACCACTGACAGTGTCACCCAACTCACCTAAAAGTGATAAAATGTACCTGCCTGATGTAGATGCTGTGCTGCGAATGTATCTATCACACACACCAATGATTCATGGTACTGTTGGTGGGAACTTAGTGTTTATAAATGTCTACTCAATAAAGAGAAAATTGCAGGGAATTGAGATGGGAATTTTAAACTTCAGGTCGAAAAAGTGCAGCTGAATGGTAGAAGTTTTCCAACTCTATAGTGTTCCTTTAAGGCCAAAGTAGCAGTCACCAAAACAACTTTAGCTTAAGGAAGCATCTTTGGTGTATATCTCATTTTTTTACAAAAGTAAAGACAAATAAATCAATGGGACCTGATGGAATACACCCAAAGCTATTAAAAGAGCTTAGTGGTGTACTAGCAAAACCATTAACAGATTTATTTAACCAATCATTGTTAACAGGAGTAGTCCCAGAAGATTGGAAGTTAGCGAATGTTGTGCCCATTTACAAGAAAGGTAATAGGGAAGAGTCGGGCAACTATAGGCCAGTAAGCCTTACTTCAGTAGTGGGGAAAGTGATGGAAACCATGTTAAAGGATAGGATTGATGAACATCTAAAAACACATGGATTTCAAGATCAGAGACAACATGGGTTTACTTCAGGGAGATCATGCCAAACTAATCTTATTGATTTTTTTGATTGGGTAACTAAAATTATAGATCAGGGTGGTGCAGTAGACATTGCTTACCTAGATTTCAGTAAGGCTTTTGACACTGTTGCACATAGAAGGCTTATCAATAAACTGCAATCTTTAAGTTTGGATTCCAATATTGTTGAATGGGTAAGGCAGTGGCTGAGTGACAGGCAACAGAGGGTTGTAGTTAATGGAATATATTCGAAGCTTGGACTTGTCACCAGTGGGGTACCTCAGGGATCTGTACTTGGACCCATTCTCTTTAATATTTTTATTAGTGATATTGCAGAAGGTCTTGATGGTAAGGTATGTCTTTTTGCTGATGATACTAAGATATGTAACAGGGTTGATGTTCCAGGAGGGATAAACCAAATAGCAAATGCTTTAGGTAAACTAGAAAAATGGTCAGAATTGTGGCAACTGACATTTAATGTGGATAAGTACAAGATAATGCATCTTGGACGTAAAAACCCACGGGCAGAGTACAGAATATTTGATAGAGTCCTAACCTCAACATCTGCAGAAAGGGATTTAAGGGTGATTATTTCTGATGACTTAAAGGTAGGCAGACAATGTAATAGAGCAGCAGGAAATGCTAGCAGAATGCTTGGTTGTATAGAATAAATAAATGATAAAGAAAATAAACACCTCCCCACACACCATGCCAAAACAGTCAACACTAGCCAGGCATAAAGACATGTAAACTTGTTGAGGCGCCCAACACAACTGGGAGTGGAATGAAACGGTCTCATTATCACATGTCAGATCCATTATTGTCAACGAGAGATGGACTGTAATTTTTAGTAAGGTACATGGAGGCAAGGCTGAAATGTGGGCAACATTTGATTAAAAATACGGCTTTGGATAATATTAGGTCAAATAACAAGCCACTTCAACCATGGATAGTAATATCCTGTTCTAGAGTGACAAGGCTCAAAATTGTTTAAACTTTAACAAGTAAAATGAAACGCAGAGTTTCATCACATTAAGATCATGTGCAAAACTTGTGATTTAGACAGACGCAGGGTGATGCATCCATTTTATGAAAAAGGCCACCACCACAAGCAGACCCATCAATGTTTCAACCATTTCAGTCTCTCTGGTTTTCCGGACACACTGGTGGTGGCTAAATAAAAGGCACTTTTAATAGCAGACAGAATCTGTGTGCAGGAATGACAAAGATCAGGAAATACAGAGTGAATGCTTTATAGATAGTGGTAAAAGATCCTATAATTAAAGTGACAGAGTAAATGATTGTAACACCTGAACAAGAAAACACCCTTCGAACATGCACGGTTTGTACCCCACGGAATGCATGTTAACAACCCTAGTAAATGAGATTTCATTCCTGCAGGCAACAGTAACCTCACTAAATCACTGCAAGACACGGCTAGTCTCAGCTTGAACATAGCTGCCATTCAGGAAGACAGCGGCACAAACATGTGATACAGATTTTTGAGGGTACACACATTTCTTGTAAAGAAATAAAAAAAATAAATTAAAAAAAAAAACCTCTATAGAATAGGAGAATACTGAAATGGTTATTGCCCCACATAAAGCATTAGTCAGACTTTGCAATAAAACATGGGAAAAAACAAAAATAAACCTGACACCATCCATTGCCTTCTTACAAATTTCTAAAAAGTTGCCCTGGCTTCCAGGTGGAGGCAGAATATATCCCCTTTTGTGCAGTGCCTCTTCCCTCATACAGCCATTTACCATTAAAGAGATATGTTACCATAGAGGGCAGGTGCAATCACGAGAGGCAATCAAAACGTGTGCAATGAATTACCGTATTTGCTCAAATCTAATGCTCATTCTAATTTTGGAGACTTTATTTTGCCAATAAAGGCGCGTATTAGATTCTAGTAAATACAAGAATTGCAGACACTACCATAACCAGTGAGTTCTGAGATGCTCTCTGAACCCCCTTTTGCAGTGGTAACCGGTTACAGGAAAATACATCCTTTAAAATGAAACGCATTATCATAGAGCCATCAGTATGTCCGACTAGGAGGTCATATTCTTAACGTTTAATTATTAAATGTAGAGCTTCTCATAAAGACTATGCTGCAACTACACTGTTAATCATGATGTTATGTGAATGTAATGAATAGAGTCTGGTAATGTATTAATAGTTAACATTATTCCTCTATCCAGATTTGTTTGAGTTCCTGTGCAAGTGTGTGTATGAATTTGTGTAGAAAAGGGGGTGTAATAATAAAATGTATACACACGCACACAGACGTATGTTTTAGTTTTTTTATAAATACATGCATATGTGTGTAGGCACTAAGCTTCGCTGGGCCTAGTTCAGCATAGACCCTAAAAACATGAGTGGGTGGTGCTGTGACACATGCATGTAGTATGTCCTACCAGACTTGAGAAAAACAGGGAGAAATTAAACTATATGAAGGCATTTATTTTGCAGTGCCCCATGCACATATATCAAGCCCACTGCCAACATGTTTGTCAGCATGTTAAGGCAGCACAGAAGCACCAGACAGTGCTCCATGTAGAAGCCTCGTGTCCTTCTGCATCCTAGACTAGTTTTAGAAGGATGTCTGTAAATGTGGATATCAAGCGAACGTTTTACATTCACTTGGGTGTAGATCATGTTAACCCCCTTCTATTGTATTCACTCAAACGCAATATGAAGGTCAAGACATCAATAAAAAAAAAAAGGCAAAAAACGGTATGTAGAATATGGTTGAGAGCTTTTTTTGTAGAGGTTTATTAAATTGTTACCCATTTCTAAATGTTGTTAATTGTGACAGATAGACGAATGGGGCTGGGAGATTTTTTAAATTTTTTTTTTTTTTACTTCCCCCCTCCCCCACCTACAATCACCTGAACAACTACAGCTTAGTGTTCTGGTGAGTATAGTCAGTCCCTGCAGGCTTTTTAATGTAAACATTCATGTTTACATTGCTCCCTAGGGACACCTTCAGTGGCAGTCACTCAGATGGCCACTAGAGATGCTTCACGGGTCATTGCCATGTTCAGCTTCTCCATGCTGTGTATGGAGGCGTTGAACATTCCCCGTAGAAATGCATTGATCCAATGCATCTTTATGAGGAGATGCTGATTGGCACAGCCATTTTGCTGTGTGTATGCATTAGTCTCCAAATGCTTTAGTATGGGAAAGCATTGGATTAGTGGAGATCGTCAAATCGGGTGACCTCAGCTAAGGAGGCGGATTATGGGCAGAGCTGGGATAAAAGGTAAGTTTTATATGGGGGGAGGGCCACCTAAATAGTGTTATTAACACTATAGGGTCAGGAATACATGTCATGACCCTTAAGCGTTCCTTTAACCCCTTAAGGACACATGACATGTGTGATACGTCATGATTTCCTTTTATTCCAGAAGTTTGGTCCTTAAGGGGTTAAAGACTGTGATGCTAGTGTAGAAATGTATCCCAGAGCAAAACTGCAATGAAATGGTGTATGAATATTAAACTACAAAAAGTACATTGCCGTACATTCATACATAACGCTTATAACGCAAATAACACTTGCATTTTATTGAAGGGAAATACGAATGTGCACTCCTTAGCAGTATAACTGAATACAGCTACTAGACAAAGCTCTGGTACAGTAAATCTCACATTTGATTAATATAGGTCACAGAGCTCCCCAGCAATTATGTTCATGGCAATTCAGTGTTAGAGTCCATCACAGAGCTCCCCTCCTTAAATCTTACAGTCTAAAAGGAGAAAAAAAAAATTAAAAATATTATTTTTATATATATATATATATATATATATTTATTTATTTATTTTTTCCTGATGAAAGCTCACTAGAGGAGCTGAAACGTCGATTAACCTTCCACAATAAATGGAGATGTAACTTCTGGAAAATCCTTGAGTGCCGGTACTTTTCTTTATTTATGATTGAGCCACCAGAGCACCAGGTATTGACTTTTTCTTTTTGTTGGAGTGCAGGGGCTGCCTGTATTTTATATACCATATACCATCTCAACCAACATTCAAATACCTCCAAAGAGTCAGACAGGCCCTGAAGTCCCAGCTCAATGGCAAGAACAAGATCCAAGCCATCAACACACATGCCCTACCGGTCATCAGGTACCCAGCTGGAATAATAACCTGGCCAAGAGAAGAACTGGTCACCATAGATGTCAAGACCAGGAAACTACTCACTATTAATGGAGGATTCCACACGAAATCCAGCACCCAGAGACTGTACACCTGCCGTAAGAAAGGAGGTCGGGGCCTGATGAGTGTCAAGGCCACAGTCCAGGATGAAACACAGAGCATCCACAAGTACATTACGAAGATGGCTCCCAAAAATAAACTGCTAAAGGAATGCCTGAGAGGGAGTAAAATCGACAGTGTTTTTTTTACTAGTCATTTTCAAATGAATCAAGTTTAAAATTGCAGTTCCAATCTGTAGAATCTTACAAATGCAGAAGAGTGCAGAGTGAACAAGACATGGCTATCAAGGGACAAGCACAGGAGGTATCTAGACTAGGAGGGAAGTTGAACCTCTGAAGATACTACCATTATCGCCAAGAGGCCAGAATGCACGCTTAGTATGTCATTTGCAAGATTACATCAAACTTACTCTGCAGCACAGAGAATACATCAAGTGTTTGAAGAGGATCTGTAATAATGATTAAAATATTCAACAAAGCAGAATCTGTCAAAAAGCACACTGTAGCCCAAGGTAGTTTAGCCAATCTAGAAAAGTAACCAAAACGAGAATGCTTTTAAAGACAGCACCGCATGAACACAATAGTCTCAAACCAAAAATCATGTTTTAGAACAAAGTCAGTTTAAAAAGCAAAGAGCCTTCTAAAAGAATACCACATTTCCACTAATTATTTTTAGTACAACAGATCATTTATTATACATTAAACATGTTCTTCTAAACAATAAATTCATTTCTGAAGCAACGATAAAAACATAATAAATAATTCCAAGTGCTAATCCAGCATTCTTTACAAAGATGCAGAGTACAAAGCCAACAAGAGGAGTATATTTCAAGGAAACTTGGAGAGCTAGAGTACAGTAGATCTCTCAGATTAAATCGGCCTTTGTTGTATCACACAAGTAATTATATCAAGACGGCAAACTGTAATTCAGCAAGACAGCTGGCTGAGTGCTATCATATCATGTACACGTTTCAGGATTTTCAATGTTGCCAATTTTTCCTGCATTCAGCATCACATAATGAGGAGGGTGGAGGGGGGGGGTACGTCTTGTAAAAATAAACAGATTTTGAATACTGCTAATGAAAGCTATAAAGACTCTAGAGGTTTATTCACAAAACCTGCACAGTAGTGTTAGAAAAGAAATCTGTGATCAAGATGGGGTTACTTAATTAAAAAAAAAAAAAAAAAAAATTCTATATAGTCAGCTAAACAATATCCAAGCCTTAACCCCTTAAGGACACATGACATGTGTGACATGTCATGATTCCCATTTATTCCAGAAGTTTGGTCCTTAAGGGGTTAATGGGAAACCATGTCATCCCATCAATAACAAGGGAGCCCTAGTGTAAGATTTGTTTGTGGCCTATATACTAGGGGTGGCCAAAAGGATGACCCTTACCTGCTGTACAAGTTCTATGATACACTGCCAGTTGTGGATCTACCATACTTGCAGAACTGTTTTTGTGTCCAGTGTGTGTGTGTGTTTGAATGTAGGCATGTTTTTGTATAAAGTATGTGTTTGTAAATGTTGGTGTATTTGTATAAAATAATCATGTTTTAATGCGCGTGTGTGTTTTTGTGTAGCATTGGTGTTTGATTGCATGGCTGATTTCATTTACGTGTGTTGTGTTTGTCTTTTGTCACAAACAAAATATACTCTAAGAGATATACACACAGCTATACATAAACACAGACAGACTGACACACGCACAGACCCACAAACACCAACACACATAGATACACTCACCCTGTATCCAAGTCCAGCACTCCTTCCTGCTGAGTACACTGCAAATGTCTCCACTGGGCCTGGTAACGGATTCCTGCCTCCCTCTTTTGCACAGCAGAATTACAGGCTGTGCCAGCACTGTCAGGAAGTGCCCCATGGCGGCTGCACCAATATTTAGCTGTGACATGTGACAGCAAAGCACCCTTGTTGGCCGGGGCCCATGCTGAACCGCTGGTAGTTCAGCATTTGCACACTGCCCATTTCTGGTGTGAATTTGAATGGCTAGAAGTAAGAACCTGTGTCTTAGCCAAACCTCAAATTAGGGCTCGGCGGCTAGGGACAGTTATCACCATATATAGCCAGACTTCCTGGTCTGCGATTTGTTGCTAATGCACAACCCTTAAAAAAGGTGGCATATCCATGTTGCTAAGTTTATCATCCATTATAATTACTTACCTTTTTGTGTCATTTTACCCCACTCCCTCTAGCATGTAAGCTCATTGAGCAGGGCCCTCAACCCCTCTGTTCCTGTGTGTCCAACTTGTCTGGTTACAACTACATGTCTGTTTGTCCACCCATTGTAAAGAGCTGCTGAATTTGACGGCGCTCTAAAAAAAATCATCATAATAATAATAATAATAATAATAATAATAATAATAAGTATTATTTAATAATGAAGGATGGGGTCACTGCCTGCCTTCGGTGTCCATTTAAACAGTGCAAATATTAATATCCAAACTTGGAGATTTATCAAAAGTCCCATTCATGCAGTTTTCACACTTCATAACAGTAAAGTAGTAAACCAGTTGCAAAAAAATAAATAAATAAAAAATGGAATTCAAAGCATTTTCATATGCCTTCCTCTACAAGAACTTACAAAGTAAAATACCAGATTTAATTGCACTGTGTTTGTTACAACACCCTATTTAGAATCACATCATAATATGCTTCTAATTGGCACCTAGGATTACTGGGTCCACTGGTTTATCAAACAGCTAGAGGTCATCTGTATGATTAGATCAATTCATATTATTATTTTATTATTTATATAGCACCAAAGTCCTTCGCGCTGTACAATGGGTGGACTAACTGACACGTAATTGTAACCAGACAAGTGGACGCACAGGAACAGAGGGGTTGAGGGCCCTGCTCAATGAGCTTACTTGCTAGAGGGAGTGGGGTATGGTGGCACAAAGGGTATAAGTAGGGGTAACAAAGTAGGTTGCTAGAAAACTATTAAGGAGGGCTCAGTGGCTTATTTTTTCAGTTGCAGAAGAGGAGTCATGGGGGGGGGAGGGGAGGAATGAAAACCTGCTAACAGTTTAATTGATATGCTCTCCTGAAGAAGTGAGTTTTCAAAGACTTTTTTGAAGGAGTGGAGACTGGGTGAAAGTCTAACGGAAAGAAAACGGAGAAGTTCCACAGAAAAGGTGCAGCCCTGGATAAGTCTTAAAGCCAAAGATCAGAGGTGGGAGTACGGACAGAAGATAGACGTAGGTCCTCAGCAGAGCGCAGGGGCCTACACAGGACATTCTTGTGTATTAGGGAGGATAGGTAGGGTGGAGCATTATTCCTAGATAATGTTCCACAACACTAAACTGACAGATTAGAGCTACTCCACGAAGGCCAGGAAACAAGTTCTGTAAGCTCATCTGGATCTCAAAAAAATCTTCATTATAAGAACACAATTGTTCAAAACAATATCGATTTATACATCGGATTACGGCTTATGCATAAATAGGAAAAAGTATAAAAATTTCAAGACTGAAAGTAACTACATGATGACAGTATCATGTCAAATCGATGCACTTTGATGAAAATTTACACCATCTAACAGTGGAACACCTAGCTTTTAATCCATGTACCATGCATTACAACGTTAAACTTAATAGTGGGGAAAAACAAATATACACTTTAAGAACACAAGTTAACAGCATGATCAAAGTCTGCAAAGTTCCAAAGCAGAATTTATTAAGGCATATTACATTGCAAAGAATTACTCTTCTAGTTCTGTGTACAGTATCCATGTCAATATATGAGCAATGAAATGATACCTTTTCACTGTGCACTTTTGGCATGTATTGCACACTGGATAAAGTCATTTGTTTAAGAATTTGGGTTATGAAACATGGAATCTCCTAATCACATTACAAAAGACAATCCTCTATCATCCCAGATCTCTTCTTTTGGAGAACATCAAATCCTGATACAAATATGTCGATAGTGGCTACTACTACCACCAGCAGGCTTGAACAGATAGCAGTCCTGCCCTTTAAAGAGCTGCCAAGATTTGGGCGATATATACAGTGAGAAATATCCTGCTGGTAACAATATCTGCAATTATTTTTATTGTAACTCAGATATGGAACAGTATGCCAAAAAGCTGAAGCAATATCAACTAAGTCTTAGGGAGGACTTTAACCGCACAACACAAATCTTTGAAATCGCTGACCACAAAGACATTCACACAAGGAAACAAGATGTTTTCTAAGACATCACATGTCGACAGCTTATATTTAAGGGAAAATCTGGCTGAAATTCAAACCCTATAGCATTTGACATTCACAATTCTATGGGCATGGTTTGCAGAATTGAAAAGCAAGCCAATCTATTCATCTAAAGTGCTTGAATATGACATTATAATGTAAGCTTTAAAACTATACATTGTTCAAACTGTGTGGAAACCCATTTCAAAGTAATAATTGGTATTATGTCCCAGATAGTCTCCATTAGATATTTCCTACACATTCAGATTTCTGTTGGAGATGCAATCAGTATATGGGTAAGTATGTCTATGTCTGGTGGAGCTGTTCAATGATTAAAAGAGTTTGGAATTAAATGGTTGTATGTTTGAGATTCATGATAATTACCAATCTACCTAAACTTCCAGTAGTAGCTTTATCACATTTAAGTTGGCCCAAATTGAAAAAACAAAAACAAAAAAAACAAGATCAGTATCCAACTATACATGGTTTTATCGCAGTTGAAATACAAATAGCCTGCTATTGGAAAGAAATAGTGGCCCTTACTTGGGTTTAAAATCAACTTAGCTTGCAATTATCTATGGAGAAAACTTATATTAGGCTAAATGCCAACTCCCCCCAAAAAAGCTAATGTTGGAAAATTGGATTACACACACATATATATTTTATTTATTTATTTTAAATGGTCATCATGGCATTGTGCTAAAGACCAAAATGAAATACTTCTCCATCTAAGAAGGGATTATTAATAAATAATTGGTATTGCGTGATCTGTCGCAAAAAAATTTTTTTGTCTTTTTAATTGTTCATTTAAGGATAGTACAAACCATTTTTATTAATTTAGCACTGCTTGGATGTATAGCTCAAATTTTTTTTTTTTTTTAAATTAATATGTCTCAGGCATTATTGTATATTATCCGAGCACTGTGGTTTTTATGTATGTTTATTCCTCTTTTTGTTGTTATTGTTGAAAATTCTTTGAAAAAAATTAAGAAAAAAAAAAAAAAGAATAGGAAATGTAAGCTTAGCAGATCAGGACTCACCCAAACGCTCACTTTAATAACACGTTTTAGAGTAAATTGGTGCTGTATAGATAAAATTATGAGATTATTTATAATACTTTTTGAAAGTGGGGTAGCACTAGTCAGAACAATTGGCCCATTAAACAATCCAGCTCTCAGTAGCTAGATTTGTTGCGATAGACTGGAATTGTGAGTTGATTTAACTGCCTTAGCTGTGCCATGTGACAGACCAAAATTATATATATTATACACACACATAAAATAAAAATGGGATTTTTTCTAAAAACAAAATTTACCTTTGCCACAAATCTAAAAAAATATTCTTTAAATAAATATTTACTTTCTTTTAACATTTGTTGCATATGTTAGATATACTAAGATCATTTATTCAACAACCACAAAATGACACTAATTTATAATGGAAATATCTACCTATGCACCATACCCAATACCCATGAGATAATTCCTGATGTCTCTGAATATGGTACAAGTATAGCACTACTGTAAAATTAGTACTGCACCTCAACTCACTGTTTAGTGACTAAATTCTTAAGGGGAAGGGCAGCAAAGTAAAGAGAAGAGACCACCCACAAATATAGAATATGCAAAAACTCTAGTATAACAGAGATCACACTAAAATGATTTTCTCTTTCGAACATCCATGTTCGTATATTAAAACCATGTATAAAGCCTTATTGTTTAGCACACTCAGAGACCCACAAAGCAAATATTATTTAGAACATAAAAAGGAAAGCGGTTTGACCTTCAACTTTAATATAATCAAATCACTCGAGATACAGATGTATGTTAGATTTAATAACCGTCCGATGGCAAATCAAAATGATTAAATATTATGCTATGAAGCCCTAAACACAAAGATCTATTCTTCAAGATGGTCAAAAAGGCAACACTGCTATGCTATAGTATAACACCAGAGCCATTGTATTACATTTATTAATCGGATTTATTCGAGAAGGAGCATCTTAGCAATAGTATATTTGGATTTCTTAAAACTAAGCTTACAAAATTGTTGCCCACTCTCTTATACACTTACGTATTTCATAATAAACTATTACAACAACAAATACAAACTTACCCACTAAAATGAATTGCAAGAAATTCACCAGAGGTACTGTTCTATTTTAGATCTCGAACAGCAAGAAACATAGCTTACATGGAGACTGCATCGTTTGGCTATTTTTGATTAAAATTTGGAATACCCTGCCAATACACAGTTTAGTTAATAGCCCTGACTAATACAAAATGTAGAGCAAAAAAGCAGACAAAAAAGAAAAGTTGAGTTAAAGAAGTTTTCAAACTCCTCTATTTTAGGACAAATCTTGCAACGAATCTGTTAATTCAACACAATCCAGTGTTTAACATAACATTTCTGACTTTTCTAAACATGCTCAATTGAAGCAGCTCTGCCATTTGTCATTCGGAGCTAAATTATAATTGCTGATCAAAAATTAAGTTCATTGGCATGTTAAAAACAATATAATAAAATTTTTAACTCTAATTTTGCTACTTAATGATCATGCAATCTGATAGCAGCACACAATTACAATAGCCAACATTAGCTCATGTTAAAATACTCACACCCAAAACTTAACTTCCCGGGGGGAAACATACCAGTGTTTGCAATAGGAGTTGCTCAACCAGATCACGTTAATATAGAGACTTGTATATGACGTTTAATTGTCAAGAACCCTACAGCATAATTTTCACAGTCTCTTAACACTTTCTCTACCAGACTAGTGAGGAAGATCATACCATGGCAAGAAAATAACATTTTCGTCTGGTAGCAAACAACCATTATAGTGCTACTTTTTCAGGGATAACGCAGGTTGACACTACAAGTAGTGCACTGGGGGCTTATTCACTCAATCGCAGAATGTTGTCAACCGATCAGTGACATTTATGATACAATAACTTGGGATGTAGATTTATTTCAAAGCTACTATGGGCTTAAATTTTGGTAATTTAGTCAACATACAACTTGCTTATTAGATATTTTCTTCTGTCTTGTCTGCATTACATTCTATTCAAGTGTAGGCTATCCGAGTTCCACTTTGCAGCACGTTTTATTGCACTTAGGTGGAGTAACTAATCCATATTTAATAAAATCCCATTTTAGCTATGCGAGGAACATTTATACGGCTCGTGATAATGGAGGAACAAAATGCATTTAAGATTATGGAATGTAGTAAACTACAGTGTTGTTCAGATTGGTTAAACATTACTAAAATACAGCCATAACATGCATATGGGCATCCATTTAAAAAAAACAAAAAAA
Source organism: Pelobates cultripes (assembly GCA_933207985.1). Taxonomy (NCBI): domain Eukaryota; kingdom Metazoa; phylum Chordata; class Amphibia; order Anura; family Pelobatidae; genus Pelobates; species Pelobates cultripes. The sequence continues at coordinate 378,925,878 of OW240912.1, forward strand.
ACACTATTTATCAATTAAATGTCCCCTACCTGGTTTTAAGGAGATATATATATATATATATATATATATATATATTCTCCAAATGAAAGGCTAGCACTCGAGGACTTCAATATCAGAAGTAGAAATCTTTTAATCCGGTTTGTCAGATAGTCGACGTTTCAGTATATATATAAAAAGAATGTCCTGACAGTTTATACATTACCCAATGTACACAGATGTTAGGTAAAAAAAAAATAAAATAAAAAAATATTGAAATAAAACTACTTAAGCTTTATCTGAATTACTTGCAAAGAAGACAGCAAAAAGCATCTGAATTTAGTGGCTTGCCAGTGTCCATAGGTGTGTGGTGGTGGTGGGTGGGGGTGTGTGTGTGTGTGTGTATATATATATATATATATATATATATATATATATATATATTGATATGTTACAAGGATCCTAATAAAACCTGCATGAGGTTTGTCCATTTTATTACCCATTGTAATAACTGAACTGAACATGTGCTAAAGTAAATGTGGCAAAATATATATAACCCATCTTTTAATAAGAAAGTCAATATGATTAAGGATTATCCTCCAGTAACATGACATAATGGCATTTATAATCTCCTTTCTCCCAACAAAATGAATAGCAGGAATATGTCCTTAGTGCAACTCTTGGCATACACATTTCTCACCATTTTAATAGCGATTACATAAAGGAAACAGTGTGCCCCAGGCCTTCAATTCAATTATTTAGTAATTAATTAAATTTGAGGGCTTTTCCCCCTGTATTTTAAAAAGGATCGAGATATTATTTGTTTTGACATTTATGTGCTATGTATGGAGACTGGCTTTACATTTACTTTTCAGAACCAAAAAAATAAAATAAATAAAAAAATAGAAACCTGTGGAACTATTTAAACATGTGAAGAAAGAAATTTGGTACTGAAGAGGATAAGGCCCAGTTTCTATTTAAAAGATCCAGAATTTCCTACAGTGTGAATTCTTCCAGGTACTTCAAAGGACAGGATTGTGTTTGATTTTTGTCTTGTACTGTATATTTAGAAGGTTATTTATGGCCTGTCTGCGGTTTACACGATTTGTAACACATTTACATATCTAAAAACAATCAGTTTGACCTTCTGCCTTTGAGCATTACTCCAGTCTGAAGATGCAGGAACAGGTTCCCAGGGTCAACAAGTCGAAAGTTACATACTTTATAAACTTACAGAGGTGGAAATTGAACTCTATAGCTCTCCCTGGACTGTAACTCCCATAATCCAAAACAAACTATATCGATTTCTCAGGATTCCAATTTCCTTTCAGCACATTGAGTGAATACAATATACAGACACTATAACAGAATATTAATGAGAAGGTGTTTATGGTCCTGCTGAGACTGTGCAGCTATTAAATAAATCCCTGTTTTGATACAGTTGATGAGCCTGTAATGGCTTTGTGTGAGGTTTTATTTCAATTAAAAACGGGTATCAATGGATCTCCCTTGTTTCTCCAGTGTTTCATCACTTACAATGAATGTGTGATAAAGCAAAAAACAGACCAGAGTGCAAAAATATAAAAATGAAAAAAAAATAAAAAAAATTAATGAAACAAAAAAAAAAAAAACACCCCACAAACCTAAGCTAAACAACCACAGCATATTTTCACTTGACATACTTTGCAATAGTTTAAACATTTGACTGCATTCAAAACATGCAACTATAAAAAGAAACAAGCCCTGCGTGATAAACTGCATCTCCTGGAAAACGGTCATTAACAAGAGAGATGGGGGTGCAAGATTTGGGGCAAATGAAGCAGCCCAAATCTTTAGAGTGAAAGCATTCTGCAGCCCTTGCTATAGAACAGTAAGGTACTGCTTTATCCTTTCTCCCATAAGAGGTTCCAATACGAGTTCTAATACGAGTTCTAATACGAATGATACAGTTTAGTCTCAGCAAAGTACAAAGCAAACCACAGCAGTAAAGCACTGAGATAATGAACATTAAGAACAATAACTGCCACTGTAACCATTTTTCTTTTGGAAAGTTATCCTTTTTCCCCCCCAGACACTGAATATGAACATGTTTCCATATCTCATAGCCAGATTACAGGATCCCCTTCAATGGCATCATTTCATGGCAGTGACAGGGACAGGGGGCTTACTATCCAAATCTGCTGGTTTAGGGATGCTCTAACTCTCACCACTCTCAGCCAACCACACCACCATGCTGAGAGTGATAGGAGTTTGGGCAGTAAGCTCTGCAGATCACACAGCATGGTGGGTTCCTCTGAACACATGGCATCCATCCATCCATCCATCCATGCCCCCCCCAGTGCCCACCTACCCAGCCCAGCCCCAGCTCACCGGTTAATGCGGCTCCAGGCTGCCCAAGCCCCCCAGCTCGCTGCTCCGTATCCCGGGTTAAGCAGCCCCTGCCTCCCGGCTGCCCACGAGCTCCTGCGCGGCTCCCCCGATACAGTGCGAGAGCTGCCAGAGCAGCAGGAGATCTAAGGGGGCTCTCTAGACGTCTCCTTGGAAACAGGCTCCGCCCACCTCCAGCTTCTCCGCCATCCCCTGTGGGTAGAGAAAGATGGAGGTGAGGTTTAAAAAAAAAAAAAAAAAAATACAAATCACGTGGTGTTCAAACATCACGTGCGCATTCCGACCTATCAGCGTTCGGTATGGCAGTGGGCGGGGTTCAGGCTGATGATTTCAAAGTGGCTTATAGTCAGGTAATAAATGTGATTCCAGTATGGCTCCCTCTGGCTCCAGTATAGCTTCTTCTGGCTCCGGTATAGCTCCCTGTGGCTCCACTATGGCTCCACTATAGCTCCTTCTGGCTCCACTATAGCTCCCTCTGGCTCCAGTTTGGCTCCAGTATAGCTCCCTCTGGCACCAGTATGGCTCCCTCTGGCTCCAGTATAGCTCCTTCTGGCTCCAGTATAGCGCCAGTATGGCTCCCTGTGGCTCCAGTATGGCTCCCTGTGGCTCCAGTATGGCTCCCTCTGGCTCCAGTATGGCTCCCTGTGGCTCCAGTATAGCTCCCTCTGGCTCCAGTATGGCTCCCTCTGGCTCCACTATGGCTCCCTCTGGCTCCACTATGGCTCCAGTATAGCTCCCTCTGGCTCCAGTATAGCTCCCTCTGGCTTCACTGTGGCTCCAGTATGGCTCCCTGTGGCTCCACTATAGCTCCTTCTGGCTCCAGTTTGGCTCCAGTATGGCTCCCTCTAGCTCCAGTATGGCTCCCTCTAGCTCCAGTATCACTCCCTCTGGCTCCACTATAGCTCCCTCTGGCTCCAGTTTGGCTCCATTATGGCTTCCTCTAGCTCCATTATGGCTCCAGTATGGCTCCCTCTGGCTCCAGTATGGCTCCCGTATGGCTCCCCCTGGCTCCAGTATAGCTCCCCCTGGCTCCAGTATAGCTCCAGTATGGCTCCCTCTGTCTCCAGTATGGCTCCCTCTGTCTCTCTCTGGCTCCAGTATGGCTCTCTCTGGCTCCAGTATGACTCCCTCTAGCTCCAGTATAGCTCCAGTATGGCTCCCTCTGGCTCCAGTATGGCTCCCTCTGTCTCTCTCTGGCTCCAGTATGGCTCTCTCTGGCTCCAGTATGGCTCCCTCTGGCTCCAGTATGGCTCCCTCTGGCTCCAGTATAGCTCCTGTATGGCTCCCTCTGGCTCCAGTATAGCTCCAGTATAGCTCCCTCTGGCTCCAGTATAGCTCCCTCTGGCTCCACCATGGCTCCCTCTGGCTCCACTATGGCTCCCTCTGGCTCCACTATGTCTCCCTCTGGCTCCAGTTTGGCTCCCTCTGGTTCCAGTATGGCTCCAGTATGGCTCCCCCTGGCTCCAGTATGGCTCCCCCTGGCTCCAGTATAGCTCCCCCTGGCTCCAGTATAGCTCCCCCTGGCTCCAGTATAGCTCCCTCTGGCTAATGCAATGTACTGTGCAGGGTTATATCACACTATAGTCCCCAGTGCTATGCTCTCAGGGCAAGTTATTAGGAATAAAATATACAAATTTCATCCCAAAATTAACATCTCTATGTTCATTGAAGCTAATTTAGAGCATAAATCGAAAAAAAAAAAAATTGGACTTGAAGCAATTTGGTGTCTGCTTAAAGGACCACTATAGGCACCCAGACCACTTCAGCTGTAGGTTTAACCCTTTTTTTTTAATAAACCTAGCAGTTTCAGAGAAACTGACAGCCGCTAGAGGCGCTTGCGTGCTTCTCACTGTGAAAATCACAGTGAGAAGACGCCAGCATTGCAAATGCTTTCCTATGAACTGGCTGAATGCGCGCGCGGCTCCTGCCGCGCATGCGCATTCAGCCGATGATGTCGCTATGGAGGAGGAGGAGAGCTCCCCGCCCGGCGCTGGAGAAAGAGGTAAGTTTAACCCCTTCCTCTCCCCAGAGCCCGGCGGGAGGGGGACCCTGAGGGTGGGGGCACCCTCAAGGCACTATAGTGCCAGGAAAACGAGTATGTTTTCCTGGCACTATAGTGGTCCTTTAAAATAATGCTAAATTGAGTTATAGGAATTATAATGAAACACTAAACATACGCGAGTTGCCCCAAACTTGTCAAATTCAGGGAGTTAACGATCGGTTTTAGCTGCAAACTGCAATCCTATATAAATGTAAATCACCCATCGGAAAGCGTTGCCCAGATTAAAGCATTACTCCAACTACCATAAGCATTTCTGCTTTTAGAGATAGTCATGGAGCAAGGACTCTTCTTTTTGAACGCTGCACATACAGAAATATTTGATATTGTTTATGTGTGTATATGTGTAAAAGCGTGTGTGAGCATAGAAGCGTAAATGTGTGATTACATAAATATATATAGATATATAAAACATTCATGATCCAGCGGACTCCCACATTCACCAAACAGTAATTTCAAGAGTCTCACACAATGTAATAATTTTATTTAAAAAACCTAATCTAGGTAAAAATAATGGAGGTTAAGTTAGAGTATATGATTATACATTGCATAAGCCTGCCACAACGTCAATGTACCACATTCTTGGCAGGTCCTACTCTAGCAGCCTAATGCCTGCTCTTATGAGATTAATTGTTGTTTAGTGAATGAGTGATTGCTTTGGATCTTGTAATCATGTAAATTGTATGAACTGGCCCCAGCAGCACCCTTATAATTATGCATGTTCAGGTGAGTGCAACCCTCTTGGTTTTATATATAGCTGTATATCCAAGTTAGGTGGATCAGCAAGGACATCGGAATGACATTTGGATTAGAGCAGTGTGGACTGATAGCAAAAAGAGGGAAGATGATCAGGGCAGAAGGAGTTCAAGTACCAGAAGGCCAAACAGGAGATGTAAAGAACAGCTACAATTACCTGGGGGTACCACAAACAAATGGCAACCATGAGAAAGAGGCAAGAACGATAGAAACATCCAAGTACTTCCAAAGAGTCAGACAGGTTCTGAGATCATAGAGCTCCCCTCCTTAAATTTTACAAACTAAAGGATTATTTTACAGTTGCAAGAAAAAGTATGTGAACCCTTTGGAATGATATGGATTTCTGCACAAATTGGTCATAAAATGTGATCTGATCATCTAAGTCACAACAATAGACAATCACAGTCTGCTTAAACTAATAACACACAAAGAATGAAATGTTGCCATGTTTATATTGAACACACCATGTAAACATTCACAGTGCAGGTGGAAAAAGTATGTGAACCCTTGGATTTAAAAACTGGTTGAACCTCCTTTGGCAGCAATAACTTGAAATAAACGTTTCCTGTAGTTGCAGATCAGACGTGCGCAACGGTCAGGAGTAATTCTTGACCATTACTCTTTACAGAACTGTTTCAGTTCAGCAATATTCTTGGGATGTCTGGTGTGAATCGCTTTCTTGAGGTCATGCCACAGCTTCTCATTCGGGTTGAGGCCATTCTGTTGTTGTTTTACTTCTATGCTTTGTTCTAGGTCATTGTCCTGTTGCAACACCCATCTTCTGTTGAGCTTCAGCTGATAGACAGATGGCCTTAAGTTCTCCTGCAAAATGTCTTGATAAACTTGGGAATTCATTTTTCCTTCGATGATAGCAATCCGTCCAGGCCATTACGCAGCAAAACAGCCCCAAACCATGATGCCCCCACCACCATACTTCACAGTTGGGATGAGGTTTTGATGTTGGTGTGCTGTGCCTTTCTTTCGCCACACATAGTGTTGTGTGTTTCTTCAAAACTCAACTTTGGTTTCATCTGTCCACAGAATATTTTGCCAGTACTGCTGTGGAACATCCATGTGCTTTTGTGCAAACTGTAAACATGCAGCAATGTTTTGTTTGGACAGCAGTGGCTTCCTCTGTGGTATCCTCCCATGAAATCCATTCTTGTTTAGTGTTTTACGTATCGTAGATTCGCTAACAGGGATGTTAGCATTTGCCAGTGACTTTTGTAAGTCTTTAGCTGATACTTGAGGATTCTTCTTCACCTCATTGAGCAGTCTGCGCTGTGCTCTTGCAGTCATCTTTTCAGGACGGCCACTCCTAGGGAGAGTAGCAGCAGTGCTGAACTTTCTCCATTTATAGACAATTTGTCTTACCGTGGACTGATGAACAGCAAGGCTTTTGGAGATACTTTTATAACCCTTTCCAGCTTTATGCAAGTCAACAATTCTTAATCGTAGGTCTTCTGAGAGCTCTTTTGTGCGAGGCATCATTCACATCAGGCAATGCTTCTTGTGAAAAGCAAACCCAGAACTGGTGTGTGTTTTTTATAGGGCAGGGCAGCTGTAACCAACACCTCCAATCTCATCTCATTGATTGGACTCCAGTTGGCTGACATCTCACTCCAATTAGCTCTTGGAGATGTCATTAGTCTAGGGGTTCACATACTTTTTCCACCTGCACTGTGAATGTTTACATGGTGTGTTCAATAAAAACATGGCAACATTTCATTCTTTGTGTGTTATTAGTTTAAGCAGACTGTGATTGTCTATTGTTGTGACTTAGATGATGATCAGATCACATTTTATGACCATTTTGTGCAGAAATCCATATCATTACAAAAGGTTCACATACTTTTTTCTTGCAACTGTGTGTGTGTGTGTGTGTGTGTGTGTGTGTATATATATATATATATCTATCTATCTCAACCCTTGAGAACAAATGAACCAACAATAAATAAGCTACAAATCATATCACTACATAAATATGAAAATGAAATGGAGAAAGTAACAAACAATAAAACGAATATAAAATCATTAAAGAAAAATAAAAAATGAAGAAATAGAAAAAAATGTAAAAGATGAAAATATAAGAACAAAAATTATAGCAAAAATTAATAAAGAATGATAACATTAACAAAAAATATAACATAAGAAACAAAAAATGAAAGAATAGTAAAAATATTTTTAAAACTATTCAAGATGATTTGCTTACAATTGGAAATGTATATAACAAATACCTATCCTGCAAAACATACATTCCTCATTATTAGACTGAAAAGATATACACATCATATATCTGGAACAAGTACCAGGTTTGCCATTTTAGTGATGCTCTACACAGATGTGATTCTCCTCACATGTCGCCACAAATAAGTTTGCATAGCTGGGGGCAAACCTTGTGCCCATAGGTGTACCACATGTCTGCAAACAAAATGTATCTTGAAATAAAAAAATAATTGATGGATAAGATAAAGTAGATACAGTCCAGAATTAAGTCTTCTTGATTACTATCCAGATGTTCATCTCTTCTGAGGACTTCTCGATTGCAGATTAATAATTTTTCCGCGATTAATTTTATGCAATTTACTGTAATCTACTGCCACAAAAAAAAAAACAGGTTCAGAAATACAAGATTGCAGATGAGATACTTTTGTTTGCTTGATGTTTTAATGGTTCCAAATAAATCCTTGTGGTGAAAGAGTTCTTAGTAGAATAAGTAGTACAGGTGACTGTTGGGTATTCTCAACAGGTTAGCAGATTAAATATAGAGCGACAATAAACACAAACAATTCTGATAGTGTAATATTGTTTGTAAAGTGGTGTATTCAAAAACAAATGGAAATACACTCACAAGTGTAGAGCTGCTATCTAGCTCACGTACAACAGCATGTGACAATATAATCCTTGTCAGGAATATGTGGTTCATAAACGTGCAGGGTATAAACCCGTTCACAGCTTGGTTTGGATGTCTCACAGATGATATATAATGAAACAAGCAAAGAAACAGGGGACACCAATAGTGCAAGAAATTGTGCAATACATCTTATAGGTGTCAAAAGTAAATAAAATCACATCTTGAGAATACCAGGCAGACACCTGAACTATCCATTGCAACATTAACTCTCTCCCCACAAGAATTTATTTTGGACTATTAGAACACAAAGGCAAAAAAAATGTTTTAATCTGCAACATTGTATTTCTCTTCACTACCACTAGTTTTTTTGTGTATTCTTTTATTTATCTGCTTTGGGGTTATGGCTTGTTAGTGTTGTATATTTTGTCTTATTTTACACAATATACATCTACGGTGGTACAAATATATAGTTAATGTATGGCCAGTGCCTATTATATAGGACATCGTTAGAGGGACATATCTTTGCAGAAAAAAAATCTACTTACTGAGACAAGTGTGCTGTAAGGTTTTTTATTAGGGATTTATGAACTTTTGACAGATAGTAAAAATAGCCATTCTGAGATGTTCATTAAAACATAAAAAAAATAATTCATGCTTGTTCAGAATTTTTAACTACCTACTTTTTTTTTTTTTTTAAATCCAAAATTTAAGTTTGACTTGATTAGTAGGGTCTTTATGCCATTTACAATACAGATGCTCCTCACTTTATGACATACTCGCTGAATGACCGCTCAGAGTTACGATGCATGACTCAAATTCGATAGATCATGCACGGAAAAGATGCGAGGTACAGCTTTGTACTGTAAATCTGTACCTCGCATACTTGTCACGAATGAGAAACTGGCGAATGAGAACATAGCGAAATCCAACTCAGCGAATATCGCCACGCTCACAGGGATCCCAGTACATTTAGTGCCTGTACTGTAATGTTCGTCAAGGCTCATTCGGGGGTTTTCATTCGCCACAAAGATGCAACGTACAACTTTACAGAACAAAGCTATACCTTGCATCTGTTCCGCAAATAAGAACCTGCAAATGAGAAATTTGGCAAATGATAAGCGCTCACTTATCGACCAATTCGCTTAATGAACGAGTTGTAGAAATTGAACTCTGTTCTTAAGTGAGGAGCACCTGTTTATAGTATCATCATTCAATAGCCTCAAAGCCTCCTGAACATAATCAAACCCCCTTTATTTACTTCCTTAAAAACAATCTCTGACACAACGTCTTAAAAACCATCCTCTTTTCTTTATTGTTCTTGTTACTCTTCATAAGCAATCCTCTTAAAGCATATCTGTAAAAATCTGTAAATATGCCCTCTTATCATAGACATGATAAGGTTTTGATTTAGGTTTAAAAGATGTGTGTACAATGGGGCCATTATATATTATTTACTCTCTTTGGTCCTGAGTTGCCCGTTTTAAAAAAAATGTCACTTAGTGGTAATTTTCCTTAAAAATCTCTGGGTATCCATAAATAAACTATATCCTTAAGGCAAATTTTAAGCCCTTGGCTAAAATATTTAACTCATCTATATCAAACATCTGATAAATTAATGATATATTTTCCTAAACCTACTCTCTGTATTTCTCAGACATTTATCTTTCCTCTATCCCATGTTAATTCACAGTTCTCTTACTTTTCTAGGGAAATTGTAGGGGCCAAAACTTGAAAATGAGAGAAATCTCAGTATGTCCTTCCTGATAAAATATTTTTTAAATAAATACATGGGGTCCTTGTGTTCCTGTTGAGATTTGGGAATTGTTCCTTGTCTAAAAAAAAATGTTTCTGACATTTGATAAATCCCTCTACTTTTATTGAGTTTTACGTCCTGTCACCTGGCAGTAGTGATCATAGAGAAACATACAAAGAAGAAGAGAAATTAAACATTAAACAATGTTTCTGCTTTTCCTCCTAATTTGCAATGAATGCCCTAACTGTGCCTAGACTGAACTGGATTGTGATGTGCATTTCAAAATCTAATGCTCCATGCACCATGACCACATCAGTGATTTGATATTTTGTTATGCTGCCGCAGGTGTAAGTCCACCTCAGTAGCAGATCCAGAACCTAATCTTGGGAGGGGAACTGGTAGTGGGCTGTAGTGGGGTGATTGGTGCTGTAATGTGGAAACAGCAGCTATAATTGAGGAGTTATGGGCTAGGAGCTCTATTGGGGGACAGGCACTGTAGTGGGGGAATAGCGGCTGTAGTGTGGGATAGGAACAGTAGTGGGGGTAAGGACTGTAATAGGAGGGTTAGGGACTGTAAATAGGGGGTTAGGAAATGTAGTAGGGGTATAGGGGCTGTAGTGGGGGGCTAGTGACTGTAGTGAGGGAAAAGTAGCTGTCTTAGGGGAGTTAGGGGCTGTAGTGGGGTGATATGGGCTGAAGTGTGGGGGATATGGGCTGCATATAGGGGTTAGGTACTGTAGTGTGGGATAGGGGCTGCAGTGAGGAGTAAGGGACTGGAGTAAAAGGCTTAGGGATGGTAGTATGGGTGTTAGGGGCTGTAGTAAAGAGTAAAGGGACTTTAGTAGGGGAGGTTAGAGGCTCTAGTGGATGGTAAGAGGTGTATTAGGGTATATGGGCTGCACTTGGGGGGTGAAGGAAAAAAAAGTGTATTCCCCCCTCCCTGAGGCTTACCTTGGATCAGGGAGGGGGGAATCCTGTTCCCCGTTGCTCTGGTGGGAGATGTGCTGCTTTGTCTGCACCCCCAGACAGTTCCTACCAGCAGCCGCCGGGAAAAGGATTACTAAAAGGGGTGGGGCCTAAACAGGGGACGGGGCCTATCATGAGGAGGCGGAGACTGGTACTGCCAATGCGCTTCTATCTACAAGTGCTGTAGATAGAAGGGCAGCAGCGAAGCAGGGCCATCGGAAGCCCACTCATCGTGCTGCACTTCAATCTCAGGGGGGCAATTGCCCCCCCCCCGATCCGCCACTGGTCCACCTCCAGTAACATCATTACCCAGCCCAGAAAGAGTGTCTCAGCCTGGATAATGTTAACTCTGTTTATGAAAAATGTCCTTCATCAACACACATAGCATGTTAATAAACAAAAAGATGGGATTTCTAGCGCTTGTTCAAAGTCTATGTGGCAGCTCAGACTTCCAAAACCAAAGTCTCTCTCTTTTGGTCATAGGTAGATATAGAACGGGAATGCCGGGTAGCAGCACCTTTACAAGTGCCCTCAACCCGAATAAAGATGGAGCGATATGCAAAACAAGAGGACGAATAAAAAGTAATATGGTGTAGTATTTTTAATGCTGGTGATTATTAGTTAAATAAATGCTTCGAAAAAGTGTGTAAAGATTTCTACCTGGAGGATTCATACTTCAGTTTCCTAGGTGGGAAGATACCACCTAAGCTGTATACGATTGAGGATAACTTTACTGTGCTCTCCGTTTAAACCACTTCTATGAACGCTGACCACTACACGATGCTGACTGACCTAAGGATACCTTTACACATAACATTAAGGCTGAGTCCAAGATCAGCATATCCACTGATATGAATTGTACCGTCCAAGTGCATATATATGGAGCTGATTTCAAGCTCCAGAACACTATAAGTGCAAATACTACACCATATTCCTTTTTATTTGTGCTCTTGTTTTGCATATCGCTCCATCTTTCTTTGAGTTGAGGACATGTGTGAAGGTGCTGCTTCCCTGAATTCCTTTACTACACATAACATGCTGGTGAGAAATGTCCAATGAAGGCATGCTTCCCCCTACCCGGTACCACCCAAGTACTCCCTCAGCCCTGCCCCTCCTGACATCATTATAGGAGGTTGGGGGTGCAGGTAGTGTAACGCAAGTCTCCTTTCTCCTGGAGCATGGTGGAGCTTGGAGTTTAGCCTCCTCCATACTGACTATGGACCCTGTCACAGAACACTCTAAAAAGCACCCGAAGGATTTATTCACTGGTATAAATTCCAGAGAAATTATGGCTTGGTTCCCCTTTCCCTGTTTGGATTACGTTTGCCCCAAGCAAAGCCAATTTATCCGTTCATTGGAAATGTTATCAATTGCATAGATGGCATCTTTTGATGTAGTAGCTGAGAATTTATAATAAAGTTTCTTTTATCAGTAAAATGACAAGATGATCCAGTTATCCTTCTAGCAGCGTTCTTTCACTAGTATCGCAAAGCAGGTAATATTTCTGTCCTCTCTAAAAACTTTTATCAAACCTGATTTCAGGCTCTAAACGAGCTTGAATCAATTCTAGATTTAGGCCTAACTGAACAGCTGAAATCTGGGTGTGAATGTTAAAATATATACTCAGATTGCTAAAATCCAGACTTCATATTTTATAGCCCAGCTATCTGACCACTGGCTGCACTAACAGCAAGCAGGCAGATTGAAAACCAGCACAAGGGTTATGTGACGGCCAGCCATTGCTTGCTAAAGGGCCACCAAAATATTTTTTTTTTTTAAAAGTAAGATTGGCGGGGTTTCTTTGACCAGTAAGCATATTTCGTATCTTCCTTTTGTTCGATGTAGAAAATAATCCTTCACATTGTGAATGCATCTTTTTTTTACTGGTTATAATACTCACTTGACTTAATTCTTGTAAATGTTATCAATGATATAATTGTCAGAAAAAATAAAAGTGTTAGAAAGATGTATTATTTTAAAACATTGCAAAAATAACAGTTTTATTCACACAAAAATGGCATGCCCCTTTATTTTAAAGGAACACTATAGTCACCTAAACAACTTTAGCTTAATGAAGCAGTTTTGGTGTGTAGATCATGCCGCTGCAGTCTCACTGCTCAATTCACTACGATTTAGGAGTTAAATCACTTTGTTTCTGTTTATGGAGCCCTTGTCATACCTCCCCTGACTCTGATTGACACTGCATGAACAAAAACTGGTTTCACTTTCAATCAGATGTAATTTACCTTGAACAATTTTATCTCTTGCTCTGTAAGTTTAACTTTAATCACATACAGGAGGCTCTTGCTGGGTCTAGCAAGCCATTAACATAGCAGGGGATAAGAAAATCTAAATTAAACAGAACTTGCAATACAGGAAGGATAAACATGAGATGGCTCTTTACAGGAAGTGTTTATGGAAGGCTGTGCAAGTCACATGCAGGGAGGTGTGACTAGGGTTCATAAACAAAGTAATTTATCTCCTAAATGGCAGATAATTGAGCACTGAGACTGCAGGGGCATGTTCTATACACCAAAACTTTCATTAAGCTAAAGTTGTTTTGGTGACTATAGTGTCCCTTTAATTTTTAACCATATTTGAACCGATAGATTTCATAGAAACATAGAATGTGATGGCAGATAAGAACTGTTTGGCTCATCTAGTCTGCCCAATTTTCTAAATACTTAAATTAGTCCCTGGCATTATCTTAAGTCTAGGATAGCATTATGCCTATCCTACGCATACTTAAACTCCCTCACTGTGTTAACCTCTACCACTTTAGTTGGAAGGCTATTCCATGCGTCCACTACCCTCTCAGTAAAGTAATACTTCCTGAAATCATTTTTAAAACTTGCCCCTCTACTTTAAGACTATGTCCTCTTGATCTGTGAGGTTCGGTTTAAGAGCCCACCACAGATTGCACAAGTATCATGTAGATGCCTAAATAAAAATATACTGTATATGATTTGTCAGTCTACTAAAAGACATGCCAAGAGAAGCACCCTGTAGTACCTTCCACCTTTCCTATTTCCATAATGTGGGCATCCAAAGCTGTCTAAGCAGGATCCATGCCATGATCTAAATTAGATATCATGTTTGGCCAATGCTGGATCCAGTCATCGCAGTCTGCTTCGTAGGTTCAGTGACTATAGAAAGAACACATTTTACCTTTGGCAATTGGTTAACTTGTTGAGTATGACATCAGAGCAGAAGAACAGTGAGTAAAAAGAGAAAATTCAGCTCTAGACTCTAAATCTCTCGAAAGTCAGACAAATCATAATTTGTTTTCTAATCCCAGTGGAAACATTTTTTCTGCTTGACTGCTTCTCTAAGCAAGTAATGGGACTATATGAGAAGTAACAAGTTTGATGGAACAAAAAAAAAATAGAAATTAGTTAATGGATGACTGTAGTACTACTGTTGAAATGATCCTAGTAATTACTTTGCCAAAAAATAGCTTCCCATGTAAATCTGACTCACAGAGCAAACATTTCTGTGCTCTATTGGTTACACTATATGTATGTAAACAGTGTTATTTGACTAAGGTAGAGTTGTCGTCCATAGATATTACTTAATGCAAAATTGCCAAATGATTGATACAAATATATTCTAATTCTTCCAGTTTGAACAAAGGCACTTCCACCTGCAGACATACCACTGGTCTCCCAAGTTTAAACAGGCCTGGTGTGAGTTACTATGTGCACTCTCAGCGGCCCAACATGATTTGGTTTCTAATTGTGGCCATTTAGCAACCATAGGGGGCTTTTATCAAAGTGATTTGAAATTGGTTCAAAACTTTCAAAGTGGAGTACTCTCTTCTGTTGGTTTCCAAAGAAATTGCCTCACTTTCAGGACACCACTTTTCAAAATGCAATAGTTAGATACGTCTTCCTCTGTTTATTAAGTTAGGAACAATTTAGATTTTTCAGTTGTAGAACATATTTCTGGGAGGGGGTGTGAAACTATCAGTCACTATTTTTATAAATGCAATATAAAAAAATAAATACATCACTGAAATATACAGTTCTACAGTCAAAACAAATTGACACAGTCATATTTTCTAAATCTAGCTAGTAGTTTTCATTACAAAATACAGATTAAGAAACAGCGCACACACACAAAAATAGAATTTTAAATTGTACAAGGCTACTTAAAGGGACACTATAGTCACCAGAACAACTACAGCTTATTGAATTTGTTCTGGTGAGTAGAATCATTACCTTCAGGCTTTTTGCTGTAAACACTGTTTTTTCAGAGAAAATGCAGTGTTTTCATTACAGCCTAGTGATAACTTCACTGGCCACTCCTCAGATGGCTGTTAGAGGTCCTTCCTGGGTCATGGCTGCCTAAAATACATCCAAACATTCAGTGTCTCCTCCCTCTGCATGCAGACACTGAACTTTCCTCATAGAGATTCATTGATTCAATTCATATCTATGAGGAGATGGCCTGGCCTGTGCTTGAATTGTGCTGGCTCTGCCGCTGATCTGCCTCCTTGTTAGTCTCAGCCAATCCTATGGGGAAGCACTGTGATTGGATCAGGCCACCACTTCTGATTATGTCAAAGGTCAGAGGAAGTTCACTGGCAGAGGCAGCAGCTTCAGACTTGAATACAAGTAAGATTTTACTATCTTTAAGGGGGCCAAGGGGACTAGATAGTGGTTTTAACACTGTAGGGTCGGGAATACATTTTTGTGTTCCTGACCCTATAGTGCTCCTTTAAAATCACCTATCTCAGCAAACAAATATGGGAATTAGGGTTCCACCATTTGACCATATTATGTTAAGCCCACCACTACGTCACAGTTCCTCAGTATCGGTGGGTCCTACACTAATTTTAACATGGCAGATAAATGGGAAAAATTTGGTCGGAATAGGTAAAATTTTTCGCCCTGCCCTAGTCTACATATTTGATGGTTATAAAAACCCAGAGGGCATGAGTGGCAATAAATTAAAATTGTACTTGCGCACCATGATTTGTGATTGCAACTTTGCTTATATCTGACACTTTTACTGTTTGTGTCTTGCATTTTCCATCTAGCTCTAAGGCAATGCGAACTTGTCGGTGTCTTTTATGTTTTTGTTTTGCCTTGGGCATTTGTTCCTTCTTAAACAACATTCATTTATGAACATATGAGTCAAAAATGTATTGACTTAAGTGGTACAATATACCCCAGCATGTGTTTCAGGAACATACTGTACATCGCCTGCTGCAATAATATGCTGGATGCGTTTGCTAAAGGAAAATCTAAAGTATGATGGCACACACTGAATTTTTGATAACAGCACAAGAATAAAAATAAAAAAATGTTTTTTTCACCCATAGATATGCAATAGAAAATAGTGCAATACTGTGCATTTTACAAGTAATGAAACAGACTCATATTGCATTAAATAACTTTGTCCTGCTCTGTATGCAGTCTCTGTATATTAGATGTTCCACCAGTGGCAGTTTATGGATTAAAACTTGTTTTGTTGTACAAACTGCCAGGCGATGCAGCCTTACTTTAATTTGTAAGGACAGCCAGACATGGCACAGGCCTGGCTATCGATACCAAACCTATTTAAGCATCCTTGGAGCATAGCCTGTTGTGAACTCTGTGTATTTGTGCTCCCTGTCATTTGTGAAGTGTCAGAAGTGCGTTCCTTGTTCTCAGTTAAACAGACGCAGCTTGTTTGACTGTCCTGATTTCTGTACTCCTAGACCTGATTTGGCATTACAGTCTTGTTTATTTCAGGATCCCCTGGCCTTGTCTTGTTTCTAGACTCTGCTGACTATAGGCACTGCATTAACCACCCCACTCTAAGGACCGTAATATCCTACTATCCATTTTATGCTATCACGATAGGATAGGTCCACGTTCTGAGTGTTGGGTCATACCTTTCACCTTGACAATGAACTTGTCCTATACCCCAGTGCTTTGTGCATTAGATCTACTGGGATCTCCAGCAGCAGAGAGGCAGAGTTTGTCGCCCGGCAGATCCTTGGTAATACCAAACGATTTGACAACTTTACATTGTTACAATAGTTACATAGGCTGAAAAGAGACATGCGTCTATCAAGTTTAGCTTTTCACACGCTGTTGATCCAAAAGATGGCAAAAAAAAAGACTGAAGCTCTGCCAATTTTGCAACAAACTAGGGGAAAAAGTCCTTCCTAACCCCAGAATGACAGTCAGATATCTTCTTGGGCACATGTGCTACCACAGTCATTGTAGTAGTTATGGTGTTTTAAGGTTGTTTTTTTTGTGTGTATTAAATTGATGTTATGGTAACACACTTTGCTGACTCTCCTTTTTGCCTCCGAAATTACTAAAGGGTTGCATCAGAAATCAGGTGTTAAGTGAAAGATTTTTAGCCATTCCAGAAAATCAGATTCTTTACATACAAGTGTTGTTCAGAGGGGAGTATGATGGTAGGGTTTCAAAGGTGGGTGACACCTTACATATCTGTTCTTGATCCAAAAGGAAGATGAAAATCCAGTTTACTAAAAACACAAAATGGGGATGCAGCTGGATATCTAGAAAAAAGTATATAAACTAGCATAATATTATTACATAACAAACATAAGCAGTGACTTGGATGCTTTCACAATGTAAATGTTAAAGGGACACTGTATACACCCAGACCACTTTAGCTCATTGATGTCGCCAGGTACCTTAACCCTGCAAAGGTACTTATTTCAGTTTTCAATAAACTGGAATAATTACCTGCTGGGCTTAATTCCACCTCTAGTGGCTGTCTACTTGACTGCCACTAAAGGCACTTGGTCCTCCAACTGATGCTGGACGTCCTCACGCTATGCATGAGAACATCCAGCATCATTCGAAACTTCATCGGAATGCATGACATTACAATGCTTTCTTATGTAGAAAGTACTAATGTGGGGATTGCTGCACATGAGTGGAGGCAGAGTCTGAACCAGCACCAAGGAACATCAACGCTGGAATCAAGTGAGTAACATTAGAGGTTTTTAACACTTTCAGCACCATGGGGTGGGTGAGGGAGGAGACAACGTGAGGGAGGGGGGCATTTGAGGAAGCTTTAGTTTCAGTAAAACAACTTTGTTTTCCTGGTACTATAGTTTCCATTTAAATCAAGTGCTCAAGGTGCCTCCTTCGATTTTGTGGGCGACCAAAAGAACCCCCAAAGCCAATGGTCTAGGTTATCAACAGCTACCACCAGCTCACAGGGACTCCAGGAATGTATAACCACTGATATTTATCAAAATAGTAATATAACAAGGTTTCCATAAAATACAAATACAATTAATTTTGTTTTATTTTTGTGAGTGCATGCAAGACATTGCTTACTTATATATATATATATATATATTAATATATTAATGTATTACCCTGTTATATCCTTTTCTTCTAGTTATCCAGTTGCATCCCCGTGTTGTGCTTTGAATACTCTTGGTTATTCCAAGGAATCTCTCTGGAAAGGTCTCCTGGGGAAGCTATTATATGTGAGCACCAGCAAGGCTAGTTATCAGCTATATGTGTTACTTTATTAGCTCTGGAGGTGGAGGTGTTTTATATTTCTAAAAACCCAATTTGAAGCAAGCTCCAATTTGGGAATACATTCCTTTGGGACTCCAAAGTAGCAGTCAGATGTCTTGGACCAGCAAGCGGTTACCCCATATATTCACCATTATATCCTTAAATTTCTCCAATAAATAATTAAATAATAATAATTATATTTTTTCAGCTCTGTACAAAATCTGATTAAACAACATTTCTATGCAGAGAACCCCACCTATTTATTTTTCATACAGTGTCCTGTGTACACCGCTGTCGATGAACAGGTTACCAGAGAGCTATATGTATCTGTGTACATTTGTAGAATGTTATAATAGCTCATCTGAAACACATTTGTTTTTCTGAATTAAATTAAAGGTTAAAGTTCACATTTTCCTGACTAAAAACTTTAATTACCCTTAATAATTTTGTCGCCTGATTTGCACACTTTTTAGTTCAATAGCATTCACCTCTTTTAAAAAGTGCCCACAATTGTGGCACATTTTAAAGATGGCATTTTACCATTGATTGATAAAGAGACAATTATATCGTAGTCCTGTGAATTACTATCCCTTTTAATGCATGGTAATATATTACTGACCTTAGCCACCGCTACGCAACGTTTTACATTATCTTGTATATTTTATCTGCTGTACTGTCTGTCTATATATTTTACCAAGTCCTTCTCAATTATTGTTATCTATAACTCAGTGCCAGTCTGAGCATAAGGCCTTGATTTAATAAGCTTTGCAAATCATTTAATACTGTTGGAGAAACATTCTAAATGACTTATCTACAAAAATTCCAATAGACGTTAGTGGTGATTTTTGTAGATAAATCATTTGAAAGTTTTTTTTAAAAGTATTGAATAATTTTAGAGTTTATTAAATTGAGGCCTAAGTTGCTTGTGCATTCCTCACCCGAAAATGCATACCTTGGTACTCACCTACATTAAATCTTTTTTTTTAAAATTGTTTCTTTCAGAGACACGCATAGTAACATTAGAAAAGCAGTGTCATTGCCATGCGTACATACAGTTTGTCTTTAGTTTTATGTTTGACATTTAAGGTGAAATGAAACATATTTAATTTGAAAATACAAATATATAACTGAAAAAAAAAAAACGAGGTAAGGAGGGGATGCCACCATGATTAGACCTTTCTCTGCTCTTTTACTGCTGGTCCTGTTATGATATGAACGCAATATCCCACTATGGATCTCACAGGTTGAAAAAGGATGGTAATGCATTGTGTATCGTAGCCGTGAGATGGTCCATGAGGTCGTTCTAATTTCCCCCGTTTGAGGGCTGATATTCCCAACCAAGATGCCCACCACATCTCTCCTCGATTCCATGGTTATTTTATTAAACAGTTTTTTTTAGGAAGCCATTTATTGGTCTAGACAGAAGATAAAGTCAGGGGTCTTACAAATATAGCTGTCTAAAGGTACCACAACATCTCTAGGTACTCTCTGTGCCCTTACAGCTCTTTGAGCCCAATCCATTACCCATCCAGAGTCTGCGATCTCCAGTATTGGGGATGGAATATCTTAGGGATATTCTCTTCTGATTATTTGTAGGTGTCCTCGAAGACACAGATTTAATTGTGATCTTTATCTAATCAGTCTAGCTAGCCTATTTCATGTTATAATCTCTAGCTCAGTATTACCAGATATAGTATTGTACTCTGAAGAGATTTTCAAACAGTTGATGTATTCTGAAGAAATTTTCAGATAGTAGGTTGCTGCATGGTATATTCATTGGGGCTGCCTCTCATCTACTACTCATTTAATCCTTATGACAATGTATGCCTTTGACGAGTTAGGCAATATCCCCTCATCTCATCTGAACATGCTTTTGTTGAGCTCAGTGATTATTGCAACTACGAATCTTTCAGTGACTATCATTCATGTTTGCATGTTCTACTCTCAGGTCTCTCGTTGATATCTTGATGCAATGTAGCAATCTTACAATCCTTTAGATTGTAAGCTCACGGGCAGGGTCCTCTACCTGTTCTAATTGTGTTTGTCTTTTTCCCAATTGTACAGCGCTGCTGAATTTGTTGGCGCTTTATAAATGCCAGTAATAATAATAATAATCTCACTCAACTAATATGGTTTAATTTTAGCAACTGATCATATTGTGCTTATCACTCCCTATACATCCTATACTGATATAGACATATATATATATATATATATATATATATGTATGCTACATATTACCTTCACTTTTTATCCCTTTTTCACTTATTTTGATTTATTTAGTTTTGTTTTATGACTACCTTGCATATACTAAAAGTTATGTTTTAAATTGCCTCTACCCCTTTACATTCCTCATCAGGTTTACTCTCTTCTTCCTGTCCTGGATTCTTCACCTATATAATTAAGCTTTCAACTTTTGTGTTTTTCTTTTGTAAAGACTTTATACTTTGGGTGCCTTGAGATTTCTAGAGTAGACTTATTCTGTGCCCAAATGCGGATGTAAAAAAAACGTTTTCACTAGCCGTCCATATAGCACAACGTCCAAGCCATGCCCCCATCTACATTAACTCTTAAGCCACTTGACTACCCACTCTCCTGTTTTATCCAAAACCCTTTGCAGCAAAGGAATATTCTAATCACACAGTATTACCCCATCTAGATTTCTATCACCTGCAAACACTAACAGATTTATTTACTAATGTGAGAATTCATAGTGAATTTCAAATAGCTGAAATGGAAAGAAATCTTTAAGTCAGCTATACATTTACTTCGGCTATTCTGACCTTGAAGTTAACTTTGGATTCACTTTAAATTCTCACTTTAGTAAATATCACTTTGAGACGTGATTACCAATTTGTCGACGACCCGGAGAGTTGAGGCCTAACAACCAAGATGGCCACCCTGCCAGGTCCTTCCACAATGAGCAGCTCCCCGCCGATTTCACCAAACATGGAGCCGCTACTCCAAGCTTATAATCACCTTTATGAAGCATTCTGGGGTCTTACCTCCTCTTCTGCAGAATGAGCTACAGCACACCGGAGCTGTCCTATTGACTGATGCAAGCTTGGTTGTTAAATTGTTATTTTCAACGTGCATAGTATTTCTTTTGGCTATGCTAAGCTCCTTTTGTTTGGTGATCTCATGGCTTACATGTAACAACCCAATCTGAGCACCCAGTGGTTTTTGTCTCATACACCTATCTGCAGTTCTATGGTTTTCTCTATCATGTTTTAATCAACCTACTGCTGTTCTCTTTATTTTATTTTACTATAAAAGGTGCAACTCTCTCGACATTTCATCCATTGCTAATTCTTCTCAGTTGAGATATATATATATACGCATGTGAAATGTCTCTGCAAGCGTATTTATTGTTTATGCACTACAAAAATTTAGAATGTAAAAAAAATAATTAGGGCAATAAATCATATATAACTCATAGTAGTATATAAGATACATTACAGTTTTATAAGTTGTGTAGAACTATTTGCCAAATTTAATGTCAAATTGATAAGATATACAAAATATTTAATATTGCTCTGGTAGGTGTTCCAGTGATGAGGTCGTTCATGAGTATTTCTTCATTTTATTGTGTTGTGTGGCATGACCCAACACCTGGTGATCATAGCAGCATTTCCCTGTGTTTAAATAGTACATTTATCAAACCCGTTTTATATTTATTTCCTAATAGTGATTTCTGTAATGGGGTTTATATCCAAACTGGAAAATAAAATCATTATTTGAAATTTCTAACATCAAAAATCTCTACACAAATTTAAACATGTTCAATGCGAGATAAGGACTATTAGACATGGATAGGTCATTTTTGGATTACTTTAAAGAAATAAGTGCAGCACTAAATATATTGCCCATCCAAATATGAGCAAAAAACATTGTAAGACAATAATTGAGAATAAAGAGAACAACAGCTTTACATATAAAATATTTCAGCACAACATTTCAGCAAAAATAGAAATATACTTTTTTTTCATTCAGCCAAAGGGATTTGCTCGAGGGAAACAAAAAAATAGTGTTAAAAAGAAACTTCAAAGAAGCCATACATCCAGTATTCCGTCTGTTTACTCAAGGAAAGTGGTAGTTTGAATTACCAGTGACCTGTGCCTAGTTATTTACTAAATTAGGTGTGAAGTCATGGCTCATTCTGGCAGTTTTGTAAGATGTTTTAAATGTGTGGCCTTTACTGTGTAGGTTGCGATACAGAAATAAAATAAATATTTAGGTATAATGCCAGCACTTGCACTTCACTTTGCAAATTGTATCTACATTGGATATACAGTGTAAGCAATCGGATAACAGGCCGACAGGATTATATATTGCTGTGTAAATATACAGGGGTTTCACACATTTTCTTGTGGAACCTTTGGTTCTAAATGTACGCAGTAATTTCACCGTTTGTATTATCAGGATGATGTAAAATAATATATTTTGACACAGACCTTAATCCAGGCAACTTCTCAGCCAGCATGACTCTCTTGGTTCATGTTACTCTCATATTATTGAGGTAGGTAGATACGCGTGGTTTGGTGCCTTGACCAGGAACACTTGGTGAGGTGGTATGACTGCAACCCGCATGCGGGTTTCCCAGCTTTAAGTAGCGACATTGTCACTGTGCAAACACACCAAGACAGGAGCCAAGGAGTGCACTGCCTCAAGGACAATCCAGCATATGCAGATAGAGTGTACACTGAGAGACAACCAAGTTGCTGGGAATGTGTATTGAAACATCTGCACAGAATATGACGTGAAGAGTGGAGGTGCCAAAAAGGGTAGTTTAGGATGACAAGGCTAACATCCTGTGGGACTTCTAGATCCAGACAGACAAGTGAGTACTGGCCAACCAACCCGACATCGTGGTCGTAGACAAGGAATGGAATACTGCAGTGGTGGTGGATAGAAACATAGACTGTGACGGCAGATAAGAACCATTCGGCCCATCTAGTCTGCCCAATTTTCTAAATACTTTCATTAGTCCCTAGTCTTATCTTATAGTTAGGATAGCCTTATGCCTATCCCACGCATGCTTAAACTCCTTTACTGTGTTAACCTCTACCACTTCAGCTGGAAGGCTATTCCATGCATCCACTACCCTCTCAGTAAAGTAATACTTCCTGATATTATTTTTAAACCTTTGTCCCTCTAATTTAAGACTATGTCCTCTTGTTGTGGTAGTTTTTCTTCTTTTAAATATAGTCTCCTCCTTTACTGTGTTGATTCCCTTTATATATTTAAATGTTTCTATCATATCCCCCCTGTCTCGTCTTTCCTCCAAGCTATACATGTTAAGATCCTTTAACCTTTCCTGGTAAGTTTTATCCCGCAATCCATGAACCAGTTTAGTAGCCCTTCTCTGAACCCTCTCTAAGGTATCAATATCCTTCTGAAGATACGGTCTCCAGTACTGTGTACAATACTCCAAGTGAGGTCTCACCAGTGTTCTGTACAATGGCATGAGCACTTCCCTCTTTCTACTGCTAATACCTCTCCCTATACAACCAAGCATTCTGCTAGCATTTCCTGCTGCTCTATTACATTTTCTGCTTACCTTTAAGTCATCAGAAATAATCACCCCTAAATCCCTTTCCTCATATGTTGAGGTTAGGACTCTATCAAATATTCTGTACTCTGCCCTTGGGTTTTTACATCCAAGATGCATTATCTTGCACTTATCCACATTAAATGTCAGTTGCCACAAATGTGGGATGTGGCAATACCCAATGACTATGACTTCTGGAAGAAGGAACATGAGTAGATGGACAAATACCAAAAGTTTAAAGAGGTGCTAAAAAGGATGTAAAAAATGAAGGCAGTAGTAGTCCCAGTTTTGATAGGACCACTCGGGGCTGTGTCTCCCAAGTTCGGGGAGTGGCTGCAACAGATTCCAGGTGGGACATCTGAGATTGCTGTCCAGAAGAGTGCAGTTCTAGGAACAGCTAAGATACTGTGCAGAACCCTCAGACTCCTAGTTGTGGCCTGGCTCAGCCCTGTGCTTGTAACTTCTGCTCTACAGTGGTATTGCTGAGACTCTTCTATGACACTGTGACACACAGACAGAGACATGGTAACCTGTCAGCAGTTTTGTCTTGAACAAACAACAGACAGGACAAAGTTGCAGAAAATTCATCATATGAATCGTTCTAACTAGATGCAGTTATGCATATTTTGTAAGCTGTTCCCACATGCCTTTTGTTTTATTTTATACACACAACATACGCAGCCTCCCCAAACACACAGCACACATAGCCTTTCCATAAAAACAACACAAGGAGCCTTTCCACACAAAACACACAGCATGCACACAACCTGACTTCCAAGTACCAAATTCCAAGTTTTATGTGAACAACAGATGGTAGCTTATGTCAGCATGACACGGAACTCCTGTAGCTACTCTGACCACCCCTACTGCGCTAAACAGTCATAACACTCTGGACAGCAACATAGGTCACCAGTCCAGGCTATGGGCCAAAGTTATATATTTTATGTAAAGGTGAGATAAAATTTGTATTGTACAGTGTACTAAAAAAGACCTTATTAGCAGTAGCAGTGCGGTGAGAAATACGAAGTTAAATTTAAAAGCTGATAATAAACTGAGGGTGGATAAACTGAGCTCCAATGGGTTTAACAGCTAATGAGAAACAAATGGGGTCTTCAATCAGATTTCAAGGATTTATTTAATCTGGTGGTAACTGAAACCATGTTTTGTTTACAATGGGCCTTAAAATGCATAAAACACACTTCCCAGCTGTTTTCTTGAGAAAGAGGGGAGTAAAAAGGAACTTAACTATGTAAAAATACACATTTTTATTTATTTATTAAAGGTACTGTAAGCTACCATTAACAAATTATTTAATGATTCTATCAGCCGTAATCATTGCAATTCCACCAAAACTGCTCTATGATTTCCTAATTGCTGCTCAGGTACTTTATGTCTTATATAGGTTTATGTACTATTATTATTACTGTTATTTTGTTAATATTATTATTATTATTTATATAGTGCCGGCATAAGCCATAGTGCTGAATCATGTTTATGTAAATTTAAATGTTTTCATATTTCTTTCGTTACTGTTTTACCAGAAAGAATACATTAAGCTCTCTCCTTTTCAGTTATGACCTGGGACCCCAAACGGTACAATCTTGTTTCAAAGTGACACATTTAACACATAAAGAAGCTTTAAGTGACAAGACATTCTCTGATCTTGTAAAAGTGCTCAAAAAGAAGTTTACCAGAACCCAGAGTGGTTTGGACCAAAAGTACTCACATTAAGTTATATAGCGCCCTCTTATTCCGTTGCGCTTTACAATTTTTTGAAAGGGGAATTTAACAATAAATGAGACAATTACAAAGTGTTACAGGAACAATAGGTAGATGAGGACACTGCTCAGATGAGCTTACAATATAAAGGAGTGGAGTATAAAAACACAGTAGGAATGGCAAACAACTAGGTGGGAAAGTAGCAGAACTGGAGGTGAGAGTGGCGTGCGGCCCATTAGAAGAGAGCAAGAGACAGATTTGTAAAATAGAAGTTACTCTTGGAGGCCATTAGCTTTCCTGAAGAGATTGGTTTTGAGGGACTTCTTTAATTATTGAAGACTATGGGAGAGTCTGATAAGAGTAGGCAGGCTGTTCCAAAGGGAAAGAGTTGCCAGTGAGAAGTCCTGCAAGTGTGAATTTGCAGTAAGGGTGCAAGCAGTGGACAAGAGAAGATCACCGGCAGAACTCAGAGACTGATAAGGGGCATACCTACGAATCAGTGAAGAAATGTAAGAGGGGCTAGAGTTGGTTAGAGCTTTATAGGTAAGGGTTAGTATTTAGCATTGACACCTATAGGATACAGGAAGCCAGTGTAAGAATTGACAGAGGTGCAAAGTGTTAGAGGAGCGAGAGGAGAGAAATTTCAGCCAGACTGTAACGAGGCAGTACGGCTTCTGGGGAGACAATTAAGAGAGAATTAAATCAATGTCAGAAATTATCAGAGGATGAACAAACTCCTTGGCAGGATCTTGTATAAGAAAGGGAATGATGTGGGCATTGTTTTTAAGGTGGAATCGACAGGTTTTAGCAACACACTGGATATGAGACGCAATGGTGAGACCAGGATCAAAGATAACACGAAGACAGTGAGCTTGCAAGGACGGGCTGATGTGCGTACCATCAACTTGCGGGAGAGTGAAAGAGGAGGATCTGTATGAGAAGGAACAATAAGAAGCTCTGTTTTAGAGAGATGGAGTTTCAGAAAGCTGGAGGATATCCAGTTAGAAATAGAAGAAAGGTGAGCATGACACATTGTAGGACAGCTGGAAAGAGTTCAGGGGAGGAGATCTACATCTGGGTGTCATCAGCATACGGGTGGTAGCAGAATACAAAGGAATTAATGAGTTTTCCAAGAAAGGCAGTATAAAGAGAGAGCAAAAGGGGACTAAAAACAGAGCCTTTGAGGGACCCCAAACAAGGCAGAACGAGGGGACAAGGTGTCATTGGAAAAGGAGACACTGAATGAACATTGAAAGAACTAGGAGGAGAAGCACATGGGGACAGTGTTACAGAAAACAAGGCATTAAAGAGTTTGGAGAAGCAGGACATAATCAACAGTGCCAAAGGTGGCAGAGAGATCAAGAAGAAGTAGTATGGAATAGTTGCCTTTGGATTTAGTATGGAATAGTTGCCTGTGATTAGGTAATTTGTAACTTCAGTCAGAACAGTCTCAGTAAATGAAGGGGATAGAAGTCAGACAGAAGAGGGTTGAGGAGAGAGGTCGAATTGAGGAAGCAAGTCAAATGGGTGAAGACAAGTATAAGGTCGTTACGCAGTCTTGAGGTCTTAGTGGAATAAATAACATCTTATTAACTGATACAGCGTGCATTGCTATCTCCCTCTTTATAAAGCTCTACTTCTTTCTGCTACCATACCTGTGAATGCAGCCCAAATATGAAGAAAATTACATGATTAGCCAAAAAAGGATCAGGATCAAACAGGATATGTGTTATCAGTAAATAGATAGAACTAAGTGTCATGTGAATGGGGCAGGACTAATATATGAGAAAATACATAGATATAAGTGTGGAGCTTTCAAATGAGTGTGACAATACGGACTAATATCGTCCGGGGGTACTTCCACTAACTTGCACAGCTGATCACTATACTAAGTGTTATGACCTGGGATCGGAGTCTCTTTATCCACCAGCATTTACATTAAAGCAGATCTTGGATAGTTACAGCATGGAAAGAGACAACCAGCTTCTTTCTTGGTACAAACAGCCATAACCTTTTATTTTCATTATCAATCAGCAACTGCCAGGCAGATATCTCAGCATGAGGGAAGGCTCTGCATCTTCTGCCATGTGACACATTAAAGTCCCTTTTTTGTCACAATTGTATTAAAGACAAATATGGAGCTTTGCTGATTTTGGTTGACATTTAAGTCTGGTTTTGCTTTAAAGTAACACTTTGGCCCTTATAATAACGTCATCTCAATGAAGTCAATATTTATACTGAAGGTTCTGAGTACCATCTTACCTGCTTTGTTTAAATCCTTTTCCAGTGGTGCAAACCCACGAGTTGTCCTCCAGGGACCCACCTGCTATATCCATTTGTAGCCTCTCTGGCCAAGCACAGGTTTTAAATATTGTGAGCACAGGTGAAAGGCTGAGAGGATCAGCTAACATTCTCAGCCTACCAGTGGCGTTCATCTGATTGCCATTGAGAGGAATAATTTTAGAAACCTACGTGTTAGCCACATATGTGGTCATTAAAAGTGATCTCCAAAACCCACATTGTAATAAGATAATGAAAGTACAAAGGAAATTTTTGAGAGAAGCATCAGTATTAGAACGAAGTACACTGCTACCCAACAGATATTAAGTTAATACAGTACATATGTTAAAAATTAATATCCATACACTTTATGCCCCCTTCTTTATAAATGCATTTTTTGTGTGTGTTTTTCACAGGCATGCATTTAAGTAGATTTCTACAATAGATGTGTGGAAGCAATGATGTATTCCATATGTGAAAAACGCTCCATAGCCAACCTGTATTGACAACTAAAGAGCTATTTTCATAGGAGATATACCATTACAGTAATGTTAAATTTACAACAAACTACAAAGAGGACCAGCCAGATAAAATTCAATGTTTTAACATTTGGTGCAGCAGTACCTGGCATAACACAATACCCGTCTTGTATTCAAAGGTTGAGGAGGAGACATAAAAATGAAATTGTTCAACATGAAATCTTTAGTTTCAGTAATTGTATATCTTTCTTCAATGATGCGATAGGGTCAAATGTTACAGTTTGGTGAAGATGTCCAAATGAGACCTTTAAAACAAAAATGATGTTTAAAGATTTATCCCATATATCTTACATATACACCGTGTCTCAACTTGATATATCATACAGGAAGAGAGAAGTGCTTAAAAGACCACGCATACTATGTTTAAAGCATTTAACTAAATAAAAGCACATGCTACAGATTGTATCTGTATAACGAGCGTGCTTCCTTTCTTCTCCAACTGTGCTAAATCACACAGCTTGAATTAATGAGGTATCCCTCTCAGGCTGAAACTGAGAACTGACATGGATTGCAGAATATAGGATCATGTTGGTTTCATAGTGAGCTAATGCAGATTTTAATCTACTCCAAATGTAACTATTACATTATCTATTCATACTTACAAAGTTGCATAACAATTGCACATGCTAACAATGAATGGATCTAAATTGGAACTGTCACCCCCCCCCCGCCTCCTGCAAAATTAGTAATTCCATCCCAGTCAAAAATATACATTAAGATAAATTAGGGACTACTTTGTCTTTATATATTCCCTTCGCCTGACACTTATAGACACCACCATCTAGAAGCGTCAACCCCCCAGCCATCATCAGTGAGGCCTGCAGGGAATTGGCTCTGTCTATGGAGGATCCCCCAGTCTTCCCGGACTCTCCATAGTGCTGTAATATCGAGCTGAAGCACTAAAAGCAGAAGAAAATCATCCAGGAGAAGATGGTGGCACCTGTGGGGGACTGGCTAATTAAAGGTAAACTCAATTTGTCTTTCCTGGCTACTGGACCCCCAACAGTGACATCACCTTCAGGGGTCTTTGCAAATTATGCAATGTCCGCAGGCAGTGACAGTGCCGCTTTAAGACAAAACCATGGAAGAGACACTAGCTATACACCACATTCAAAAATCTTAAAGGGACACACCAGACCCCTAAAGCACTTCAGCTGGTTAAAGAGATTTATGTTTGAAAAGTGTGTCCTCATTTTGCAAAACATTTCCTTAAAAATTTGCACTTTTATAAATTAACCTTGTTGCTGCCCCTGTTATTTCCTGGTTTGTTAAGCTCAATGGAACTAAAATCAAGAGGCTGCAATTGTCTCTAAAAGCACGTTATAGAATAGATTGTAACTGTATAACAAGAGCGCTTCCTTTTTTCATCAACTGTGCTAAATCACATAGCTTTAATTAAGAAGTATCCCTCTCAGGCTGAAACTGAGAACCAACATGGATTGCAGAATCTAGGATCGTGTTGGTTTTATTGTGAACTAATGCAGATTGTAATCTACTTTAAATTAACTATTATATTATCTATTCATACGTACAAGGTTGCATAATAACTGTACTTGCTAGGTACAAAGAATCCAAAGCAGGACTGTCACCGTTAAAATTTCACTGAAATTCTAACCCAGTCAAAAGATATACTGAGACAAAGTAGGGACTATTTTTTGTTATTTTTTCTTTTTATGTGATTTATGTATAATAAATTGACATTTTATTTGTGTTTATGCTTGTTTCTAGTACAGTCGAAATGCAAGACCATTGATCCTTGTCTGTGTGAAGAACTCTCAGATTGAAATCTGCTACAACTTTATTGAGTGCTACAGGTGCTCATAAATGCAACTAATTAACTTATAAAGGAACCAGTGGTTACAATATTACACTTTCCTACTATTTTTATGTTCCTCATAGGTTTACTGTGTGTTAAGTTTTTCGGTATATTGTTTAGTAACATATAAAGATTTGGTTAAATAAACATCCTTGAATAAGCTGCCTTTTTTTGTACAAAGTATATATTTTTATTAATTCCACAAAGTATTGGTAAATGGTTATTTTTAAAGGGTATTTATTGAGCGCTGTACATATATATCTTTTATGTTTTTTTTTGTTTTGGTATTTTTTTCACTTGTGTATATATGCAAAATCCAAATATACCACATTCACTGCAACACCCTAATCCGCATTTCTTCTGACATCCTAACAGAATGCAATTATGGTAGTTTGACATGATTAGTCTTTCAGAAAACCATGCAGATTACTAATAATGACAATATTGGCCTCAATAAGTTCCTGAATGTGATCCTTTAAGAATCCTTTAAATAATTTCACAATCACAAATGTTACGTTTAAAAGCCTGTAATTTGTGGGCAGAGATTTTTTTATGCCTTTATAGGAACACTATAGTCAGCTAGACCTCTTCATCTCATGATGTCACTTGGGTTCAGTGTCCCAGTTCTTTTAACCCTGTATTGTAAAACATTGCTGTTTTCTGAGAATGTTTACATTGCAGGGCTAAGGCCAACTCTGGCATTTCTACGGCAGTGACGTGGTCATTCCATAGGAAAGCATTGAATAAATGCTTTCTTTTGGGGAAGTATGAATGTACATGTGGCCCTCACAATGCATGTACTTTAGATTCCCAGTGCCCTTCTATGAGGAGCGTTGATTGGGCATCGGTAGAGGAGGCCATGACCCCTCCATGATTGTTTTGGGAGGTCGAGAGGTAAGTAAAATAAAGAAAAATGTAGGTAAAATTTTATTTTTAATTTTATAGTGGATGGGGGGTGTGAGGAGGGGAACTGAAAGAGCATTGGAGCATGGACACTACATTGTTTGGAATACCGATTTGTATTCCTAACGCTGTGGTGTCCCTTTAAATATGGCTATTACATCTACTTTTCTCCTTTGGTAAGTTTACTGAAAGGAAATAATCTTGAAAGATTATAACCAGCACTTTGGACATTAAAACACTAAGTAGTACTCCCTAAGTATTTGTAGGTGAATGGCATCTTGCCCTGGGGCTTTGCGTACATGAATTTGATTTAATTGCTGTAGCACTTTGTCCTGTGTCATTGAGTCATCTGTTTGTTGTAAGTTTTTTTTTTATAACAGTGATTACAGGGATTTAAAAGGCAAAATGTAAAAGTATGAAACATAAGTAGAATTAACTTGATTTTATCTATGAAGTCTCTGGTGTTTTCATTTCTCTTCTGTTTTAGTAAAAGTGCTTGATCTATGATCTATAAAAATGTAAGCTGTATAAAAAAGCAATTCCTACCAATACCAAAAAAAACTAGTGTAGAAAAATACAGTAAGATAATAACTAACTTAAACTTCAAGATGCTATTATATGCAATAAATCACTTGTATTTATTACCCTATAGTAGATTTAATGTTGACTTTGCAAATGTTAAATGACTAATGATGTACTACACAACTTGCTCGTTACATAGCAATAGAATATTAAAAAATGTCACAATCATTAAGGCAATTTCTGAGACTTTCTTTTTAATATTCTCATGAAATATTGCTAATACTCTTTTATATAAATAATAATAATTATTATTAATATAAAGAAATATATATATATTTGTTGAATATATATACAGTATCTCACAAAAGTGAGTACACCCATCAAATTTTTTGTAAATATTTTATTATATCTTTTCATGTGACAACACTGACGAAATGACACTCTGCTACAATGTAAAGTAGTAAGTGTACAGCCTGTATAACAGTGTAAATATGCTGTCCCCTCAAAATAACTCAACACACAGCCATTAATGTCTAAACCAGGGGTCCTCAAACTCCGCCCCCCAGATGTTGCTGAACTACAACTCCCATGATTCTCTGGCTATCTATGTAATTCAAAGAATCATGGGAGTTGTAGTTCAGCAACATCTGAAGGGCCACAGTTTGAGGACCCCTGGTCTAAACTGTTGGCAACAAAAGATTTACAAAAATGTGAGGGGAGTACTCACTTTTGTGAGATACTGTATGTATGTATAAATAAATAAATACATACATACAGTATCTCACAAAATTATATATATGTATATATATACATTCAAAGAATGAACTGGATAAAGGAAAAAAAAATGTTTTTTGAGAAAATGTTTGTGAAGGAACCACTTCTAGTTGTCCAATTTTTCATTTATTTTGTAACTATAATGGTATTAGATTGCATTCCAAGCCCTAATACTGGATAGATTATTAAACAAATAACGCTATACATCATGTTAAAGCATGTGAACCTATTGATTCAGTACCGAGTTCCTTTAATCATGGGCTGCAATGACCTTGAGTGTTCTTTCTGTAATTTTTGCCCGGTCTCTTGTGCTTTGATAGTTATCACACCTTCCCGTTTACAAGAATGGTTGGATTTAGAGATGTTTGAGAACGTCCTTGCATAGACAGCTCACTGCAGAACCTGACACACAATTTATGGTCATATTGAAATTCCTTAATGAATGTATCCCTTAATTGTCGTCATTGTCATATAAAAACTTTCATTAACAGTTACTTTAGTAAACTTAGTCATATTTGATTTCAATGTATTTTTAGTCGTAGAATGTTAATTTTTGGCAAATGCATTTCTTAATGAAATACCATACTGTATAGATTTTAAATGTATATCTATTTTACTTTGTTATTGGAAAGATTACGTTTCCCATTACACAGAATAATTGGGTAATAGTGTCTTAAATGTACTTTAAAATGTTAAGTCTAATGTTCCACATAACACCTGCCGATAAAGTGGTCCGCTAGTCAGCAATGCATTTTAGCCCCCTGATCAGGGGAATTGTTTTGACAGTGAGACAGAGAAATTATTTGAATATATGTTATTGTTAATATCAGAGTATAATACTTTTTTTTACATGTAAATTTTTTTTTTTTATTAACAGTATTAGATCTACATTGATACTACATTGCTGTGCATATGTCCCGATTACCCTTACCTGGGGGTCTCTCGTCATATCTCTGTCCGTGGCTGATGCAGGTCCCCCTCAGTGCACGTCAGAGACTCAGGTGTGCTCAGCCCCAAGGTGCCATGGCTCTCTCCATCACGCTGCGGCTTGCAGGAAGCTCCTCTCCCCAGCCGTGCCCACCTGTGGAGACTCCACAACATGACATGGTCCTATGCGCACGCACGTCTAAAAATGGCCTCTTAATGGGGAAGAACACCTGTTGTCTCTTAAAGGGACTAATCACTTCAACCAATAGTATGTGAGAGGTGGATACCTCTCCCCTATGTTATCACAGTCACCATTACCTCAATGCTCAGTCATACTGCGTTCCTCGGTGTGTACGTTTCTGTGAATCCTGTTGATATCTGGTCCTTGACCTACCTGCCTGTTATACCATTTCTGAACCTGCGCTGCCTGCCCCTCACCATTGTACTGCACCATGTTGTCTGGAAGTGAATAAAACCATTCCCCCGTTAATTAAACCCCCAATAAATTGTGTCCGAGTTACCCCTTCATCAAGCCTCGACTGATGTTTGGGGGACCGTTATAATTACTTTTGAGATTCTACCGCAGCGATTGAGAAACTTTGACAGAGGTACTCAGTTGGAGTAGAGGAGCCCCATCCATCAGTAATGACTATGGCATGTTTGTGCATCCACGGTAAATGTCTCAAGTGAATTTGTCTATCTAAAACCTTTTCTTGTTCCACTTTTAATGCAAGACACCTATAATATAACTTATTTTAGAGTGCATCAAGTGTAAATAATCAGCTATTCCAGGACGCCTTATTTTAGCAATATTGGCACTCTTGCACTTCGTTAGCCAATTATCACAGCTTTTTCGGTACAGCATGTTCATACAAATAACAGATGGCGTAACAGAAAACAGCCAACAATCAATTTCATGTAAAGCTTCACTATTTGTTTAGAAAACTCCCAGCTTTGCTTTTGCAAACAATGCTGACTGATTCTTGGAAAGCTGTTTGTTGAAAAGTAGTCTGCACCGTTCAGATAGTGAGATATGCAACAGTTTCATGCTGAATCTCATCCACCAAGCAATATAAAAACATTTAGCGAGATGTCATGTATCTCCAGCTTGCATGCATTAGGTCGAAACGTCTGGCAACCACACTTACGTTAAACCAGAGAATGCAAGACAACGATTTCAACACAAAATGGATTGGATTCCATGTACATGATTCCCATGGTATGATGCCCTTAATTTGACCTACTTACATAATAGACAAATCCCAAGACAAGATTTATTATTGGTATTTGTCATCCAAATTGTCTCTTTTTTTTTTTTTTTTTACAAGGCATCGTGCGAAATAAATCTCTGGATGGGATATTGTAGGCTTTGTAACTACAAATGCTTGGCACACTATAATAGATAGAATATAGGCAAGTAGGACAAAATGGGCAACTGGAGGATGACGTATTATGGCTTCTCACAGATACTTATCGTGCTGGTAATGCAATGTTCATTGCAACTGTCATAACGTGCTGTCCATAACTGATGACCTGTTATTAACAAGCTGTCAATCCAAAAATAAAGAATATAAAAAATTTAAAATAAAAGGAATATAGGCAAGTGGCTCCAACAGACCTATTCACTAAAGTGAGAATTGAAAGTGAAATTCAAGTTTAAGATCAGAGTAGACAACCTGAAAACATAAATAACTTTGAACAAATTTTTCCACTTTGACTGGTTTTGACCTTAAATTTGAAATTCACTTAGAATTCTCACTTTAGTGAATAACCGTCTCAGTATCTGATGGGGACACAAATTATGTCTATGGCTCTAGTATGGCAAGTCTTCATATGTTAAATAACATTTATTAAAATACATGTACCCCTCCGTTAGACTCCTGCTAGGGTCAAAGGGGTCTTCATTACATTGAAGAAGGCAGTGCTACTACAGGTCGTCCTCGTTTTGTGACCTACCTGTTTTACGACGGCTCACACTTACGACCAGCTCTCTCGCGCGGTTGTAAGTGAGAGCCTTAGTGGGAATTAGAGGGATTCCCTGATCTGCTGTGTTCGTCTATGTTTGGGGAAATTTCCCCGAACATAGACAAGCGCACCAAAGCAGGAAATCTCTAAATTCCTCACTTAGCGACCAATTCGTTCTATGACCAGGTCGTAGGAACGGAACCCGGTTGGTAAGTGAGGAGTACCTGTACTAACAACATATTCTTGGACCTGTTGATGGGAGTGTGATAAATATGACGTTTTTAATGGAGCCAGTGGAAAGTGACTAAAATTAGCATGTTGTCTGGAAGTGAATAAGACCATTCCCCAGTTAATTGAATTATCCTCCCCAGATATAGTGGTGTCAGGGAAGGGATCAATTTTTAATGTTAATGACTCCCTGTGGGGAATATTGCAATAAATACGCCTTCATCAAGCCTCGACTGCAGGAATCTATAAAGTTCACGAGTAACCTGCTTTGAAAACTGCATAATCACACACAAATGACAATATCATTTCAAACAGGAACCATTCAGATAACTCAGAGGCCTATCTGCAGATATAAGCTAATGCATCATTTTGGGGAATATCTGACTTGGTAATTGTATCAGGGAACATGTCAAAAAAAGATAATTTAGTGAATGGACACTAAATGTTTCAAACACACTTTTTTGTACAATGAGTTGCTCATGTAACAAATGTTATTTGTAGATCCTAAAACACTCAGATTATATTTTGCAGGAAGTTTAAAATGGAAATATAACATTATAGCTTTTTTAATAAATTAAATGTACCGGTACTCTTTATGTGGGTGTGTGTGTACCAGGGTAACTATTAATTTGCAGTGAAATTATAAGTGTCAGGTTTAACTTTCTCAGGACAGACTGAAAGAAGTAACGTGATCTAATCTCATTCTATGGTTTGTTTGTGAATAGCCCTATCATTTAATTATAGGAACATTCTTTGCTAGCAAAGGGAAAATACATGTTTGCCTTCATTCAGTGGGAATATCAAAACAAAAGCTTGAGTTTGTCTTTTAGAATTGGCTAAATTAATTGAAAAAAATAATAATTAATTGTTGTATTTACTCAATCAGAAAGGGCAAGTAGACACAATTTATATTTAACTCTACACCTGACTCTCCATGTGTCTCTCTCATTTATAGATTGATTTTATCCAGCCCCGAACTTAAACGTTGTGTTTAAACTGGTGAGTAAACGCACAACTTGATAAGCAATCTACACTACTGAAACACACAGGTGATTTATTTATGACCTAAAAAGACGCAGATTTTCCTTTGGCCTCATAGTTTGCCTTCCTGGAGTCTAAAGCGAGAAATCTCTGTGCTGTTTAAAGAGACACTATAGGCACACAATAAAATGGTCTGGGTGCCATGTCCCTCTCATTTTAATCATATTGAGAGCTATTAGAGGCATTTCTGCAGAAATAGCTAAAACTTAGCTATATACTTATTGGCGCAGTTGAACATTTTGATCTGAGATCAAGATTAATGGACTCATCCAAGAATGAGAAGGCCAGCATTGCAGAGCATCATGGAACGACAGGTAAGTATCTTTTGAACCATTGCGGAGGGGTTGACTAGGACTCTATAGCATTAGGAATACACATTTGTATTCCTAACACTATAGTGTTCCTTTAAGTTCAAGCTATTTATTTCTACAGCAATTACCATGTCAATGCCATGGTTTTTTTTTACGACTAATCACAGGGAGAGAAATCTGTTTGCTCTCTGAGAAATGGTATGATCCAAGAGGGTGACCAAAAATATAAATTGATGACACACATGTCCTCTGTATCATTACTGAGACTTGTTCACTCTGTATGCAGCACAATATTATGCTAAGCATTTATACCAGCGCTGGGGAGAATCTTTTTAAATTGTCAATTTCAGTAGAGTTAGTTATAGGACAGGAAATAAAAACATTCACTTTTAAAATTAATATATAAACCGGTGAAAACTATTCTTCGATATGGAGTGCAAGGTAAAAGTAAAAGAAGAGAGAAAGAACGTGTCAGATGGAAATAAACTGCCACTTAGTACATCCTGTAGGATGGACAGTCATCGTGGAAGCTGAAGTCAAATAACAGCTGGTTGGGTAACTGTTCCAAATCCCAGCCAAAGGCAGTAAGAAGGACATTGATAATAAATATGCAAGTAGTGGTTTGCTTCACACAAGAGGACCTGCTTTGCCACCACCTATGTTCTTCAATCCAAGGGTGCCTACCAAATGACCATAGGACAGGAAGGTCTTCTGTAAACTACACAAGATGCCAAGTCAGAACTGAGGATACACGCTTAGCAGTCATTGCATAGGTTCGTACTATCTTAAAAGTTCCAGGACATCTAAGGGCGCTAATAAATATCTCAGGAATCTAGGGCTAATATGCCCACCAGCACTTGCACTGTTCATCTAACATTTCGTTTTAATTGCCTTTCTTTGACCTGTCCAGTCAACGTTTTATTGCACCATCGAACCTAACATTTTAATCATGTTCTTTTCTGATTTTCTAAGTCTTCCACTGTGCCGTTTGATGGCTCTCAAGTGCTATTCTGTGTTATTTTGTTTCACTTTTTCTTTTTTTGTCTCCTTCCTGATTCAGTCTTATGGTTCCCCTTCTTCATTTTACTTTTTCTTTTCGTCCTTTTCTAGTTTCATGACTCCAGTATTTTCTGCTATTTTTTTGCCCTCATCACTTTGTGCTGTATACATAGAATTGGCCGTATGTCTAGAATTGGAGATCTATCTATTTACATCCCCCAATACTTTCAAATCCACAGTATATATAGATATATATTTATAGACAAGTTTCTACAATCTAAACACAGCATTAAGACACTCTTTGTGGCCTATATTTTATAGGTCATATAGCAGTTGCAAATATCTTGATTTGTCCACATCACTATTCCAAAGAAAATATAATCACAAAATCAACACACCCTTGTCATATGGAAACAACACAATTAGCATATGACATGTCTCGCCCCACAAGACTTTCTTTGTTTGATAGTTGTAATGGAAAGGTGTGTCACATTTGCGATTTGATGTTTTACTATCCCTTGCAAAAATTAGCAAACACATTTTTAAACAGTTCTTACTCATGGCAGGAAAATTGATGTAATTTTGCTGTGATTGACACCAAAATTGTTATGTTGGGTTAACTCCATTAGCATCACTGTCAATCAAAAACGCGTCTTGCCCCAAACAAGCAGAATTTGTGTCAGTGAGAAAGGGTTTACCCTCCAACCCTTTCCAACAACAGCATTGTATCTGGAGTACTCAGTTCCCACAATATACACTCTATACTGAATGGCATAGTCAAACGTAGGCATTATTTCAAAGTTCACACACATTTGTAAATAATACACAATTACCTTTTTCAAATTCTCATGGTGATTTTATACAAGATATAGGGAATTATGCATGATTTAGAGAACAATATCTTCGAGGGGAAATGTTATTATGATAATTTGGCATATGCTATTTTCTTTACCTCTTATTTCAATTCAAAGAAAACAACAAGGCTGAAATTGTCTATACTGCGTTCATAGAACAAAATAGTATTTCTACTCATGGCTGTTTCTATTGTTTTAATGGGAAAAACTTTATATCGCACAGGATGATGTTGGCCTCCATACTGAAGAGACCAATTGTGTGGCAGTTATGTTCACTGATACCTGAAATTTATCTCAGGCTTGGTTGATGTAGAGTAAATTGAGACATAAATACTTTGTCAGTGATTCAGTGAAAAATATTACAGAGAGCTCAAATATCTTGAACAATAATGCAAGTCTTGATTGTATTTACTGATCCATTGAAAACAAACAAATAAAAAGTGAATGGATAAATGAATGAATGAATTTCTGAATGAACACATCACAATAAAACCTCCAATAAAAAAAATATTTAGGACAGTGGTTCTTGACCTCTGAGTCAATATCTCAAACTGACCTCCCAGTTGGGTTCTATTAATCCCTGCTGGTTGGAGCACGCGCACTATATTCATCATGCTTCAAGCAAACGCCCACACTAAATTGTTTACCATAGCGGAATATCTTCTTGGTGCAATAGTGATACATCAGACATTGAGAAGAGACTAAGAAAGGTATTTTGCTAAATTTATTTTATTATGTTTGATATTGGAATTTTCAACACCTTTTGTTGCATAATAGCTTCCATGGCAGAATTGCAAGCAGAGGTGGCACTGCACGTGGGCTACGAATGATGCAATTGTGGCCGGATTCAGGGCTTGCTTGTGAGGCTGTTTTCATGGCCACCAACATATTCTACTCCTTTTAGAATATCTTTATCTTTGGGATTTGCTTCTGACAGCACCCATATATAGATACCCATTTCATCCTTTTAAATCACCTTGTGCACATTGGTATATGTGCTTATTTGATTAATAAAGAAAAGTTTACATTTGAGAAGGCACTTCCATTAGTTCTTTCCACCAACAACATCGGGAAACAGGATTGGGGATATCCTTTATGAGTTCCTCTGCGCAACTCATGAGAGCCTCATGATTTTATTTGGCTCCATGTTTGTGAGTATTGTAATTTACCTCATATTATCCACTATATTCCTATGGTATTATCCTATGTGATATTGTTTCCACAGATTCGTCAAAAGTGTTCCACCTATTGTATGTATTTACCTTTTAGAACAAAGTTGGCTGTCTACGTGATTATGTTTGATCATAGATTGAAACTGGAGAGAGAACATAATTTGGCTGTCGACTTGATCTTTTTTGACCATAAATTGAAATTGGAGAGATAGTATCAACCCTCTGCCTCCTCTTTTCTATATAGTGTAAAAACTTTGGCAGAATTTTCCAAACTGGATATAAATAGGTATATATTAGATATTCAATATTAATGACATTCATAAGGGGCTGGAGTTTCTGCACCCCACAATATTTACCCTAACACTAATTTAGCATTTTCTACACAAAGTCCAACTTGAACACTAAAGCATGTTAGTGCAATACGCAACACTAAAAATTATATTTGTGAAGGACCTGTCCACAAAGCAACATGGCAGAAAATACCGGCTATTAGAGGATCCTAACAATAAGGGAGAGGATATGAGCTGTCAAATGAATTATTATACCTCAGAGCAATAAAGAGATTATGTGTTGATGAGAGTCTGTTTTAATTAAGTAACTTGTCCAGGCAGGGAAAGGGTAATTATGCTAAGATGGTAGACAGCACATTCTGTTTGGAATTGACTAAATTGATTTAAAAACTTCAGATTATTACAGAATGCCAAGTCACTTACAGATGCAGTAAAATAGTTATTTCCACTCGTTCTGCGTACTGTGAAAAAGGTACAATGTGTCTAACTATCTTACAGTGACAACCCAGGCTCGAGATAAAAGGACCCTCTATGTACCATAATGCATTACGTCATTGCAAAGTAATGTTGCTTATTTTCTCTTTACAAGCAGAGTAGCTTATAACTGTAGCAATTTGCCAAACCCCTGCAGCTAACACACTGCCCCCTGGGTCAATGACATAAAAAGAGTAATTTTATTTCCTCCTTTGCTGTCCAACTTTTGTCCAACGTGTGCATGTGGTATGCAATCACAACTTGGATGGATATCTCACTCCTCAGAGATCACTGCTCACCGCTGGTTAATTAAACTGAAAAGGTTAATGATAGCAGCCACAACTTTTTAAGCAGTATCTATCATCCTATATGATGGGTGGAGCTGTAGTTGCAGCTGAACAACTTATCCTATAAATTCCTGCTACACAGTCTTTTATGGAATAAGTTGGGTTTTTTTTGTCTGTTTTTTTAAATCTACAAACCAGAATGTAAGGCTTCTGATGGTGGAACCTTTTGACCTAGGAAGGCTGTATTTTTGGAGCTTTGAAAGTGATTTTTTACTGTTATTTTTCATAAATTTCCTCTGGACTGGTGGGGGTCATCCCGGTTTACCCCCACAAGATGAGACAGAGGTCTCCAAAATGGCGGATAGCGTCCACCCAGCCTACCCACAAAATGTATGGCTGGAAACAGAGCTCCCGCTAAACCTCATCTTTACGTCCTTCTGGAAGCAGTTGGAAGCTCGTGTGCGGCCTCCGATACACAAGCTGCTGACCGCAGACTGGCCATACACTTCACCACAAGGTGCCCAATGGACGGAAACAGAAGCTCCCCCTAATCTTGCATCCGCGAAAGTCCAGCTCCAGCAAGGAGCCATATCGGGACCACACCTGAGCACCAGGGTGGGCAGCAGCAAACCGGGCCATAGGGCCCTTGGGATATCCAGGAGAAGACCCCCACGACAACCTCATCGACGACATGCAACGAGACTCAAGCCTCAGAGGGGCAAGACCAGCCCGACAAGGCAAGTGAAGCGGAGGGGCACAAGACTCAGGGAGGTGACCGCATCAGGAAGGCACACATAGAAACATAGAAACATAGAATGTGATG
Organism: Pelobates cultripes; assembly: GCA_933207985.1. Taxonomy (NCBI): domain Eukaryota; kingdom Metazoa; phylum Chordata; class Amphibia; order Anura; family Pelobatidae; genus Pelobates; species Pelobates cultripes. The sequence continues at coordinate 378,967,607 of OW240912.1, forward strand.
GCAGATAAGAACCATTCGGCCCATCTAGTCTGCCCAATTTTCTAAAAACTTTCATTAGTCCCTAGCCTTATCTTATAGTTAGGATAGCCTTATGCCTATCCCATGCATGCTTAAACTCCTTTACTGTGTTAACCTCTACCACTTCAGCTGGAAGGCTTCCATGCATCCACTACCCTCTCAGTAAAGTAATACTTCCTGATATTATTTTTAAACCTTTGTCCCTCTAATTTAAGACTATGTCCTCTTGTTGTGGTAGTTTTTCTTCTTTTAAATATAGTCTCCTCCTTTACTGTGTTGATTCCCTTTATATATTTAAATGTTTCTATCATATCCCCCCTGTCTCGTCTTTCCTCCAAGCTATACATGTTAAGATCCTTTAACCTTTCCTGGTAAGTTTTATCCCGCAATCCATGAACCAGTTTAGTAGCCCTTCTCTGAACCCTCTCTAAGGTATCAATATCCTTCTGAAGATACGGTCTCCAGTACTGTGTACAATACTCCAAGTGAGGTCTCACCAGTGTTCTGTACAATGGCATGAGCACTTCCCTCTTTCTACTGCTAATACCTCTCCCTATACAACCAAGCATTCTGCTAGCATTTCCTGCTGCTCTATTACATTGTCTGCCTACCTTTAAGTCATCAGAAATAATCACCCCTAAATCCCTTTCCTCATATGTTGAGGTTAGGACTCTATCAAATATTCTGTACTCTGCCCTTGGGTTTTTACGTCCAAGATGCATTATCTTGCACTTATCCACATTAAATGTCAGTTGCCACAATTCTGACCATTTTTCTAGTTTACCTAAATCATTTGCCATTTGGCTTATCCCTCCTGGAACATCAACCCTGTTACATATCTTAGTATCATCAGCAAAAAGACATACCTTACCATCAAGACCTTCTGCAATATCACTAATAAAAATATTAAAGAGAATGGGTCCAAGTACAGATCCCTGAGGTACCCCACTGGTGACAAGTCCAAGCTTCGAATATATTCCATTAACTACAACCCTCTGTTGCCTGTCACTCAGCCACTGCCTTACCCATTCAACAATATTGGAATCCAAACTTAAAGATTGCAGTTTATTGATAAGCCTTCTATGTGCAACAGTGTCAAAAGCCTTACTGAAATCTAGGTAAGCAATGTCTACTGCACCACCCTGATCTATAATTTTAGTTACCCAATCAAAAAAATCAATAAGATTAGTTTGGCATGATCTCCCTGAAGTAAACCCATGTTGTCTCTGATCTTGAAATCCATGTGTTTTTAGATGTTCATCAATCCTATCCTTTAACATGGTTTCCATCACTTTCCCCACTACTGAAGTAAGGCTTACTGGCCTATAGTTGCCCGACTCCTCCCTATTACCTTTCTTGTAAATGGGCACAACATTCGCTAACTTCCAATCTTCTGGGACTACTCCTGTTAACAATGATTGGTTAAATAAATCTGTTAATGGTTTTGCTAGTACACCACTAAGCTCTTTTAATAGCTTTGGGTGTATTCCATCAGGTCCCATTGACTTATTTGTCTTTACTTTTGACAGTTGAAATAGAACCTCTTCCTCTGTAAACTCACGTGTAATAAATGACTCATTTATCCTTTTTCTCAACTGAGGTCCCTTTCCTTCATTTTCTTCTGTAAATACAGAACAAAAATATTCATTGAGGCAGTCAGCCTGACCTTTATCCTCTTCTACATACCTTCCTTCTTTTGTTTTTAATCTAACTAATCCTTGTTTTACTTTTCTTTTCTCATTTATGTATCTAAAAAATGTTTTATCCCCCTTTTTTACTGACTGTGCTATTTTCTCTTCTGTGTGTGATTTGGAAGCTCTTATAACTTGCTTAGCCTCTTTCTGCCTAATCTTATAGATCATTTTGTCTCCCTCACTCTGGGTTTTTTTATAATTCCTAAATGCTAACTTTTTGTTTTTAACTATTTTGGCCACATCTGCGGAGTACCACAGTGGTTTCTTGAATTTTTTGCTTTTACTGACAAGCCTAATGCAATTTTCTGTTGCCTTCAATAGTGCAACTTTTAAATAATCCCATTTTTCTTGGACTCCATTTAAATTGCTCCAGTCTGATAATGACTCCTCTACCCATATTCTAATTTTAGAAAAGTCTGTTTTCTAAAGTCTAAAACTTTTGTTTTTGTGTGGTGTGACTCAGTCACTGTTCTTATATTAAACCACACTGACTGATGATCACTGGATCCTAAACTTTCACCTACAGTAACATCTGATACCAAATCTCCATTTGTTAACACTAAATCTAGTATGGCCTCTTTACGAGTTGGCTCCTCAATAACTTGTTTTAGAGACAATCCCAGTAGGGAGTTTAGAATATGTGTGCTCCTGGCACAAGTAGCTAATTTTGTTTTCCAATTTACATCAGGAAGATTAAAGTCACCCATGATGATAACTTCCCCCTTCATTGTCATTTTAGCTATTTCCTCAACTAGTAGATTATCTAACTCTTCAATTTGTCCTGGGGGCCTATAAATCACACCTACAAGAGTTACTGTGTGATAACCAAATTCTAACGTAGCCCAAACGGACTCTATATTTGCCTCACTAACTTTTATTAGGCTAGATTTTATGCTATCCTTCACATACATGGAGCTGTCCCAGCCCAAGACAGGCAAACCCAGCCCGGCACACAACTTGGAAGGCACTACACTCACCATCCAACGCACCTCTGCATGGCCCGAGGGTTCTAAGTTTCCTCGCACCGAGGAGCTCTCACCAGCTGCACTGACTAACACAGGGGGCACACACCCAGCCCCAACAAGGCATTGGCTAATCCTAAAGGGACTAGGACTTAATGTCAGGCATAGTGCCCACTGTCACAGACAGCCTCACTGGACCCCAGGGACAGCAGGAATCCCCTCAGCACTCCCAAAGGTAGGGAGGCTGGGGGATCACATTTAAAAAACAAACGTGTGTGTTAGTGTTAGAGTGTGTGTGTGTTCGTATTAGAGTGTGTGTGTGTGTCTGTGTTAGTGTTAGTTTTTGTGTCTGTGTGTGTGTCTGCTAGTGTCAGTGAGTGTGTTAGTTTGTGTGTGTGTGTGTTACTGTGTGTGTTAGTTTGTGTGTGTCTGTTATTGAGTGTGTGTCTGCTAGTGAGTGTCAGTGTGTGTGTTAGTTTGTGTGTCAGTGAGTGTGTGTGTGTGTCTGTTAGTGAGTCTGTTTGGGGTTTGTCAGTAAGAATGTATGTTTTGTAAGTGAGTGTGTATGTGTGTCTGTCTGTCAGTAAGTGTGTATGTATGTCTGTCACTGAGTGTGTCTCTGTCAGTAAATGTGTGTGTCTGTTAGCTAGTGTGTATGCGTCTGTTTGTGAGAGTGTGTGTGTTTAAAACCCCTTCAGCACTTACTTTTCTCCAGCGCCGGACTCCCTTGGCACTGGGGATCCCTCCGCCCTGCCTCTCAGATCCAAATGCGCATGCGCTGCAGGAGCCACGCGCGCATTCAAACCGTCCATAGGAAAGCATTACTCAATGCTTTCCTATGGACGTCCAGCGTCTTCTCACTGTGATTTTCACAGTGAGAATTGCGGAAGCGCCTCTAGTGGCTGTCAGTGAGACAGCCGCTAGAGGCTGGATTAACCCTCAGTTTCTCTGAAACTGCTATGTTTTCAGCTGCAGGGTTAAAACTAGAGGGACCTGGCACCCAGACCACTTCATTGAACTGATGTGATCTGGGTGTCTGTAGTGGTCCTTTAAGTGTATGTGTATCTGTATGTGTATCTGCGGTTGCAGGGGTCGCAGCCCTGTGACCAGGTGCCCGCCGCCATGTGTTGCGGCCCCGGCCCACGCAGAGGGGGGGCACACGGATCAATTTTCACACCGGGGCCCCATGGGTCGTGTGTACGCCACTGCATGCCCTATTGAAATCCTTCATTCAATGTCTGATCTTGCTTAGTATCTACATACTTACAAAATTGTGCATGTATTTTGGTCTACCCCATTGTTACACGTGTTTTATCAATGCTCGAGGATTGCCGATGGGGTACCACACGCGCGTCTGTTATATTAATATGCACTGCAAAAAAAAATTAAAATAAATTGCTGTTGGTCAATCATTGAAAGACGAAAGTAAAAATAATATTTTGAAACACTACAGAGACACAGATTTTTGACATATCTCTCTTTGCTGCAGACTTGCAGCTATGTCAGAGCAGGGCGGATCAAGATCCTAATCTCGGGAGGGGCACTTGTAGATTATTTAAAGAAACATTCCAGGCACAATAACCACTACAGCCCTATATAGTGGTGATGGTGCCAGGAGTAAGGTGCCACCCTTCCAGAGTAAGTAGTAAAACCGTTTAAGAACAGTTTGACAACTTACCTGTGCTCTGCCGAAATAGGGATAGAGGATGTATGTGTTGTAGTAAGGGATAGTGCCCAAAGTAAGGGATAGGGGCAGTAGTGTGTGTGTGTGTGTGTGTGTGTGTGTGTGAGGGTGCAATGTATGTGTGTGAGGGGTGCAGTATGTATGTATGTGAGAGGGGTGCAGTCTGTGTGTGTGTAAGAAGGGTGCAGTATGTGTGTGAGAGGGATGCCATGTGTTTGTGAGAGCGATGCAGTGTGTGAGGGGTGCAGCGTGTATGTGGGGGGGATGCAGTGTGTGATGGGTGCAGTGTGTGTGTGTGTGTGTGTGGGTTTGTTGGGGGTGCAGTGTGAGTGTGTGTTAGGGGTGCAGTGTGCATGAGGGGCCCAGCATGTGTGAGGGGTGCAGTGTGTAAGGGGTGTAGTGTGTGTGTGTGTGTGAGGGATGCTATGTGTGAGAGGGGTGCAGTGTGTGACAGGGGCAGTGTGTGTGTGGGGGGGTTGTTGGGGGTGCAGTGTGTGTGTGTGTGAGGGGTACAATGTGTGTAAGGGGTGCAGTGTGTGTGTGTGTTGGGGGAGGAATGTGTGTGTAATTGGGGCAGTGTGTGGGTGTGTGTGAGTGTTGCATGAGGGGTGCTCTGTGTATGAGGGGTGAAATGTGTGTGAGGTGTGCAGTGTGTGTGTGTGTGAGGGGTTTAATGTATGCGACTGTGTTGGGACTGGTACAGGACTGTATTGTGTAGGGGGGGCAGATGGGGTCAAATATATTTTTTATAAATTAATTTAAAATAAATAAACATTAACCAAAATACAGTGTAGCGCTTATTATCAGTAGAAAAGGGTGTTTAAAATGTGACACAAATGTACCTGAAAAATATGCCTTTACATCAGTAAGATAAATCTTTAAATTCAAATAGACCATATACCTTTAAGACATAAATTTATATACAAAAGTATGTAACCATAAAATATAGTTATATAACGCTTGTTAAGACAATTGAACACTCACACTTTTATGAGCTATGAGTGGGACTGCTTGTGGGAATGTGGGATTGACACTCCCCTTCTTTATAGTGTAATATCTCTTAATTGGTCCTAGGTAATGGCTCAGAAGAGACACGAACATAGGGTAGTAAAGTAACGCACAGTCTAAAACACTTCAAAAGTGAATACTCTCAAAGGTGGAGCCAAACAAATGCTCTGTAAGAACGCAATGTGTGGTTAGGGACCCCACTCGCTCCTTTTAGGAGTAACAGGAAAAAAGGTTGCCAAATATATATAAAAGGGATATTTATTTAAAGAATATAAAAAAAAAAACAAAGAAACAATAATAATATATAATGGCAATGATTACGAATTGCCCAGCTGATGAAGCCCTATATGTGTGATGCGAAATGGGTCCTGGTGATAGTGAGCGTGTATCTATGGCGTGTTGCCATTTTTTAATTTTTTTTTATTCTTTATTTTTCATTTTCGTGAATGAAGATAGTAATAAACTGGGTAAGGGGTACAGAAGAAAAGGGAGGAGGGGGGGAGGGAGCGCATATACATAGTTACACATTTCATTCTTAGTGACAGGCGTGGTACAGTCAAACTTTTCGGTACATTACGATATTTAAGCTTGTTCAAGCATGGACTTTGCGGTTCTGTGCCGTGTGACTCGGTGTGGTTAGTCCCTTTCCGTGCTCAGGAAAGGTGACAGTGGAGCATAGGAGAGGGACATGGTACCAGGTGTACCTGCAGTTCTTCCTTTTCGCTTACGGGTCTGGGGGTGTGCTTGTGGTTGTAGTGGTGTAGTGTTCTATGTATACTCCCCAGGGTCCTTTAAGCCCGGGTCCATGCTGTGTTGTGTCTACCGATTGTGCTAATCCCGTGGTCAGTGGGGAGCGTTTTTGTGGTTGCGTTTTGCGTGGGGGATGTCCCTGGTTTTGTCTTCTTGACTGTGTTATTCACCCTATATCTCTGGGAGAAAGTGACAGAGTGTATTTTATATCCCCCCCCTTCTACCTTTTGCCCAGGGAGAAGGGACATAAACAAGGCAAGTCCTCGTGGTCCTAGTGGTGAGTGAACACTAACCCACAGCTCCTGGAGCTAGAGTTCACACTTGCGAGATCTAGAGAGTTGCCATGATAACCACTGCAATGCTCTGAGCTCGCGAGAGAAGAACCTGGCGGAGCTGAACGCTAGAGCTGAAGATCTACCAATTCTCACCTCTTGTTTTAAAAGTCACTGGGCATATCCATTAACTTACCCATGGCATAACAGGAAGTGCCTCTAGTGGCCGTTTGACTGCTTAAAGTACTGCAATGTAATTATAGCAATTTCTCTAAAAGCTGAAGTGGTCTGGGTGCCTAAAGTGACCCTTTAAATATGTTTTCATAGCTCTATGAGACAGCCTGTACAAATTATTAGAAATTTGCATAGTGTGCAACTTCTCACTTACCAGGCAGCAGATTCGGGCCTTCGTTAGCTCCGCCCCCGCTGGCCGCTTGGCTCAGCCCCCATGGTCGCTTGGCTCCACCTCCTACAGTCTCTTTCTCTCTCTGCTAAGCCCTGGTAGAGGATAGGGAGGGCAGGGAGTGTGCGAGCTGTGTCAGCCACATGGTGCCCCCTGCTGCTATGGCGCCCTGTGCGGTCGCACAGCTTGCACACCCCTAAGGCCGGCCCTGTGCAAGCATTTCTTTACACCATCCTGTCATGTAGGCAAATCAAATATAGCAATATAAATAAATCATTTACTATTTGTGCCTCTACCTTCCTTACCTCCTCTAGTCTTTGTGTGTAGTTTATTAAGCTTCATGATGAAATATAAATATATATAAGCACAGAACATATACAGCCACAGTAGGTAACACAACTAGAGCTGTGAAAATCCATATGTTGCATTTGATAGATATTTTTATGTGAATTCATACACTAATACCAGGAATTATTCATTTAGATTTGAAGAATGCCCTCAAGGTGATTATTGCCTAAGTCAATAGTATTCGTTTTATTGACCTAGGCAATCTTCAGTATAGTGTGGACTACATCTCCTATAATGATCATAGAGCCATAATCTTGGCAAAGCTTGAGGAGAAATGCCCTTCACACCACCTGAAGTGCCGAAGGTTCCAAACCCCTGCTGTAAACCATGGTCATTCTCATTACCTTTGTGGCAAACAGTAATTTTAAGGCAAGCTATTGAAGCTTAGTTCCTCCATTAATCCAAATCACATAATTAATTGTGAATACTCCTGTAAAATAAATGATGCCATTCATTTTTGTTGAGTTAAAACTTTTGCTATTGGCTCGATAGTAATCTAATCCAAGAAAATGTTTTAATCAGCTGTTTTTGTCAACCTTTCTAGACAATTTTTATCGAAAAAAACCAGATAAATACATTGAATTAACTATATTGTAGGTGTTACCTGAGGGACTTTAAGGATTATTCCTGATGAGAGAAATATGACTCAACACGAATGTTTGGCTTCCAACTCCTTACTGTATGCAAAATTAGACATCGGGGTGATATTCTTTGAAACAAATTAGGAAGTATTAAAAAGTGTGACAAATGAGCTAAGAGCCAAGAGGAAAAAGAAGAAGAAAATCACTTAAATATTCAGTATCCACCTACTCCTTTGCATGAATTACAGCCTCTTAGTCATTCGTAGGTAAGCCAATTTAACTTGACGCCTAACCTGGAGTTAGAAGCTGTAACGTATCTATGCAACTGTAAAGACTGATCAAACACTCTACTCTTACATTTTTGTCCAGTGAGACATTACATATTAAGTTGCAGAGGATCTGAAGGTCACTAGTAGAATTATTTAACCTTTATGATACACCAGTAGTGAAAGGTCAAAGTTCCATTTTGGAAGGTCGTGTCCTACTTTCATGAATGAATGAGAATAACTATTGGTACATTTCATGATCATGGCATGCAATGCTAGTATTTAAAAAAATAAATTAATTAATACAAAAATAAATAAGAAAAGAGATGAAACAACATAGATTTTAATAGAGTGTCTCACATATCCCAATTTTACAGTTAACCAGGTTACAGACTACAAATAAAGAAGTTTAAATAGCTATGATTTCATTGACAGTTCAAAGAAAGCTCTCTGCAGCTGAAAATTACTAAATATTTCACTATTTAATTAAAGGTTTTAATTATGTAGTGATTGTTTGCCTGGATTACAATTGATTTATTAGCAAAACATTTAAAATAATGACTAGAAAATTAATAATTTCACAATTGATTTCTTAATATTAAACATATAATTTATAAACTATAGTATATTACAAAATCCATGCATGCTTGTTTTGTGTGTTGTTTTTATTTAAATGATTAAAATAAATAAACGGGATAACATACATCAACTAATAAAGTAAAAATCTCTATATTAAACATACCACCAGGGGTTATTCATAAACAGTGGGACAATGTTTACAAAGTAGAAATACCCCAGCAATACTACATTTTATATTATACTGTTTATTTTATTTAATATTTACGAAATATGTCCTCTGGCATTCTGGAATGCACCACACAGACACACACAGAGACACGTAGACGCGAACATAGAATCATATGCACACAAATATTCATGTATACAGGCATTATTAAGGAAGCAATTGATTGGTCATAAAGATCTTTTAGTGTTCCCAACAGCACATGGAACGACCAAACGGCCTGCTTTGGTTTGATGTTTAAGACGCCTTATAGTTATAGCCCTGGCTTCCTGACTAGATGATGGGTGTTGAGATCAGTAAAATTATTTGAAAGTCTATTTAAAGATATGAGAATTGGGGAGTATTTAATGGTACAGGGAGAGTGAGAGGCATGGACATCACATGGAAATTAATTCTGGAAATATGAGGAAGAAAGAGAAGGATTAAGTTCCCACAGGGCCCTTGGCAGGTTACAAGTCCCCTCTTCATTGTTCACATAGGGATGATTAGTGGGGTTAAGCAAATCCATGGTTCTGGGGTCCCTGTTTAACCCCTGACCCTAGATGGCCACCTAGGTTCACTTTATGATTATTCCTGCTCTGGGAGAAGCTCAGGAAAATGTTCACCAAATGTGAGATCAAGATTTGATAAGACAGAGAGTCAAATATCAAGGGAAAATACTCACCTAGGAATATGTGGACCTGCTGCTTTGGCAGTGACCAAAAATGAAGAACAATCAGTTGAACAAGGTCCTCCTTTAGCTTCCTGTGGTGGAATTGTACAAAAGCTTGGGTTTATGGAAAACATACAAAAATCATTATTATTATTATGATATTTATAGAGCGCCGTCAAATTCCGCAGCGCTTTACAATGGGTGGACGAACAGACATGTAGTTGTAACCAGACAAGTTGGACACACAGGAACAGAGGGGTTGAGGGCCCTGCTCAATGAGCTTACATGCTAGAGGGAGTGGGGTAAAATGACACAAAAAGGTAAGGATAGTATTAGACTAATGACAGTTGCAGAAGAGGAATCAGTTAGGAGCTATTAACAGTTTAATTGATACGCTTTTATGAAGAAGTGGGTTTTTAACGATTTTTTGAAGGAGTGGAGACTGGGTGAGCATCTAACGGAGGAGGGAAGCGAGTTCCACAGGAACGGTGCAGCCCTCGAGAAATCTTGAAGGCGAGCATCAGAGGTGGGAGTACGGACAGAAGATAGACGTAAGTCTTCAGCAGATCGTAAGGGCCTAGACGGGACATACTTGTGTATAAGGGAGGATAGATAGATGGGAGCAGCATTATGTAGAGATTTGAAAACAAGAACCAGAATTTTAAATTGAGCTCTATATTTTATAGGAAGCCAATGTAGGGACTGACAGAAGGGTGAGGCATGGGAGGTGCGGGCGGACAGGAAGATGAGCCTCGCCGCCTCATTCATTATGGACTGTAACGGCGCAAGTTGGGAGCACGTAAGACCACTGAGAAGCGGATTACAGTAGTCAAGGCGAGAAAGGACAGTGGAATGGACCAACACCTTAGTCGCATCTGGCGTTAAGTAGGGGCGGATGCGCGCAATGTTTTTGAGATGGAAATGACAGGATTTGGCGATAGATTGAACATGAGGCTTGAAGGAGAGGTCGGAGTCAAAGAGAACACCTAGGCAGTGAGCCTGCGTGGTGGAGCTGATGGTAGCACCGTTGACTTGGAGGGAGACAGACACAGGAGTAACAACACTTGAGGGAGGAAAGACCAGAATTTCAGTTTTGGTCAAGTTTAGTTTAAGGAAGTGGGCAGCCATCCAGTCAGAAACAGCAGAGAGGCAGTCAGAGACACTAGTCAAGAGGGACGGGGAGAGATCAGGAGAGGACAGATAGATTTGCGTGTCATCTGCATAGAAATGATATTGGAAGCCAAAGGAGTGGTTTTGGCATGTATAGTTTTATTTTTGTATAAAACTCTAATGGAATTATGGACCTTAGGACCTTCAATAGTTAATAATAACAACAACAACAACAACAACAACAACAGACTTAGTACCAAAACAATTAACAGTGTATTTAGGCTATCACTGCAATGTCTCAAGGACCAAGTCCTTATGGTAGACAAATTAGTCCCTGAAGTCTCCTGGGAGCAGGGCACCTGTATCAAGCACTTTACAGTTTCTACAGCACAGGACAAATGTTGACATATCTTAAAGCACAAGCCTAGACGAAGCTTTAAATCCAGAAAATAAAATTAACCAGCCAGATCAAAGCAAGAGCACACTGACACCAAATGCCTGTAATCGGAGTAATGATCAGTTGCTAAACATCAAAGGTTGTAATTTGAATACAAAACTGTTCCTTCTAGCGAATACAGTATTCAATGACTGAAACTCCAATTTCAGTCTCTCTCTCTCTTTCTTTCTTTCTGCTTATTTATCGACACGGGCTGAGATGGTAAATTCATTATTTATTTATTTTGCATGAGAACAGAATCTGAGTGACAATGGTCCACTGACTGGGTGATCGGTGCTTTCTCTGTTTCTGAAACAGCATTGCGGATTATGTCTTGGAAGCCTGCCTAGTGCCAGCGGGTTATACTTAATCCCTTTCATGTCTCACAGAGACAGATCTCATGACATCACTTACTGCTGCCGGACTGAAGCCCATGGCTTAATTTCACATAACTTCTGCTGTACCTGTGCAACGTAGGACATTTGTCTAAGCCGATGGCTTAACCCTTTAACCACTTACAGAAGCAAAAATGTTTAAATATATATGTATACATTGATATATAAAATGGAAATGATTTGTCATTTGTGCTGGTGAAATGACAAAGCTATAGATAATATGCATTCAAAAAAATAAGCATGAACTTAAGACTTACAAAAAAACAATAATTAATTTTTAGTGCATACAGTGTTGGAAGGCATTGGTCAATTTGCAGAACATTATCAGGTCTGATATATAGTTGTAACAGTGAATTGCTTATAATTGGAGAAAAACACATGACTGCTGACCAGAAAAAACCCAACCACCCGTTGCCCAATAAAAACACGAGAACACATGATATTGGTAAGGGTAACGGCCACAGCTTTATTGATATCTTATTGCCAGCGTCTTAACTCTGTCAACTGTTGGGGTGTTTCACCAAAAGACAGCTCTATCCAGTATGAACCAAGAGTCCGGAACAGCCTGTCCCTGCCATCATCTCTCAGCAGGCTGCGACACCCAAACCGTTTGGGCACCTTCTTCCATTTCTAACTGCGCTGGCCAGGTCGACCACAAGCTGTGACAAAACAAAAAGAGACAACAGCACCCACAACCTACAAACAAACATACATTCTTGCATTTCTAGGGCGAGCGGGAGGGAAAGCTAGCTTGACTACGCTTGTGTCAAGAGACTGGTGGGTACCCTCCCCTTTCACTGCTTTTTATTATGTCCCTAAGTTGCAACAAAGTATCCCCTTAGTTCAGGGCCGGTGCAAGGATTTTTGCCGCCCTAGGCAAAAATAAAGTTTGCCGCCTCCCCCCATGTGACATCACAATGCCCCACCCATATGATCTGCCATGTTAACTAATGCCGGTGCTGCAGTGCCGCCGTGTTTACATTAAAAGGCCTGCAGGGACAGGTTATGGACACCAGAACCACTACATTAAGCTGAAGTGGTTCTGGGGACTAGAGATTAGTGCCACGAATAATATACTAGATTGCCTACTTACAACCAGATGAGGATGATGATGGGCTCTAGCTGCAGTCTGGCTCCACTGGTCTGGTGTAGAGCAGGCTCTCTGGAGGCTGTTTGTAACTGTGGTCACAAAAATCAATGTTCTGGGAGAACCGGAAGCAGCTCCATTTTTGTAAGGCCCTTTACACAGCTCAAGGTCTGGGTCCCAGGGTCCACCTTCATGTTCCACCAATGAGTTTGTTCACAGGGTGTGGAGTAGGGGGATGTCCTGATGTGTGTAAGGAATACATTGTGTGAATCTGTGTTTGTATGTGTAAAGGCTGCAAGGTGTGTTTCTGTGTATGTACGAGATGCAGTGTGTGCGTCTGTAAGGGGTGCATTGAGTGTGTGTAAGGGTTGCATTGCTTGTGTGTGTGTCTGTGTGTGTAATGCATTGTGTGTTTTTCTGTGTGCAAGGGGTGCATTGTCTTTGTGTGTAAGGGGTGCATTGTGTGTGTGTGTGTGTGATGGATGTCAATCTCTTCTCCCCCCCCTCTCCCTCCTTGTCACTCTCTTCTCCCCTTGTCCCTCTCTTCTCCCCCTCCTTGTCCTCTCTTCTCCCCCTTGTCACTCCTCTTTCCCTGCTTGTCCCTCTCTCTTCTCCCCCCTCCCTTGTCACTCTCTTCTCCCTGCGTTGTCACTCTCTTCTCCCCTCCCCACTCTCATTCCCCCTCCCTCCCCCATCAATTCCCCTCCCTGTCAATTTCTTCCCATCCACCCTGTGAATTTCTTTCCCCTCCCTTTCAATGTATTCCCTCCCTTTCAATTTATTCCCCCCTCCCACCCTTTCAATTTAAACCCCTTTCAATTTATTCCCACCCACCCCTTTCTCACCCATCCCTCCCCACTTATCCCCTGTCAATTTAATATTCCCCTCTGTCAATTTCCTCTGCCTGTCATCCTACCCCTCTTCCCCAATAATTCCAACCCCTTCCCCTGTCAATTCCAACCCCTCCTCAAGGTCAATTCCCACCCCCCTTCACACATAGGAAGTGGGTCGAAGTTTCACATGATCTGTGGGTTCAGGGAGTGTTTACCGGGAGCCGACTACAGGTAGGAAGTGCACACTCAGTGTGTACTTCCTGTTAGTCCGGCCAGGTACAGGAGACAGATGCTCCCTGTACCCGCGGACCAATAGAGGGCTCGGCCACGCTACAGTGAGGGAGTGACAGGAGGGAGCGCGGAGCGCTGAGCGCTTCCCTCCTGTCAGCCCCTCTCCTCATGCTGCTCCCGGGCGGTGCGCCCTCATGGAAGCACCGCCCGGGCAAAGCTGCAGCCGCCTGAGGCTCTCTACAGAGCGCTCGGGCGGCTGCATCATGGGGGGGGGCAGCGCTCCTGGCAGCGCCCGCCTAGTCCGCCTTACAGGTAGCGCCGACCCTGCCTTAGTTCCATTCCCTTATCCCTGTCATCAGTCATGTCCTCCCTTCCTTATCTTTCCAGGTAAGTTCTAGACCAAAGGGGTTCTGGAGATATCATAAACCATAGATCAAGACTCCAGAATCTCAGGATGATATACATGCTTTTTTTTTGTTTAAATATTTTTCTCTATCTCCGTATGACTTGAACAATGTTCCTGAATGTATTGAGCACGGTGTCATCTCAACTGCGGTCACTTGCAAACCTCTCCAGTGGCATCATACAAGCTTATCAAAGCCTGACAACCTTATAGTGCAGTTAAAGATACTATAGCCTACTGGAGAGCAATTGCAATTATTTATAACAATACGTAAACAAGACAAACACTTTATTCTAAGAAAACATGTTTGACATGCATGAACAGTAGCTGAGAAGGGCCTTTCCCAAATGAGCTTACAATCTAAAAAGTATTGAGATTGTAGGCTACCAGCCCAAGCACACACCTACGCAGTCCAGGGCTAGCAACTACACCCTGCATAATTCCTGCATACTGCCTTACTCCTATGGTGTGCAAACTGACATCTCAACACACCTCACACACATACCAATCGACAGTTGAATAGTGGGAGGCTGCAACCCACAATCTTCTGTGTGCTAGTGGCTTGAAGGGCAATTACCCTGTGCCCGTCTTGCCAGTACACCCTTGACAGTTTTTCAAACAGTTAGACAGGCCAGCTACTGTCTGTAGAATACTCTGGATATAAAGCATCTCTCACTGGAATGTAAACAATTAACCCACAATAAAAAAACAGGGTATCATTTTCTTTTAAAATTACTGTCTACAATCATTACAGCATTTGCAAAAAAAAATATCAAAATATCACACTTTAGGTTTTCATGATAGCTCCCCTTTAATGTGCATTTGTGAATCGTCTGTGCAGAATTTAAGCTATTTTTTATAATTAGTTTCATTTTTATAGTGCCAAAACAAATTCCACAGAACTTGAGAATTTTATGAAGAGGATGCATAATTGCAAGGAACTGTCAAACAAAATAATTGTTGACAGAAACAAGCGGTGACGAGGGCCCTGTTCAAAGGAGTTTACAATTATGTTGTTTTTAGGACATCGAACAACTGAGCATAGTTCGCATTTTATGCTATACTTTGCACTTTCACGGAACATTACACTACACAAACTGTCCTACTGTATGCATGAAAAAAATGTGTTTTCCATTAGTCAGAATACACATCCTGGTTCTTTACCCACTCACTGTTTTCATAGGTAAAATATAGTTCATTAACTCATCCCCACATCTTTATCTGCTGATCATTAAACACATGGCAAAGTTCTGTGAGATATAACACATTGTCATGTCTGAACTACACAGCTTCTCAGAATGGACAACTCTATGGTCACTTTGTAGAAGGGACAACTCTAAGGCCCAAAGAAGGCCGAAGCGATTGTCTGAGGGTTCTGCCTTGGAACTGGTTCTCTCTGTACTGGCTCAAGTGAGCAAAAACTATTTTGAGACATGAGCAGGGATTTACCGAAGAACAATCTACTGAGTTTTTCTAAGCTTTCTCCATTCTCAAAGTTTTCAGATTCTTTGTTGCAAATCTATGGTTAGTTTAGTAAAGGCCAAACTGCCCTGAGTTTTTTTTTATGAACTTATTCAAGAATGAATGTTTATTACATTGGGTATTCAGTAAAGCAATGTTTAGCAGTAAATTTTTATCATACAGTTTTCATTTAGAAAATGTGTGAAATCTCAGCTTTCAAACCAAAAAATAGTGCTTGTTTTTCAGCATTTTTTGTATTTTTACATTTTTGAAATTTCAATGGGATATTACGCACACTAATATCCCAACTGGTGAATGCGCCAGTTGGTGTAGTATACACAACAGTGTGAGTTTTGGTCTGTTGTTTATGTGGAGAGTGAAGACATCTAGTGGCTTTTTTAGGAATGCACTGTTGTGCATTTTCATTTAACACATTTTAAAGTGCACCTCTCCTAGAACACAGCAACATATTCTCAAATTAAACGTTTAGATATTTAATTTTTTTATAAATATAGTGCTAGCAGAAATGCTAGAAAATGTATAGATTTTTTTTTTTCTAAATTCCCTCAATCTGCTCATGGTAGAAAAAGCTTGTTAACAGTTGATAGGTACGTAGAAGTAGCTCCTTAACAGCAACTTCAATGCATAAAATGTAGTTGCTGTGATTATTCCTAAAATTAATGTTCCTCATGGTTTGCCAGAGGAATACAGGCATGGAGTAGAGAAAAGTATTTAATTAGTAACTTCTATAGTCATATATATCATTTATCATTTATATTCATTGCTCAGGGAGATTTTAGCACTTAAGGAGAACCTGTCATGACAGGTTCTAGAATCTCCTTTATTATGATTTGTTTTTTTCCCCACTTGTATGGAAACATTTAAAACATTTTAAGAAAAATTAGGAATTAAAGAGTCATGCCAGACTTTAATTGTTCAACGTTTTGAGTAAATGAAATCTAAGCTACAACCTGCTGGTTTACCCAGCAGAATTCATGTATTTATATTTTAACAAATATAATTATTTACATTAAGCTTTTTAAATTATGCTTTGGATTTTTCACATTGTTGGAGTGTCATTTAAGAAAAGTAAGTTGAAATAAACTTCTAGCTGGTTTAAAGGGAAACATTCATATCTCTGCGGTATTACCCGTGGGTGTGACAGTCATTATATAAAGAAAGATTGTCATTGCAGATAAGAACCAATTGTCCCATCCAGTGAGCCCATAATCACATTTCAGACTTATTCTATCTGTTCTCCAGCTCCGCCTCGGGCACACCCCAAGCTTTTTGTAAATTGTTTACCGTGATAATATTTGGTATTTCTACGGGAAAGCTGTTGCGTATTCTAAGTGACTCACTTTAAAGGTGGCACTTTATCATTCCCTTTCCTGCTCCAGAGCATGCCTGCTTGTTCTTTGATTTCTGCTTTTTATTTGAAATGGTTCTCCCTTCATTCATAATAATTTCATGATAAATTAAAAAGATATATCGTTATGCATCATCTCTATGTTTCAAGTTGGACGTTGTGGGGTCCCCTTTAGGCATAGAAACTCAAGAAACCGTATTTCCACAACTATCCCAGAGTTCCCCGCTTGACATGCAAATAAGACGGTCTGTAGAAATGCAGTATCAAGTCTGAAACGCGATTACTGTCTGTTTTCATTTCCAATGGAAGAAAATAAATATACAGGCACACCTTCTAAAAGGGCAGTTTTTTTATTTGAAACAAGGAAGTGGAGACTCCTCTCTGTGCCTTTATCAAGTCTTTTGGCTCAGAGAGGAGCTTAAACGTTGTCTCCACTTCCTTGTTTCAAATAAAAAAAGACTACCTTTTAGAAGAAACCTCAGATGTGCCTGGATATTTCTTTTCTTCCATGTGATGTCTCCAGGGATTGGCCCTCCCTTTCTGGAGCACCCTGCAGGAAGTATTCCCCCTTTTTTAGTGTGTGCATTTTTTATTTTTTATTTGCAAACAGCTGTACGCATTTCCAAGTCAAGGTGGAAACTCTGAGATAGTTGTGGAAAGATGATATCTCAAGTTCCTGTGCCATAGAAAGACCCCTCAAAGTCCAACTTTAGATATGCAGGTGATGCATATCAACATATTAAACATATACATAGATAGATAAATAGATAGCTATAGATTAATGTGCCTCTTGCCCTTTCTCCCTTTTGCCCCACATCTCCCTTCCTATTTCTAAAACTTCTGCATTCTTGGGTTTTCTGCCCTCTCATGATCTTAAAATTCCATTTTATTGTTTCTTAAACATTCTTGTTCTTTGCCGTTGTGCCCTTTAACCACATTACAGCCACTCTCCCTCTCTTGTGCTAATTTCATCTTCACCGGTCCTTCTGTTAACTCAATAACTGTGTAAACATCTTAACTGATAAAGGGAGTGTTTAATGTATTTGAATTCAATGCAGGTGAGGCAGGGCTGGGGTGATTGACTAACTGTGTACTACAATGAAAATACTTTGCAAAATCCATACGTTCTCAGACAACATTATGATTGTTCAAGTAGTTTTTTTTTTTGTTTTTTTTTTATATAAGTGTCTATATATTGCCACATATTAAAGAATTTTACATTTAATCTGGATGTTATAAATCTGGCACATAAATTAGTGTCTATATATTGCCACATGTTAAAGAATTTTACATTTAATCTGGATGTTATAACTCTGGCACATGTTTGGTATGGCTGTGCTAACTCTGACAGGGCCATATACTGAAGTGAGAGTTATCAGGAATTCAAAGTAAATTAAAATTTTAGAGTAGACCAAAGTAGGTGAACAGGAAGCATAACTGACTTTGAAAATGTTTCCAGTTTAGCTATTTAGTACTTAAAGAGACACTTCCTGTCCCTGTAGTTCTAGCAGTGTTTATATGACAATGCATTGTTTACATTGCCTCTAATGACAACTTCCAATGACAACTTCCAATGGCTGTTACTCAGACAGACACTTCCTGGATGAGTACTTCCTGGATGAAGTCCTGCAAGCATTGCAGGACCAATGTTTGGTGTCTCCACCCTCTGCATGGAGATGCTGTGCAGTTTCCAGAGATGCATTGTTGTTGCACATGCGTACTAGCCTTCCAATGCTTCCCTATGAGATCAGCAGAGATCAGCAGGATCGTTGCAGCCAGTGGAGGCAGGGGAGGGCTGGCAGCCTCAGGCCTTGGGGGCAAATCCAGTCAAGTGGCCCATTGCACCCCCGAATCAGCTCACCATCCATGCCCACCTTTTCCTGGTTTTATAACGGATATTGATGTTATGCTAATCAGTAGCGCTTTGCCATACCCGCTCCTTTGCAGCTCCGACTTTCAATGTTGTTAGAGCGCAGGCTGAGAATCTCTGAGCCTGTGCTCTGACTCACTAACTGAGCACTGGAACCACGAGGGAGAGGATATTATCTAAGGCACCTACTGCTGGTGTGCACCAGTGGACCACTAGGGAATCATTTAAATTAAAGGGACACTCCAGTGCCAGGAAAACAAATCGTTTTCCTGGCACTGCAGGTCCTCTTTCCCTCCCACCCCCCATCCCATGTTGCTGAAGGGGTTAGAAGCCCTTCAGTGACATACCTGAGACCGCCCACGTTTAGGGGAGTTTAGGGTCCGCCCGGTGACGTCATCCAGCGGGGGAGACCGATTGCGCATGCGTGGCCGCCGGCAGGGGAGATCTCTCCATGGGGACCCTTGCTTACCCCTCCCAATATGAGGACTGCCTGTCAAGCAGCAGCTGATGCCTGTTCTGGGCTGGGGGCCCAACTGGAGATCCCTCCATGCCGTAGTCCGTATACCTGCAGGGAAGACCACAATCCAGAAATCCCGGGGACCTATGATCCCGCCACTTGGAGAAGGGGGATCCACAGACTAAGGGCACTGGCCCCCTTTAAGGCCTGGAGCCGAAGAGACAGGGATTTGTCATGCTTCAAAACACTGACAACTCGCTTGCTGAACATGCAGCACAGCCTGACTTACCACACGCAGGAGAGGGGGGACCGATACACCCAACCTGGAGATGGACAGTCCACTGTGGCATGCATGGGGTATTGGTTGAAGACAGCAAACAATGCCTCTTTCAGCTCCTCTCCTGTTGCCTGACAACCGATCTTTGACACACTCTCAAGCTATCCTGCAGCAGCCTGTCCTCTCACTACCTAGCATGACACACAGTGGTCTACCTAATTATTAGCCTGTTTCTCTCACCTTATGTTCTTACTATATATAAAAATTGTGCAGACCCACAGCCACAATGTTCTCATTTTTATATTATGTGTGCTAATGCTGTGGTAAGGCATGCCTGTAATGTTATTTGTGCACAATAAAAATAAAGAATAATAAAAAAAACTGTTATACTGGTAATCAAGAGTTAGTGCACCTTTCAAGGGCTGATCCAGAGCCCAGTCTTAGGACTGGCAATAGGAAAAACTGTACAGTGCGACTGTATATACACTGAACAAAATTATAAACACTTTAGTTTTTGCCCCCATTTTTCATGAGCTGAACTAAAAGATTTAAGACTTTTTCTATGTACACAAAAAGCCTATTTCTCTCAAATATTGTTCACAAATCTGTCTAAATCTGTGTTAGTGAGCACTTCTCCTTTGCCGAGATAATCCATCCACCTCACAGGTGTGGTATATCAGGATGCTGATTAGACAGCATGATTATTGAACAGGTGTGCCTTAGGCTGGCCACAATAAAAGGCCACTCTAAAATGTGCAGTTTTATCACACAGCACAATGTCACAGATTTCGCAAGTTTTGAGGGAGCGTGCAATTGGCATGCTGACTGCAGGAATGTCCACCAGAGCTGTTGTCCATGAATTGAATGTTAATTTCTCTACCATAAGCCGTCTCCAAAGGTGTTTCAGAGAATTTGGCAGTACATTCAACCGGCCTCACAACCAGCCCAGGACCTCCACATCCAGTATCTTCACCTCCAAGGCCAGCCACCTGGACAGCTGCTGCAACAATCGGTTTGCACCTCTAAAGAATTTCTGAACAAACTGTCAGAAACCATCTCAGGGAAACTCATCTGCATGAGATACTGTGACGAGGCCCATTGTTGTGCCATTCATCCACGACCATCACCTCGTGTTGCAGCATGATAATGCACAGCCCCATGTTGCAAGGCTCTGTACACAATTCCTGGAAGCTGAAAACATCGCAGTTCTTGCATGGCCAGCATACTCACCTGCATGTCACACATTGAGCATGTTTGGGAAGCTCTGGATCAGCGTATACAACAGTGTTTTCCAGGCCCTGTCAATATCCCGCAACTTCGCACAGCCATTGAAGAGTGCTGGACCAACATTCCACAGGCCACAATCAACACCCTGATCAACTCTATGCAAAGGAGAAGTGTTGCTCTGCGTGAGGCAAATGGTCGTCACACCAAATACTGACTGGTTTTTGGACCCCCCAATACAGTAAAACTCAAAAATGATATCTCTCAGGTACTAACCCGAATTCAAACAATTGAGGATAAGGAACAACATATAGAATTCCAAATTCAAATTCTTAAAGATACATACAAAGAAACAGAAAGGAAAATAATCCAAGTTGAGACTAAGATAGCCGATTTCGAAGATAGAGCTCGAAGAACAAATTTTAAATTTAGAAATATTCCTGAAACCATTACAAATGATAAACTGAGAGATTTTCTAAATTACTTTTTTATTTTGCTTAGCTTGTCATTAGATTCTCATGAATTAAAAGTGGATCGATGTCATAGAGCTTTTAAACCAACTAATGTTAAAAACAATTTTCCAAGAGACGTAATAGTCTCTTTTCACTCATTTCAAACTAAAAATCAAATTATGTTAGCACTAAAGAAGAATAGATCGGCAGAAGAAAAATTCAAAGAAATATTTGCCCTTCCAGATATCTCATACTTCACAAGAGCTAAAAGAAGAGAGCTTTCACCAATATTTCAAATTTTAAATACACATAATTTAAGATTCAGATGGAGACACCCAGCCTCACTTCAGATTTTTTACCACAATGAATGGGTCACATTTTCAACTCTTGAAACAGCTAACGAATGGCTGATACAATCTAGTCTCAATTAAAAAATGGGTAATTAGAGATCAGAAGAAAAGAGAATTATAAATCTGTTTTTTTTTTTTTTTTTAAGTTTATAAAGAAGAGATCACAAAATGGATATAAACTACGATCTATAAAGAAGATCCAAGGAAGGAGTGAAGATAAGAGAAAACAAGATGATGATGAATGAAATATAGAAGTAGAAAAAAGTCCTTCAAAGAAAAGATAACATTTTTTTTCCTCTGAATGATATTATCTTTAAAATGAGAGAATCATAAAGTGTAAAAAGGGGAATCAAGAAATGGAACAAATTCAATGTAAAACTATTGTAATATTTAAATATGATTATTTGTATAATTCACAAAATGTTAAGATACAGCCTTTGGAATAGGCTGAATGTGTGGTTTATGAATGAATTCTCCTGAACACATTTAACGTAGGTTTAAGATTAAGGAAAAGAATAAATAACACATTTAAAGTAATAAAAATAGAGATATTAAGAAACACAAAAGGGTGATTAGAAAGGGAAAAAGGATAATTAACAATCACATTTTAATATAAAATTCACATAAAAATTGTATCATATTTATGGTATAACTTATAGAGATCACAGATATATTGTTAATAAATTAAATTGGAATGACACTTTATATAAATATTTAATACACAAAATTTTCATCACAATTTTGGTTCCCTAAGTATAATACTGTCAAAATAAAAAGATTGTTATATTTATAATAAGGATAAAATGAAAAGGGGATAGGGCTTAAGAAACAAATAGAAAAATATAATAAAAAACAGACTCCTGGAAATCTATATAAACCTATTTTTTTTTCTATTTCTTATCTCTCTATCCAGATAATCTCCCTCCCTGTGGTTATCTAAACGATACTTTGATGTCGGAGTCATGTTGTACTCCAATTTGTAAATCTTGCACTATTTGCAACATTTCCTTTTGTAAGATGTTTTTTAACATCTTAAAATATTTGGTGTTTTGTTATAAATGTGGTGGTTCAGTGATTTGGTTTGGTACGATAAGGATAAAAAAGATTGTTATAGCACAAAATAGAGGAAAAGAGAAGGAAAATGTGGGAAAATTAATGATTAGAAATGTTAAAATTATTATCAGTTAATGTCCAAGGTCTTAACTCCCCAAATAAAAGAGCTTATTCATATAATACTCTACTTAAAGAAAAAGCCCAAATATCTTTTATTCAGGAAACCCATTGGAAGAAGCATTGGAACTTTAATAAGTTCCCTATTGTAGCTGAAGCATTGGATCAAACAAAAAAGAAAAAAGGAATAGCAATAATGTTTTCTAACTCGATCAGTTACTCTTGTGGTTATATTGAAAGTGATTTAGAAGGGAGATTTATTATCTGGATTGGAAAGATTAATGAAACTCAATATACTTTACTAAATGTCTATCTTCCTAATAAGGCCCCTATTAAATACAGTTGCAAGAAAAAGTATGTGAACCCTTTGGAATGATATGGATTTCTGCACAAATTGGTCATAAAATGTGATCTGATCATCATCTAAGTCACAACAATAGACAATCACAGTCTGCTTAAACTAATAACACACAAAGAATGAAATGTTGCCATGTTTTTATAGAAACACACCATGTAAACTTTCAAAGAGGGTGTCTCCGATATCAGAACTTTATCTACAATTATACAAACTACAAGCTCAGAATAATGATAAATTCTCTCAAGATATAACAGTTTTAATTAAAAAATATAACGATATGATTAATCAAAAGACTCTTAAAGAATTAAATTTAATTTAAAACGATCAAAAACTAAATATCACTAAATATCGGAATAATAAAATAGAAAAAATATTAACTAATCGACTTAAAAAAAAACAAAATAGAGAATAAGATATATAAAATTATTAAAGACGGAAAAGTCTTATTGACTCCTGAAGATATAGGGAACTCATTTAAGAAGTATTATGAGAGTCTTTATAATCTAGACCACATCTCCACAGATAAGGTTATTGACAAATATTTACATAAAATAAAAATTCCCAAAATCACTTTAATTCAAAAAGAAAAGTTAAACCAAAAAATATCGCAGTTGGAAGTTGAAGAAAGTATAAATAATTTACAAATCTCAAAGGCTCCTGGTCCAGATGGTTTCTCTAATTTGTTTTTTAAAACATTCAAGGAAATTGTTATCCCCAATATAACAGCTACATTTAATGAAATTGCCTCAACAGGCAAAATAGCAGGAGAACTATTAAGAGCCAATATAAAGCCTATTTTGAAACCCAATAAATTATCAACAGAAATTACCAACTACAGACCAATTTCTTTAATAAATATAGACATCAAATTATATGCTTCAGTGCTGGCTGGAAGATTAAATTTATTACTTCCTGAATTGATACATACAGACCAAATCGGGTTTGTTAAAGGCCGTCACTCTAGTGATAATTCTCGTAGGATCATTGATTTATTTGAGTGTGCACAAATGACAGGGACGCCCCTACTGACCCTGTTGATTGATGCAGAAAAGGCCTTTGACAGGGTCAGTTGGGGATATATGACCAAAGTTTTGACAGCATTTGGGTTAGAAGGATGGATTGCAGATGCAATTGGAGCTCTCTACACTTGTCCATCAGCTAGAATAGTAGGATATGATATATGCTCTGAATGGTTTGACTTTAACAACGGGACGAGGCAGGGGTGCCCGTTATCTCCCTTGCTATACTTTCTCTCTATCGAACATTTCGCCATAACTACTAGAGAAAATTTGGATATAAGAGGTATGATAATAGAGGAAGTGGAAGCAAAGATTTGCCTTTATGCGGATGACATATTGATTTCTATCACAGAACCGTCTACTTCACTCTTTTACTTAAAACAATAAATTAAACATTTTGGGGAGGTGTCAAATTATAAGATAAATACACACAAAACAATAGCCTTAACAATTCATGTAAATTCCGATATGCTTAGTTCTCTTAAAGAGAACTATAATTTCCAATGGACTAAAAAAGAATTCCAATACTTAGGAATCATTATCACAACAAATCTTCAAAGAATAGTAGAGACCAATTTTTTGAAAATGATAAAATATACATATAAAACTCTAAAGGAATGGCGATCTCTACAAACTTCCTGGTGGGGAAGAGTCAATACAGTTAAAGCTTATGTTATTCCCAAATGGGCATATATTTTTAACATGATTCCATTAGGGGTGCCTAAACCCTGGATGGATATGCTTCAACATTCACTTTCAAATTTTATTTGGAATGCTAAAACACCAAGAATAAAATCCCAAATCTTAACAAAAAAAAATTAACAAAGGAGGAATGGCCTTTCCACTCATTAAAGATGTATATAGCACTAATATTATTTCCCATATCCACAAATTTCAGATTTCAGATTCAAGAAACCAACCTTGGTATCAGATAGAATCAATTAGAACAAAAGTAAAAGATCTAGACCTCCTGATTTGGGATGACAATACTAACTACAAGACACATTTAATCCAATCTAATTCAATTATTGTATCCCAGCTTATTGAAGAATGGCAACGAATCAAAAAATATCTTAACATATCCCAAAAAATTGTTGAAGGAGTGAATATTCGGGTCCTGGAAAGAGTCATCCCCGATCTAAATCTCGCTACATGGAGAGCTCATAAAGAAATATATATTAAAGATCTCCTCCAAAATAATAGGTTGCTATCATTCGATAACCTTAAGTTAAAAATTTATATTTTGGATAGAGAAATCTTTTCTTACCTAAGAGTAAGAGGATTTTTAAATGAGTCTCTACTGAGAAAGGAAGGGGATAGTAATAATTTGTTATACAAGATTTTTGACAAAAATGAAACTAAATCAATATGTTCCATTGCTATGGATTTAATAAGACAAATGTATTTAAACATTCAGCCTTCAGCTAAAATTATCTGACAAGATATGGTGTTTCCCTATGAAACTACTTAGAAAACACATACATTGTCTAAATTTAAATGAATTTTTTTTTTAAAGTTTTGCACAGATGGTACCTAGTTCCAACAAGGATGACCAAAATATCTCCGTCTAATTCCCCTCTGTGTTGGAGATGTTTAACTCAGGAGGGAAATATGTTGCATATCTGGTGGGGTTGTTCAAGGATATGTCCTTTATGGGAATCAATTTATCTTTTTTTGTCACATTTAAATATTAATGTTAAAAAATGTCCAGCAGCAGGTCTACTCCATATTAACTGGGGCAAACTTCCAAGAGATCAATTCATTTTGACTATTCACTCCTTTATAGCGGGGAAAATACTAATTGCAAAAAATTGGAAACAAATAACAATGCCAGATATGAAACAGTTTATAGCTCAACTGTTATTTCAGCTTGAAATGGAGAGAGGAGTTGCATACTCAAATAATAACTGTAAATACATATATCATCTGGATAATTGGCTAAAAAAAGATTAAAGATATAGCCTAATAAACATGTATTCTCCTTGAATTACTAGATAACACAAGTTTCTCTCAAACTTTTTTCCTTTCTCTATATACAAAGATACCAACCAATAACTGATGAATGTTTGTTATGTATGCTAAGTAAGTTTAGTAAGTCATGTTATGTGTTAAATAAATGCTCTTTTATATTAATGTCAACTAAAGTAATTTCATGTATATTTGAATGTAAAATTATTTCAATAAAGAGAAATTAAATATAAATGAAGAGTCCTGGCACGATTGACCCAGGAATCTGACATTATTTTTATGAAAATAAAAATACATTACTTTCATGGGAAAAGAAAGTACACCCTCTTTGAATTCTATGGTTTTACATATCAGGTCATAATAACAATCATATGTTCCTTAGCAGGTCATTCCCCCATGACGGTATCTGTATACCCCTGGGTACCTGTCTGGCCTTACATCTCAGGGGAAGCACTTGCCCTGGTTCTATCTTGTGTGTCTGTTCCTGGTGCATTTTCAAATCATATACTGTAATGTATAAACTGTGGCCATCTTAAAAATACACTCTGGAATGGTTTCATACCTTTAAATTGTGCATAGTTTTGGCAGATAAATCACATTTCTCACCAAAGATGACAAACGATTCCCTTATGGAGCAATATTAAGCTGGGAGATGCACTAAAAAAGAATATGTAATTTACATGTAATATATTAGGTAAAATCTTATTTTCTGTAATAATACAAAATGTTTTCCTTTAACACGTATTGGTCTTCAGATCCAGCAAGAAATTTCTGACCTCCTTGACCCTTAGGGCACAGTAGATCCACATGAATTATAATCCCCTGTTAGTCACTGTCAAGTGTGCAACATGGTGATGAATTCTATTACCTGATACTCACAGAATAATACCGCAGAACATGCTGGCACTTAAAAAAATAAAGCATAAAACGTATTATAGACAATAAGAATTTACTGAGCACCTTTTTAAAAGTACCCAACCTTGTTCCTAACTAAGCTTTAAGAAACTTCTCTTTATAAAGAGTAACATTACCACTCCAATTGTCCAATTAATTCTACCTTCTAATGTTTACCATTAATTCTCAAGTGCTATATTGAATAATGACAAGGTAACTAAGCTTAGTTGGCAATTCATTCAAAGACGTGTAGCACTGATGAATAATGTGAGTACAACCAACTGTGCAATAACTAGCGAGAGTCATTGAAAAAGAGAGAAAAAAACTTTAAAGTCACTCACATTTTTTAAATAAATTCATTTAATGTCAGTTTAATGAGAATCAATGAAGTGGAAATTACAGGTTGTATCTATAACAAAATTAAGTTTGAGAGCACTTCCATATGGTCTATGTTTATTAGTCCTTAATTCCAAAACATAAATCTTTGGAGATCAGATGTGCTTACCAACCTCAATAGCTTCGCACCATATCACCATTTGATCACTGTGTTAAAAAAAATGTGGTTGTGTAAGAAAATAAGGAAAAATATATCAATAAACAGAAATGAACATGTGTAGAAAGTAAAGTCACAGCTACACCAAGTAAAGCTCGTGGAACATCAATCTTCATAAGTCCTATGGCAGAAGCTGTGTTACAGTTATTTAAACATGTTTGAATGATATCCATCAATTTACAAAGTCTGAACATCAGAGAAAAGTAAACTCTGGAAGTGATTTATGGAACGTCACAGCCCTAACATCACTAATAGAAATGATCTGACTTGTTTCTATAGCAATAATGATAGTAATTTGTCTAACAGCATTGCCTTCAGTATAGACATGAGCATCAGAATTGGACCATGGGGCAATGGAAGAAAGTTGCCTGGTCTGATGGAGTACATGTTCTTTTAGATTAGGTTGATGGCTGGGTGCGTGTGCATCATTTACCTGGGGAAGAGATGCACCCTTCCACACTGCAAAAATTGTCCAGGAATGGTTTGAGGAACATGACAAAGATTTCAAATTTACCTCTAAATTTTCCAGATCTTAATCCAATTGAGCATCTGTAGGATGTGCTGGAACAACAAATCTGATCCACTGAGGTCCCACCTCACAACATGCAGGACTTAAATGATCTGATGCCAATGTATTCTTGCTAGATACACCAGGACACATTCAGAGGTTTTGTGGAGTCCATACCTCGATGTATCAGATGTGTTTTGGCAGCACAAGGGGACCTAAACAATATTAGACAGGTGGTTTCAATGTTGTGGCTGATCAATGTATGTTGGGGTGCATCTATTCTGCTTCACGTAGCGGATGTCAAAAAATAAAGATGGTGTTTACCAGGGCATTGAGTTTTGAAGGACCTCTACAAGTATTTTGATCTTTAAATCAACTCCAGCAGTGTTACAGCAGTTAAGAAAATCTAGTTTATCCTTTAAGAAAGTTACTGTCATCTTTAGAAGAAAAGAAAATTCCTGATGCGGTAAAAATTAGTGAGAAGATACATATTGTACATGTTCATAGGGGAGGCTAGGCAGCACCGAAAAGAATGGGAAAAAAATCAATCTAGTTTTGAAAGTCCAAAATACATCCTAAATATATCACTATAAAATAATAAAAATAAAACACCCCAAACATAAAACAAAACACCTCATACATGGGTAAATGTCTACACCTCCCCCATTTTTTTGTTTATTTAAGGCACAAAACAATGAAAGAGACACACAATGCAAGTAAATGATCAAGTCATATAGGAATAATTGTGATACAACTAAAATTTATGTTTGTAATAATATTATTTTATTGAAAAAGCAATCCGAGGAATGCGTAGAAAATACAATTTTGTTCAGTTCACAGACCGTAGCTTGCAGATTTTACCGTTTTGGCCTATTTACATTGAAGTAGTTTGTTTTTTTGAATCTATAATTAATACCTTATGCCAGGTTGTTTTTTCCCAGCGTAGTGCAAAGTCTGCACTTGCACTGGAAATAAATAGAACTGCTGATTTAGCTAATTTGCGCTCAGAATTCAGCTTGTAATCTGTCATTTCACTAATCTTTTTACTGACTTCACTGAGCTTAACTCATTTAGCTTATTTTCAATGTTAAGTAAACTGAGCTGCAAGTGTTTCAGTTTAAATTTTCGGTGATACAAGAGAATTGTTTGTATAGATATGGATCGAGTTAAAGTTCTTTTGGATTAAGCAATTAAATGAATTACATCATTGTGAATAAAACAGCAATTATGACATCTCTTTTCTGTTTTAGGCAGGACCATGGTAAGCTGAGAAATTGTAAGCCAAGTCGTTTGACAATATTGTAAAAAATATTTTATCTCTTAACATCTAAACACATGATTAAACAAGACTCTAACAGAATTTCTGTTAGATTATTCCTGTAGGGTAAGTATGATTACTTATGTGTGAAAACCTTTGTCTCCAAATTCGTTACACTTTGAAATATGTGATGTTGCTTCTGTGCAAGTGTAACAGGATTATAAAAGTTTAAAGGATCATATAGCAGTTATAAACACGAAAAACACACACTGGAAATTGAAGCAGAATGTATACTAACATTTTTTTTTTTTTTATAAGAAGTATAGATAAATTAAATAATTTTTGGAAAGAGCAGGGAAAAATAAAGAGAGGAGCCGCAACCAATGAAGAAAGGAAATACTAGTGTATATATTATGATTTCTTTTTATAGTATCTAATAGGAATGGAGAAATTCTTGATTTGCTATAATAGGCCACCAAGCACCAAGGAAGTAGCCACCAACTTAGGGCATCATTATTATTATTATTTGTATAGCGCCAGCATATTCCGCAGTGCTTTACACATATATCAGGGATATTTGATAACAAGTAATTTACATATGCAATATAACAGAGACAAGACGTGAAGAAGGCCCTGCTCAAACAAGCTTATAATCTATGAGGAATGAATAAAGACACATTGGCTTCCAACATTATTTCAATGCAGATGACACACAAATCTATCTGTCCTCTCCCGATCTCTCACCGCCCCTTCTGACTCGTGTCTCTGACTGCGTCTCTGCTATTTCTAACACAATGGCTGCTCACTTCCTTAAACTTAACCTGTTCAAAACAGAACTTCTAGTCTTTCCTTCCTCAAGTGTTGCTACTACTGTCTGTCTACCTCCAAGTCATCGGCGCTACCATCACCTCTACCACGCAGGCACGCTGCCCAGGTGTTCCCTTTCACTCTGACCTCTTCTTCACCCCTTATGTCCAGTCGATCACCAAATCCTGCCGCTTCCGTCTCAAAAATATAGCGTGCATTCGCCCCTATTTAGTGGTGGACGCGGCTAAGGTTCTGAGCCATGTCGCTATGCTCTCTCGCCTTGACTACCGCAATCCCCTTCTCAGTGGTCTTGCATGCTCCAACTTGCCCCATTACAGTCTAACATTAATGAGGCAACCAGACTCATCTTCCTGTCTGCCCACACCAACCATGCTTCCCCCTTTTGTCCGTCCCTACATTGGCTTCCTGTAAAATATAGGGCTCAATATAAAACTCTGGTACTTGCTTACAAATCTCTACATAATGCTGCTCCCACCTATCTATCCTCCCTAATACACAAGTTTTTCTCGTCTAGGCCCTTACGCTCTGCTGAAGACTTACGTCTATCCTCTGTCCGTACTCCCACCTCTAATGCTCGCCCTCAAGACTTCTCTAGGGCTGCATTGTTCCTATGGAACTACTTTCCCTCCTCCGTTAGACTCTCACCCAGTCTCCACTCCTTCAAAAAATCATTTAAAAATAATTTTTTCAGGAAAGCATCAAACTTTTAATAGTTTTCCCTCCACACACTTGCTTCCTCTCCTGTAAATGTAAATCCCACTCAGCCCTCAGTGAAAACTATTCTAGTAACCTGTTTTTCTACCCTACCCTTACCTTTTGTGTAACTTTACCCCACTCCCTCTAGCATGTAAGCGCATTGAGCAGGGCCCTCAATCCCTCTGTTCCTGTGCGTCCAACTTGTCTGTTTACAAATACATATTTATTAGTCCTCCTATTGTGCAGCGTTACGGAATTTGTTGGCACTTTATAAATAATATAATAAAATAAATAACAGCATGTCAAAGGAGAAGAGGGATGGATAAGATACCTGTGTTGAAATAAACTGGTAAAAGTTGTGTACAAGAACCGAAAAGTGTCAGGAGAGAGAGTTATATGGGCTGCTGAGACGAGAGAACCAGAGCTGCTATCAGAAATGTTGGGGCCATTTACACAGCTTGAGTTCTGGGCCCCCAGGACCCACCCCTGAGTCTGACCACAGTGTCCACCACCAAGGATGTAGGGTAAGCATGTCAAACTCGCAGGCCGCATAGCACCCACAGTGGACATCTTTGAGGCCCAGCGAGCCGCGAGTGCATGCTTAGTGTTAAAGCAGAATAAGCATCTGCTTTCTCCACATTGCAGGTGCCTACTCTGCTAAAAGTTACCTGGCCAAGGAGGAGAGGTTCCTGGCTGCAGCGAGGGAGCTCAGCCTTCCTGCTCCTCACTGCATGCGCCGTCTGTAGTGATGCCGGGTGCCAGAATATGACGTCATATTAAACTTTGCACGAGGGAGCAGTGAAGAGTACGAAGGCTGAGCTCCATATAGAAGAGGGCCCATACCAGCTCCCAAAAATAGGGAGCAATAAATAAAATGATGTGAGTGCAAGAAAGTGTAAATGGCTGTGTGTGTGTGTCTGTCACTGTGTGTGTGTGTGTCTGTTAGTGTGTGTGTATGTCATTGTGTGTGTCTGTCAGTGTCTGTGTCTGTCAGTGAGTGAGTGTGTGTGTCAGTGAGTGTGTGTCTGTCTGTCTGTGTGTGTCTGTCAGTGAGTGTGTGTCTGTCTGTCAGTTAGTGTGTGTCTTTGTGTGTGTCTGTCAGTGAGTGTATGTGTGTCTTTCAGTGAGTGTGTGTCTGTCTGTGTGGGTCTGTCAGTGAGTGTGTGTGTATCTGTCAGTGAGTATGAGTGTCTGTGTGTGTGTCAGTGAGTATCTGTGTGTCTGTCTGTGTGTGTCCGTGAGTGTGTCTGTCAGTGCGTGTGTCTGTCAGTGTGTGTGTCTGTCAGTGAGTGTGTGTGTGTGTTGGTGAGTGTTGCATTGGCTGCGACTGCACAGTGGAGTACCTGGAGGTGCATGGAGGCACACAATGCCAGGTCACATTCTAACATGACATCGACGTTGTAATGGCACCCCGGGTATAGAAGGGGCTAACGCTGCCAAAGATGTTCCCTTTCCCGAATGAGAAGTCAGCTACCGAACACTCCTAAGAGTCGAACAGGAAACACACAAATAATCCCCCCAAGTACAAGACGAGGCTCTGTATTGAGGGTCAAGCAGGATCTGTTTAATGTGGGATACATGCCCGTCTCTTATGCAGGTTTTCCAACAAGGGACACTCCCATAGGGACCTTATGGAAGACTGGGACAAGTTTATACATTAACCAATCAAACACAGATACATGGATAAACACTCCCACATGAACATTACAAACCCTCCTCTCTATCCTGGAGATAATTGGGTTAAGTGCAAGAAGTAACTCAATTACATCCAGGGATAGAGCATAACCTCCATTTTACAGAAACAGTAAAATACAATAAAAATATATAATTCCCAAACTACCGAACAGAATCCCCACATTCAACGTATCCCCAGATAGCTTAGATCTGAGCGCACAATATCACCGAATAGCGCTCAGATCCCATACACACAGTTCAATCGCCATGGAGCTAAAGTCTTGTACAAAGTGTGTTTGTCGAAATGAATGGGCTCCATGGGATGGCTATCTGGGCAGCTCTGTTCGTATATAGTCAATGTACAGAACGGCACGGCATTCATATGAACTGGGAACAGAACAAGGAAGGGTCGGCGACTTCAGCGGTGTTCGTATGAAATAGTGTCCGATTTTAGTTCCACAGGTTTGTCAACGAACACCGCTGGGCGTTCGACTGTCCAAGATGGCCGCCGCCAGGTGTTCGTTCATACGAACGACGACCACCCAGCAGACCATTCAGGAGTTGGAAGTGTCTGCGGTTAACCACAACGTTAATGAGGGCAGAAAGGTTAACAAGCAGAACACTTCCCTGTTGGGTGGCCTGCCATTCTGTAGTTCTTTTGTATAAAGGGGAATGAAACGTAGAGCCGTACGGACAAGTGGCAATTACCGAAAAAACAGATGAACCAAGGTTAAATCACAGTAATCCAAAAACAGAGAGGTCTGTCACAGATGTGCTCCACCTTCACAGGTTTTCAAGAAGTAACTGAAGGATCAGATTTGGCACAGGGTGTGGACGGCGCCATTTGGGGTATACCAGAGGCCGGACTCCAGAGTCGCATACTGGCAGCGGCAATGTGAGTGGAGTCTGCTTGTTGGCTAGAGGGGGGATACTGGGATTTAGTATATAGGGGGATTGGGATTTAGTACAGGGGCAGACTGGGATTTAGAAGAGGGGGGTGCTGTGGTTTAGTAAAGGGGGATGCTGTTTTTTTTTTTATACTGTACTTTTCAAAATAAACCTAAGTTTCTGTGAAAATGTAAGTTTTTTTTTTTTTTGCGGTCCACATGAACTTAAACCTTCTTTATGTGGCCCATGCTACACTTTGAGTTTGACATGCTTGATGTAGGGTGTAGGTGTAGAGTGGATGCAAAGTGTGTAAATCGGATGTGTGTGTGTGTGTATAGTGCATGTGTAGTGGATGCAGTGTGTGTAATGGGTGCAGTGTGTGTGTAATGGATGCAATGTGTGTAGTGCGTGCAGTGTGTGCAATGGATGCAGTGTGTGTAGTGGACGCAGAGTATTTGTGTATAGTGAATGCTGTGTGTGTAATGCATGCAGAGTGTGTGTGTTGTGGATGATGTGTGTAGTAGATGCAGAGGGTGTGAGTGTATATGAGCAAGTTATTTTTTAAATTTTAAACATTTTTGGGGCCAAGTGCCTAGGCACCCCAGGACTTCCAGGCCTTTGATATGCCCTGATGGCAGCCCTGGAGCCCTGGAGGGAACTGATGAGAGCAGTGAATTGAGAAAAAGCATCACTCAGGAAGATGGTAAGCTTTCCTAAAGAGGTGGGTTGTCAGTGAATTATTAGAGGACTGGAGGCTAGGGGAGAGTCTAGTGGTACAGGGTAGCGAATTCCAAAGGAACAGGGGGGCTTGTGAAAAATCTGAGAGTTCGCAAAATGAGAGATGGCAATGTGGAAACCAGCAGATGTCAGGAGAAGGTCATTAGCAGAGCGAAAAGAACAAAAAGGTGTGTATTTGTTGAGTAAAGAGAAAATGTAGTGAGAAGTGCAATTAGTGAGAGCTTTTAAAACATGCTGCTCTCAGATTTTACAGTAGAGTTGTTGACTTATTGAAACATTGTTTAAACTTACATTTTATTTATTTGTTTGTTTGAAAACCCTTTGTTTTCTTCATTAAAACCCAGGTTTGCGTTAATTTGTGATTGACACACACTACAGTTTGTGTTATGGCACCACCTAGTGGTTATATGAGGGACTAGCTAATATAACCCAACAGCTTTGACATAAAACACAACATCCTGTTAAAGGTCTGGTTTTTCTTTTAACAATATTATTATTATTGCCATTTATATAGCGCCAACAGATTCCGTAGCGCTTTACAATATATCAGGGTTATTTGCAAAATGGAGAAATGTTCGGAATTCAAATTGATTTTCAAACTTAAAGCCAAAATAGTCAAACTGGAAACATAGATGACTTTTCAAGTTCAGCTATTTTTGTGTTAAATTTTAAGTAAACTTTGAATGCTTGACAATTCTCACTTTAGTAAATAAACCTATTGATATCTTCCATTACTCCATCACTGGGGTACAATTGGATTAATATAATTAAAGATTTTAAAACCCAGTGTTCAAATCAGATCCAGATTACCCCCAAGGCTGCAGCCTAAGGCCTGGGCTCAGGCTGGGGCCCAGTGACTTCCTGTTTGAGCCTATGTCTTGCCCTGTCTGTGAGGGAAGCTCTCGCTGACTTTTTGAGCCCGTGTCTTGCCCTGGCTGTGAGGGACGCTCTCCCTGACTGTTTCGGCCTATGTCTTGCCCTGGCTGTGAGGGATGCTCTCCCTGACCATTTGAGCCTGTGTCTTGCCCTGGTTGTGAGGGACGCTCTCCCTATCTCCCTAACTGTTTGAGCCTGTGTCTTGCCTGGCCGTGAGGGACACTCTCCCTGACTGTTTGAGTCTGTGTCTTGCCCTGGCTGTGAGGGAAGCTCTCCCTGACTGTTTGAGCCTGTGTCTTGCCTGGCTGTGAGGGACGCTCTCCCTGACTGTTTGACCCTGTGTCTTGCCTGGCTGTGAGGGAAGCTCTCCCTGACTGTTTGAGCCTGTGTCTTGACCTGGCTGTGAGGGACGCTCTCCCTGACTATTTGAGCCTGTGTCTTGTCTGGCTGTGAGTGGCATTCTCCCTGACTGTTTCAGCCTGTGTCTTGCCCTTGCTGTGAGTGGCGTTCTCCCTGACTGTTTCAGCCTGTGTCTTGCCCTGGCTGTGAGTGAAGCTCTCCCTGACTGTTTCAGCCTGTGTCTTGCCCTGGCTGTGAGGGACACTCTCCCTGACTGTTTGAGCCTGTGTCTTTCCCTGGTTGTGAGGGACGCTCTCCCTGACTGTTTGAGCTTGTGTCTTGCCCTGGTTGTGAGGGAAGCTCTCCCTATCTCCCTAACTGTTTGAGCCTGTGTCTTGCCTTGCCGTGAGGGACACTCTCCCTGACTGTTTGAGTCTGTGTCTTGCCCTGGCTGTGAGGGAAGCTCACCCTGACTGTTTGAGCCTGTGTCTTGCCTGGCTGTGAGGGACGCTCTCCCTGACTGTTTGACCCTGTGTCTTGCCTGGCTGTGAGGGAAGCTCTCCCTGACTGTTTGAGCCTGTGTCTTGACCTGGCTGTGAGGGACGCTCTCCCTGACTATTTGAGCCTGTGTCTTGTCTGGCTGTGAGTGGCATTCTCCCTGACTGTTTCAGCCTGTGTCTTGCCCTTGCTGTGAGTGGCGCCTGACAGCCTGTGTCTTGACCTGGCTGTGAGGGACGCTCTCCCTGACTGTTTGAGCCTGTGTCTTGCCTGGCTGTGAGGGGCTCTCCCTGACTGTTTGAGCCTGTGTCTTGCCCTGGCTGTGAGGGACGCTCTCCCTGACTGTTTGAGCCTGTGTCTTGCCTGGCTGTGAGGGACGCTCTCCCTGACTGTTTGACCCTGTGTCTTGCCTGGCTGTGAGGGAAGCTCTCCTGACGGTGTCTTGCCCTTGCTGTGAGTGGCGTTCTCCCTGACTGTTTCAGCCTGTGTCTTGACCTGGCTGTGAGGGACGCTCTCCCTGACTATTTGAGCCTGTGTCTTGCTGGCTGTGAGCTCTCCCTGACTGTTTCAGCCTGTGTCTTGCCCTGGCTGTGAGGGCGCTCTCCCTGACTGTTTGAGCCTGTGTCTTTCCCTGGTTGTGAGGGACGCTCTCCCTGACTGTTTGAGCTTGTGTCTTGCCTGGCTGTGAGGAACGCTCTCCCTGACTGTTTGAGCCTGTGTCTTGCCCTGGCTGTGAGGGAAGCTCTCCCTAACTGTTTGAGCCTGTGTCTTGCCCTGGTTGTGAGCGAAGCTCTCCCTGACTGCTTGAGCCTGTGTCTTGCCCTGGCTGTGAGGGACGCTCTCCCTGACTGTTTGACCCTGTGTCTTGCCTGGCTGTGAGGGAAGCTCCCCCTGACTGTTTGAGCCTGTGTCTTGCCCTGGCTGTGAGGGACGCTCTGCCTGACTGTTTGAGCCTGTGTCTTGCCTGGCTGTGAGGGAAACTCTCCCTGCCTGTTTGAGCCTGTGTCTTGCCCTGGCTGTGAGGGACGCTCTCCCTATCTCCCTAACTGTTTGAGCCTGTGTCTTACCTGGCTGTGAGGGATGCTCTCACTGACTATTTGAGCCTGTGTCTTGCCTGGCTGTGAGGGACGCTCTCCCTGACTATTTGAGCCTGTGTCTTGCCTGGCTGTGAGGGACGCTCTCCCTGACTGTTTGACCCTGTGTCTTGCCTGGCTGTGAGGGAAGCTCTCCCTGACAGTTTAAGCCTGTGTCTTGCCCTGGCTGTGAGGGATGCTCTCCCTGACTATTTGAGCCTGTGTCTTGCATGGCTGTGAGGGGCGTTCTCCCTGACTGTTTCAGCCTGTGTCTTGCCCTGGCTGTGAGGGAAGCTCTCCCTGACTGTTTGAGCCTGTGTCTTGTCCTGGCTGTGAGCGAAGCTCTCCCTGACTGCTTGAGCCTGTGTCTTGCCCTGGCTGTGAGGGAAGCTCTCCCTGACTGTTTGACCCTGTGTCTTGCCCTGGCTGTGAGGGAAGCTCTCCCTGACTGTTTGACCCTGTATCTTGCCCTGGCTGTGAGGGACGCTCTGCCTGACTGTTTGAGCCTGTGTCTTGCCTGGCTGTGAGGGAAACTCTCCCTGCCTGTTTGAGCCTGTGTCTTGCCCTGGCTGTGAGGGACGCTCTTCCTGACTGTTTGAGCCTATGTCTTGCCCTGGCTGTGAGGGACGCTCTCCCTGACTGTTTCAGCCTGTCTTACCCTGGCTGTGAGGGATGCTCTCCCTGACTATTTGAGTCTGTGTCTTGCCCTGCTTGTGAGGGACGCTCTCCCTATCTCCCTAACTGTTTGAGCCTGTGTCTTGCCTGGCTGTGAGGGACGCTTTCCCTGACTGTTTGAGCCTGTGTCTTGCCTGGCTGTGAGGGACGCTCTCCCTGACTGTTTGAGCCTGTGTCTGGCCTGGCTGTGAGGGACGCTCTCCCTGACTGTTTGACCCTGTGTCTTGCCTGGCTGTGAGGGATGCTCTGCCTGACTGTTTGAGCCTGTGTGTTGCCCTTGGTGTGAGGGACACCCTCCCTGACTGTTTGAGCCTGTGTCTTGCCTGGCTGTGAGGCACGCTCTCCCTGACTGTTTGAGCCTGTGTCTTGCCCTGGCTGTGAGGGACGCTCTTCCTGACTGTTTGAGCCTATGTCTTGCCCTGGCTGTGAGGGAAGCTCTCCCTGACTGTTTCAGCCTATGTCTTGCCCTGGCTGTGAGGGATGCTCTCCCTGACTATTTGAGCCTGTGTCTTGCATGGCTGTGAGGGGCGTTCTCCCTGACTGTTTCAGCCTGTGTCTTGCCCTGGCTGTGAGGTAAGCTCTCCCTGACTGTTTCAGCCTGTGTCTTGCCCTGGCTGTGAGGGAAGCTCTCCCTGAGTGGACAGTGGCTAATAAGATAGGTCTCCTTGCTCAGCCCTGAGTCCCCTAACCTGCTCGAGCCTCCAGGGGCCAGAGACAGCTGCAGCGTATTGACAGAATGCCTCTCACTCACTAGGTCCTCACACATTGCTAGGGAAGGACTTAAAATTTGGTCTGAGAGGAGGGTTCCTGGGACATGACATGACATGACACATCATCGATCACATCAATGCTATGAAGTGGCCCTTTGTTTATGAGGCTTGGCAGATCTTCTTGCTAACCAAAACTACCAGTAGTTCAAACAATGGACCTGTACGAGGGCTGGCTGGAAATCAGAAAGCCCACTGCCAGCTGCCCAACAAGGGGACATCCCCTGCTATTGTTTATTTATTCAATCCTCTCATATTGCTTCTATTGCCCTCTACCATCTCTCAATTCTTCTGTCTAACTTTTAAAGCCTACCTTTCCTCACACCAATTTGTTGTCTCCCAATCTCCTATCTTGCTCAGTCTTTCAATCCCACTGTGGTGGAATAGCTGTCAGGGCTCAGTGTAAAAGGTTGCCAGGCAACGAGTTTTAGCCTTTCAAATGTCAAAGATGTCGTCACGCTAACTGGCATTGTGTGGGCAGCACTAATATGGCTGGTCCATGCGCAATGAAAAATCCCACTCAGAACTGCAAGATTCAGACTTCAAATGTAGAATGGAGCTGTGAACCTCCAAGAACTGGGCAGCATTTTCCCCACAGGTTACCAAACGGACAGGAGCTAGTTGTAAATTTCATGAAGGGGACTTAAGGCTGTGTATGAATTTGTGCCTTTATATTTGTGTTTGTGTGCTTTTTGCCTATATATCTGTCTGCATGCCTTTGTCAGTTTCACTGTGTGGATGTATGTCTTTTTCATTGAGTGCCTGTATATCGTTGTCCTTGCATGTTTGTGACTGTGTGCCTGGATGTCTGTTTTATTGTCCCTGTATGATTGTCTGTATGATTGAGTCTGTGCGTCTGTATCTCTGTGTCTGTATGATTGTGTGTCTATATGTATGTGTCTGTATGCAAGTACAACTGTATGTCTTATCACTGGACCACCAGGAATAAAACCCCCCTCCTGCTAAAAGGCAAGCATGAAGGAGGGCAAATGACAGACTCAGACACTATACACAACACTGAGTCTCTCCCTGTAGCGGTACTTACCTTATCCAGGGGCCGGCCGGGGTCCTTAGCTCGAGCAACGTGCGGCTCAATCTTCCCTTCTGAGCGGGCCTCGTGCACTGACAGCAATGAGAGGTCACGCGGCTCGTCTGGCACTAGGAGTGCGGTTCGCGTTACAAGCGCGCTCTTAAATGGGCAGTGGGAGCCAAAACTAGACGCCAACATTTTGGGGGGCGTGGGCATGAAGTGGGCCAATCAAATGTTATTTATGATATTTAAACTTTCCTAGCCCTATCGTGGTTTCTGTTTCAGTACCCTTTTGTGCGTTCTTTAATCTATTGCTTATTCTGATATTGACCTTGGATTTGTATTTGACTCTGTTTTTATCTTTAACCCTTTCCTGTCTTGTTTGACCATCTGATTGATTACTGTTTACCTGACTCTGGCTAGTTCTTGTTTTCTCTGTCTAACGTTAAGTCTGGCAATTCTAAGGCCCGGTAATACGTTATTTCCTAGTCTTGTCCCTGCCTATCCTAAATTCTGCATGTTGGGGTATTACACTGTGACACCACCACACGCTTACTGCATTCAGCCATCACACACAACATCAGAGAAATATAGTTGAGACCTGTAGGAGAGGATCCCAATCAGACACCATACCTAGGGCCCTGGGCAATCTTAACTTGGCACTGAGTCGAATACCAGGCCAGTGAAATAAATATTTCAATGTGACAGTACCTAGCGTTCTATAGGAGACCTGTGAAATTACTCACTCTATGAGACAGTACCCACTGTTCTCTGGAATACTGGGCC
Organism: Pelobates cultripes; assembly: GCA_933207985.1. NCBI lineage: Eukaryota > Metazoa > Chordata > Amphibia > Anura > Pelobatidae > Pelobates > Pelobates cultripes. The sequence continues at coordinate 379,007,598 of OW240912.1, forward strand.
AAGATTGGTGAGCAACTCTTCAGGATAGTGCTCAGGATTCTACTGAGATACCTGGAAGCGGCTGATTCTAGGAGACAGAGATCAGAAGTTTAAGGAATAAAACCCAAAGTTCTGAACTGAATCAGTGAGGTGACTAATCCTAAATTATGATTTCATTAAATTGAACATTTAGACCAGTGAGATGACTGATTCTAAGAGACAGTGAAAATAATTATCTTGGCATACAGGACAAGTGAGGTTTTTTTACTTAAATACCAGGTCAGTGCAGTAAGATTACTAAGTCTAGAAGACAGTGGCCAGGGTTCTATTGGAATACTGATCCTTTGAGATGGCAGACTCTAGCAAATTGTGCAAAATTCTATTCAAATACCTGATCAGTGAAATTATAATTCTTGGAGATAGTGGCCATTGTTTTCTTGGAATACTGACCACTAAGAACTTTTTTTTAAAATTCTTTATTTTTGTTGTGCATATTATAGGTAACAACCAACATATTGTTCCGCTGAGCAACAGCTACAGCGGGATTAGTCAACATAAAGCATTTATATGGCGAAAACAGACATAACGATACTTTTGCACTTTTTAAAGTGTTTGAACGTGTGCATTGTAGTGTGTCTGAGATGGGTAGTGGATTTAGTTGCGAGCGTGAGGTATGTGGTAGTGAGTTGCGTGGTAATTAATCTGGAGTGGTATTAGATATGGGTCGGGTCGGGCACTTCTGTGTGGAGCTATCGTATTACAGCGTATGGTATGGTTGTTGAGGGTGAGTGAACTGGCCCTCGTTAGGTGATACCCCTTACCTAGGGGGATAGGGGGTGGGGGAGAGCTGGCCGGTGTGGAGCCGGACACCTGCCTTGTAGCGCCCTGTCTCCAGGCATTGGAGGTCTAAGGGTGGTAGGTCCTCTTAGGAGGCCTTACATGTGTATGGTGTGTTTTCATATGGGCAATAACTGTGAGTAACGTAAAACAAGTTCTGGTATAACACTTGGCAAACAGATTTACAGTCTCCTGGGAGTTCAGGTCCCTGTATGCATGGCTGGGCTGGCAGTGGGTATGAACGAAGCCACTCGGGATGGGTTCCAGCTGCGGATGTTTGTCCCTCTGTCGTTTGTCGATGCCAGAGATGCCGTGAGGAGGGTCGGGGCGTCTGCCGGTGATGAGAGTTTGTGTACTGTCCCTTGGTGGTTCACCACCACTAGCCTGGGGGACATCCAGCGGTATTTGATGCCTGCTGTTCTCAACTGGCTTGTGATAGGTTGGAGGGATCTCCGCCACTGCAGGGTATATCTCGTGAGTACTGTATGGTGACATGTCTGATTCTATGAGAGAGCTCCCAGAGTTCTGTCGGAATATTGGGCAAGTTGACTTTAGAAGACAATTCCCAGAATTCTGTTGCAAGTGAGGTGACAGACTCTAGTAAGCAGTGGCTTATAGAAATAAATATTTAGCTGGAGGAGTTACATGCCTAAATAGACAGAATTGCTGATCCCTGCAGTAAATGTTTTGTTTTTTAAATAGATTTTTGAAGTTATTTACATTAACAATACATTCTATAGGTATCAATGCTTACAAAGCATTACAATATACCCTGGACTTTGATGAAGTGATTATTATTAGTAGTAGTATTTACATAGTGTCAACTAATTCCACAGTACTTTACAAGATTATGTAAGGGGGAAATTTAACAATAAAAGGGACAATTACAAAATTATACAGGAACAACAGGTAGATGAGGACCCTGCTCAAATGAACTTTCAGTCTAGAGGAATGAAGTGGAAGTACACAATAGGAAGGGCATCAAAAGAAATTATAAACAACCAAGGTGGGAAAGTAACAGAACTGGAGGGGAGAGTGGAGTATGTCTCTTTAGGAGAGAGACAGAGACAGATATGTGACAGGGTTACTCTGTGAGGCCATCAGCATTGCTAAACAGATGGGTTTTGAGGGATCTCTTAAACACTAGGGGAAAGTCTGATAGGGGTAGGCAGGCGGTTCGAAAGGAAAGGAGCTGTCCGTGAAAAGTCCTGCAAGTGTGAGTTAGCAGTGAGGGTGCAAGGAGCGTACTGGAGAGGGTCACCGGCAGAGCGGAGAGCCCATGAAGGGGCACATCTACAAATAAGTGAAGAACTGATTCATAGGGGCAAGAGTTGTTCAGCACTTTATAGGTTAGGGTTAGTATTTTGATTTAAAACCTTTAGGATACAGGAAGCCAATGTAAGGATTGACAGAGGGGGAGGTGTGAGAGGATTGACAGGAGGGAAAGATCAGCCTTGCGGCAGCATTCATTACAGATTGTAGTGGGGCCATATGGTTTCTGGGGAGGCTAGTTAGGAAAGAAATATGGTAATCTATGTGAGACATTACCAGAGCTGCATCTTGCACCTTGGCTGCATCTTGCGTAAGAAAGGAGCGGATGCAGGCAATGTTTTTAAGGTGGAATTGACAGGTTTTAGCAACATTCTGGATAGGAGGTGCAAATGTGAGGCCAGGATCAAAGATAACACCAAGATTGCGAGCTTGCAAGGACGGACTGATGCAGGTACCATCAACTTGCAGGGAAAGTTGAAGAGGAGGATCAGAATTATGAGGAGGAAAAATAAGAAGTTCTGTTTTAGAGAGATTGAGTTTCAGAAAGTGGGAGGACATCCAGTCAGAGATTGAAGAAAGACAAGAGGTGACATGTTAAGGGACAGTGTTTTTAAAGGAACACAAACACAAGCCTGTATGCCTAACACTTTTGTTTCCCTTTCCCTAGTTATATAGATCCCTCCCCCTCATCCCCTGTGTGTCATAATAATAATAAAATAAAGGTTTTACTTACCCTTTTCCATCGCTGAGGCTCCCTCAATGCTGCTTAAAACTCCTCCTCCCGTGATGTCATGGAGGAGGCGTGGTCTCTGCCGTGGTGGTCCAATCCACTATTTCTCCAGCATTGGGGACCTGATGCACATGCCGAAATATTCCACTCAAGCTTTGGCCTCCGAAGGCGCTCTTTATTTTTTCTTTCTGTTGGGCTATTCAATAAACTGAAAATTGTGGAAGATTCTCAAGATTTATTTATTTTTTTCTCCAAATGTGAATGCATTATTACATGGATGTTCTGCTAGTATGTTAAAATGATAACATGCACTATTTCAAATATGAAAATGATTTAGCATCTCCAATTGCTCTTTAACACGTCTTTACAAGTTTTGCCTGAGGAATGCTTCTAGTGCTGAGTAAGACTTTTTTGTGAAAAAGCCTTACACATCTTAAATTCTCATGAGATATATTTAGGCTTAAAACTGATTTTCTACTGAACATACATAAATAATTTTTAGATTTTGACTTCAGGTTCCTGTAGGCCAATGCTCACCAAACTGTATGTGGTTTACTCACTAAACATTGAATTATATGAATTAAAACCAAATGCATACATTTAGTCCACAATAGCTGATATGGGAAAATATCCTATTCAGCTATAGTAATAATTTGGGTATTTTTACCTCTATTTTGCAATTAGATTTTACATTGTATTGTTGTTTATTGAATATACTGATTATCTATGAATATACTCTGTACCTCCTGTGATACTTGGCCAGTTCTATAACAGATCTAGGAAAGAATTCTAAAATACCCTCTAAAGGCTAGGGAGCTGAAGGCAGTGAGCTAGCAGACAGCACATACCGACATAAGAACTCATACCAAACAAATACTTTTCTTCTGAGACATACAATAATAGATATGGTGGTGTGATATTCGAAACCTGCATATTGTAGAAATTGAATATGTGTGTTTCTTAGTCAACTTCCATATTCAGGGCTCAGCAGAATTTGGATGGGATGAACGAGCATGTATTTTCTTACAATGTCACCTTGAATATGTAATCTTGGATTACAATTTAAAGCATAATTAAGATTACTTAATTATACAATTATATTATTGTAAAGCCATCAATTTATATATGTACCGATCAGTCATATTTGTAATATTTATCTTATGTGTAACCTCACGTTAGAGTTTTCTCTAACTCTTTCTTTGATCACTGTCTCCCCAAATTATAATTTTTTTGTTATCAATACCATATCCCTACCTTAGCTCCCCATGTTATCTCACCCACGTCTACAGTTGTAATCAAAATTATTCAACAACCATTGAAATTCAGGTTTATTGTCAAAATTTCCAGAATTTCGGCTGTTTGCAATGAAATAAATTTGAGAATTTAGAAGTGATTATACGTTGTATTTTCAGTTACATTTGGGGAATCCACTTGAAGCATTCATTGTGTTGAGCTATTTCACTTGCTTTTGTTTGGTCTGTTCATTGCAAACAGTCGAAAGTCTGTAAATAATATTCTGTGAGAATAAATCAGATTTTCAATTGGGGGTTGAACAATTTTGATTACAACTGTAGGAGGGTGAGATAACACGGGGAAGCTAAAATGGGGGAGCTGAGGTAGGGATGAAAAATAAATATAATTTGGAGGGACAGTGATCAAAGAAAGGAGTTAGAGAAAACACAAATGAGTGAAAGGTAACTTAGTGAGCAATTTAGGAATGAGCGGACAAAAATGTAAAAGAAAGCTGAGAAGAGAAAAGATGAAGAAAATGGGATTTGGGTGCTTTCAGATTTATTTCTCGTTTTTGCAGACAACTGGCCACTCAAGTTCAAGAAGATTACCATCACTACAGTAGAAGAGTCCAAGCATTGTTTGAGATTTCCATGAATCTGTCCTTCAGAACACACAATCGGGATGAGATTTTGTAATGGGCACATTCAGTGGGCCATGTGGCTCAGATCTTATCTACAGCCACCACTTGTGTTCTGTGTTACCCCTTCTATTTTGCCTTGATACAATGTAACATTTCTACCATATCTCTTTCATATCTTCCCTCTTCCTTTCTAAGAATCTACATAACATCCTAGACAGCATACAGACGTAACTGAAACATTAACCAAGAGGTCTAGGCAAACAACAGTCTACTGAAGAACAAGACGTTAGAAGTTATCTATTTTGCTGTTTACTCTTTCTTATCAAACCAGTGCTTTTTGTCTCATCCAAATTCAATCAATAATTTCATATTCTAACCTAATTTCTGAAAAACATTCATATCCCATTCATATTTTCTCCCCCATTTATTACATCCCACTCAAATATATATTTATTTATTGCACGAAAACCTCTATCCAGTACTGTGTTGTAGCTGTATAAATAAGGTATAATAATAAACATTGAGGACCATTTTTACACCTTATGACCATGAGTTAATGGAATACAATTCAATACATTATTCTGAGTAAGTAAGTTTTACTGTATCATCCTCTCAGAAGCCTGGGCTCTTTAATTTAAATGTAATTTAACTTATGTCCTACTATCTCAAATGGTATAAAGTCAAATGTTTGCAATACATGGTGTGTACATGATCAATATTAATGTCCATGTTTATAATACTTACTTAGTGTGAACATCAACTATTTTTTGAAAAACAGATTATTTGTCAGATTTCTAAAACCTTGAACATGATGTAAACAATAAGTCATTAATGTCTGTGTTTAATTGTTTAATAGATACCACAATTCATTTTACCAGAGTATCTACTCTTCCCAAATGGGTATCTAAGGTGTGTATGCTCACTTGACTATTCATTTTACAGGATAACCCCATTTATATCTGATATTGTTCTCTCTTATCCAGGAAGTAATTCACGAAAGTTCCCATTGCCTGTCTTTTTGCCTAGCATCTTTGGAGATTTTCTCCTAATAAAAGTCATTTTAAGTAAATACCTTCTCTGGTGAGGACTGAATTTATACATTTTGCTTTAAACATACTTTGAAATCCTTCTATAAGATTATCTTTATGACTCTTCATTAGAGATGAGAGAACATATTTCTGGTTGGGTTTGTTTCAACATGTTTGTGATGTGGGGCAGTATTCATTATAATCTTTTATTTTGTGTGTGTTTGTTTTTTTAAATTTAAATATGTTCACCTTTATTCAGGAATGTGCGTGATGATTCTGGTTATGCCTGATTCTTTTTTAAATTTTTTAATAATTCTTTATTTTTGTAGTGCATACAATATCAACTGGTCTTACAATGCCACAACAGCATAAGTAAGGATTTCAGAAACAGATATAATGATACATTGGCATGGATGTCGGAGAAGAGGCACAATTTTTTTGTAAAATAAGAAATCCGGCTAGACATATATGAAACTGTACAGTATTTTGAACTAATGTCAGGCTAGTAAAAAAATAAGAAAGCTTGAAATAAATAGATTTTAAAGGACCACTATAGTGCCCTGAGGGTGCCCCCACCCTCAGGGACCCCCTCCCGCCGGGCTCTGGAGAGAGGAAGGGGTTAAACACTTACCTTTCTCCAGCGCCGGGCGGGGAGCTGTACTCCTCCTCTCCTCCTTGCTCGCGACGTCATCGGCTGAATGCGCATGCGCGGCAGGAGCCGCGCGCACATTCAGCCGGTCGCATAGGAAAGCATTTGCAATGCTTTCCTATGGACGCTTGCGTGCTCTCACTGTGATTTTCACAGTGAGAAGCACGCAAGCGCCTCTAGCGGCTGTCAATAAGACAGCCACTAGAGGCTCTGGAGGCTGGATTAACCCTCAGTATAAACATAGCAGTTTCTCTGAAACTGCTATGTTTATAAAAAAAAAGGGTTAATCCTAGAGGTACCTGGCACCCAGACCACTTCATTAAGCTGAAGTGGTCTGGGTGCCTAGAGTGGTCCTTTAAGTCAGGCTGCTCTAACTGGCGATACAGTAATGTGAACATGTTTAATTACATTATTTTCATCAAGCCCACTATATGATGGTTCAGAGGAGAACTTAAATTGTCTGCCTAGTCAAAACCACTGATGGTGTGCCCATGGTGATTGATGCCCGATTCTTTTTGACAACATATTTCCCATTCTCTCTCTGTCTCTTTTTCAAGATAGAAATAAATTCTCTTAATGCTGTGGTGTTTTATTTTTATTATTTTAATTTGTCTTAATGTTAACTGTTTTCCTGTTTATCTATTTAGGGTTTCTAGAAAAATTTTAGATTTATGGAATGAGTTATACGTTCTTGGATAATAGACTGTTCTCTAAAATTTCCATCAAAGTATGGGCATCTGACATTTAGTATTTTTAGTATTTAGACTGTGGCTAGACTGTGGCATTGACACTCATCAGGCCCTGATCTCCTTCTTTCCATCTGGTGTACAGTCTCTGGGTGTTGGATTTCAGGTGGAATCCTCCATTCATAGTGAGTAGTTTTCAGGTCTTGACATCCATGGTGACCAACTCTTCTCTTGGCCAGTATATTATTTCAGATGGGTACCTGATGATTGGTAGGACACGTGTTGATGGCTTGGATCTTGTAGCTGGTATTTCAGGACCTGTCTGATTCTCTGGATGTACTTATATGTTGCTATCCTCCTTGCCTCTTCTTAATGGTTGTCATGTGTTTGTAGTACCCCCAGAAACTGGTAGCCGTTCTGTAAATATAGAGAGAGAGAGCATGATACAGGAGAGGCTGTGGAATAAGTGTCCACCTCCCAACAGCATACAGTGTAAAATACTGGGGAAGAGCAAAAAAGAAACATCTTTGACAATAAAATTAGGATATATGTATAAAAAGACACAGATTATACATGAGGGGGCAGCAAAACAGGGTAACCGAGACCACCATCTAACACATTTAATAAGCTTGAAGTACGAAACATGTTTCCCTTTTTTGCAGTTTCCCTTATGTGTATTATCTGTGTGTCTTGGTGAGGAAATAATAAAGGTGCATTCTGATTGTATTATCAAGTCAGGGTTGAAGGCTGTTTGTTTGTTTGTTGGCATTCCCAAGTAGGGGTCTGATCAGTATATTGATTGTGTCTTTTTCTAGTGTTCAAACATATAATGTGGACAATATTACTTTTAAGTTTTTTATTGGATTACCTCAAATTTTGCTGCTGCATATTTTAATACATATGGTTTAAATACCTAATCATTCAAAGGCAAGATATTCAGATAACATGATGACAGCTGTAGTTATTGTCAGTGTTTAAAAAGGAGTTATAGCCCTTTAATGACCTCAGAGGGGTTAGCATAATGTTACAGTCAATTAAGCTGGTTAGATTTTTGCAAGAGATAATTTTTTCTGTAATATCTGACTTATGTAAATTGTCCCAACTTGTTGAATAGCTCAGACAGATGCAGCAGAAGTGCAAACTGCAACTAAAAAAATAGTATGGAACGTTGCAACATCTCTTGTTTAAAGGAACATCAAGCAAATCTAAATCCTCACCATTTAGATTTGTGGGGGCCCCCTCACAAGCGTTACAAAAGCTGCTTTACTCACTTTATATCCAGCAGCACATCAGTCTCTGTGCCGCTGCCATCCTACTTCCCTGGCTAAATTATCAATCTTGATGATCTTAACCCACCCAATTTGCGATGCTAATGCAAATTCACAAAAATCACTGTGCGTCAACATTCAGCATCTCCTTATAGAGATGCAATGGATCAATGCATTTCTATTGGGAGTGTTCAGCATCTCAATTCAGAATGTAAAGACGCTGAATGTAGGTCCTGCAAAGATTGCAGGAATTCATTCAGGAAGTAGCACTACTGACTAGATGTGTGCTTAGGAAGTAGTGTAAACACTGCGTTTTCTTAGAAAAGGCAGTGTTTACACCGCTCACCATGTAGAAACATGTTATATGCCCCATAATTACTATATTAAGCTATAGAGGTTCTGGTGACTATAGTGCTCCTTTAAACTTATGGATGAAAAATTCCCTTCGTTAACCCATGACTTTTACCTAGAATTCTCAAGCCAAAATGCTAACAAGTGTATGCAGAGTAGGTTACATTGCTGCCTTTCTGGACAGAAATTGTAAAATAGAGCGTGTGCTTTCTCATAATCTTGTTGTATCAATCTCACAATGAAACTGTAAGTTCAAAGCCAAAAAGTCCATTTAGATGCATTACACGTTTATTATTAAAATGTCCCCTTAAAATTTAGTTATAAAATCATCTACACTTTAGAAATCAAGAAGTTGATAAACACTTAATAAATAAAATTGTATAACTTACAGATAAATATATGCATTTAAACATTTATAACATGTCAAATATTAGAATACTTGAATTGATATATATTTTTTTTAAATAGAACATGACATTTTTCACTAGTGTTAATCCTTGCCCTGAGGTCCAACAGTTATAACACATTTTACAAATAAGCAATTCAACTGACAACTTTCAAAAATGATTGCTTCAGTAATCTAAAACAGTGATTCATATGGTCACATTATAATATTAAAAAAGGACAGAAATGAAGGCTTAAGGGTCAGTCCAAAGATTGACCCGAAAGTCGACAAAAAGAAGGACTTAGTGGGTAATGATGGTCCTAAACCCTAAATTGCTTACACAAGAAAAAAATTCCTCAGAGGACTGAAAGGGTAAAGGGCAAACTGCCGTTCCTCTAACAGTCCCCCCAAGTATACCCACAACAGTAAAAGTGACTCATGGGGCCCAAGGCTTAGAATATAAATTAAAATTCTTAGTATATCCTTATTGAGTTTTATTTGAACATATCTAAACCAAAAGTAAAGGTAAAAAAAGAGAAGAGTAAAGAAAAGAAAAGAATGGTAGTGAAACACAAACTCAAACGTGCTGGTGATGTTAAAAAGGGAAGGCTCGATGCAGCCTGTATATAGTCTCTTATATGTATGTACCAAAGTCACTGTTAGTCAATAGTAATAAGTTGGCTTATACAGTCAATACATTAACAAAAGATGTCATCAGTTGGAGGACATCCTATCAAAAATGAAATGGCTAATAGTAGACAGCACTTTGTCTAAATAATAAGATACTTCAAAAACAAAGCAGAAAAAATAATAATAAAAAAAACAACTTATTATTTAACTTAAATTAAGGACACAACTTCTGGAATGAAAGGGAATCATGATGGAATATTTCCGTCATGTGTCCTTAAGGGGTTAATATTGTTCCTAATACGATGTCAACGTTGAACTATTTAGTGTGTTACCTGATGTTACATGTGTACTTGTGTGCCAACGACAAAATTAAAATAAAGATTGTCAGAAAAAAAACACAAAAAAACAAACAAACAAACATATGATGTGACTTAATTTTGACAGAAGAAAGGAACATTAATGATTTGGGTAGAATGGTGATGTTTGAGGGAAAAAAAAATCAAAAATAACACCCTCAATAAAGCAATTAATAAGTAATGGCCTATATCACATATTGTAAAAGAAAAAAAGGTGATTTGCGCACAAAGAAACAGATATTTTGTTTACCTTACACTTATTAATTTTCAGATAACCAAACCATAGGTAGTTCTTTAATTAAAATCTATATTTAGATAAATTAAAAACACACATAGTGTAAACTGTATATGTGAGGTAGTGTGAAAATGTAAATATTTCTTCAAACTCACAATTTTCAGAGCCTATTAATAGTTGATTCTGTACTTATGGTGCTTTTCATCTCATCCATGAGAGATACAATGAAAATGCAGAGAATGTGCCCTCAGGAACTCGGTGCTGGTGAATTGCAGGAAAATCCAGAGTCCAGGGTAGATACTTGATAAAGGTTTTATTTAACAACTTGTTAAAAAACAAAAGTTTGTTTAAGAATAGAATAAAAAAATAAATGAAATCGCACAACCATTCAAACAGGTCTTTCGCAAGTGCATATATTTTCCAAATGAGCATATTTGCCCTTATATACCAAAAGAAACATTAGAATAATTAAACAATTTGATACACATGTCTAAAATCACCACCCACACCCATATATGGTCCAAACCGGAAGTCTCTCGTCTCTCGCCTCTCGCTACTGCTACTACTGCTTCCATTATTATTTAATCTTGCTTTTTGATTTTTTGGGTTATCCATCATATGGCTGCTACAATAAATAAATAATAAATAAAAATCACGGAATTTTCTATAAAAGGTTAATAGGTTTCTTACCTATGTAACAGTGTTGTTGGACTGCTCCTGGAACAAAATAATTCAAAGCACTACACTACGTACAAACAACAAATAAATGGGGATTGTGGTGCTGTAAAACAAACACCTGACTCGCAGAATGTCTCGTCAAGTACTGTCTCTGTCTCTTCTACCCCTTCCTCTCCTCTCTCCTAACGGAAACGGAAGGCACGGTTGCCTGATTGGGCGGAATATTATATAATATAATAAGGCTGAGATTTATTACTTTTTTCATAAATTTTACTTTAAAATGTTCCAAATATACTTTTTTTATTATTGAAATTAATAGCTTTTCGATTTTCATATAATACTTATTAGCTGAAATTCAAAAATTCAAATTTACCGCTCATATATTCGAAAAAAGAACATCTGAAATATTTGGGCAGAATGGGCGGATTCACTGGCACCTAATGGCGAACGTTTGCAAACATTTTCTGGCAACCCCTATCGAGTGCGTCCGTCTGCCATGAACGCACCCGATCACACGCAAAGGACGCAAGCAAGAAGCGACCGGAGCGCGTACAAAGTAAGCGCAGCGCGTGTTGACTGTTCTTGGGTGATGACTGTCAGTAAACAATGCGTGTCACCCAAAATGTCTTGGCTTGTCACCTTTGACAGTCTTGATCCTGAGGAAAGTCCACAAGCTGGACTGAAACGTTGATCCTATTAATGAATTAAATAAAGCATTGAAGATTTTATCTCCGACCGTGAGTGCAGCTATACTTATTGTTTTTATATATATTTATATACACACAAACATATAAAATGTAATACATAACAGGTAATAGATATATTCAACCATAACAGGTGCATTCTGTGCTGAGGTTTATTGCCATAGATCTCTTAAAAGATTTTAGATCGAATGAAGATTTGACTGTGTCCCTGAGGTTATTCAATAATTATATAAATGTATCCTATAGAACAGGGGTAGGCAACCTTTTATCAGCACTGTGCCGACATAGGATTGTGATGTCCCGTAGTGTGCCGGTCCTATTTTTTTAAATTGAGGTGTGTATGCTGCCGTATTCTGCTTGTTATTTATACTGTAATTGCTATGTATCGTTGTATTTGTACGTATATGAGCTATTATATTATTATATTGTATATGTTCATGAGTAGATTGTGGTATCGTGTATGATACATATGAATGTGGGCTGTGTATTGGGGCAGCTTGTGGAATTGTGTGTGTGGATGGATATGTCACATTGTGTGTTTGGTAGTGTGTGTATGTGTGGGGGCTGTTTGGGGTATAGTATGTGAGAGGCTGCATGTGGGGTTGTGTGCATGTATGTGGATTGTTAGTGGTGTTGCGTTTGTGCAGATTGTGTGTATGTTTGTGCGGATTGTGTGTATGTTTGTGGGTGGGCTGTCCGTATTATTTGTATGAGGGGTGGGGGTCTTTCTGCATTTCTGTGTACATCTAGCAGTGTGGGTGGCTTCCCTGGGTTCCAGTGGGGACCAGGCCGGCCAGGTACAGGTCAAGGACAGGAGCTGCAACAACAACTGCAGGCTGCTCTACTACTGTGTGGATTCCCATTCACAAGTGCTGGAATGAAGTGCTCTGAGATCACTTCCTCTACGTGCTGCAATGCATAAATTGAGGATTGTCCTTTACCACCTCTTCGTATTAGCAAATATCTGAAGTTTTACTGGGACTCCTGATAGGCCAGAGCCTGTTTGGCTCTAGCAGCCTTGAGTGCCGTGCAAAGGCACCTCGAGTGCCATGCATGGCACTAGTGCCGTAGGTTGCCTACCCCTGCTATAGAATGTAAGCTCGATTGAGCAGGGTCCTGTTCAAGCTATTGTTCCCATAAGTTTTTTGTAATTGTCCTATTTATAGTTAAATCCACCTCTCATAATATTGTAAAGCACTACAGAATCTGTTGGCGCTATATTAATGGCAATAATAATAATAATTAATATAAATGAGAACATATTTAATTTACAAATTGGATTTGATGATTATAGTGTATCAGCACTAAAACAAAAATGTTATAAAAAGATTATATAATTAATGCCCTAGAGGACTCGAATCTTTCATGACCAAAATCTTTGGGGCACATAAAATTATTAGTGAGCAAAATACAACATGGGTATATGAACTAAGTATACATAATCTCAAATGATTACATTCAGATTTCAGTTTCCTTAATTTCTTAGAATAGGGAAAAATATAAAATGGTATATTTATTAATCTCCATCTCTTTTTGTTTTTAAGCATCTGGGATTCTTTTTTGCAATATAATTTTATTATTATTTTTTCAGAGAAGGAATTCATACAAATGCATAAATATGAAAATGATGTATTCTGTAATTGTTTGAATAATGTATTTTTACAGAGATTTAATGAGGCATACTAAGGCTACGGAAGGGGCAGTTGGTGCGCCAAAAACATTTCCTTCCAGGGTGCTAAGTAGCCAAGACATGCCTCTGAAAATAGCTGTATTTGCGTAAATATGCACTTTATTACGCCAATAAAAATCCATTATTTTATGTCCTTACAAAAAACATTAAGGGTTAATTAGTGTGAAAATATGGACTGTTGTCTCTTGGTCCACCCATCAGCAGAGCTAACTGCTGATGAAAAAACAGGACTGTTGAAAAATATAACAATATGAATTGTAAGTATATGCACAAGGTAGATATCATGAAAAATCAAATTGGCTGAGTGGAATGAGTCAGTACATTGAGGTCAGTTGCCACCTCCCTACCTGGAAGACCCTAAGAGACAGTGAAATGTTACTCTCCTGCCAATGTCTCATACACAACGTTGTTTTATGCTGATTTTGTATTTTTATTATATTTTTTATTATTGCTCAACCACCTTTTGATTCTTTATTTTGTTTATCTTTAATTTTATGTTTAATTTTAAGGGGAAACACATGGTGCTTTTTTACATTGTTTATTTCATTTTATATTCATGTTTACTTTACATATATTGTGTTGAATTAAGAGAAAATACACAATTTTCCAGCCAGACCAAATTCTCCTTAAATTTGCAATCACCTTGTGAATTCATGAAAAGTTAGGCTTTAATGAATCATGCAGGAAGTGTTAGGATTTAACTACAGAATAGCCAATTGTAGGTCCATACTAAAGAATAATAAACATTCTCCAACTCAGCTCGGAGTTTAGTGAGTAACTTTGCAGTTCTCTAATGTAAGAAGACTTGATTTAATGCCGACAATATCCAGATAATAACTTAAAGCAAGTACAGTAATTTCTTTTATTTTGATCAAATATTACTAACAAGATTTCAAACGTAAGGGTTTCTTGCTCACCTCTCCATGTCTTAAAAGATTATTTACATGAAGAGGTGAGGATTATACTAAAAGCTTTAACAGCAACCATCTTTTACTTATCTGTATAAGTTAGCCATTAGAATTCTATTTAACTGTAACAACTGTCATGTGTCCAAATGGCATGATATCCGTTATTTTGGAATGGACTTGGGCCTGGTAGAATATGTATTATATCAAATCTTGTTAGAATTTATCTTCATGTCAAAGCAACACAAAATGGAAACCTAAGCACTGTAGCAACTCATTAAATCACTGTTACTTTCAGTCAATTAGAAACAGAACAGATTGAAGCTTATTGAGTCTAACCTCAATGTGAATCTTTCCTGGCAAATTCTGTTCGAATGTTAGGCCCTTACACTAGAATATAGACTCATAGCTGTTGTTTTTTTAATGGGATTATTTTAGTTATTTATTTTATGTGTCTAATCATTACAGCAGTTTTAGTTAAAAATGAATAAAGTATATATATATATTTTTAAACTAATCTGAACTTTCTTGTGGCACATGTGACATTCTCAACTCAATGGGAAATTCATTGTGAAAATTCTTGTAAGGGAGGGATGAAGACAAGGTGACAGTGTCAAGTGGCAAGGGACTGGTGATGATAGGTAAGACAAAGAGGTGAATTAGAGAAATGAAAGGAAGGACAGTAGTAACGAGCTAGTTCCATAAGCCAATGAGAGGCATTTTTTTAGAAAATGCACAATTTTCGGTATCACCTAGCTTCATCAAGAAATTTCATCCTCAGAAACCAGATATGTATATATTAATGATAAATGTCCAAAAGAGAGTCCTCCAAACCTCTCTGGCTGTACATCCTCATAATCTTCTCTTTATTGGCTGGGACCTCTGGCCAATGTTTTAGATGGATTTGATTCATGAGGTGGACATTTATATTTGAAGTGAGTTAAGCTGGAGATTTGCTGGTGTTCTAAGACGATGTCTCCTTTTATGCTAGTTCATATTACATTACATAGTAATGAATGAAGGATACAGACATGATGTCATATACACTAATCAGCCACAACATTAAAACCCCCTACCTAATATCATGTAGGTTCTCCCTGTGCTGCCAAAACAGCTCAGATGCGTGGAGGCATTGACTCCACAAGACCTCTGAGCATGTCCTGCAGTATCTGCCACCAAGACATTTAGCAGCAGACACTTTAGGTCCAGCAAGTTGAGAGGTGGTGCCTCCATGGATCAGATTTGTTGTTCCAGCACATCCCACAGATGCTCAATCCGATTGAGATCTGGGGAATTTTGAGGCCAATGCAACACCTGGAACACTTTCTCATGTTCCTCAAACCATTCCTGAACAATTTTTGCAGTGTAGAGGATGCATTATCCTGCTGAAAGAGGCCACTGCCATCAGGGAAAACCATAGCCAGGAAGGGGTGTAAGTGGTCTGAAACAATCTCTAGGTAATATATATATATAGGTATATATATGTCTAAGTAACATCCACATGAATGCCAGGACCCAAGGTTTCCAAGCAGAGCATTGCCCAGAGCATAACACTCCTTCCGCTAGCCTGCATTCTTCCCATAGTGCATCCTACTACCATTTCCACAGGTGAATGTGTCACACCCACCTGGGGTTTTGTATCGGTGACGGAACCCAATTGCAGCGGAACAGCACTCCCTTACAATCACGACCCTCAGAAGCACCGGGAAGTGGGTACAGGGTCCTAAAAGGTCTTTGGTGGCACAGAGGCCTTTAATGGGTAGAAGCCAAGCGTGATATCCAAGAGGGGAAGATGCAGGAGGCGTAGTCAATCAATCCGGAATCAGGTCAGGCAGCAGGCAAGAGTAGTCGATCAATCCGGGATCAGGTCAGGCAGCAGGCAAGGGTAGACAATAATGGAGTCAAGGATCAGGAACCAAGAAGACAAGTATGGAATCAGGGCAATAAGCAGGTATACAAGAGCAAGGAAAATAACCAAGCACTGACTGGAAGGCATGCTTTGTTTAAATAGGGAGCCAGGATCCCATGACCGGCAACCTCCCACCAGCAGGTGGGGCACACAGGAGCTATAAAAGGAGGTCAGGGACTCAGCGCCATCTTGGCTTACCTCACAGTCCCTGACCTGCCTCCTCCCCTCTCCCGCCTAGAACGCCGGGTCCACATGGCGGCCATCATCTTGCCGCGACCACATGCTCGCTGCGGTAAGAAGGGGAGAAGGAGATGCCACAGCCCCAGAGGAGGGGATTTGGAGAGTACCTGGCCATCCACCTGATCTACGGTATTAGACAAGATGTGACTCTACCTTTGAGTTGAGAATGTGTCAATGTCAGCACTTTTTGCCTAAAATTTGAATTTCACTGTTCAATTCACTACAAGTATATGCTTAGTAAAAAGCAAATTTTTACTATGAATTGCTGTTTATACACTTACTAATCTGAATACTACTTGGACCTCTTCCTTCTTAGGAGTGAGGAAGCATGGTCTACCTCTATCAGAACAGCTGATATGGATAATCACCCCTATCACAGACAGCCATCCTTCTGGTTGTAAAATAAAAATGTACAATTTGAATTATTGTAGATTTTATACGATTCACAATGGCAGAACCCACAACTGCTACAATGAGGTTGATTACAATATAATACACATTCTAAATGTATTATAACAGAAGTGATGGCTTAATATTTGTTGGTGTTCTTACCTGTAATGAGTAAAACACACCAGGCAGTATAGAAGACCACCATATGTGCCCTCAATGATTGATACCGTAATTTCAACATTTTCATCAAGTGTATACATGCTTTAGTATGTATAATTCATGATAGGAAATCAATTCATTAATGAGGAATCCTGCATCATAAATTCTTCATATTGTAGAGCAGAACTTTTCATATGCTGATCCCATCGTCCAGGTAACAGTCAGTAATCTATTAAGGGGTTCAGTCAAGCAGTGGGGCCCATATGGACCGGGCTGCATTGTAAAAAATATTATAGAAGGATTGCACTGACTGTTTCCTCTTCACTTTTGTGTAGCATCGCCAGGAGGAATTAATGTCAGATTACTTTCTCCTAGAGCTTATAGAATTCATGCAGTAGGTGAGGAGCCTGCCACTCACTGTAACAGCTTGATCCACACTGGACCTCAGGGAAGCCACCCTCCAACTGCGAAATTACATAAAAAGGAGGGTGGCTAAACAAAACATTAGTTTTAACGTCTGTGTATGTAGAGTGTGTATGTATAGCAATGTATGTGTTAGTAACTGGGTGTATGTTCAGTAGTGTATGTGTTGTATGTATGAAGCCATGTTTGTTTAGCAGTGCTACTGTGTGTAGCAAAGTGTAGAGTTTGTGTGTGTAGTCATATATGTGTATGTACCTAGGTGTGTGTTTAGCCATGTATGTGTGTGTAGCAGAGTGTGCACATGTAGCAGTGTTTGTTTATCAGTCTAATTGTGTGTGCATATATTTAGCAGATTGTATATTTAGGACCTGTGTATGTGCCTGGCATTTTGTATTCACGTTTACATGCATTACTGTGATTGTATATCTGTATATGTGTATCCCTTGAGTGTGTCTAGAATGCATATCTATGTGTTTCTGTGAGTGTGTGTCTTTCTCTTGGAATGTATATATTTGAATATATCTGTGATACCAAAAAATAGAAATGAGATTCAGGCACTCTGACAGCTTCAGGCAAAGTTATTTAGAACAGAAGGTACACTGAGTATATACCTTCTGTTCTAAATAAACGTGCCTGAAGCTGCAGGAGTGCCTGGACCTCTATACTATTTTTTGTATCTACAGTTAATGGGATTGTGCTGGCCCACGGTCCAGTTTAGCACTTTTGACTCTCTTATGGATTGAGTGCGGCTCCTATGGATATATTGGATGTATCAGTGAGTGATATTTTGGTGGGAGTTTTTCAGGGTTTGTAAGTAGCCCCAACATATCAAAAGGCTGCCTTGCTGGCCATCAACATGTAGACATTATTTGTGTCCAGGAACCATGGTGTATATGGCAGTCCATAGTTTAATATAGCGTTAGTACAAATCAGGTACTGCGTATAGTATAAAACAAATAACTGCATGTCTGGAATCCACTTAATTAAATATGCAGCATTTTAGAGTAATATGACGTTACAGAACTGATTTGATTATCTCTCAGGTTTTGGTTTATAACTGTAAGGATATAGAAACCAATTTTCCCCAGGCCAGACGCTCCTCAGAGATGTAGCATCAGGCAGGAATTCCCCTGCAGGCAGATTGCATACGTGGCAGAACATGGCATGTTAAATATGAATGTGATACTGTATTCACTGTTATTCCCACATATGATACAGTATCACCTAAAGATGTACAGGCATTCTATAATATTATCCAGTTGATTGATCACAGGATTGCATTATACAAATACTGGGTGGGGTGACAAGCATTCAGCACTGTCCACTGTTTTAAAACCAGAGCACACAGTGAAGAAGAGCATGAGCACCCCCAAACAGTTCTGTCTCCAGGGAGGCCCTGTGCGAAGGGCCCCCTAGCATCCTCTAATCTGTGCGATTGAATCCAAACCTTTTTTAAGACTGAATATGGAGGATACCAGTTTCATACAGAATGTCTATATAGCTTCTTTAGGGCCTCAGGCGAGTGCTGGTACTGAATGTGGAGGGCTGGTTTATTTTTTTCATGGGATAGAAGGGTAGGGAAGGCTGTCCCATTAACTAATTTTGCCCAAAGGTCCATGGTGCTATCAGTCTGCCATCAGTATGTGAATCTCCATAAAAATAAAATTCTCAGTACTGTAGTGTATGTACTCCCTTTGTCCCTCTTATTTGTAGAGCAGGATTCAAACTTATTCCCTCTCGCCCTAATTACCACTTCCGAGCTGCTACAAACATTAAACTTGTACTTCACTTAAAAGTAACTTATTGCACACAAATCCATGTTGGTCAGAAAACAAACTACTCTGATAAACTCTTATTCCTAAATTCCAGTTGACTCATACTCTACCTCAAACATAAGTTTTTACTCTTCAGCTCTGAGGGGTGAGTTGGATATTGAAGGGACACTCATTGTCGTGGCTATAGTCTTTGAATGACTGCTTCCAGGTCTGTGTGAAATTACTTTAAAGTGATGAAACAAAGAACACCCAGCATCTAAAGCCCGGCCCATGTGCTGCAGCATAGCCATTGGCTAAAGGGGACTTCTTCATTAGTCGTCCAAATTTTCAGGGCAATGACCATAGCCATTCAAAGTTGACCAGCTAATGCGTAAATTAGTGAAACAAAATAATTATTATATACGCCCCTGGGATGGGGAAGTATATGATGGGGTAGGGGGTTATGGAGTACACCCAGATAGGAACAATACAACCTGTGTGTTCCTATCTGGGTGTACTCCATAAACCCCTAGCCCATTATATACTTCTCCATCCCAGGGGTGTATATAATAATTCTTTTGTTTCAGTATTTTGAAGTGTTTGTGAGGTACACTGTTCAGGGTGGTTTATCTTTCTTTCTGTGTGTATATATAGTAACTATTTTAATGCGTAAATTAGATACCACCTTAGCATAGTTGCAGCAGAGAGGCCATAATTGCTTAAAAAACAACTTATTTTTTTTTACCACTGTACAGTTAAAGTATGGGACAATTCTACAAAATTAGCTGATGACAACTCTATCTATTTGTGAAAAGCACTGAAAAACAGTTTAACACAAAACACTTAGCTACTATTAAGGCAGTCTTGGAACCCATGGCTCTCAATTACTGGTCAGCAACCTCCACTGTTCTATCCACAGGTATGGAGCCCGCAGCAGCAACAGCATCTCACCAAGATGACGGTCACCATGCAGGGAGACCAGCCAGCGTATCTGTGGGCAGAGGGGAACATGACCTTAGGTGAAGCAAGGACGATGATGCAACCAAGATAGATTGACTCCCATTGCTTGATTTATAGGCCCGCAGCACACCTCTTGCAGGAGAGAACCAGTCATGTGATCTATCAGCCCTTTAAATCCATTGCCACCTTCCAGTCATTTCTTGGTTATTCTTTACTGGGATTCTCTGATTGCTTTCCCAGGTATTTTGAATTTGTCCTGCCTCCTGACTTCATAGCTTGCTGCCTGCGATGACCTTTGGACTTCCTGACATTGTTTTATACCTTGCCCCTATTCACATACCTCATCTTGGACTCCCGTTGTACTAATAACAGACCTATGCTACTCTCTCCTCGACCCTCTTCAGTCCGGCTTCCGCCCCCTCCACTTTAATGAGACTGCCCTTATCAAAGTCACTAATGACCTTATCACAGCTAAATCCAAAGGTCACTACTCCATACTAATTCTTGGTGACCTCTCCGCTGCTTTTGACACTGTTGATCATGTTCTCCTTCTCCAAACTCTTCAATCACTCGGTCTCTGTGACTCTGTCCTCTCATGGTTTTCCTCCTATCTCTCCCAACGCTCATTCAGCGTCTCCCTTTCTAATGATACCTCCACTGTTCATCCTGTCTCAGTTGGAGTCCCTCAAGGCTCTGTCCTTGGTCCCCTTCTATTTTCTCTTTACACTGCCTCTCTTGGCAAGCTTATTACCTCTTTTGGATTCAAATACCACCTGTATGCTGATGACATCCAGATATATCTCTCCTCCCCAGACATCTCCCCTGATGTCCTGCAACATGTCACCTCTTGACTTTCTTCTATCTCTGATTGGATGTCCTCCCACTTTCTGAAACTGAATCTTTCCAAAATAGAACTTCTTGTCTTTCCTCCTCCTAATATTAATCCTCCTCTCTCGCTCTCCCTTCAGATTGGTGGTACCCATATCAGCCCATCCTTACAAGCGCGTTGTCTTGGTGTTACTTTTGATTCTGGCCTCACCTTTGAGCCTCATATTCGTTCTGTTGTCAAATCATGCCAATTCCACCTCAAAAACATTGCCTGCATCCGCCCCTTTCTTACACAAGATGCTACTAAAGAGCTTGTCCATGCTCTAGTAATCTCTCGCATGGACTATTGTAACTCTCTCCTAATTGGTCTTCCCAATAGCCATATTGCCCCGCTACAGTCTGTAATGAATGCTGCCGCCAGACTGATTTTCCTCTCTAGTCGGTCCTCTCACACCTCACCCCTCTGTCAGTCCTTACATTGGCTTCCTGTATCCTATAGGAGTCAATTCAAAGTGCTAACCCATACCTAGCACTGAATAATCTTAGCCCCTCTTATATCTCCTCACAGATCCATAGGTATGCCCCTTCTCGGTCCCTGCCCGTGACCTTCTTCTGTCCGCTGCTCGTAACCGTACGGCCAACTCACACTTGCAGGACTTTTTGCGAGCGGCTCCCGTACTATGGAATAGCCTGCCTACCACCATCAGACTCTCCCCTAGTCTTCAGTCATTTAAGAAGTGCCTTAAAACTAATTTCTTTAGGAAAGCCTATGGCCTCCCAGACTAACCTCTACCTCACATACCTGCCCTGCCTCTTGCTCTCTCCTAAAGGGCAGCATTTTACTCTCTCCTCCAGCTCTGCTCCACTCCCACCTAATTTGACTTCTTTTCCCTGTCCTAATGTGTTTTAAAACCCACCTCCTATAGACTGTAAGCTCATTTGAGCAGGGCCTTCTTCAACCCTTCGTTTCTGTAAGTTTTCTTGTAATTGTCCTAATTATAGTAAAATCCCCCCTCTAATAATATTGTAAAGTGCTACAGAATCTGTTGGCGCTATATAAATCGCAATAATAATAATAAAATAATATCAGAACCCTGTTTCCACTTTGCTTGTAAGGGAAAGCTATTTCACTGCACCTGAGTGCCAGAACCAACCAGCTATCTGTCTATAACAATTATTGAATGTATAGGAAGCCAGAGGAGGGCTCTGCATAAAAGCACATAATCAAATATGAGTTAGAAAAATGAGCCTTGAATTAGCAGAACTGAAGCCAAATTTGAGAAAAAGGCAGTTGTTGAGTGGTGTAATATTAATGGGGTGAACTCGTTTTTGCAGTGTTTTTGGTAAAAAAATGCATCAAAGTGGGGTGGAGCCTGGACACCAATTGAGCAGGACGTGTAAACCTGAAGCTCCCCCGTCCAAGAGTGACCATCTGCAGCCACCCCACGATGAACATTACACCTGCTAACACGAGGCCCCCCAGAAGGGGAAAGATGCTGGCCACCTGGACAGGTTCTATATGTTAACCCCTGAACTACTGCATGCCGCAATATGTTATGTTTGACAGTTTGTTCTCTCTCTTATATCAGTATTAACTGTATTGTCACAAGTGTATTAATGCAACTGGGGCCACGAACAGAAACAGACAGGCACACAAGACACAGCAGACACATAATTAAACTATAACTAACCATAACACCCATATTAACGCAACCACTTTACAGCCCCTCTCCCCACTTGGGGGGCAGCCACATAGCACCAAGAGATGGCGGCTCCCACCATTAGTATAAGAGTGCCGGGTACGATACTCCCTCTCCCCTCCACACCAAGGAGCCACTAGAGCACCATTTCACGAGCTCTCAGGGACCAATGTGAGGTCAACAACAGCGATAGCCGAGGGGCGAGGGAACGGGACCACAAGCAGGCACCCATGGTGCACAGGGACCCCCTTGCTACCATTAACGGTGGCATACACTGCCACGCTGGCAGTCCCTGACTACTGACCCACGTCCCCGGGGACAACGGCGCATACAAGAACCTCCTATAGCCCAGTACCAACCCCACGGCACTACCTGGGTGACGCAACACGAGCGCCTTAACATGAAACCCAGAGCATCCAGCCTACTTATTGTAGCGGTACTTACCCTTTCCAGGGGCCGGCCGGGGTCCTCTGTTCGAGCCGCGCGCGGTCCTGCTGCTGCACGAGCCGTGCGCGGCTCAGCCGACCGCTGTAACTAGTAGCGGTCACGTGTTCCACATACTCTAAGAGCGCGCCGCGGGTATCGGGCGCGCTCTTAAAGGGACAGTGGGTGCCTAAATTGGAAAAGGCATCCCATTGGTCCCTGTCATGCCACACTCCCCATACACTTACCTTTTGGGGGCGTGGATGTGACAGGGACCAATCAAATTAGATGTTTAGGTATTTATACTCACCTTCTTTCCTTTGTTCCTTGCCCTATCGTGGTTTCTGTATCAGTTCCCTTTAGCGCTTGTTGTGTTCAGTTGTGTTTCTCCGTATTGACCTTGGCTTTGTTTCTGACTACGTTTTCTCTTTATCCTTATCTGTTCTGGTTGTCGGCTTGTTGTTTACTGTGTACCAGACCCCGGCTTGTCCTAGTTTACGCTGTCTCTCTGTGCCCTTGATTTCGGATTGTTCCTGACTCTGTCTCCTCTCATATACGTCGAGTCCGGCCATTCTAAGGTCCGGTAGACGTATCTCTCCTCTGTGTTGTCTTTTGTTTAGCTGAATCCTGCGTGTTGGGGTATATTCTCGTTACATTACGATAGGGCCATGGACCCCGCAGATTTGGCTCAGCAAATGGCTTCTCACGAGGCAAGGTTTGTAGAGCAGGATCACCGTATGGATCAGATAGCACAGGCTCTCCAGACGCTCTTGTCTAGAACCATTCCTGCAACCGCACCGAACCCTCCTACACCTCATCCTCCCGAAGTATCCAATTCAACCAATGCTTCGCCCCATTTAACACCTCCTCCTAGGTATGGAGGGGAAGCCAAGACATGCAGAGGTTTTATTAATCAAATAGAATTCCACCTTGAGATGTATCCTCATTCCTTTCCCACTGATAGGTCTAAAGTGGGGTTTTTGATGCATCAACTTACTGACAAGAAAGGGAGGCAATACTCGTGTCTGGTCTCCCGAGGCACTTCAGGCTTTTGAGTTTCTTAAAACCACATTCGCTTCTGCACCTATTTTACAGCACCCTATCCCCACACTGCCCTATATTCTTGAAGTTGATGCTTCTGATATCGGGGTAGGTGCTGTCTTATCCCAAAGAGAGTCGCCTGAAAAGCCATTGCATCCTTGTGGCTTCTTCTCCAAACAAATGTCCAAAGCAGAAAAGAATTATGATGTGGGTAATCGCGAACTCCTTGCTATTATTTTAGCACTGAAAGAATGGAGACATTTGTTAGAAGGAACTAAAGATCCTATTCTCATATTTACGGATCATAAGAACCTATCCTACCTTAGTGAGGCTAAAAGACTGTCTTCTCGGCAGGCTAGGTGGTCACTATTTTTGTCCCATTTCAATTACATTATCACCTATAGGCCAGGTGACCGCAACACTAAAGCAGACGCTCTGTCTAGACAGTTTGAAACTGCTGACAAACAGGAGATTGATGTTACTCCTGTGATTCCCCCAGAAAGGATAATCGCTACCACTGTTTTGTCTATTTCTTCGTCCCTCTTGCAGGCCATACAAGCGAAACAAAACATGGCACCTAGCGAGAGACCTACTGATAAACTATTCGTTGATGTTCCCGAGAGACGGGAGATTCTGTCGTTGTATCATGACACTAAGACTGCTGGACATCCTGGTATTTCCAAAACGGTGTCAGCAGTTTCTCGGTATTTTTGGTGGGATTCCTTACGCAAGGATGTCACTGACTATATAGGTGCTTGTACTACTTGTGCCTATATGAAATCTTCTCGTAGGGTTCCTTGTGGGCTGTTGCATCCGTTACCTATTCCCGAGAGACCTTGGTCTAACCTGTCCATGGATTTTATTGTTGAATTACCTCCCTCGAATGGTAACACAGTTATCCTAATGATAGTGGATCGGTTTTCCAAGATGGCTCACTTTGTGTCTCTTCACAAGCTGCCCACGTCCAGGGAACTAGCACTTGTTTTCGCCAGAGAGGTGTTTCGATTACACGGCATTCCCGTATCTATTGTGTCTGATAGGGGTAGCCAATTTATTTCCAGGTTCTGGAAGGCCTTTTGTTCGGAAATGGGTATTTCTCTCTCATTTTCTTCCGCTTACCACCCCCAGTCTAATGGAGCTGCCGAACTTGCCAATCAATCTCTGGAGCAGTACCTTCGTTGTTTCGTATCCCACCATCAGAACAGTTGGTCTGACCTTCTTCCTTGGGCTGAGTTTGCTCGGAATAACGCTACTCATGATTCTTCCGGCAAGAGTCCTTTTTACGTTATATATGGCCAACATCCTGTTGTTCTTCCGGCTGCTTTCTCCTCACAGGGCATGCCAGTTCTGGATGAACATTTGGCTAATTTGCGTAATACTTGGGAGCAGGTTCAGCGTTCTTTGGTGGATTCCGCTGCTCGCCAGAAGGTGCAGGCTGACAAGCATCGCAGGGCGGCTCCTTCTTATGTTGTGGGGGACAGGGTTCTGCTTTCTACGCGAAACATTCGCCTCCGGGTGCCTTCTATGAAATTGGCTCCCCGCTTTATTGGTCCTTATCGTATTCTGCATAAGGTTAATCCTGTTTCGTATGCCTTGGGTCTCCCTAAGAATCTGCGTATTCCTAATGTCTTTCACACCTCGTTGTTAAAGCCTTTCGTACGCAACCGCTACACCCGACATGCACCTCCTCCCCCTCCTGTTTCTGTGGAGGGTCATGAGGAATTTGAAGTTTCTGCAGTTCTTGACTCTCGTTTCCTTAGGGGCCGACTTCAGTACCTAGTGCATTGGAAGGGCTATGGGCCTGAGGAACATAGTTGGATTTCCGCTGATGCGGTTCACGCTCCTCGTCTTGTGCGCTCTTTCCATTCTCGTTTTCCTGCCAGGCCTGGCCCTCCCCGCCCGGAGGGCGTGTCCTCAGGGGGGGGTAATGTAGCGGTACTTACCCTTTCCAGGGGCCGGCCGGGGTCCTCTGTTCGAGCCGCGCGCGGTCCTGCTGCTGCACGAGCCGCGCGCGGCTCAGCCGACCGCTGTGACTAGTAGCGGTCACGTGTTCCACCTACTCTAAGAGCGCGCCGCGGGTATCGGGCGCGCTCTTAAAGGGACAGTGGGTGCCTAAATTGGAAAAGGCATCCCATTGGTCCCTGTCATGCCACACTCCCCATACACTTACCTTTTGGGGGCGTGGATGTGACAGGGACCAATCAAATTAGATGTTTAGGTATTTATACTCACCTTCTTTCCTTTGTTCCTTGCCCTATCGTGGTTTCTGTATCAGTTCCCTTTAGCGCTTGTTGTGTTCAGTTGTGTTTCTCCGTATTGACCTTGGCTTTGTTTCTGACTACGTTTTCTCTTTATCCTTATCTGTTCTGGTTGTCGGCTTGTTGTTTACTGTGTACCAGACCCCGGCTTGTCCTAGTTTACGCTGTCTCTCTGTGCCCTTGATTTCGGATTGTTCCTGACTCTGTCTCCTCTCAAATACGTCGAGTCCGGCCATTCTAAGGTCCAGTAGACGTATCTCTCCTCTGTGTTGTCTTTTGTTTAGCTGAATCCTGCGTGTTGGGGTATATTCTCGTTACACTTATCAAGTATACTCCCTGGGCACTCAGCTTACCTCATTAGGGTTATTAAGCTTCACCACGCAACTAAACACCCAGATCCGCTTGGGACCGCCTCCTTGACAAGACCCACCCCCTAGGTTCCCCAATACATACCTCCTCAAATATCTATAGCCAGCCCCGGGGAGACTAAGCAAGGTCTGAGCTGAAATGTATACCTATAATGTACTGACTACCTATAATGTACTGTTAGCCAGAGCATATGAAGGTTGTTCATTAATATGCCTATCAGCATGCATGATGACCACAGACAGAAAAACACCAAAACCTCAAAACACCAGCACAGACACTAAACATCAGAGCCCTTCGGAACCCATGAAGCCACCACCACAGGGAGGTTCTAGGCTCTAGGGACCAACAAACCAAACTATAACGAACCCCAGGGAGGAGACGGAGTCCCACCCTGAACATGAGGCACACTCAAAAGGAAAACAGTGCACGACAGACACGTAAGGGTCAAGCCACATGACACTCACACTCAATCAACCGCTAGACCCGCAACTCGCACTACATAACAAGGACACTGGCCCTACGCTAACCCCAGCCGCACCAGGCTGACAGGACTAGAGGTACCCAGCACAATCCGACCTGGCAAGGGAATCAAGGACTAGCACTGATTAATGTCATTGGTATCATTACAGGCAAACAATAACTCTGCTACACTGCGAGGCGATTCCACTCGAACCCCCCCCTGACGAATAGGGACAGCCTGACAAACAGATCACATGGAAGGTAAACAACACAACACTCTGAAGTGACGGGCAGCGAAAAGTGATACCCCTCTCGACACTTGTCACTTAACCCACGCTACCTCACCACCACTACTTACCAACCAACACACCCCTCAGCTCCCACCGCTCCACACACGGTGGCACGGAGGGAAAAGGTTAGGACCTGTACCAGGTACAGGTAACCAAACCCCCCCCCCATCTCCGCCCCTAATACTCCTGGCAACCTCGGTATCAGACCAGGCACACCCCTCCCAACCTCCACCCACCTAGGCACATTACCCTACCGGGGCACCACGCCCTAGAAATCAGGCTTCGCAACAACACGCACATAGGACCACCCCTCCCCCCTCAACGCACCCCCTCCCCACAGTACCCCACCCCACAACCAGGCGCACCGCACCAGTCCGACCGTCACACTCCCCGGACACAACCACCTCTGGAGGGTCCCTGCGGTCACAATGACCACCAAACTCACCTGTATCTCAATCAATTGCAAAGGCCTTAACAACCCAGTAAAAAGACATCAACTCATGAGATGGGCGAACCGCACAGGAGCGGACATACTACTGTTACAAGAAACACATTTCACCCAGACCAAACCCTTCCCCCTTACTAGCCGGCACTACAGAGAGTGCTACACCGCTAACTCCCCCACCACCAAAACTGAATGGAGTGGCTATACTACTACGCAAGACTTGCCTTCTAAATGTGAGACAAGTTATAAAAGACCCCCAGGGTCGGTTCCTGACACTCACGGGTCAGGCCGGCCCAAACAAATATGCCATCACAACAATATATGCTCCAAACACTCCGGATGCATCATTTTGGGATACACTACAGGCACACCTGACCCTGACCCCGGGGCACCATAAAATCATAGGTGGCGACTGCAATGCCACTATGTCGACAGCAGTGGACAGGCACAGCACACGCCGAGACAGACAAAACCCAACCCCCACAACCAAATTGGACAAAATGCTACAATCCTTCGCCCTCCAGCTACAACTAATAGACGTATGGCGGACATTACACCCGACCAAACGCGACTTCACA
The DNA here is from genome assembly GCA_933207985.1 of Pelobates cultripes. Lineage (NCBI taxonomy): Eukaryota > Metazoa > Chordata > Amphibia > Anura > Pelobatidae > Pelobates > Pelobates cultripes. The sequence continues at coordinate 379,036,080 of OW240912.1, forward strand.
TTTTTCTCACACCCACACAACTCTTACTCACGCATCGACCTTTTTTTGATCTCCCCCTCCCTCCTACACACGGTACACACAGCCACCATAGGCAACATATCATGGTCAGACCACGCAGAAATCATGTTAGCAATTAACATTCCAAATGTAGCACGCCCCTGGACCTGGAGACTCAACCCGACCCTGCTCCATAACCCCCCTCTGAGAGACACCATCCAAAAGGACCTCACAGACTACTTCACAATTAACACACCATCAACGTCCTCACCGGGAACACTGTGGGCGGCCCATAAAGCAGTCATTAGGGGAAAACTAATCAGCCTAGCATCAGCACACAAGAAAACCCAACTGGCGGACCTAGCAAACTCCCTTGAAGCACTTAGGACCCTAGAAACCCAACATAAAAAGACTCCCACCCCTGACATCCTCACCAAACTGACAGACTGCCGCAACAAAATTAAAGATTTCATGGCCAGAGACTCAGCCAAAGCACTGCAATGGTCGAAACAAAAGTACTACGAAAAATCTAACAAAGCAGATACCTTACTAGCCAGAAAACTTAAACACAGGGCAGAACAAAAGAAAATAGACAAAATACAAACCCCAGACGGAACCACTCACTCCCTCCCATCGAAAATAGGTTCTATAAGGACCAACAAATAATCCCTTTTACGGACCTGCCCCAAACAGTACCATTTACCACACGCGACTACTTCAGATACATCCAGATAAAAAACTTCCTCGAGACAACCACGTACAAACAAGCAGGACATACCCCCCTCACCCCTTTTGAAAAATCCTGCATTCACACTCCAATACGGAAGAGCCAAATTTCCACCACATACACGTGGATACTCACAGCGACAAAAAAAACAGCCACTCAACTACATCACAGCATGGGAACGAGACCTGGGCCCCCCCGCTGACCCTTCAGATTGGGCAGCCATCTGGGAGGCCACAGCGACCATAACTATATGCGTCACACACAAAGAGCAGGCCTACAAGACCCTCATGCGATGGTACATTACACCGCTAAGACTCAAACAGATGGGACTATCCACCGCAGACAGATGCTGGAAGGGATGCGGCCAACAGGGGACATACTACCACCTCTGGTGGGAATGCCCTCTCATAACACCAATTTGGAAGAACATAGCAACGCTCGCATCACTAGTCCTACACGACACCATCCCTATAGACCCTTGGCTTTGGCTCCTATCTAAGCCCCTACCAAACACACCCCGTGCCCACAACAAACTCCTAACCAAACTAGCCCTAGCCACCAGACGGGCTATAGCTGCCCACTGGGGAATAGCCACGATCCCATCGCTAACTGACATAAAACGCTAAATGAACGAAGCCAGGACAATGGATAGAATGTCGGCCCTCATCCACGAAACCACAACGCATTGTGACAAAATATGGGATCCATGGCTTGCAGAACCCACCACACAGGTTTGACACAACACCGCAGTGCGCCACCCCCCTCTCTCCCAACCCCCCATCCCAGATACCTCACCACCGCCCCACACTTACCCTACCTCCAGTATATCCTGACAGCAAAACGAAGGCGGACAGCTGACTCTGAGGAGGCGAACTGCAACAACGACACAGGAACGCCTAGGAAAAACATTTCCCCCCCCACCACCCCTACCCCTTGACAAACCCACCCCTTAGAACGCAAGGCAAAACTAGCAACAGTAGGCGAAGAAGCCCCCACGACATAAGGGGACAAAAGCAGAGACACCACATACCCCCAACACACCGAGCAAGGGTCAACAGCTATAAACCAAACGCAACGACACCACCCCATAATACCAAGCCCCTTATGACCAAGAGATGTTATCCATCAACGCTACACAGACACCAAGCTACCACTGAAGGGACGAGATGATCGTCCATCACTAACACACATTCTAGACCACAATCCACAATCCACTTGACAAGATAAGAGTGACCCAGGACCACCCTGACTATTAGGGGTACCACCCTACAAGTCGTCTCTCAGATCAGGATCACACGACCACATAACGACGAAGATAGACAATCATATAACAAAAACCATTGACAGACAACAGATACATGAAAAACATAAGCAATCACGACAACGGACACACCAAGAATCGAATGTACATTTAACCAAATAACCATCTTCTTTTTGTTCCCATACAATCTCAATGTACATTATGCAACCCGGCTTTTGCACAAGCCTAAGAATTGAATACCAGCTGTATGTTATGACAATGTTAAAATAAAGAATTATAAAAAAAAAAAAAAAAATGCATCAAAGTGAACAGTGATAATAGGTAGGAACTGGTTAGGAATTAACTGTGTGGGTATGGAGAAGAAAGTTAACAGTAGAAATAATGTACAGAGAGGATATATATACCAAATTCACTCTGGATTGGCAATTCTCAAATTCTTGTATAATCCAGTTAAAATTTGGTCATCCCAAACGAATCTTCACCATTTGGTCAGATGGATTCGGTGTCAACTTTAAAATCAGTGCTTTTTTGCATCTGATTCCAATATAATGATAGGATCTGGATATTTAAAATTAAATGTTGTGCTAGGATTCACATTTTAAATTCAATTTATTGTTCACCTGCTTTTTGCAACCAGGAAAATCCCTGCGGCTTTGTTTATATTAACATTCTTTAGTTGCTGCAGCACCTTGTCTTGAGTCAGCCAATCATATTTTATTCTGCAAGCTCTACACATAGAAACATAGAATGTGACGGCAGATAAGAACCATTCGGCCCATCTAGTCTGCCCAATTTTCTAAATATTTTCATTAGACCCTAGCCTTATCTTATAGTTAGGATAGCCTTATGCCTATCCCACGCATGCTTAAACTCCTTTACTGTGTTAACCTCTACCACTTCAGCTGGAAGGCTATTCCATGCATCCACTACCCTCTCAGTAAAGAAATACTTCCTGATATTATTTTTAAACCTTTGTCCCTCTAATTTAAGACTATGTCCTCTTGTTGTGGTAGTTTTTCTTCTTTTAAATATAGTCTCCTCCTTTACCAGGGACAGATTAAGAGCCCAGTGGGCCTGGTGCTGACAATTATGACGGGCCTAATTACAGAATCATATCGACCAAAAACAGTAAAACACTCCAAAGCATCATGTATCTGATGGTGCTGGAGAGAAAGAAAACAGCAGCTATAAGAAAACACATACCCTAGGCTAATCTCTCTCTAATTTATGTTTTCATCTTTCAAGTAAATCCATAACCCCTAACAGCAGTGTCCAGTCAGGCAGGAAGTCAATGGGCATGATAAAAGGGTGTGCCACTGACACAAATCACGTAATCTCCAAAAGGGGCGAACATGCCCAAAAAGAGGACATGTCTGCTCAAAGAATTAGAAGGCCTGCCTGGCATGAATGCATGTCAGGCTGCCTGCCAATCATGTAGCTGACCAACTAAGGGCATACTATGCAGACAGCACCCTGAGCTTGGCATAAATGCATCTAATGATGCGATCACTCAATGCTTTCTAAGGGCTGTCCCCTAGCACTCGCTGGTCCACTTGTCTCCTTACCTTCTTACTAGCAGGCAGAAGCTCCTGGTATTTGGTCTGGGACAGAGAAGAGCTGTATGTAGTGAGTGTAGAAGAAAGGGAACCTGCCACAGTGTTAGAGAGACCAAAGTCAGCATTACCTTAAGGGATCACTATAGGGTCAGGAACACAAACATGAATTCATGACCCTATAGTGTTAACACCACCACCTACCCCTCATGCCTCCATAAATATAGCAAAATCTTACTATATTCAAGCCTGAAGCTGTAACTCTGCATGCCGTTAGATTGATAAAAACAAGCAGTCTGCTGACATCATTAGAAGTGGTGGCCTGATCCAATCACAGTGCTTCCCAATAGGATTGGCTGAGACTGACAAAGAGGCAGATCAGGGTCAGAGCCAGCATGATTCAAACACAGCCCTGGCCAATCAGCATCTCCTTATATAGATGAATTAAATCAATGAATCTCTATGAGGAAAGTTCAGTGTCTGCATGCAGAGGGAGGAGACACTGAATGTTTGGATGCATTTTAGGCAGCCATGACCCAGGAAGGATCTCTAACAGTCATCTAAGGAGTGGTCAGTGAAGTTATCACTAGGATGTAATGTAAATACTGCATTTTCTCTGAAAAGCAGTATTTACAGCAAAAAGCCTGACGGTAATGATTCTACTCACCAGAACAAATTCAATAAGCTGTAGTTGTTCTGGTGACTATAGTGTCCCTTTAACTATATTCATTGTCAGCCAGTCCACACAAGTTTTGTTCTCATACATCCCACTTAAGTTTCCATACGTAAGTAAGAGTATGTGAAAAGTAGTTAGGGTTGCCACCTTTCTTGGAAAAACATACTGGCCTTGCTAATTTGCATAATTATGTATGGGTGACATCACATGATGTAAATCACAAGGAGTGACATAAGAGAAAATGCTGTAAAATCACCAAAAAATGACTTAGTTTGATTCTGCTGTATAGATGGATTCCTCCCAGTGCCCCCATTTGTCGATTACTCCAGGTCTCAGTGTTCCTATGTATCATTGTCTCAGTTCCCTAATGTCTCCCAGTGTCCCCTAGTGTCGTGTCCCCAGGTCTCCCAGTGATCCTATGTATCACAGTGTCTCAATGCCCCATGTCTTCCTGTGTCCTCATGTATCCCAGGGTCCCCATGTCACTAGGAAGATGGGAAGACCTGGGGACACGGGGAGACCTAGGGACACGGAGACACCAGTGACACTGGGAGACTAGGGGACTCTGGCTGGGACACAAGGGGACACTGGCTGGGGGACATGGGGACATTGAGACACTGGGAGACATGGAGGCACCAGGGCCACAGACACTAGGGACACTAGCTTGGAGACATGGAGACATTGAGACACTTGAGACACTAGGAGACATGGAGACACTAGGAGACATGGGGACAGTGAGACACTGGCAGACTGGGGGCACTGGGAGACTAGGGGGCACTGAGACACCAGGGACACTAGCTGGGAGACATGGGGACACTGGGAGACATGGGGACACTGTGTCCCCATGTGTCTGTGTCATAATGTCTCCCAATGTCCCTTAGTGTCTCAGTGTCCCCATGTCTCCTTGCAGCCTTTCCCCCTCCCCCCCCGCCCCCCATCCCTTACTTCCCTGAGCTGTAGGCTGTCTCTGCAGGGTGGGAGTTGCTGTCTGGACTCTCTGTAGCTGCACCCCTGCAGATCAGTGAGAATAGATAGGCAGGGAGGGATATGCTAAAAAGTCCTATCCCTGCCTCTCTCCACACATAGTGACACCTACTGGCCAGTGCTGGTATTGCATAGTAATCTCTTGTTTATACTGAGAAAAATACCAGCATTTGTATTGCCAGTATCACTGTAATATTGGCACCAGCCAGGCAGCCTCAAATACTGGCTGTGCCAATAAAATAAAAGCCAGGTGGAATCCCTAAGAGTAGTGTGTGGAAAAAAAAAATGTGGAAAAAAAAAAAATATATATATATATTTTTTAATAAATCAATGGGCCTATCCCATGGGCCTGGGCCTGGGCCTGGGCCTGGAGTTGCAGCTCCATCAGCCCCTATGTTAATCCGGCCCTGTCCTTTACTGTGTTGATTCCCTTTATGTATTTAAATGTTTCTATCATATCCCCCCTGTCTCGTCTTTCCTCCAAGCTATACATGTTAAGATCCTTTAACCTTTCCTGGTAAGTTTTATCCCGCAATCCATGAACCAGTTTAGTAGACCTTCTCTGAACCCTCTCTAAGGTATCAATATCCTTCTGAAGATACGGTCTCCAGTACTGTGTACAATACTCCAAGTGAGGTCTCACCAGTGTTCTGTACAATGGCATGAGCACTTCCCTCTTTCTACTGCTAATACCTCTCCCTATACAACCAAGCATTCTGCTAGCATTTCCTGCTGCTCTATTACATTGTCTGCCTACCTTTAAGTCATCAGAAATAATCACCCCTAAATCCCTTTCCTCAATTGTTGAGGTTAGGACTCTATCAAATATTCTGTACTCTGCCCTTGGGTTTTTACGTCCAAGATGCATTATCTTGCACTTATCCACATTAAATGTCAGTTGCCACAATTCTGACCATTTTTCTAGTTTACCTAAATCATTTGCCATTTGGCTTATCCCTCCTGGAACATCAACCCTGTTACATATCTTAGTATCATCAGCAAAAAGACATACCTTACCATCAAGACCTTCTGCAATATCACTTATAAAAATATTAAAGAATGGGTCCAAGTACAGATCCCTGAGGTACCCCACTGGTGACAAGTCCAAGCTTCGAATATATTCCATTAATCACAACCCTCTGTTGCCTGTCACTCAGCCACTGCCTTACCCATTCAACAATATTGGAATCCAAACTTAAAGATTGCAGTTTATTGATAAGCCTTCTATGTGCAACAGTGTCAAACGCCTTACTGAAATCTAGGTAAGCAATGTCTAATGCACCACCCTGATCTATAATTTTAGTTACCCATTCAAAAAAATCAATAAGATTAGTTTGGCATGATCTCCCTGAAGTAAATCCATGTTGTCTCTGATCTTGAAATCCATGTGTTTTTAGATGTTCTACAATCCTATCCTTTAACATGGTTTCCATCACTTTCCCCACTACTGAAGTAAGGCTTACTGGCCTATAGTTGCCCGACTCCTCCCTATTACCTTTCTTGTAAATGGGCACAACATTCGCTAACTTCCAATCTTCTGGGACTACTCCTGTTAACAATGATTGGTTAAATAAATCTGTTAATGGTTTTGCTAGTACACCACTAAGCTCTTTTAATAGTTTTGGGTGTATTCCATCAGGTCCCATTGACTTATTTGTCTTTACTTTTGACAGTTGAAATAGAACCTCTTCCTCTGTAAACTCAATGTTTTGTCCCCCTTTTTTACTGACTGTGCTATTTTCTCTTCTGTGATTTGGAAGCTCTTATAACTTGCTTAGCCTCTTTCTGCCTAATCTTATAGATCATTTTGTCTTCCTCACTCTGGGTTTTTTTAATAATTCCTAAATGCTAACTTTTTGTTTTTAACTATTTTGGCCACATCTGCGGAGTACCACAGTGGTTTCTTGAATTTTTTGCTTTTACTGACAAGCCTAATGCAATTTTCTGTTGCCTTCAGTTGTGCAACTTTTAGATAATCCCATTTCTCTTGGACTCCATTTAAATTGCTCCAGTCTGATAATGACTCCTCTACACATATTCTAATTTTATAAAAGTCTGTTTTTCTAAAGTCTAAAACTTTTGTTTTTGTGTGGTGTGACTCAGTCACTGTTCTTATATTAAACCACACTGACTGATGATCACTGGATCCTAAAATTTCACCTACAGTAATATCTGATACCAAATCTCCATTTGTTAACACTAAATCTAGTATGGCCTCTTTACGAGTTGGCTCTTCAACAACTTGTTTTAGAGACAATCCCAGTAGTGAGTTTAGAATATGTGTGTTCCTGGCACAAGTAGCTAATTTTGTTTTCCAATTTACATCAGGAAGATTAAAGTCACCCATGATGATAACTTCCCCTTCATTGTCATTTTAGCTATTTCCTCAACTAGTAGATTATCTAACTCTTCAATTTGTCCTGGGGGCCTATAAATCACACCTACACGAGTTACTGTGTGATTACCAAATTCTAACGTAACCCAAATGGACTCTATGTTTGTCTCACTAACTTTTATTAGGCTAGATTTTATGCTATCCTTCACATACAGGGCCACCCCTCCCCCTTTCTTGCCTTCCCTATCTTTTCTATATAAGGAGTACCCTGGTATTGCTATGTCCCAGTCATTTTTCTCATTATACCATGTCTCAGTAACAGCGACTAAATCTACACTATTAGTTGCCACAAGTTCATGGATCTTTTTCCCTAAACTGCGAGCATTTGTAGACATGACTCTAAGCTTATCATTTTTAACACACTTGCTACAGGCACCTTCTGTCCTTGTTTTGGGGGACAATTGGATTGATGTTTTATCACCCTTTTGCACCCCCCCCCCCTCCTTGTTTAAATACATCCTAGCAAAACCTCTGAACTGTTCACTTGTTCCCTTTAGAGAAAGATGTAAACCATCTTTTTTGTACTGCTTATTTCCATTTCAAACAGAGCTACCATGAGAAATACAGCCAAATCCTTGCCCCTGACACCATTCACCAAGCCACAAATTTAAGTCCCTAATACGCATATGCCTGTCGTTCTGAGTGTTATGCACAGGCAGAACTTCAGAGAATGACAGTGTGGAAACAACCTGCCATATATCATTGGCAAAAACACTAAAAACTTCTTTAACCTCTGAAACCTCATTGTAAGCCAAGTCATTTGTCCCTAGATGGACAAGTACATCCAATTCCCCTTCCTGCTTTGCTTGCTTAGCAATATTACAGATACGTCTCCTGTCTCTGTGAGCAGTAGCTTCGGGAAGACACCTCACAAGACCACCATTGTCCATCTCCACACCTCTTATGATGGAATCCCCCAACAACAACTGCTTTCTATTAGGCCTCACCATAGTCTCCAAGCCGGTCTCCACAACACCACTAGCCTTAGTGCCTCTCTCCACAAAACCACTAGCCTCAGTGCCTCTCTCCACAACACCACTAGCCTCAGTGCCTCTCTCCACAACACCATTACACTCTGAAAGTGCAGAAAATGAATTATGTAGAGCAACAGACTGTGCAAAATGCCTTTTATCCACAACTCTAATACTTGAGAAGTGTCAGTAATGTTCACATTTTCTATAACGTTATCATGCTGATAGCTTAATATGGTATGTGGTATTTTACATAAGCCATCTTATCTATCTAGAACAGTTACTCTACCCTTTAAACGTTATAGAAAATGTGAACATTACTGACACTTCTCAAGTATGGAATGATTGCACCTATATGGGGGAATCCCATGCTGAATGTAGTGGGCACATAATAACTAATGCCAAATCATACATAAAAAATATAAACCAACTGATCCTCATTCAAATTGCAAGCATCTGATTGAAATTCAGGTTATTACGGTCCAAAACTGAAATGAGTGTGTAAACTCTCATAAGGACAGTTCTAAATTTAAAGTGTGATCTCTGTTATGGGAAACTGTAGAAATGAGCACATGACCTCTGACAGAGGAAGCTCAGGTCTGTAGGTGTACCACCTACAACTGCAATGAGTGTGTGATTTCTGATAGAAGAAGCTTTGGGCTGTTTTATATAAAACAAGTAATAGCAATGCACATGTGACCTCTGAAAAAGGAAGTTCAGACTTTGAAAGAAGGCCTACAAATCAAAATGTGCACGACCTTATAGGGGAAGCGTAAAGCAGCATGGCATAAGGCCGTCCATGCAATAAGAGAATGAGCTCTAATAGAGAAAGCCCCCAAACTACAATACACCCATGCAGCCCATACTTGAAACAAGTTGGTGACCTAAAGCCACTCAGGCTGAAGATCGCAAGAACAATTTGATGCTTTCAATTGGTTGTGGTAATGAGACTTTTGTATGCACAAATGAATTACAGAAATTGAGCCTGTGAACTCGGCTAAAAGAAGCTCAGAGCCATAACAACTAAATAAGAAGCCACTAGCGCAACGTGACAGCTGTGAACTAAATATATTTATGACATTCACAAATGTGATGTACAAGTGTGCAAACTGCGTATACTGACATAAACAGTTAGTTTAACCAAGAACGGTGTTTTAATAATACACTCTTTTTGCATGGAGTAACCATTGTTGGCATGACATCTACTTAAGAAGAAAAGAAAGAAGGAGGGAAAAGAAAGGAAAAAAAACAGACAAAACTTACCTTGCTCAGTGCAGGGATAGGGATGTCCTTAAGGCCTGGCCGAGGGAGGACCTATGGTGGCATAGAGGAGGTCCATGCTGGCATTGGTCCTCTACCTAAAGCATGTGTGCTGATAATGGACCCCTTTTATGTACAGAATTGACGTTAGCAGCCGGAAACTCTCATCAAAGTTCTATATGTCTGTAAGTGCAGCATTTGAAACTCTAAATCCCTGAAGTGGTCATGGTGCACAAAGTTACCATTTAGTATTTATGTAAAAAGTGGGGGAGAAAAAAACAGGAAATGTGTTAAAACCATAATAAACTATTTAGAAAGAACTTGGGAAATGGGAGATTGGCAAGAATTCTGTCATTGATTTTAGTGTGAGACCATCATTACCATCATACAGTTGTTAATTATTATTTTTTTTTGTTAATCGAAGAAAATCCTATTTTAATTTTATTTTTCTGACTGTGTTTAGTCAACTGTGTGCGGTGTAAGTACTGTGCAGTGATTCTTAACATCACACAACAACAAGAATTTTACAGTAGTAAACTCTAAACACTTCTTCTTAGGCCATGAGGACTAGTATTCAGCCTCAGGATAGTAGGATTAGCAGCATGTTCATTATGTCTAATTCAAAAGTCATCAGACAAATGTTTTTTTTCCATCCTTTTCATCCTGCAACAATATGTTCCACTGTCACTACAAATCTTTCTATCACAGTAAATTCAAGAAGCAACTAAGTGAGAGGGTAGGAGAGTCTATTTTGTGAGGGTAATCAGAGCCATTCTTTAGTGACGACTTAGTGCAGAGTACCAAAGTAGTGGCTCCAATGTCTGGTGGTAAATCCAATGACGAGAAGTCTGTTTTTTCAACTGAAAGCTAATCAACTATGAGTTAACGAGCATTTTGCCTACCCAAATTTTTTTTTCTGCTGAAGTGTTTCAGAAGAACCTGAATTTTTTTTGCCCTGCACAAGTCTACTATAAACTAACTGTATGCGTGAGAATGTATACATAACCATATATGTACATGTGCAGTAGATTTCTCATGAAATAAGCATTTTTATAAATGGGTACAAGAGGGACAGTAAACTACTAAAGCATTTCAGCAAACTATATTTCTTTAGGGATTTGGAGTGTCTTTTTAACAAATTTGCCATATTTGAATACTGACATGAAAAATCCCTTTAGACATTGACATCTAGAACCCTCAAAAACGTATATTTTAGCAACAACTCTTTTTGCGAATCGCTTGGTAGTGGAGCATTATAAAGTAGCGAGACATTATAGCAATGCATTAAAACTACAGGGCAATCTATGATAACGTGAACATCAAGATGCTGTGGAACTCATAGGATTCACACACAGTGAAGCTTTACATTAAATCCCTTTAATCATTTTCTAAACTTAACCCTACATATCACTAGTGCTAAAGACCCTCTAACCCCAACTTTCCCCTTAAAGGGACTCTCCAGTGCCAGGAAAACAAACTGTTTTCCTGCAGGTCCCCTCTCCCTCCCATCCCAAGTTGCTGAAGGGGTTAAAACCCCTTCAGTGACTTACCTGTATTCAGTGCCGATGTCCCTCAGCGCTGGGTCAGGGTCCGCCCATGCTCCTCCCCCACCAACGTCATCCGGTGGGGGAGACCTTTTGAGCATGCACGGCTACTGGGAGGGTGAGACCTAATGCGCATGCGTGGCAATGCCGCGCATGCGCATTAGACCTCCCAATAGGAAAACATTGAAAAATGCTTTCAGTGCTTTCCTATGGGGATTTCAGCGACGCTGGAGGTGCTCACATAGCATGAGGACGTCCAGCGACGCTATAGCACACTTTTCATGTGCTATAAACATGGAAGTGCCCTCTAGTGGCTGTGTAGTAGACAGCCACTAGAGGAGGAGTTAACCCTGCAAGGTAAATATTGCAGTTTATGAAAACTGCACTAATTACACTTGCAGGGTTAAGGGTAGTGGAAGTTGGCACCCAGACCACTCCAATAGGCAGAGGTGGTCTGGGTGCCTGGAGTGTCCCTTTAACTTCTTTTTAATGTTACCTTAGCCAACTCACTAACCCTTATAGGACTGTTAGAAACGGCATTATTAATGATGATGTAATGTTGCTGCAATGGAACGCGTATGTTTCGCTATAATGATAGTTCACCTTTAAAAAGAGCCATTTTTAATGCAAAGTTTTTAATGTACAGACAAAAAGTTCCTGGAAAACACGCATGAACAGCAAATCTTGCAAATATGTTTTGCCCATGAATTGTATCAAATTGAAATAATAAAATAACAATATTTAAACTGAAATTACGCATCTGGAAAATGCATATATAATGCAATTTATTAGTAACACAGTAGTAATAGTAGTCTGTCTATTTTAGCCTCAATATTGCCAGCCTGGATTTCAGTTTGCTACAAGTTAGTGTTTAATGAATATTACCCTGGCAATGTTTTTATCAACACTTGCAGAACTTACATTTTAGCTCCTTTTTTTCCCAAACCACCAACTCAAAGTCCCAGTTCAAACTATTCTGGTTGTAAAATCCCAAGCTCACAAAACTGGAAATAATAATTCTTTCCATAGTATCTTATCCAACCTCCCTGAAGCTAACGGTTATTTAGGATTTACTAACTGAGCATGTGCACTGCCTCATCACTGACGGGAACCATATTCATGAAGGGAACCTTGTAGTCCATCCTCTGTGCTCTGAGCATGTGCAGTGCCCTCAAACATGGCAGCCTGTGAAGAGTCCCTTATCCACTGAGCATGTGCAATGCCCACAACTCTCCAACCCAGCCTGACTTGTGGCAGGGGCTGTGATGACTGCATTTTGGGGAAGTCTCATTTACCAACTTAAAAATATATATCGATTTTTTGGCGTTATCTGGAAATATGGAGAGCTTTATCAAGATGACTTAGAAGCAGAAGAAATGTGTCCTGTGTCTTTAAGAGCTATGAATGCAGGGGCTGTAGGTGATGGAGCAGTAAACTTGTTTGGATCCGTCCGGGCTGCAGCCTTCCAGCACTATTTACTAAAGCTGCTGACTTTACATTAGAATAAAATCCCCTCTGGCTCCCGGGTAACCTTCACTTTACCTGGGAGCTCTGGATCTCTTACCAACACCTAGCCTGGGTCTACATCATTCTGCAACAGCCAGCAAAATGTAAGTACTCTGATTTTAGAACTGGTTACAGTAACTGTTTCAGAGAGAGAGAGAGAGAATCATTTAGACATTCTTGGTTTGGAACGTTGATAAGATGAATTGATGCTCTGGTATGATCATGGCATTGGGAAAACCTTGTCAGCAATGATGTAATGCAGCAGGCTGGTGCTGATCCAGTCTCTGCCCAGAGATAACAGAATTATATTCTATCTTCATTCCTCAGCTGGATGATACAATGTATGGTGTGGGGCTGGATGACAGTATATGATGAACAATTATATATAATAATTAAGGCTGCATTGAAGTCTATATTACATTATATTTACATTAGTACCTATATTAAATATGTTATAGAATCTATGGGCACTCAATAAATCCCATTAATAATAGGTACAGGGGGCATTGTAGTTTACAGAATGACAGTGGTGAGTACAATGCAGCTCATAATGCAGAACATGGGATGATGCATTGAATTCAGGATGCAGAGCCCCAATTTAGAATATAGTATAGTCTAGGATGCAGACTACAAACAGTGAGAAGCAGTAACCCAAACGGCGAATGACTTTACTATATACTATAACCCATGATGCAAACCCGGACTGATGGTTAGTATTCTTCAGGATGCAGAGCAGTTTAGGATGCAGAGCACCTTTTAAGATATACTGTCACCCAGGATGCAGAGCACCTTTTAGGTTTAGGATATACTGTCACCAGGTTGCAGAGCAGCTTGGAGGATATACTGTCACTAGGTTGCAGAGCATCTTTTAGGATATAGTGTCACCCAGGATGGAGAGCACTTTTCAGAATACTGTGCAACAAAGATACAGAGCACATATCGGGTACATTGTACAATGATGCAGAGCAAATTTTAGGATACATTGTACAATGATGCAGAGCAAATTTTAGGATACATTGTACAATGATGCAGAGCAAATTTTAGGATACATTGTACTGTGATGCAGAGCAGATTCATTGTAACTCAGATGCAGAGAACATTTTAGAATACATTGTACTGTGATGCAGAGCACATTTTAGGATACATTGTAACTCAGATGCAGAGCACATTTTAGGATACACATTGTACAGTGATGCAGAGCACATTTTAGGATACACATTGTACAGTGATGCAGAGCACATTTTAGGATACATTGCAGTTCAAGATGCTGAACAGATCTTAGGATACACATTGTACACTGATGCAGAGCAATATAACCCTCTCTGTCACTGACTCACTAACCTTTCATCACTTTCCAGAAGCTGCATTAAGTCTCTACGCCCACACATCCCATACTGTGGGTTCATTTGCCCTTCACAGTGATTCCCTATGTAGATCAAATTAGAAGATCCTCATCTGATATCATTACACACAGTTGTTTGTGTATAGCTTGGATCAAGAGCTTCAAAAGAGATAACTGTGTTCCTATGAGAAGTATGAACAGAGCCAAGCAGTTTATACTACAATAAAACATCTGTTGGGCTACTGATCATAAGTTTTATTTTTGCGGGTGACAAATTAAAAGCGTGAAATGTTTATTTTTATTTCTTCTCGTCCTGATTGAACATAGCAGAACTGTTGGTACAGTTCTAAAAATACTGACAACTTGTTCCCTGTAGGCTGCTGTGATGGGTTATGTAAATTCCTCTCATGCCATTGTTCAGTGTGACTGATGTCTATTGATAGAATAAGGATTTCAGTTAAAACATTGCTTAGGGCTAACATCTTTTTTAACATACAATGCAATGACAACTGTACATGTATTGAGTCATCTACATGTCATCAAACTGTGTGAAACATTACTTTGTGATTGGCAATAATAAGGATACACGAAAGGATATTATTTCATTAATTGTATATTTTCCTCCTATACACTATAAAATGCATTTTCATTAACTTCTTGTTGTAGATCACAGTGTCAATATATTTGTCTCTGACTTCGTCAAATAATCTGTCTGTTTTCTCAGTTTTTTCATTTTTGTACATGTAAGATTAACTAATTCATTCATTCATTCATTCACTCTCTCTCTCTCTATATATATATACAAATATATATATATATATATATATATATATATATAACTCTCTCTCTATATATATATTCAAATTCTCACTTATAAACCATATTAAATTAATTATTTTATCTATTTGTTTTATTTTTCTCACTCATTCACTCACATAATTTGTAACTGCCATTCTTTCATCCGTTCTCTCTCTTTCCCTTTCTCACTTATATAGTCCATACAATATACCTTTTTTAAACTAATCTATATGCACTATCATATACGCTATATTACATTCATTTATCTAATATAAGCCTTGTCATCATGTCTGTTCATTCTCTCACACATTTTCTCTTTAATTTAGAAAAGCCAATCATGTTTTTTTGTCTTTTATTTTTTTCTTTCTTGCTATGTCATAGCTTACTTCTTACTAGACCAGGGGTTCCCAATTAATTTTTCCCGTGGAACCCTTTGACATAGTTGATCAACATCGTGGAACCAACCCCTCTCCCCCCCCCCCGAAAAATAAAATTATAATTGCACTGCTTTTTTTTTTTTTCTGTGTGTGTGTGTGTATGTACATAGTTACATAGTTACATAGCTGAAAAGAGACTTGCGTCCATCAAGTTCAGCCTACCTCACATTTGTTTTTTGCTGTTGATCCAAAAGAAGGCAAAAAAAATCCAGTTTGAAGCACAATTTTGCAACAAGCTAGGAAAAAAAATTCCTTCTTGACCCTAGAATGGCAGTCAGATTTATCCTTGGATCAGCAGTTATTACCCTACATTGAAAGATTATATCCTTGAATATTCTGTTCTTGCAAGTATGCATCTAGTAGCCGTTTGAACATCTGTATGGACTCTGATAAAACCACTTCTTCAGGCAGAGAATTCCACATCCTGATTGTTCTTACAGTAAAAAAACCTTTCCTTTGCCTTAGACGAAATCTTCTTTCTTCCAGTCTAAACGTGTGGCCTCGTGTCCTATGTAAAGTCCGGTTTGTGAATAGATTTCCACACAATGGTTTGTATCTGTGTGTCAATGTGTGTATATCTGTGTTTGTATGCGCCAGTGTGTATGTATCTCTGTGTCAGTGTATATATGTATCTGACACACAGATATACACACACTGGCACACAAATACACACACACTCAGATACACACAGCGACATACACACACTTGCACCCACATATACACACTGACACAGGCACATACAAACACACTGATATATACTGGCACATATACACACACACACTGACACACACTCTTTGACAGACACACATACACTCTCACTGACAAACACACACCCTCTTTGACATACACTCTCACTGACAAACACACACTCTTTGACATACACTGTCACTGACAAACACACTCTTTGACAGACACACATACACATATACACTCTCATTGACAAGAACAGATACATTCTCACTGACAAACACATACACTCACACACTCACTGACAAGCACACATTCACTCTCACTTACAAACACACAAACACATACAAACTCCCTAACAGACACACATACAATTTATTTTTGTTAACATTTTACTCCACCCAGCCCCCCTACCTTTAGGAGTGCTTGCATGGGGTCCCTGGGGTCCAGTGTGGCTGCTGGCTTGAAGTCCCAGTGGGGCTGGCTGCAGCTTGCCGGGCGGTCAGGAGGTCTGGCAGACAGGTGAGCGGTGGAGGTGGGCAGCGAGGGAGCAGTGATCTCCCTGCTCAGCTCCCTTGCGCGCCTCTTACTGATGCTAGAGCCGGAGTCATATTCCGGCTCCGGCATCACTGCTGTGAGGGCGAGGGAGCTGAGCAGGGAGATCCCTGCTCCCTCGCCGCTTGCACACCAGCCGCCATTTTTCTTTTACATTTTTCGGCGGAACCCCAATTGGGAAATGCTGTACTAGACTAATCTGTGTTTTGGTGATGTAGTTGTAACATATATAAGGTTTTATTCTTTTGTTTCTTTTATGTATTTTTTTTTTTTTATCTTTTTTTTTTTTTGGACACATGCACCTTTTGCTCCAAAACAAAAATACCTCAAAGTGATTTTCTTTTGACTCGATGACTTTTGACCTAAATTTAGCATTTACTTTTTATAACTGTCCAAAGATAATCACTGTTGATTTCTATTTAGCAGCGATAGTCTAGACACCGCTGAACTTTTGTGTTAACTATAATCTTTTTTTCTGTGATCTGATTTAATTATCTACTCATTATTTCCCTTCCTTTATTGTCCTCCTGATATTTGCGATTAATGTTTATTTCGAAGAGGTAGCAATGTAGTCCTGGTTTGCCAATAGGTGGCCCTCGAGCTGTTGCAGCTTAGAAAATCCTAGAAAGCTTTGCCAGCTTGTGTAATGTTAGACGGTAGTAGTGGTTACCGGAAATAATCTCCTAGCAGAAGTTGGAAAAATTAATAAAGGAAATTAATCTTTAAACCCAAGGTCAGGTCATGAAGATAACAACATTTGAACATTTTAGAGGGTGGACAATATAAACAGTTTTTTTTAGTTTTTTTCTGGTAGCCAGAACATTCCAACACTAAACCCAGGAAACCATGTTAACACCATTGATGCAGGGCTGGATTAAGAACCTATTGGACCTGGTGCTGATAAGTATGATTGGCCTAATTACAGAATCTGATAGACAGAAAACATGACAACAGTCATACCTCCCAAGTGTCAGCTGGAGGTGATGGTAGAAGGAAACTCACAGGATGCATTTATATGAAAAATCACACCCTAAGCTA
Source organism: Pelobates cultripes (assembly GCA_933207985.1). Lineage (NCBI taxonomy): Eukaryota > Metazoa > Chordata > Amphibia > Anura > Pelobatidae > Pelobates > Pelobates cultripes. Next base: position 379,053,811 of record OW240912.1, read on the forward strand.
ATCTCGCTTTCATCTCTCCATAAAGTCTATCTGTCCATTTTACAAGCCCCCAGCTCTCAGATCTCTCACTAATCACAAACTCTGAATCATTTCTCCTCTGCACTCACTTGTCCACTCCTCTCTATCCCTTCTAGCTAGCAGACAGAAACTCCCAGTATTTAGCATGGGACAGAGAAAGAGGTGGATGTAGTGAATGTATCAGAAAGGGGGACATGTCACCTGTAGGGAAGAGCATTTTCACATTGTGCATAGCTAGCTTTAGGCAAATTATTTTACAGTCAACCCATCCACAGAATCCTTGCTCTCCTGAATCCCTCCTAAATTCCCACACTTAATTCCTGTTGCTTAAAGCAAGAACGTGATGATAAGTAAAATAACATTTTTGAATTTTTATTTTAATTAATGGGCCTATCCTATGGGCATAGGCCTGGAGCTTCAGCTTCGTTAGCCCCCAACTAAATCTGTCTCTGCATTGATGAATCAGTGTTATAAATAATTATATTTTGTTATTAAACAAAAAAAAAAAAAGCATTTTAGTACGTGCTATTTTCTATTTATATTTTTTTACCGGGCCAGATTAATGCAATACTGCAGCCATGTGACACGTAGAGCCCAGTGATAGGTTAAATGCCATTAAATACCAAGTGTCCTGGAGAACCCAGTAATGCTATAATTGTGTAAGACAGTATCTTTGGCAATTTTGCTTCCCTTGGTTTATTTATTAATTATATTGTCTCTGTCTTAGATTTATATGGTGTTTTTTTTATTATTATTATTATTATTATTATTATAATTATACACTAGGGATTATTCAGGCCAAATTAAAACAATTATTTTGAGTCGCAGATCTAATTCCATATTTTACCTTTGCAACTGCGAGAGAAGAATTATAGTTACCAATGAAACATTTTAACGACCAGAGCAAAACACATACGTAAAATAATACATTACAATGATACAACATATTAATTTATGTGTTTTTAATTTAGTGTCAGTGTATTCCACAGTACCAAGTCAACTGACAGGCAAGAAGAGTTACACAAATAATGGGATTCTGCTAAAACCATTTTGAATGTTTTTTTAAACCCAGGCACTGGGAGCTTTACATTAAATGTTTTCACTTTGCATGTAAATACCATTCCACTGGGAGCAATCCAATCCATGAATCTAGCAATACACTAGCCACAGATGACTCTCTTCTGAGCACAGATAATTCGTAGTGAGTTTTATCACCAGCTGTTTGCTTTTATATTGCTTTTTTTATTAATCCACTAACAATCACAGGGTTAGTCACGAAAGTGTGGCTACGGGAAGCTAAAATTCAATTCTAAGTGAATTTCAAATTTTGGGTTAAAATTAAAAAGCCATTGTGGCACAAATTTAAAAATGTAACACTTTAATTCCTGACAATTCATACTTTTAGAGAATAATCCTTTTAACAAGGAATTCTGGGGAATTGAAAAAGAAACTGCAACATTTAGGCCAAACAGCATTGTTAAAAACCTAAGTGAGTCTAGGAATTTGTTTTTTGAAATTAGTAGCCCAATCTTGCAGTTCCTTTTCCAGTTCACAGTATTTACAAGTAGTTGAATATATATATATATATATATGTATATATACAGGTCCATGCTCTTGCACTCCAACTAAATTGTTAGTACCCGGTGCCTAGTCATCTTCTAGATCTTCTATCTTTATTTAAAGCAAATGCCAGTTGACGTTTCAGCTCCTAAACGGAGCTTTCATCAGAACATGCCTGATGTCCTGATGAAAGCTTCGTTTAGGAGCTGAAACATCGACTTGGATTTGCTTTAAATAAATAAAGCAAGCAGATTATTGCTTGTTATTTAAAATAAAAGATTAGATGTGTTATAGCCTCTGCATGGATTATTTTGTCATGCATACATGTAACTAAATATGTGTTTTCAGTGCATCTCTTGGCTTGCCATTACTTTGTGAGGGAGGCCACTTAAAGGATCACTATAGTGTCAAGAATACAAATGTGTTAGGTGGCCGCCCTCTCCCTTTACCCCCTTGAAAAGATGAAAACTCACATATTTTCCAGTGCTACGCGGGTCTGCCGCCGCTGGCCCACCCCTGCTCTGTCTCCTTGGCTACAATCATTGAATCCAGTGCTTTCCCAAATCCCTATGGTGTACCAATCACCATCTCCTCATAGAGATGCATTTTCTATTAAAAGGCAGAGTTTACATTAAAAAGCCTTTAGGGACATGCTGTAGACATCAGGACCACTACATTAAGCTGTAGTTGTTCTGATGACTATAGTGTTCCTTTAAAGTCCACTTTGATCAAATACACACAGCATATCTGAACAAAATCATGTGCAAGCACAGGGTATTTACAAAAAAAAAAAAAAAATGCATTCCAAGACGAATTTAGAACTTCAATGTGTGAATGGTTTTAGCAGAGAAGTGGAGAGAGATAAGAGAGCTGAAATTAGAGAAAGAGGGAGAACTGAAATTGTTATTAAAGAAACACTCCTATGGTATAAAGGCATATAAGTATCTGTAATTATTATTATTATTTTATCATTTATATAGCGCCAGCAAATTTCCTAGCGCTGTACAATGGGTGGACTAACAGACACATAATTGTAACCAGACAAATGGACGCACAGGAACAGAGGGGTTGAGGTCCCTGCTCAATAAGCTTACATGCTAGAGGGAGTGGGGTATAGTGACACAAAAGGTATAAGTAGGGGTAATGAAATAGGTTGCTAGAAAAGTATTCACTGAGAACTATTTTTCACTGTTGCAGGAGAGGAGTCATGGGGGGGGGAGGGGGAGGAGAGGGGGTGAGGGGAATGAAAACCCGCTAACAGTTTAAAGGATATGCTCTCCTGATGAAGTGTGTTTTCAAAGATTTTTTTTGAAGGAGTGGAGACTGGGTGAAAGTCTAACAGAGAAGGGAAGGGAGTTCCACAGAAGAGGTGCAGCCCTGGAGAAGTCTTAGAGGCGTGCGTTAGAGGTGCGAGTACGGACAGAGGATAGACGCAGGTCTTTAGCAGAGCACAAGGGCCTCAGCGGGACATACTTGTGTGTTATGGAGGATAGGTAGGTTGGAGCAGCATTATGTAGGGACTTGTAAGCAAGCTCCAGAATCTTAAATTGAGCCCTATATCTTACAGGAAGCCAATGTAGGGACTGACAGAGGGGGGAGGGGAGGCATGAGAGGTGCGGGCGGGCAGGAAAATGAGCCTCACCGCCGCATTTATTATAGATTGCAGCGGAGCAATCTGGGAACACGAAGACCACTGAGAAAGGGATTGCAGTAGACAAGTAATGTAAGAGAGTTCCTGATTATTTTTTTGGCTAGTTGATCCCCCTCACACCCTGGTAGAAATTTAAAAAAATAAGTTAAACTCAACTTTAATCCAGCGGTGTCTTGGTCTGGCCATGGCCACTGCTCTTACTTAATCTAAAGTAATTTGGACGGATCGTCTTGGCCAATCAAATACTTCTCCACAGAGAAGCATTGAGTGCTGTATTGTGCATATTTGTTCCGTGTCTTTAATAGTCTCTTGGGGAGACCTAACTGCATTCAGCGTCATCATGTCTCTGAATGTTAACACTGTACATTTGATACAGTCCTCACAAAGAGGTGCCTCTAGTAGCTGTGTGATTGACACACTGACTGATGCATGTGAACATTGCCGTTTCTTACAAACGGCAATGCTTATCAATATATTTTATTTGTTACATTGCATGGACAACACCGGTCGCTTTGTGCTCAGAGTATCTCTTTATATGTGCTTATTACAATATAATGCCAATGTTCAAGTTATGCAGATGTCCCTGGATAGATTAGACATAATTGCAAGCATTTCCCATTGTGATTAATTTCACCAATTTTGTGCAATTTTCTACAATATAACTATGATCTGAGTATTTTTGAGATACCTAGTTTTTCCTGTTCAATCATTCCTGTACAAGACTCGTCTCATAGACAGCCTAGGAGGTACTGCCTTGATTAACACTCCAGATTCACTATTATATAATTAGAATATTTTTGGAAGACTCTCTTCTTACAGACTACAAAGTTTCCCCCCTCTCAGATTTACTCTCTATACATTAATTAATGATCTGTAAACCAGTTAATCACTCATTCCCTACTTAACTCCCCACACAGATATACTTAATAAAAATAATGTTGTTATTTACCCAAACCATAGACATCACAAATGAACTCTGCAAACAGATATATTCACTTTACTCATATTTATCACACATTATACAATCCCCAACATTATTGTAGGGGAGCACTTCATTCTACACATTAGGACATCACCAGAGGCCTCACCTCACACAAAAAAAGTATATGAATAGAATGAATAGAAAAAGGGTCTTAAGCCTCCACTCAGTCCCATATCAGTACTCTATTTGTCAAGATCAATTCTCAATCAAGACCAACTAAGACACATAGCTATGTGTAATACATTTGCATTTACATTGTGACATTGTAGTGATTCCTGCGGAACACATTGTATACCCTGAGTTTGTTGAGATGCCATGCATTTCTAGTTACTAATAGTAGAGATATTACCATCTGCTGCAGACATGTATGTCACTCAGTGATGTATTTCATATAATGCAACGTGAACATTCCATACCTATTGCTCATTGGCTTTCTGTAGTTTAAAACATTCTCCAGATGAGGAATCTGAAGACGAAAGACCATATATTTCACCGTAGACGGCAAAAATATTCTGATACAGGAACATGTCATGCTAAAGAAGGCAAATTTATTTAATAAGCTGTCTGTATAGTTTTATACCAGACATATTAAAAAGGTTATTTGTTAGAGATGTATGCATACAAAGTATCCTAAAATAATGCTTTCCCTTGAAACATTTAAATGGGTTAGTAAGTAAAGTGTAGGTTTGTAACTGAGAATTTCTTCTACTTGAAAATCCAGAGAGAAGAATAAGAACCAATCGGTAAATAGCGGAGTGAATTATGAACAGGAGACAATAAATCATGTGTTTTCAGTTGAGAGGAAAGTTATCTAGGTCCCAGAGAGGGAATCTCATGAAGGGAGCTTAAAAAAAACCTATCAGGTAGAAGAGCAAAAAAGCTATGAATAACATTGACACGCTAAGTGTTTCTGAACTAGACTTCCCAAAATGCTATGCCAGCTTTAATGTAGTTCATAAATATCCATAATTGGGCTAAAAGGAATGATCCCAATGCCTGGGTGGTGTGTCCCGTTGGGCTTGCATGTGGAGTTACTTGTTACTATATGATGGTGTTCCAAAAACAGTGATTTCCCTTGTTCATACACAAGAAGACATCATGTGATAATCCTAGACATTGATTCTCCTTCCTCCTCATTTGGAGATCTTCTTAACAAAGTTCATCAATACCAGGTTTACCAAATATGCATATTTTCATACTCCCACACAGTTTTTTGTTAAGCATGGCATTTTTGCACTCTATGATCTTGTATAATGTACCAAAGTGGTAAATCGATCAGTTAACATCAACATTTTGCCCTCCGTCAGGCCTCTGTCTCTCCCTATAAAATCCAGAGGGCCGTAAAGTGTATAGATTGCTGTACCACTTTGGAACATTGAATGATTTTACGAGGCTTGAAAGTACAACCCTTTCATACTTGAAATACATATCAAAATTAGTAGCTCTCTGACTGGATGTCCTCCCTCTTTCTGAAACTCAATCTCTCTAAAACACATAAGTCCATCCTTGCAAGCGTGCTGTCTTGGCGTCATACTTGATTCTGGCCTCACCTTTGAGCCTCACATCCAGTATGTTGCCAAATCCTGTAGATTCCATCTTAAAAACATAGCCACATACGCCCCTTTCTTACGCAAGATGCTACCAAGAAGCTTGTCCATGCTCTAGTAATTTCCCGCATGGATTATTGTAACCCTCTCCTGATTGGTCTTCCCAAAAGCCATACTGCACCGCTAAAGTCCATAATGAACGCTGCCGCCAGACTGATTTTCCTCTATAGTCGATCCTCTCACACCTCACCCCTCTGTCAGGTCTTACATTGGCTTCCTGTATGCTATAGGAGTCAATTCAAGGTACTAATTCACACCTATAAAGCACTGAACAATTCTAGCCCATCTTATATCTCCTCACATATCCATAGGTATGTCCCTTCTCGGTCTCTCCGCTTTGCCCGTGACCACCTCCTGTCCGTTGTTCCAATGCACGGCCAACTCACGCTTGCAGGACTTCTCGCGGGCGGCTCCCTTCCTATGAAATAGCCTGCCTACCGCCATCAAACTCTCCCCTAGTCTTGCATCTTTTAAGAAGTGCCTTAAAACCCAACTCTTTAGGAAAGCTTATGGCCTTCCAGAGTAATCTCTACCTTACATACATGTCTCTTGCGCTCTCCTAAATGGCAGCACTCTACTCTCTCCTCCAGCTCTGCCTCACTCCCACCTTATTTGATTGCAAATTCCAGTCCTATTGTGTTTTACCTCCTATAGACTGTAAGCTCATTTGAGCAGGGTCCTCTTCAACCTATTGTTCCTGTAAGTTTTTTGTAAATGTCCTATTTATAGTTAAATCCCTCCCTCTCATAATATTGTAAAGTGCTACAGAATCTGTTGGCGCTATATAAATGGCAATAATAATAATAATAATAATAATAATATGATCGCTACTTTTGTCTTGTCTTGACAAAGAACGTCAAACAGGCTTTTCATATGACCAAAATACAATGGGTGTATTTTTCTATGAAGAGTCGAGACTCTAGAGTCCTTATATTCTTCTTACTAAGGCTGTTTCACCTATAGATTCTACAAGAGCTGATCTTATTTTATGTAAAGCATCTGTCAAGGGCCAACATGAATGCAATGCCAGCTGCTGGAGTCTTAAATTTCCATCCCACTTCCATATTGCAGTAAATTCTTTACTGGGGAGAATCCTAAATGTAGCTTTGTCAGAGCTCCAAACTCAAAATGCTTCAGCTATGTATGGTATCAGTGCACCTACCTCTGTAATCACAGTGTTGGTGACTTTAAGGATTTATCAAATCCTGCCTGTAGAAAAATATGCCGTGGGTCTGCTTTGCCAAAGTTCCACGATAAGAATGTCATGAATCTTAAAACTAACATTTTCCAAAACCTTAATGCATTTATGTATTAAGCTGACGTAATATGATTCTGGAGACTTAGTAGAGTCACTCTGGTTGAACTTTCTCTAAATTTTCTTCCTTTTAGAAACAAATGTTTAAAGTAAATTTTTTGGGGGGGAGGAGACAGATTGGACTTTAAGTGAAAAGTTCTGACTGGAATGGTGGTTTTAACAGGAACAAGTGTTTTATCATTGTTAGAATACCTTCTCACCTACTAGGATAAACTATTTACCAGCACTTAGTTTGAGGTTTGAGCATCCACTACCATGGACACTCATCTAACTCTTTTCCATGTAACTCTTTATCAAAAAGCACAAGTTTTCCTTTCCTTTCCTTGGGGTAGCTGATTTTTTTGAAACCTTTACTTCAAGTGGTATGAAACCACAAAAACGTGTTCTTAATAGTGGTGAATGTTTCTTTACGTTAACCAGGATTTGACTCCAGAAAGTATGCCACAGGAATAACACTGGATGTGCTTCAAATTATATTTTACAATTGCACAGGCTTTTCGTGAAAAAAATATTTTGCACTCAAAGCTTTAAGCTATAATGTAATCCGTTCTGCTACCACCGAGGCTGAAAGGTGTGCTGCCATATTGATTGTCTCTAATGAATCACCATCAGCCTTATCAATGTTACATTCTAGATTTGTTCCCTGGTGACTCTGCATGAAATATTTTCGTTATTGTGTGATTTCTTTCTAAATCAATAATTAGACTGTTTTTGATCCTCCATATCAAATGATCTAAGCAGTGAATTGTCAGCTCTGGCCATGGCACTTTTAAAGAGACACACCACACTTGCTTTATGTGTGAAGAGTGTGTCCTCTTTTTTTAATTTTACAAAAAGTGCAGATTTCAATCCTCTTTAATGCTTTTAGAGAGGGGTAGCTACCAAACAGGGACATGTCAATGGCCAATATAATCTTAATCCCAAAGCCAGGCAAGGATCCTATGCTCCCGGGTCACTATAGGCCAATCTCCCTGATAAACGACGACAAAACGATTTTGGCAAAAATTTTTGCGGATTCATAGTGTTCACAGAATCCAAATAGTTCAGCGATCCATTAAGTATTTGGGTATACAACTAGCAGCTGACCTGTCAAAACTATACGAATTGAACTATTCCCCATTGATAAAGCTCTTGAGAAATGAAAACTGGATGGACAAACCTATCTCATGGGTGTGGAGTGTCCACTCAGTTAAAATTAAAATACTACTGCAAATACTGTTCCTGTTCCAAACTCTGCTTCTTCACATTACCAAATCAGACCTAGCACCTCTACAAAAAGCAATAGGCTTGTTTATTTGGCAGATTAAACGCCATAGGGTCTCACAAAAGGTTCTATACCGCCCGAAGTTGAAGGGGCAGTTTGGACTTCCACATCTCTACTTCTATTACGTGGCAGCACAATTGGTGCAATTGCCAATGTGGCACACCTCTCTTGAGGAGAGAAAATGGGTGAACATAGAGTCACTATGGGAGGAGCAGATCCCCCCCAGTATTTCATGTGGTTACCAAGGGAGAATAGGATACTTTTACGAACTACCTGCCCTGCTATCCTCAACTCGCTTAGATTATGGGATGCTTCAGCTAAGAAATATGGTTAAGCATTAACCCCTTCACCACTAACAACGTTGTTACGGAACAGAGCATTCCGTGTATTGGCCCATATAGGAACCTAGAAAGTGAGGGTCTACAGAGAGTCTGCCACTTATACGATAGGGGGAACTCAACCAGAGAGCTCACCTAAACCCAGCAGGCTTCTTTAGATACTTACAACTCCAGGGAAGCAGCACACAAACCTATTTTGTTCGTTGAGAATATGTGTCGGAACGAATCTATGCAGAAAAGCCTAATCTACCTAATATATACTCACCTATGCATTGAAACACAAGAATCGGGTCCCCTAACCTACACAGAACAATGGGAAAAAGATTTAGGTGAAGAGCTAGAGGTCACTGAGCAGCAAGAGATGTGGAAAGCCAACAACGCCACCTCCATCTGTGTATCCCTGCAGGAACAAGCATTTAAAATGTTTATATGGAACACAACTCCAGCCAAACTCCATAGAATGAATACATTACCAACAAACATCTGTTGGAGGGGATGCGGGCTCACAGGCACATATTCATATGTGGTGGGAGTGCCCCCAAATGCAGACATACTGGAAGACTATAAGGGACCTTTTAATTCAGATATTCTAAAGAGCCCTGGAACTGAACCTTGGCACAAGCGTGGCTCAAATCAGATACTCCACCTATCCCAGTGGTTATAGCCAAAATTAAAGACACGTGTCTCATGGACAATTGAACTGAGAGATAAAGGAACAACAAAGAAGTTTGACAAAATTTGGGAACACTTGGTGACTAGCAATCTTTCCGATTGACAATTTGGCTGGTTTCTGTTTGGGTTTTTATGATAGTAGCTTGACCATGGGAGCCTATAGAATGATTCGTAGACAGAGTGTAGGATCCCTCTCTCCCCTCCCCCCTGGGATGAGAGACCCCCTTGCTAGTCCCCCTTGTGCTCGGGGGAACGGTGCTGCATCTATGGCCCATTCTTTAATACTTTATGTGGTGAAACCAACCTCGCCACTGTACACTGGAGAAGCCTGGTTGCTCGCCTGCTCCCTTTAGACTATGGTCCTGCATTTTAAACTTTTATTTTAGAAAGGTTTATTCGTGCCTTTCTGCGGACTGTTAAAGCCATGCTACCCCAGATAGCTATGCCATGGAGCCCAGCCGTATACTGAAAGACTGTATGAAAGACTTTGGCTCCATGGCGATTAAACTGTATGTATGTGATCTGAGCGCCATTCGGTAGTAATGTGCACTCAGATCTAAGCTATCTGGGGATATGTAGAATGTCTATGTTTTATGGAAAAAATGTAACTGTATGTAATTTTATGTCTTTTATTGTCCTTTGTCTGCCATGTGGTTAATGGGGTTTTGCCTCTGTCCTTGGAGATAATTTGATTACTTCACAATTTTCTCCAGGACAGAGAGGAGGGATTGTGATGTAATTGTGGGTGTGTTTTACGGTTCCCCTGTAACGATTGGTTGTACTGTGTCCCACCCTGTGGGATGTCCCCTTGCATGGGGACTTGCATAAAAGCCAGTGTGTGGCCATTACAGACAGTTCCTGCTTAACCCTGAAAGTGAAGTGTCGTCTCATTATTGGGGGAGGATTTATTGTATGCTGTTCCAGTTTGACTGCTAGGAGTGTAAACCTATTTGCATGGTTTTTCCTATTCGGCTGTTTCCAGTATTCGTGTGTTTGCAGTTCGGGAGAGTGGTGATTGCAGTAGCTGTCTATACATATGAAAAAAGGGGAATATCGCCTAAACGTTTTTTTTAACCTCTTGTGGGCAAAACGGTCCGTTACACTTTATTTCGCTATCTCTCTCCTTTATTTACCCCACCTTATTACACTCAGAGGATACATTGGAGATAAAATTCTATATGGTGGCTCTCCATATAATTTTAAAAAAGCCGAACAATTTGGAGCCTCTATCAGACACTCCCTTTCTAGGAATAAAGGGAATATACGGTTCAAATATATTTTTGTATTAAAACATTGTAAAGTGCTGCAGAATCTGTTGGTGCTATATAAATGGTAATAATAATAACAATAATAATAAAACATAAAAAAATGACACCTTTCTGTTGGAAAATGACCGAGCTGTAAACTATATCAATGTAATGTACACAATTGTTATTGCTTGCTTATTATTGTTTTATTATTGTTTTTCATTGTGTACTTCATGGTGACTTCCACATGCTTTATGTTCTATTTATCATACCAAAATAAAGAATTAAAGAAAAAAAACAAAGTGCAGATTTTAATAGAGAGCTTAATTCAGAAGGCTCAGAGCATCTACTTCTCGCAAAGACTTCTCATTGAGCTGCATTAGGAAGTCTGTAATTGGACAACCACAGAAAGTCTGGGCTGAGTTAGAAGGGGAGGGCTTTCAAAGGCTGCAGACAAAAGATCTACAGCATTTGTAAGCTGTTAGGTATACCCACAATGAAAAGAAATGCATAATTAAATACATTTACGTTTTCATTCGTGTATATATACCAAACTGTGATTTATTTATTTTTGTGTTTGGAGTGGAGTGTCCCTTCAGATTATGATAATCAAGAAGAACACTCTTTTTTGAACACTCATATTACTATCGAGCCTTCATCTAATTGGAATACCGTTCCAGACACAAGTCATTTTAGGAACATTAGATGTCAGTTGGTGACTGCTCACTTTTGTATCACGCTTTTAAAACTTATTACGCTGTACTTATTTACCAATAATGTTGTTTTAGAGGAAACTCTCAAAGGTTCAGACCTTATCGCATTTGCATAAAACTAGAAGTTGACCATTTGAGTTCTCTTGTGTGACATTCAATTTATATACTTCTAGTTTATTAATGCTATCTCGTTTTTCTCATTTCAGATTGGCAGCAAGAACAATAAATCATCTTTTTTTAATTTTTTTATTGCCAACACAGAATGAAAAGCAAATTAAACAACACCCAGAATATCCTGTATTAAATTCTAAAAAATGGTGTAAGGTGAAAAAAGGAAATGTGAGGTGTCAAAAGAATTGAATGCTAGTTGTTTTTATTTGACTTAAATAGAGAAACACGTTGCAGTGACAACTACAAACAAGTCACTGATCTGGACCAGACCGGAAAAGAAATGTATTTTCACAAGTGCTGCAAGGATTTGGTTTACTGTGAGTGAATAGGTTGGCGAAAAAGAATAGCGACGACAACACACAAAGGAATCATGAAACTTTAAGTTCTAGTTATTAAATGTTTTCTTTGTGTTGGTCTCAAAAAACACAAAGTTAAGGATGGAACCTGCAGATAAAAGGTAAATTTGTGTCTTAGTGTCTTTATTTATATTGATGTTTCATATTTAAGTTAGCAAGGAAGGGAATTACAGAATGAAGAAGAAATGTTGAAGGACCACTATAGTGCCAGGAAAACATACTCGTTTTCCTGGCACTATAGTGCCCTGAGGGTGCCCCCACCCTCAGGGTCCCCCTCCCGCCGGGCTCTGGGGGGGAAGGGGTTAAACTTACCTCTTTCTCCAGCGCCTGGCGGGGAGCTCTCCTCCTCCTCTCCGCCTCCTCTCCTCCTCTTCGGCTGAATGCTTTCCTATGGACCCTGGCGGAAGCCCTCTAGCGGCTGTCAACGAGACAGCCATTAGAGGCTGGATTAGCCCATTTATAAACATAGCAGTTTCTCTGAAACTGCTATGTTTATAGAAAAAAGGGTTAAACCTAGCTGGACCTGGCACCCAGACCACCTCATTAAGCTGAAGTGGTCTGGGTGCCTATAGTGGTCCTTTAAGGGTGTCGATCACATCTTTACAGTCATGGTATAACAGGGTACAATAATAAGCATTTATACATTCAGTAATATATTCTGCTACAAAGGAGGTGCAATGTACTTCAACCTTGTTGACAAAGTGGTGATACTCATATATCCTGTATGGTGGAGGAGAAACCTCCTGTTTTGTGAGATGGGAGGTTTGGGAAAGTACATGGGTAAAAGCCATAAGGATTGTTGACTTTGCAGTTTCATTGCAAGCCCAGGGGGGGTGTTTGTGTGTGCGTTGATTTGTATGTTTATGCATTTTGAATCTGGCCGCGGTATGGAATCATTAAGGTTAGAGAGAGTTGTTAATGCTCTTTAACTAGTGGTAGTTTTGGGTGTACCCTCAGTTGTTAGTGAAGTGACCAGAGGGTGCCTGACCCTCTCGGTGGGTTTGAGAGGGAGGGAAAGAAAGCAAGACAGCTAGAAAGGAGATGAGAGATAAGGGCTAATGGGAGGGGAAGAGAGGAAGGGAAAGGGGAAAAAGAGAGAGAGAGGGAAGAAGAGAGAGAAGAAAAAAGAAAGAAAGGGAATATGGAAAGGAAAGACTGTGTGGAGTAGGGAAGTGATTTTGGATTTTGATAGGAGGGGGAAGAGTAGGAGGTTGGGTATGTGCCCCTCCATTGTCGGCCCCAGTCCGGTGTCCCCTTAAAGGTCCATTTAGGGTATGGGTGGAAATTCGAATAGCCAAGGTTCCCACATCTTATTATAGTGTTTCGTGGAGTCGTGTATAAGTGCGGAGAGATTATCCATCTTCCTAACATCATTTGCTTTACGTTTGATTGTGTCCAGGGAGGGAGTGTCTGGGCTACCCCATTTTTCTGCTAATGCTCGTCTTGTGGCTGGTGCAATTTTTGCAATGAGTTTATTGTGGGCCCATTGGGGTGTTCTTGAGAGGCTTGGACAGGAGCCAGGTCCATGGATCGAGTGGGATATAGGAGTGTAATACTTTGGATGTCATTTGTGATACTTAAAGCCAGATTTGTGCGATGTGATCGCATTCCACCAAAGGTGGATGTATGTGCCATTGTTCCCACACCCTTTCCAACATTGGTTCGATTCTGTCCTTCCCATTTGTTTTAGCTGAAGGGTACCACCTCATCAGCGTTTTTTATGCCTGTTCCTTGTGATTTATGCAAACAGAAATTGTAGCAGTGGCCAGCCAATCCTTGGGGTCTCCAAAAGGTCCTAAATCCTTCTCCCAGGCCGACATGTAGGATAGGGTGCCTTCCTGTGAGTTTTGAGTGATGAGGGTATATAGTGTTGAGATTTGACTCTTTTGGATGGGGCAATGCATGCATGCTTTTTGAAGCCATAGGGGGCATGAAGGTTCTGAATTTGGGCCAGTTGTGCTGCGTGGTAGTAGTGAGTATCACTCCTTCTTACGGACTGTTTAAAAGCATTTTAAGCTGTGGTGCCAGGGACTCATTGAAAAATGTATTTCCTACAGCTTATTTTAGATTTACATTTTCCATAGTAAACATCCCATTAAGGGAGCATTATATCACCTTTTGTGTAAACACACAGGGTAACAGAAATATTTAGGTCACCATTCCTGGCTGGTTTTCTATAATAAACCCCCCCTCCCAGCCTCGTTTACACATGGACTACATTTCATTTTCAGTTAATCAATCAGTAAAGGAATGCAAAACAAAGCTTAGTCCATCAATTCTGATGTATCTTTCACAGGGATGGGCAGCCAAGTTGGGGCAAACATATTACTTTTATCACCCTTGGCGCTTTTTAAAAAAATTTCTCTGCAGTCTTGTTTGCCAGGATTTTTTGGCATCGCCTTTTTTCACAGTCAAGCACAAAAACTCAAAAGATCTTTTTATAAATAAAAATGTTTGCAAAATGTCTAACAAGAGCTATATGTTCACAAGTCTCTTCACGTGCAAGTGAACTGAATACAAAATTCATAACAGGAGTAGATTCATACCAAGAGGTATCAGCCAAATGGGATGAGAATTTAAAATTTCCCAAATTTTGGTCTCCATTTGCCTTTGCCTTAAATTGGTCAATGCACAGCCAGATCTATTTTTATCAGAGTTTATTTTCATTCTGAGAACTAATTTTCCATTCAATACTTTTAATATCATACACATCTAAACAAAATACAGAAGGCATTAACTTGACGGTATTTTAATGTAAAACTTCGGTCTCTGACAACATTCCATTGTAAATTTAAAACTTACTAAGAAATCTATTAGCTTGGATGTAGTTTCCATTAAGCATATCTGAACGTGTGTCCTTCAATTACTTAATTGTTTAAGGGTGCATGTTGTTATAACCCCTTTACCACCAAGGCCATGTAGTTTAAAAAAAAGAAATAACCATAATATTTTTGCAGTAAAGAATCTTTATCGCATACTCAGAATGCAGTTGTTTTTTACTTGACTTAAAGTTTAACCTACAAAGGTTTCAGAAGAATCTGTTATGAGGGATAGCCTGCCATTTAAACTCTGCAGAGATGAAGGGACCAAATAGACTGGAGCAAAGTGAAATATAAACATAGTGTTATGGGTTAAATATTGTTTTGAACTGTTTTGTCATGAAAAAAGGAAAGTTAGGAAATGTGTACACATTGTTGAAACAGAAGAGGTTTACAGCCAACACGTTCATAAACAAAACTAGTAATTCTGCAGGGCCTGGCTGGCTGCTATTATATGCCGTCAGATCCTATTCACTGTGCAAAAATAGGAAACAGCTTGCATTCCACTTAGACCACTTCATGTTGCTCAGGACCCCATGGGCGAATGAGCTCACACAGTTCAGTATTTAGTTTTTGTCTTTTTTCCAAGAAATTTGATTTTTCTTTTATAGGTTTTATGTATTAACGGATGTAAAATCTTTAATTTTTTTTAATTAAAATGCTATGCTTTATCTGTCAATCATTGCTAAATTATATGACTATGAAATCTCATACATTCAATGCTATATTCTTGCGTTTTACTAGCACATTCAACTGTAAATCTGTGTTTCTATGAAGGCAGTTGTATTTTTTTAGCTCGTTGTTGTTTTGATTACATTAAGTGTTAGGTAGTGTTGCCACATATGCTGTTTGTAATGGCAAGCTTATAAGAAACAGCCAAACACTCGCGCTTAATAGTTACATTGGATGAAACGTAAACTGAGTGTCTACCAAATATACAGATTAGTAAGTAAAAAATCAGAGCACTTATGATGTTTTGCCTGTGCCCTAATGAATGCTATTACCATTACAATGCCACTAAAATGGAACTTGATATTTTACAAACTCTGTTTTGGCTTCCATAATGGATGCATATTAATTCCTACGCTGAAAGCTTGATTGACAGCTGAGTTGTATATGGCGTTCTTATCCCCCCTCCCAAAGTTATGGTCCCAAGAATTAAGCATTCTTGTGCATCCAGCAGTATTGGATAAAGCTCGGAAGGCTTCTTGGCTCAAAGCAAGAAAAAAATACCCCAAAACACTATCTGTGAGAAACCGAATGTGTAAGATTGTGAAAAATAAGGATGAAATAAAAGTAAATAAGATATGTATTTAATACCTAATGTATTGTACCATGGAGATGTTGTATTGCCAATAGCAAAGTTGTGCCGAACTGTAAACCAAATTGCAAACTTCATGTTAAGATATCTTAACTATGAATATTAGCGGCGTTTAAGACATTTTCTAAGTCAGCTATTTGGGCTATATTATGTTAGGTCACCACTGTCTGCACTCCATTTCACTGTATAGTGAATAAAACCCCAAAGTCCATAAATCCTAATGTAATCTTTTACTTGTGTCATTGGAAACTGCTCTTTTTTTTTTCTTTCTTTCTTTTTCGTTTAGGTAGCGCTAGTTTTAAATATGGTTTTAGTGCAATACTTCCCTGTCTGTACATTAATTGCATAATAATTTCTTCTGCAAGTTGAAGCCCTCAGCAGCTTAGTTTACACTCACTGGATGTATGTACTACTGGCTGCTTCCTCAACCTTCATGTTTAACATGACCTGAGTCTAAATTTAGCCATTGACTCATTGTTTCTTGTATGCATCGACTGCAGAATCCAGCTAACGCAGCTCCTGATCCGTGCTTGAGTCTTTCCTCTGCATGACTATAGGTGTCGGTAACACATGCTTCCTGTGCTAGATAGCCTTGAAAACATAGGTGACATAAAAATGGATTAATGACATCCATGAGTGGAAGTAGGAAGCACTGACAGTGTACTGAGATTTGTAAATGCAATATGGGGGCAGATGGTCTGCATTTAATATTGACACACTGAAGACAAACAATCATTTATAGTGTCTTCCAAATGAGCCATATGGTATGTACGCAGATGTCACATTTACTAGATGGACTATATCACAGCACAGATGGCTGGAATAGACACTTATAAGTTAAATATTAAAATTGAACAATAAAGAGACCAAATTACCATCTTTATGTGGGAAATCTTAACGAAGTACATGAAGTGATTTTATTGTTTTAAAGCTAAAATATATAGGTTGGAAAAACACAGTCTAAGCTAATCACAACGCACTGTTTAGTAAATCAAATAGTAGATTTCCCACCCTGATGAGTTCCATTTTAACTTCTGTAAGATTTTGTGATGATATTCCAGATACAGTAACAATCAGGTCTGAGCTTTTTTATTATGTTTTAATACAAGATTTTAGCACTAAATGAACACTCTTAAGCAAAATAATAACTACAGTCAACTGTGATATTATGGTGCTAGTATGTCATTGACTCCCTGTTTCAGTGTCAAACTGTTTTTGCTGAACTGTTTGGACAAAATTGACTTACGCCCCACAGCCACTTCCTGTCCACAAGAAAATAGTTAAAGGTGAGGTTAGGAGGTACAAATGCAAACAGTGGAAACAAGCAGCTGCTTCAGAGTGCATGCTTGCATTGGTGTCCGCAGGAATTTTTCCAGGGGGGGGGGGCATAATTGTAATGACATCCATGCTTGGCCCCTTTTTGACAGTGTCATGAAAGGGAAGGGGCATAGCCATTATCACATAAAGCCAGGGTGAATAGCGTTTTCACAACTATGGTGTCAGGAATACATGTTTGTATTTCTGACACTATAGTGTTCTTTTAAGCAAATTAAAGGACCATTCTGGTCACCATAACAACGTCATCTAAATGAAAATGCTATGATGCCAGGAGGCCCCTGGGTGCTCTCTTTCCTTTAAAGGGTTAAACCGCTCTCAAATGGTTTAACCCCAAAGGCTTCCACCAGCTCCAGATCTCCAGTTTGCTCAGTGTTATTCAGCTTCTGAAACGGAGTGTCAGGAAATGCAGATTGACGTCAGGCATGGGTGCTGCAGATTGACTACAGTGGCCAGCTGACGCTCTAAGCCAATCGCTAGTTCCCGGTTCATAAAAATGTTTTACTTTTATGAATGGGGAGCTATTGATTGGCTTAGAGTGCCAGCTGACCGCTCTAGCCAATCAGCGACACCCCTACCCAGCGGCACTCTGTACTTCCTGACACTTCGTAAATAAAAGTGAACACATTAACACTGATATTTTTTTTTACCTGGGGAGATGAGAAGGTCCAAAGTTTCCCTGCCAGGCCCAGGTACCAAAGCCTTATGATGTGGTGTCCAGAATGAAGTGGAGGGTTCACTTCACTTGTCCTTCCTGCTCCAATCTCCTTTTCTTTGCCTTCATTTGACAGTCTTCTTTTTCTTCTGACACTGTCTTCTCTCCTCCTTGGCTCCTTCTGCTCCTTTACCTTTCTGCTTGTTTTGCGCCCTTCTGCTCCTTTCTCTTTCTTATCCCTTACTGCTCCTTGCAGAACCTTTCTGCTCCTTCTGATTCTTTGTGCTCCTTCTGTCCCTTTCTGCTCTTTGCAGACCCTTCCTTCTCCTTGCTGCCCCTTCCTGCTCCTTGCTGCTCCTTTCTGCTCCTTGATGTCCCTTCCTGCTCATTTTTGTTCCTTCTCTTACTTTACCTTTGTGCTCCTTCTGTCCCTTCCTGTTCCTTGCTGCCCTTTCCAGCTCCTTGCTGACCCTGTCTGCTCCTTCCACTTTACCTTTGTGCTGCTTTAACTTCCAGCTCCTTGCTGACCCTTCCTTCTCTTTGCTGACCCTTCCTGATCCTTGCAGCCCCCTCCTGCTCATTTCTGTTCCTTTGTGCTCCTTCTCCTACTTTACCTTTTGTGCTCATTGCTGTCCCTTCCAGCTCCTTGCTGACCCTTCCTGTGGGCTGTCTCCCTCATCCCACTTACCTGATCTATAGACAGTCTCTCCCTGTCTATAGACAGTCTCTCCCTCATCCCTCACTTACCTGATCTATAGGCAGTCTCTCCCCCATCCCCCTCCTCCCTCACTTCCCTGATCTGCAGTCTCTCCCCCCATTCCCCTCCCTCTCCCTCACTTACCTGATCTATAGGCTCTCTCCCCTCCCCCCCTTGCCTCACTTCCCTAATCTGTAGGCTGCCCCCCCATCCCCTCACTTACCTGATCTGTAGGCTGTCTCTGACTGCATGTGCTGTTCCTCTGCGGATTCAGTCAGGAGAGAGAAGCAGGGATAATATGTAGCCTCCTATACCTGTCTCTCTCCATACACAGCGACCTACTGGCCGGCGCCGGTATTGCAGTGTATTTTCAATCTCACATGAAAAATAGCAGAACAAGTTGAAATATCCGGGGGGAGGGGAGGGGGAGAGCAAGTGCTCCCCCTCCCCCCCCCCGCGGATGCCAATGCTTGCTTGTTAGTGAAGGTATGTCCAATGCAGAAAATGTGTAGAAAAGCCCTAAGCCTTCAAATTAAATCCTAAATATAATAGGAAACCAGTATCAGGATAGAGCCTTTATCCTCTTTAAAAAAATAGATGTGTATCGTTTTTATGAGAGAATTAAAGTAAATGTGTCATTCATGTAGAGTGCAGGATCAGTGACCAGACACCAAAGACCAAAATAAAGGGATAACAGTACTGAGAGAAGAGGGCTGAGTAGCATAAAAGGTAAAGAGTATAAATAAGAGATGGGGTAAAAAAAACATTACACCAGGAAGGGTGAGAGGCAGAGAGAAAATGGAATGAATCTATAAATGGAAATAAAACTGGATATATTGCTGTGAGAATGAGACAGGATTATTGGGTTATTCCAAGCACCATGAGCACGTGAAGTGGTCATGGTGCTTGGAGTTTGTATGTGCAGCGTTTCACTCTGAAACTACAATGGCAGTCATTGGTTGAAAGCAGTTAGCTGGCGCTCTCAGTCAATTAATGGATATAGACGCAGCTTCCGACTGCTACAGATCTGCAGAAGTGTGTCACCACTAGACCACCAGGGAGCCTCAGAGCCTGTGAGGGTGTGGGCTGTGGTATTGGGACAAACAATTGCCGTGATATATAGGGAGGGTGGTGATGAGAGGGAGGGATACAGAGGAAAAAGACAACATGGGGGGAAAATTAAATAAAAGGAAACTGGGCCCCATTGGAATTAGACAAATATATTTTGAGAAGGGAGATCTGGGAAAAACCTGCAAGGAGACGGTATGCGATAAAATGGTCAACATTTTTATCCCCTTCACCTTGGTTCCTGCTTTCCAATTCATTCATTCGTGTACTAATCATTTGTTTCCAGACTTAAAGGCACACTCTGGACCTCTAAAGAGTATGTCCCCTTTTTCTAATTTACAAAAAGTGCATATTTCAATAGAAATTGGCACTTTTTAAAATTAACCTGGTTACACCCGTCCTAGCTGTCAATCAGACAACCAGTCCTGTTACTTCCTGGTTGTTTAGCTCAGTGGTGCTAAATTCAAGAGGCAGCAATTGCCCAGAGTACCTGCCTTGCAAAGACTTTTCAACTGAGCTGCATTGGGAAGTCTGTGATTGGACAGCCACAGAAAGTCTGAGTGGGGTTAGCAGGGGAGGGCTTGTGAAGGCAGCAGAAAAGAGAAATGCAGCATTTGTGATCTGTTTTTAGATATTCCCTCAATGAAAAAATGTATAATTAAATGCAAGCATGTTTTCATTTGGAGTATATCTACTAAACAGCGATTTTTTTCATTAGTTTTTTTTTTTTTTTTTCTCTGGGCAGTGGAGTGTCTCTTTAATTTTGGAGGTAAGACTCTGTGTTAAAACATTGGTCAGCACTGAACTATATTTTATTTTCTAAATCTCCTATAAGGTTAATTGTGAACCGAGAATTAAGTAATAAAACAGCTGTGCATTAAACTACAACTGAGTTGGTGAAGGTTTTCACATCAGCCATTTTGTCTTAAATTTTACAGCTGAGTATTTAAACGCACTAACATGCACAGTTTAGAGAATAAGCCCTTAAATATCTTTTGTGCTTAAAAACATGGTTAGCCTGATTTACACGTTATGCACTCAGAAAATTTAGCCAGCCTGTGAACAACTAGCCTGCAATACTCTATACTAATATTATAACCTGTCTTATGCAAATCCTGTCTTTTACCATTATTAGTAATCAGTTTAGATATGACTATGTCAAGCGTTAATAACTCAAAAATGTGCAAAGTTATTTCCCACTGCCTAATTAATGCAAAGCTTTGTTTGACTCTGCGAGCTCTAGCAGTTGAGGCAGGGCATGCTATATGTGATTTTTCATGCACAAATAAAATAAAGAATTTAAAAACATTGTTAATTCTACACATAAAAAGGCTTTGTACATACCAGATACACCAGAGATCGTTAGTCATAATATACTGACCACTTTCTAGCTATGTAATAATGAATAATCAGATTGGATTCCCAGTACAGAATGACTACATTTTCAGTATTTACTAATTTAACTGTGATATCTATTTCATTTTATGTCAAACCACAACAGGCAGCCTTTCCTAACAGTAACTGTAAACACGTTCGTCGTCAAGGGATATAGAATAGTTTTTCTGCATCCTTGGCAGCTACTCAGCTCTGCAGAAAGAGATATAATAAAAGAAATGGGCATCTACAAGGCTTAACCACTGCAGGCTTCCTCTTTATTTGTTACCAAATAGTTGTTTTATATTATTGTAATTGTTAAAATCACAGATAATCAATTGTGGAGCTTCTTTTTGATATGGACAATGATTTCAATTATACCAAGCTAGGTGTGTTTAGAATGATAGACATTAAAGGACCACTCTAGGCACCCAGACCACTTCAGCTTAATGAAGTGGTCTGGGTGCCAGGTCCCTCTAGGACTAACCCTTTTTTTTTTATAAACATAGCAGTTTCAGAGAAACTGCTATGTTTATGTTAGGGTTAATCCAGCCTCCAAATCCTCTAGTGGCTGTCTCATTGACAGCCGCTAGAGGCGCTTGCGTGATTCTCACTGTGAAAATCACAGTGAGAACACGCAAGCGTCCATAGGAAAGCATTGTAAATGCTTTCCTATGAGACCGGCTGAATGCGCGCGCAGCCAGCCGAAGAGGAGGAACGGAGACGGAGAGGAGGAGGAGAGCTCCCCGCCCGGCTCTGGAAAAAAGGTAAGTTTAACCCTTTTCCTCTCCCCAGAGCCCGGCGGGAGGGGGAACCTGAGGGTGGGGGCACCCTCAGGGCACTATAGTGCCAGGAAAACGAGTATGTTTTCCTGGCACTATAGTGGTCCTTTAATAAAAAAGTGAATTGGAACCATTGACGTCTAAATTCATGACTAGAAAATTCCCCAAATGGTCCTTAAAGTGGAATTGTTGCTCCTATGGAAATGACATAATTGAATAAAACATTAAAAATCACCTGTAGCTTCTGTTAACCCATGGCCCATGTGATGCTTTTTTTATTTTAACATGAATATTAATGATTTAGAAAGTGACATCACAATCCAGTTCATTCCAGGCACACCCAGAGCACACAATGCAAATGAGGAATAGAAGAGAAACGTTGTTTTGATTTCGCCTCAAACTAATTTTAATGCTAGAAAAAATGGACAACATTTATGACAGCGATTTACGGGAAGCCAAGATGGAGGTGCTCAGTTCCAGGATAGATGCGTAGATTTATGCATTTAATTTTCTTTTTACAGGCCTTACGAAAAGATATTTGATAAATTTAGGGGATAAGTAAACAAAACATTAAAAATCAAGTGTGATATTTCCCCTTTAGATTGAGACTAACAACAGAGCAGTTAGACTTTAAGGACATGACCTGTACACCAAAGCTGTTTCATTAAAGGGACACTGTAGGCACCTAGACCACTTCAGACAATTAAAGTGGTCTGGGTGCAGTGTCCCTATTAAAACATTGCACCTCCAGAGAAAATGCAATGTTTACATTGCAGCACTAAGTCTGCCTCCAGTGGCTGTCTATCAGATGGT
This sequence comes from Pelobates cultripes, assembly GCA_933207985.1. NCBI lineage: Eukaryota > Metazoa > Chordata > Amphibia > Anura > Pelobatidae > Pelobates > Pelobates cultripes. The sequence goes on from OW240912.1 coordinate 379,076,569, forward strand.
CACTAGAGCGCCTCCTAGATCCTAATGGACCTTTAGTCTGGTATCTGACAGCGGTCAACCTCACGCTCTGTATGAGGACATCCAGTGTCAGATTTTTCCCCATAGGAAAGTATTGATTCGCTTGATGGAGGAGCCACAACCCAGTGCTGGGGACATCGCTGCTGGGATCTCGTTTTTAACCCTTTATTCTCCTGGTAGGGGGGCGAAAGGGAGGTGGGAGGCAGAGGGGCTATATGGCCAGGAATAAAGCTTAGTATTCCTGGCACTTATAGTATCCCTTTAAGCTAAAGTTGTTTTGGTGCATATAGTGTCCCTTTAAAGTTACATTCATGTATTTTCTAAATAAAGCTATGCATGTGACAGTGAAAAATATATGATAGAACATACCAGAGGACATGGAGATTTGTATAGAAAATGCTTGCCCTATTGCAAGGTGAGGATGGGTACGCATAGTAAATAAAGTATGTGAAGGGGCCTATAGTTTGTTGCAAGTGGCTACAGCTATGAACAAATGTGCATGGGGGTATAGCAACTGGAGACGTATGATTACCATAACCTATGCAAGCAATGTAAACTGGTAGGGTGCTTAGAGTGTTCTTTTAATTTCTCACAAAAAAATGTCGGCTATATACTAATACCCCTCTTGGTTTCCATATTCTCTTTTCAACAAAGCTGCTGTGTATTAATCAGGTTTTGCTTGATGGAGCCCAGTTTATCACCACGTTTGGTGAAATGAGGCCTGCCGTAGGCATGCACAAGATCTATTGAATGAGATGATGGCCATATGGCTTTTTAGAATAGTCTTCATTCATTGATTTTAGGTTGAAGGCCCCTCTTACCCGTACATCATAGAAAAGGGCCAAGAGCCATATGTGATTATCAGCCATAAATCCTTTAACATCTGTTGGTGTCAAAAAGCAAAGTATTGTGAGAGTCGTATTTACTAAGAAAACACAGATGTGAACTTCTGTATGACTGTCATTGTCACTATGTACTTATGTTGTATATCCCTCTGTAAGGGAAAAGGTACCTGGTTGGCAAAAATAATTTTATATTTTATACTGTATCTGTTATAGTTTGTGTTTTCCCTTAAAATATATTCAAATATTTTAGCTGACAAAGGAATTGCCAATTTTAGGTCAGAGTAGCTTAATGAGAAAATAGTTGAGCTGTGGAATTTTTCTACCTTGTCTATGTTGGCCTAGAATCTAGGCCCTAGATTGTTTGCAAGCCCTGATTTTGTGATCAAACCCTTAAAAGTTTGAAATTTAGCCTCATACTTTTAGGGTCTGATTATTTGGGTCACACACTCACACAGCTGTGATCTAGTCTTCTTAACTTAAAAGTCATCTGCTTAGATTGATGTGCCCACTGTGTGCTGAGAGTGATGTGCTCCCGGTGTGCTGAGAGTGATGTGCCCGCTCTGTGCTGAGACTGATGTGCCCGCTCTGTGCTGCGATTGATGTGCCTGCTCTGTGCTGAGAGTGATGTGCCCGCTGTGTGCTGAGAGTGATGTGCCCGCTGTGTGCTGAGAGTGATGTGCCTGCTCTGTGCTGAGAGTGATGTGCCCCCGGTGTGCTGAGAGTGATGTGCCCGCTCTGTGCTGAGAGTGATGTGCCTCCGGTGTGCTGAGAGTGATGTGCCCGCTCTGTGCTGAGAGTGATGTGCCCGCTCTGTGCTGAGAGTGATGTGCCCGCTCTGTGCTACGAATGATGTGCCTGCTCTGTGCTGCGAGTGATGTGCCCCCTGCGTGCTGAGAGCGATGTGCCCGCTGTGTGCTGAGTGATGTGCCCGCTGTTTGCTGCGAGTGATGTGCCCGCTGTGTGCTGCGAGTGATGTGCCCCCTGCGTGCTGCGAGTGATGTGCCCACTGTGTGCTGAGAGTGATGTGCCCACTGTGTGCTGAGAGTGATGTGCCCGCTCTGTGCTGAGAGTGATGTGCCCGCTCTGTGCTGAGATTGATGTGCCTGCTCTGTGCTGAGAGTGATGTGCCCCCAGTGTGCTGAGATTGATGTCCCCGCTGTGTGCTGAG